>JAEIFZ010000002.1:18160000-19360000 GCA_018904035.1 Zaprionus ornatus | reverse complement strand
GTTGGGGGTCGGGGGCAGCGGTCGCACCTTGTCCGGCGGACAGCGACGCTGGACCATGACCGTGGCGGGCAGCGGGATGGCAGTGCCCCCATTGACCTTCGCATAGGCGGGTGCAATTTGTCTGCAATGGCAAGAGAGAGAGAGAGAGAGAAGATTATTTAGTTGCTGCATTAAAGTAAAGTGTTTAAAGAGTGCAATAAAATACAACAATGTGCTTTATAAGGTTTCCATATTTTTTATGATGCTATTTCTTTTAATATTTCTTCACATTTTACGAGCTGCCGCCCACACACTGGCAACACACATTTACAGCTTGTCTGCAGCGTGATTTGCATTGTGAGTTGCGGTAACTGTATCTGTCAGATACTCGTTGCCTTGTTGCACTCGTATCTTGGCAGAAATATTCGCCTTATGTTGATAAATTAATAAACTTGCCGCCAAGCCAAGCCCTTTTTTCGCTCTCAGTATAAATGCATTTTTTACAACATTTTTTACGACTCCAAATGAAACGAGGCACAAGCGGACTCGTAAACTTGCATATCATTGCGAAAAGATACTTTCGTATCTGCGGCGCCATAAGCTGCGTAGCTAAGTAGCTGCAGCTCCCTACCCCTCTCCCTTTCTCTCTTTCTCTCTTTGTCTCCCTGCTGGCATGCAAAATTGTGCAATTAAATCAAATCGTCATTTTTATTGGACAAATTAAATTTGATTAGCTACTCAAATTGACTGTAAACACGGGCATTCCGAGCAGGTGAAGAGTCAACTGGGATTCAAGATTATAATATATAGTATAGTCTAAATAAATAAATATACACATATTTCAATTAATTCATTCATTTTCTTATCAAGTTGAGCTCAGTAACATTTAAATTTAATTAAGTTCGAGTAGATGAAGAGACGGTATAAATAAATATATTATTATATAATTTGCAGGAACGTATTTTATATTAATTTATAAATATATTTACAAAGTCAAGCTTAGCTATATTTAAATGTAAATCCGAGCATGTGCAACTGGCATTCAAGCCTAACATGCATATACATCGTATATTGCATTGACTACTTATATATTCATTGTCTCAACGTTCATAGCTAAAGAAATGCGTTGATATCTCCATGCATAATTAAATATGTATAAGTTATTGGTTCAACATATTATTTTTGGTGCTAATGACTCACTTAAAATCGGAACAAGTTTTTTTTTAGGGATAATTGATACCGTTTATTCGGTCAATTATTGTATTTAGGCACTTTAGTACTGGCAATAGTTATACCCGAAAAATTCAATAGGTTAGAAGGGTATTATGACTTTGTGCCAACAGGCAGAATGTGACAATGCAGACTCCACAAAGTATATATTGTATATTCTTAAACAACATCAACAGGCGAGTCAATATAGCCATGTCTGTCTGTCTGTCTGTCCGTCCCTATGACAGCATAGATCTCTTGATGTGTGCGTGCAACTGTGCAGACAAGATTTGTTTTAGAATTTGACCACGCCCTCTTCCGCCTCCGTTAAACGAGATAAGTTATTGAATGCATGTATCTATATGTAGCTTTAAATTGATGAGCATTCGATGTATGGAAAAAAGCCAAAAAAAATTAACTATTACAATATAAAGGTTCCCGACTTAACTCTTCTAGTTTTTTTTTTTTTTTTATTATTATTAAGTGAAGAAAACTCTTCTAGTAACTTTTTTATAATTATCTAATTTCCAGTTATTTATTTTAAATAAATTTTCAAATTTCCCTATAAAGTAAGTCTCAGCCATATTCAAATTCAAATTGAAACTTCAGATTAGCTGCATAAATTTGCGTGTTTTATTTAACTGCAAAATCCGCTTAAGTTGAGCTAGAGTAAAATTACTTTTGCATTTCCTTTTCACATTTTTCTCTTTTCGCAATTACTCAAAATGCTGATTAAAAAGGAAAATAAAGCAATAAAAAGCAACTCGCACTAACTTTTAATAAGTCGCGCTCATAAAGCTTGGCAGGGGGCTGCAGACAGCACCAAGATACGCACACAAGATACATTTGTATCTTATGGCTGCTACTGCTGCTGCTGCTGCTGTCTCGCTCTCGACTTGCCACTTTCCATTGTTGTTGGCCATTAATAAGGCGCGGCAGGGGAATAAAAACAGCAACAGTAGCAGCCACAACAACAACAACAACAACAATTGTATTAAATGAAGAAAAAGCAGACAAATGAAGTTGGCAGCGGCTTCTTCGTCCTTTTTGGCCCTTTTCAAGCTGCTGCTGCAAATTAAACGCGCAGCCAAAGAAGCCAAACAGAAATCGCAAGATTCTTCGCATTTCATCAAGCGTCTGTCACGATGTTTCTGCCGCTCCCTCGTTCCCCCTCACTTCTGATTCCCTTCCTCTCCCTCTCTCTCTCTCTCTCTCTCTGGCACACAAACAACCAGAAATGTTTCCAAATTACTTTTCATATAATTTTATTTGCATTTTATTGTCGCAAGTCGCGAATCTCGAGTTGCTTTTCCGGCAGCTCCTGTTGGCAAGTCAAAGCAGCTAAAAAAAAAAAACCAAAGCTGTCTGCCTTCAGCGACTTTTACATGCCTCGACGAGGATGTCGATTGTCTGCATATGCTCAAAGACACAAGTCACTAGGTGTAGTAACGGTGAAGCTGCAGCATGAGAGTATGCGAGGGTTGACTATGAACTTCATATTATACATATGAAGGAGTAGAACAGCTAGTAACTGACAGAGTGTTAAAATTCTCACTTGATAACTATTTATGGTCATATATAAAAACATAATAATATTATTTATTATTATATAATATTATTTATTATTATATAATATTATTTATTATTATATAATATTATTTATTATTATATAATATTATTTATTATTATTATTTATTACTATTATTTATGTTTTGATATTCATATTAATATTTATTATTAATATTTTAATTTTATTTATTTTTATTATATTATTATTTATTATTTTAACTACTTGTTCTTTATTCATTTGAGTTTATGGTAAGGCGATTTATTTTATTTTTTTTACATTACATTATACAATGTCTATTTTTTCCCTAAATTAAAATATTAATAAATTTATTTTATTAAAATAATTTCATTGATGTGTATTTATGAATTATTTAATTTGACTTTATATTTATTTTATTGTTTTTTTTTTTAATGTTACTTTTTATATTTTATTAATTAAACTAATATATTGTACTTAGGTATATTTAATATAATATATTATACGTTTTCATTGTTTATTTTTAGTTTCACAATATTTAATAAATTTTTTAAAAAATGTATTTCTGTTTCTTTATCAAAAATCTGTTCAAGGAAAACAATAACTAAATTTAATATATTATTACTATTTTTACTATGAGTATAATTTAGATAAAATATTAAAAATTTAGATTTACTTAAAAACTTTTAAATTTAACATTCAGATTCTTGGCAGAACCTAAACCTATTTTCTTAATTTTCCTATTTCCTATACATATCCAACCAATATTCTCACCCCACTTGCTACTTCTCCTACAACTTCTCAAACAGCCCTTGCCACAGCTGCAGTTGCAGCGGCTTCTGTGACTGCAGCTTGTTATGTCTGAAATTTATTCGTCGTCGTATCTACAGCTTTGCATCTCTCAGGTGTCACATGTCAAAAGTGGATGCACTGGGGCGCCTTTTAACTTGTGCACAAATTCAATTTGTGTCTTTATTACGCAGTTTTGATTTGTAGCTGCGCAGATTTTCCTGATCCTCCACATCCCCCTCTGCCCTCCTCCCCTCGCTGCTTGTAGTTGTTTTTGTGTGTGTGCGACAGCTGCCAAATGTCTTTGACCTTTGCAGTCGGGTCTCGCATAATAGCCTGTTCCTGGTGGCATTCACCTGTGCGCGCACAGCCCACGCAATTTCTGCCGCGTCGCTGTTGCAAGTCCAGACCAGTTGCCAGCGCAGGTACGGGGCGGGGGGGGAGGGGAGGGGGTTAGCCAACTATGAAACGCGTCGTCGACAACATTTGCTTGCATAAATATGAAAACAGGCAGCTTCCTTCTGTGCCTCCCCCCTTGTGCTTGCCACGTCTGGCCATTAGTTGCATTTGCGTTGCATGTTGGCTGGCTTTGTTGCTTTTTGTTGCCACACAATGTGTCACTTGAGTTGCATTTGTCATGGCGCACACAGAGAGAAGCCTCGCGAGCAGAGAGAAGCCGTCTCCCTTTCTGCCACAGTCTTGTGGCACGAAGCGCGAGCGCCCCTGACCATTTTCGGTTATTGCCAAGTTGCCTTATACGTTGCACGTTTGCCAGGCGATTTGTTGCCGTGTCCGTTTATGGTTAGATACCTGGACCAGGGCCCTCTGTACGCTGGCTCCCAAGAAGATGCTTGAGATATCTCTTGGCCATCGCGATTGACATGTGATACGCGAAGATGGGAAGAAACTCTTCCTCAGATATATTTTTAGCTGGCCTACAGTGATCGCCGCCTACAGTGGATAATGCACTCGAAATTCAATTTGCAATTTCATTGATTAAAGAGCCTGGGCAAGTTGCAAATTACTCAGTTTACTTTCACTATATGGCAGCTAATGCCTGCGGCTACTGGCCAAAGCAATTTCCAACTTTATCTTAACCCAAAAACCTTTTGAACCTGACCCCCCTAACTTGCTGCTGTTGTTGTTGTTAGTCTTAGTGATTGTTAAGCGCAGAAAATGTTCATAAATTTGCCACAGCAATTTGACTGGCTACTACTTGCAACAGCCACAACAACGAGTAGAGAAGAAGTTGCCACAAGCTGCAGCAAAATTTATGTCCGTCTTCCGAGCCCCAGAGAGAGAGGTCTCTTCTCTCTGCCATTTCGAGGGTCGCACAGCCCACGTTGTGCTGCCACGTTTCGTGCTTGCTGCAAGCAGATTCGGGTAGGTGTTGAATGCCTGATAATGGGCGTAATTAT
This sequence comes from Zaprionus ornatus, assembly GCA_018904035.1. Classification (NCBI taxonomy): domain Eukaryota; kingdom Metazoa; phylum Arthropoda; class Insecta; order Diptera; family Drosophilidae; genus Zaprionus; species Zaprionus ornatus. Next base: position 19,355,059 of record JAEIFZ010000002.1, on the reverse strand, counting down.
GTGCCATTGATATGCCTCTAAGGCGTGGCACAGCAGCGCGAGAGAGAGAGTGAGAAGTGAGACATTCGCGCAGGAAGCTTGCCACATGAAACCAGTTAAGTGGCACCTCGCAACCAGCTTGTAATGGCCAAGATAGTAAAAAAGAAATCAGGAAGAGACCTGAAAGAGGCTTAATTAGCTGGCGTTAAGACTTTTAGCTGGTTCTTAAGCACTTCTAGCCTGGCTTAATGCCGCGATTTCCTATAAATCAAGTTTGAAACGGCTAAAAGAAGTTTTCCAAATTGATTTGCTAAGTATTTTTTAATGCTTTGTAGTTTTACAATTTCCTGTTTCTGTTTTAGTTATGCACATTAAAATATAATGGCAAAATATATTCTTTATTCTAACTGTTAATCTTGAAAAGATTCCATAATTAAATTCTTAGCATTTGACTTTGAAAGAGCTAAAATAGGTTTAACCAATCGATTTTTAAAGGTTTTTATTAGGTTCTTTTTAACCTTAACGTTAGGTTACTTAGGTTATACCAGGTACTCTCTTTCCAGCTTCAATCGAGGTACCTTTTGCATGTTTCTACTTATGATCTCAACTTGGAGCCTGGTAAAAGAAGAAGTATTCATTGATTGCACAACTTCTTTCTAATATTGCTTTAGCTTTACAGTTTTCCCACAGTTCTTCGATTAAAAACTCTGATATTCTCAAAGATCTTATCAAACTTCAGCTTTTTACACTCTGAATACGTCTACCAATTGTGCCTTCTTTGCAGCTTTAAACCCCCCTCTTCTTCTGTCTCTAACCATTTAGCTTAATTCCCGCTGGAAAACAATCTTTTAGCTGGCTCTTTGACAGCATCGTTAGCTCTCAAGCTGAAAGTCAGAGAAGTCAAATGGGCTCATATTAGAAATTGTAATGCGACACGCTGCACAACGTGTTCATCTCCAAGAGTCGTGAGTGCCTCCTCCCTGCCCCTCCCAAGACGCACTCACTGGGTGGAAAGATACAAACAATATGCGAGCTGAGCTGCATTTTAGTGGGTATTGTATTCGTAGTCGTATTCGCATACGTTTTTCTTCGCTTTTCCGCTTTTCCTTGGCTTTCAAGTGCGACATAAAGTCACGATTTTCAGTTATTAGACGCAAGGCGAAAACTTCAGCGCGAAGTTCCCCCCCCCTACTCCAGTTGGGCGACGCATTTTCTCAGCTGCAGCGAGCAACAATTAATAGCGTCTGCTCACACATACACACACACACTCGCACACACACGCACAGTGGAACACGTGCGACACACAGACGGCGAACTCAAAGATATTCTGCGACTTATTCGCTCTGTGTTAATGGTAGCCCCCGTCATCGTTGTCGGGCTGCCACCTTTGTTGACTGCGGCAACATGTCGACGACATCTTTAAATATGCAACAGCAGGTTGCACATACATTGCTTGCTGTCGCCACACAATCCCCTCCCCCCTCCGCGCACTTCTCTCTGCGCCACGCCCCACTCTGCTTGTAAACAAGCCGCAGTGGCAGCCGCAAATGGTGAGTAGCCAAACAAACAAACAAAAGCAACAACACCGCACAAAACACACATATCACAAGATGCTGCATCAAGTGGGCAGCTCTGGCGCTGGCAACTCTCTCAAGTGGCAACTTCCACTTTTCGCTCAGCCCAGGCGTGAGTTTAACTCCTACAATGTTGCAAAGGGGACACGCATGGAACTATTAGAGATGGGAGAGGAACGAGATGAAAACTAACATATCGTAAAGGAGATCGTTGGAGTACTGGAAGTGAATAGACCCGATGATTATATAGAGAGTATCATATAAGGTTACTCTGTATACAATTAACAGAGTTAAATTATATAATATTACTCGTATTACTTGCCAGATCATATTAGATACTAGATTATACTAGCTCGTGCTAGAGAATAGATCTAGATCTAGATCTTTAAACCATATTACCTATGATACACAAATCAAGTAATGAAATAACAAAACTCTTATCATAATTCTAGCTAAAAGATACAGTTAGCTAGTTACATTTTTCTTAAAAGAACCAACGGATTATCTATAAAACAAGAATATATATATTCCTTTTGTTATTTCTTGAAAGTACCAACGACTCCACTTTAAAATCAGAATATATATATTCTATTTCTCATATTGTTGTCATTTTGATTCTATCCAACTCTTTAGCTCCGCATTATCCTTCCTGCAGTTCTCTGATCTCTCTTGTCCTTATATGACCATAAAGATCAGATTAAAAGTTATTTAAAGATCTGTTCATAATATCATATAACCCATCATATATTCCAGTTTAGGTCTTCACAATCTAAAGTGTTTAAGTCACTGTTTAACTAGGATCAGATGTAACCTAAGAACCTTAAGTTTCCGCTCATCATATGATATTGTCATATTATAGTCAACTCTTTAGCCCTGCATTAGCCTCTACTTCTTTAGTCTCTCTTCTCTATATATGACAGTTCAGCTGGCATCAGAAGTTACTTCCAGTTCTTTACACTCTCTAGTCTTTATATGAATGACTATTCAGATAGGATAAGAAGTTACTTTGAGACCTTGGGTTTCTGCTCATCATATGAATATATATATATATATATATATATATGTTATATTCTACCAACACTACCCTTTTAGTTCTCTACCCTCTCTAGTCTATATATGACAGTTCAGCTATGATCAGAAGTTACTTCACACCACAACACACACACACACACACTTCTCTCTGTTTTCACACTCAGCAAATGCAGCTGACAACATTTTGTTTGTGCTTCCGTGTGTGTGTGTGCGAGTGTGTTTAGTCTGCGAGGGGTTGGACAAATGCTCGTAAATAAACCAGGCTGCCTTACACTGAGCAAACAGCGCCTGCTGGACCCAGCGAGGGTTGTCCGATAAGTAGCAGGCCCAAAGATTCCCAGCGCATGGAATAGATTTTCAATTATGCAACTTGGCAAATGTTTTATTTATTGACTTTGTCAGCTCCAGAAAGAAAGAGAGAGATAAAAAGTGAGAAAGGGAGAGAGAAAGAACTGCTGTCATAATCGAAAAAAAAAGGTTTTTGGTTACGGTGGTTGAATTTCCCCGAGGGTTGCTCTCGCACGCGCCCATCATAAATGCACTTTGAGCACTTCGCTGGGCGCGGGAGAGTTCTCAATATATGGAAATGGAAATGCCTGAAATGGATTATGCAACACTTCATGTTGACGTTGACGACACAGGGGGCAAGAAACTTCCAGCTGTCTGACAGCTCCAGTAAATTAGACCTGTCCCTAGTCTAGTCTAGTCTGGCTGGCAGCCAAACAGAGGATCGCATTGGACAGGCGGAAGTCTCTCTCTCTCTGTCTCTCTGTCTCTGGGACGATCGCCAGTTGCGTGTATCGCTTTCGGCACCTACAGCTGCAAGTGCAGAGAAAGCGACAAGGGGCAGAGGTGGTGAGAGGGGGGACAGACACTCCATTAATTATGAATCGCTTTCCATCTTTTAATTCAGTTGGGAAACCTAGAAAATTTGCGAGGAAAATGCTCAACCACAAAATGTCATTTCCATTAGCCTCCAACAACCTCCAACTTGTTTTTCCCTTCCCGAAAATAGAATATACGAATGATCCACTGGAGTCGGCATCGTCTCTAGTGCGCTTCGACTTTATAAAAATAACCCAAAATAACGAATTCGGGGGAAAATATATCGTAAATTTTGAGCAAATTTAGACATTTTGTTGGACTGATTTATTGTGCTGACATTTGGCTCTATTCGAGCGTTATCTTTGTATAAAATATGCATAATGAGTCTCATTAGTGGCAGCACAGAGTGCACTAAAAGCTTTCCCCTATATAGTATATATACATATATCTTGCTTTACCTTCTCACATCCGGCGAGTTGGGCAGACTGCGACATTTACGTGCGTTCTTCCCGCTGCTATGCGATGAGGACGAAGTGTTGCCCATATTTGTGGTTGATTTCCAATTAAGTGCACACGATAATGATGATGATGATGATGATGAAGTTGATTATGATGATTATATAACTATGTTTAATTTGGCATTTGGATGCTGCTTTGGCACTTCTTTTTTAGCATTTATTTCGCGTGATTTAGTTTGATTTCATTGGTAAACACATTTTGCATAATACTTTTTTGTTTTCAGGGAACTATGATAATTATTTATAATATATATTTTATTATAATATATTTTAATTATTAGTAAGTCTCTTTACACTTTAAAATCAACTGTTGCATGGTGGAAATCTCTCTTGGAGTAACCCAAAATAGAAATTTCCTCAATTCTCTTCAACTAGCTTTAATAGCTCTAGTAACTCCCCTTTTTGCAGCGTCTACACACTCAGCATACCCTGTAATTTGATTTAATTACATAAGCCAGGACTTTTTCACACTCGCAGGCGTGTCTATTTCATACATTCCCCCCCTCTCACATACCCCCTTAAATATTTTCACTGTGTAATTACTTAGTAATTAAGCGTCGTGGCAACTGGACAGAAGAAGTAAAATTGCTGCTAATCAAACAAATGTCTGCTGACCCCCCATTCCCCCTCCCCACCAAAAAAAAGGGAGTTTCTATAGGAAAAGCAGCAGAGTATCGTGTGGGGGGGGGTTTCCAAAATGTTTGCACAGCACTTTGATCTGTTGTTGGGGTTGTTGCAGAAACCTAATGCAATTAAGTGAACATATATTCGGAGGCAGAAACCAAACTGAAAGCAGACGTTTTTGATGTATGACCACTGAGACGGAGAGGCTAATCTAAAGCAGGACCTTCTACAGCCACAGGGTGTTTCGAGGCAGAGAAAGAGAAAAGACTGTTGCAGCATCCCACAATCAATACCTGCTTAAGAACAATGCTGTGAAGCCAAAGAACATTGCCAGAAGGGAAGCAAAAAAAAAAAGCGATATTATTGCGTGTAAATAATACGCACGTGTGCGTGACACGTGAGTGGGACTGGGAGTTGGCACGCCAGGCACGCCAGGACAGTAAAATGGCCGCAGCTTTTGCTTTTGAAGTGCCTGCTAAACGCTCTCAAAGTGGTCATATTTCTATTTTAAGGGTGCGAAATTTATGCTTAATCAATTTGTCGTAAAAATTAATGCCTTGTACTACGGATGTTTGGATTTTTTAGAGGGTTGTTCAGCACTGCCACTGCCACGGCCACTGCCTGTTTGCGTGTTCTGCGATAAATGTTGCAATTTGGGGCAAGGATTTCAGTGGAATTCGACACGTGTCACGCCACGGGTGGCCTGAGAAAGAGTTGGCGGCGTTTTTGACTTGTCTGATTTATTGAAAAACTTGTACGAAGTAAACGCATCAGTTGCGTAATCAAAGTGTCACAGCAGCAATTGCCACAATCAACAGAGCACAGGCGCAACCAAATCCGAGCCCAACAACGAGTCTTTCAACTCTCGTCTCTTCTCAGCTTCGTTTCGACTCGGAAACTGTCTCGCTCGAGTGCAGAAATTTCATAAATTGTTGCAAATTGTTGTTGTCACTTGTCAGTTGGCAGTCAAACGAGAGTGGAACTGCCAAATGGAACTGAACTGGAACTGTAGCAATGCATAATAAATCAGAACTAAGCCTGGCGAATCGGCGACTTGAAATGTACTTGACAGCTTGAAGAACCCGGCGAACAGAATAAAAAGACTCTTCTCGAAAGCATTGAGCGAGAAAGTGTGACTAAAATACAATAGATTCTAGCTTTGATTGAAGCCAATGAACCAGGAAGAACTGGGGGAGCATACAAAGGCAGAAGGTATAACAAGTTACAAACTAGACAAGGTTTATGTCTACTTAACTAACTTACTATGCATATCAAACTGAAAACTCCTTAAACTGTTATTCTTCTGAAGTAGTTAAGTCTGCTTAGTCAAGCTGTAGCTTTAGCTTGTTTTATTCTAGTTGAAACTCTTTGAAATGTTAGTTTTACTGCTGAAATAGGTTAGCAGCTTTGAACTGGTTCATGGAATAGGTTCTTTTTTATGTTCTTTTACTTTTTTCATGTGCACTTTCGCTTGTTTCTGTCATAAAAAGTTAGTACTTCTATTTAAAGTTGGTGTGAGACTGAAAGAAATTGGGAGCAAATACATATATATCAACGATTTTTCTATTAGTTCCTAGTGCCGGCTACTATGAACTAGTTCCTCCCAGTTCAAGCTTTACCTTGTTAAATATTCTAGTTGAAACTCTTAAGAATTTTAGTTTTACTGCTGAAATAGGTCAGCAGCTTTGAACTGGTTCATGGAATAGGTTCTTTTTTATGTTCTTTTACTTTTTTCATGTGCACTTTCGCTTGTTTCTGTCATAAAAAGTTAGTACTTCTATTTAAAGTTATTGTAAGTCTGAAACGAGTTGGGAGCAAATAGAAATCAACGATTTTTCTATTAGTTCCTAGTGCCGGCTACTATGAACTAGTTCCTCCCAGTTCAAAACTGCAAATCAACAGTAAATTGAGCTGAGTTTGTTCTAAGTCTGAAACAATTTAGGAGGAACTATAAATAAACGATTTTTCTATTAGTTCCGAGTTCCAGCAAATATGAACTAACTAGTTCCTCGCAGTTTAAAACTTCAAATCAACAGTTAACTGAGCTGAGTTTGCTCTAAGTCTGAAACAAGTTGGGAGCAAATATAAAGTAAAGATTTTCTATTAGTACCTAGTTCCAATTACTATGAACTAGTTCCTCCCAGTTCAAACCTGCAAATCAACAGTAAACAGAGCTTATTTCTTCTGCTTTCAGTTCTGCAGTTTAAGTCATATTATTATTCAAAGATCAAGCTCCATATGACATAACAGAAATTACTCAGTTTCCTTTCCCGAAAATGCATTCAAATTATATGCAAATTGCACGACCAAATTGCCGCAAATTGTCGAACATGTGAGTGGGAGGCACGCATGTAATTCAGATAAAGATCTTTATAGATCTGGGAACACACAAGTGGAACAAACTAAGTATTTATCTGTAATAAATATTGATTAAGCGGCGCATTGCGTTTGACACTTCAATTGGTGCAGCAAAACAAACTGACAGCCGCAACTTCAAAGCCCTCGGGCGATTATGAAATACACAAACACATATATATATATATATATAGTATCTGTGTGTGTGTCTGAACATGATTTATGCGTGACTTGGCTGCACCTATCACAAGATCTGCCGCCACCGCCGCTCTAATTGACCGAACAGAGACGAATGTAAAACTGGAAAAGGGCACAGCAAATGTCAGCTTTTAGTCCCTGAGATATTGTATCTTTGTATCTCTTTTTTTGCTGCGCTAAAATGGCGTGACAAATTACAGATTTGCTTTGACATATATATAAAAGATACTTTGTCTTAAGTTTTAATGCGCTCACACAAACTGATTTGCATGCAGGGTATGTTGATTCATTGAGTTCGAATGAGACATGGCGATTACTAAGGCAAAAGTATAGCAGCATCTTTACGGATAAATATTAAGTAATTTAAAGCTGATCTGCCATAAGTAAAGTAGTCAGTATAATGATCTTCTAAAGGGTATTTGCAGTTCTACATTGTCATTGAAAGCTTTCTGTGCAGGCCTTTTTATTTTTAAGCGGAAGCTAAAAGAGTCTTTCAAGTTGATTTCTGCTCCATAAACTTGTCTATTTTTGTATTGTGTGCTCGCTGGAGCATGCTGCCTGCTCCCCTAGACGGGGCACAAAGACAGAGAGAGAGAGGAGTGAGAGAGTGAGGGAGACAGCCTGAAATTTGGAGCAGCACGTGCATTTGCACGTTTCGTCGTTATTTGTTTTTGCCTTTGCTTTAGCGCTCTCCTTCGTTGTTTATATCTATTTCGAAAGGGAAGTGTTTTCTTTATGCCACTTTTATGGTGCATTAAAAGCCAACTCGAGAACCGGCTGAGATACAAATACAAATACAGATACAGTAACAGATACAGATACAGATAGAGATGGAGAAGGAGTGTCTCGCTGACTGAAACTGACTCTTGGCCCATAAATCTTATCAAAATTTATTTGTTAAACTTCAACTTTGAAGTCGGGGCAGATTTTGCCAACCATTTGATATGCATTGCATGTGCCACAAGGTGTGTGTGTGTGTGTGTGTGTGTGTGCCTGGCTAGTTGTGATTGAGTAGCTGCATTGTTAGATTTATGTCAGCCTGGTGTAAAGTCCAAGACAGGGTGTTCAACGTTACGATGAACTTCCTGTCAAAAATTGCATTTGAACATCCTTAAAAAGTGAGTGAACTGCCAGGCTTGCGGTTTATGTCGTTACCTGCTACCCCCTGCTACCCCCCTCGTCATTATCTTCTCTCCCTGTCGCCCCCCCTCCCCCTCCCACACAACATTATCAGCACACTTTACAACTTTTTGCCACTTTGCAATGGCCTCAACGCTTGCATATTAAATAATTCTCCCTTTTGGCCACAACTCGTACGTGACTAAACGTCAATTTACAGCACCTCCCTCCCCTCCCGCTCCCCACTCTCTTTCCCCGTTCCCTTCACTTCTTCTATGTAAACTGCATTCTCAAAAGCGATTTTAATAATTTCTCAAAGTGCCTGTGGGCTTCTCCGATAAGAGACGGCGCAAAGTTTACTTCCCTCCCCCTCTCTCTCTCTCCCTCTCTCTCTCTCCCTCTCTCTGTCTCTGCACTGGCAAAAAGTGCAATGCTCCGATAAGAAGGCAGTTCTGCACATCTGAACCGAACCGTACCCAATCGAAGCCATCACAAAGGGCCAGCGGCACTCAAATTGTGTCAAAAAGTTCAGTTCAAGCGGTTCACGTACGTGATATAAAATGAATTCACCGATTAGTTGCGGGTAGCGGAAGAGGGTAGTGTACCGAAGACGAAGCAGAACTCTGAGAGATTCTGTGGTCATATGATATGCATGTTGTCGGCCACAGACAGAGCAGAGCAAAGCAGAACAGAATCTTAAGTCTAGATAAGCCGACGATAAAACTTTGAGACGTTGTTAAGCTCTTAATACGATCTAACCATCAATTTCTAAAAACTTTAACTTTAACTTAACTTTTAATTGTTCTTGGAATTAAACTAAAGGAAAGTTAAATGTACATATATTAAAATTTAAGCGTGTTCACAGAAGAACTTCTATATATATTATATTTCATATGCTATTTTATACTAGAACTTATTACAATTCTTTAATCATTTAACATTGTCTATATATTTATATATATATTTATTTAAAGCGCAAAACTCTAAGAACTCCTTAGTCGATATTCATGCGATCAGTAATGGATCTGAAGTCAAGATATGCAAACGATATGGTTAATCTGCAGTTTGTTAAGTTAAGGAAACCTATTGTAATAATAATTATATGATATGGTATATTAACAATCTAATATGATATAAAAAACCATTTCATATGTTGATTTATTGTAATCTATACCACTTCACAGGGGAATTTCGTCGTATCTTTCCTATTATATTTCATATTAGATCTTCTTAAATTTCTATAAATATTTACTATAATACCATTACTATGTTAAGTATATCTGATATTTGCAAAAATACTATACACTAGTTGATATGTTGATAATCTGAAGTTTGCTATTGGAAAACTTTAGGAAGTCAAATATGACAAAACTTAGAATGTAAGAAATCGAATATGATAATCTATATATAATATGATAATAACAGTGATATGTCGCTTAATCTGAATCCGAGGTCAGAATTTCGCCATCACGTCTGGACCTAACCTCAAAAAACTGAAAAACCTTTAAATAAACCCCAAAAAAGATATAGAATTCTGATCTGGACATGCGGTATATGGTTGAACATGTATATTGACTTTCTAAGTCCGAATCCGAAGTAAAAATTTACCCTGCACGTCTAAGTTTTGACATAACCTCAAAAAACTAGAAAAATGTTTGATTATAATCAACTCATATATATTATTATTATCAATAGCGGTACTCAAAGGAACTTCGTCATCTTTCCTACGTTAATTTATTAGTTTTCTATAAATATTTACTTTTATGTTTTGATTTCTATAACTGATATATGGAAAAATACTACGCACTAGTTGATATTCACGTTTTCAAACTTAAAAAACACTTAAGAGAATCTAAAGTCAAGATAAGCCAAACGAATGATACATAAGAAATCAAATATGATATAACTAAACTCGTTTCTATTATCTATAAATGTTTATATCTTATTCTTCGTAGAACCTTTTACTTATCTATAAATATTACATATGTATTCACTATATCCGATATAAAACTTCACGCACTAGTTGAGATACCATTTTCCAGTGCATTTAACCCCCAAAATGCCATCGATCAAGTGAGTTATTTACATGAAATAATCATAACCATAATCATAACGATGTAACCATGAGTATTGTAATAATTATCGCGGCACCCCCTTGGGGAGTGGGTAGCGTACAGTAACTGAACCCTTGGGCTATAGGCATTATCATAATTAAATCATTAGGCCACGACACGACGACAGACAGTTGAGAGAAACAGAGAGAGAGAGAGAGAGACAGATAGATATAGAGGCGGACAGAGGCAAAGACAGGCCCCTATCATTAGTCAAAGTTCGTTGCGGCTGTTACCTATGCTAAGTAGTGCTGCGTTTCCCCCTCTCTATCTCTTCCCCTCCCTTTCTTCGTCCCTTCCATACTCGATTCAAAGTGTTTGCAATTGATTTTTCATTTGGCCTGTCGCTTGTTTGGTATTTTGACAGCTCGTTTTTTGATATCTCAAATTTCTGTCGTTCTTTGGCTTCGGCTTTGGCTTTGATTTGTCAGCGCTAAGGCAGGGGTTACCCGCAGGTTCAATGCACCCCCAGGAGAGGAGTAACAAGAAGCAGCAGAAGCCGAAGCAGAAGGAGAAGCAGAAGTAGCAGCTTCTGCTGCCTTGTCAGCCTTGTCAGCCTGTCACTTTGTCAGTTGTCGTTGGCAGGCTTTAAATCGAAATGAATTCAAGAGCATGTGCAGCAGCTTGGAGCATGCCCCTCTAATTAGCTCAACCGATGAACCATGCAAGGATTCACATTTGAGTGGAGAGGGGGGGAGAGGAGAGAAGACTCACCTCAGCTGCTGCCAAAATTGGAAAATTGAAGCAGCAAATTTTTTGACAGCGCCTTCGCTGATTAATTAAAGACACGCGCCAGACGAATGCCCAAGAAAACCGGTTGAGTATCGGGCGAAATGGTTAACCCCTTTTCCTTCATCTTCCCCGCTTCCCTCGCTCCGTCTTTGATGAGCTGATGACGGTAAAGAGATTAGCGCCTGGCTTGAAATGAGTTTCAAGCCTAATTGACTTGTGACTTGAGACAAACTTGTGAACTATTTGCCACAATTAGGAAATGAAATGGAAAAGTTTTCCAATCGAAAGTGCAAAACAGAAGGCACACAGCTCTGATTGAAGGAGAGTTAAGAGTAGATAATGATCGCATCATATCTCATACAGAAAGACTCTTCAACTAATTGGAAAGCCCTTAAATTCTGTCTGTCATTACCTTAAAGTGCACTGTGAACTACTTCAGTTTTTTTTTGTTTATTTCATTTTTTAAAATAACTGCAAACTTTTCCAATTCAGTGCGCATTTCCCGCAAGACCGCAGAACAGTTGGCCAGACAATACTTTTATTTTTTCTGTGGATATAAATAAAAGACGAGAGCGGGAAGCTTATCTAAAATGGAATTTGTCTGCCGTGGGTCCATGGAGGATGCGTCAGGGCGGGGCGGGGCACAATCGGAAGAGTTGTCTGCGCTTTTCGCCTGGGCTAAGCCTTTTAATTTGTGTGCAATGCGATAAGGCGTTAATTATGCGAACAATGCAGGAGTTGCCAAGGCAACGAGAGAGAGAGAGAGAGAGAAGGAGAGAGGCGGAAGGAGGAAGGAGAGGTAAGGCAGAGCTGTGCCATAAAATATGCAACAGTCGAGAGTAAGTGGAATTGAGACTGCGAAGTGAGTACTATATATAAATAATATAAGTACTATATACATATAAAAAATATACATGTATAAATAGTACGTAATATTAAAATAATATTTTTATATTTATGAATAACGCAGTATGTATATATATAATTTCTAATATTTCTCAAGTAATTCTTATCGCTTCACAAAAATGCAACAGTTGAGATTGAAGATTTTGAGACGATTATTGCAATAAAAATTTGACTTTATGCACATAAAATATTGTTAAAAAAAATGTATTAAGTAGTAAATTTAAATTATAAACTTGTATATTTTTAAATTCAATTCAATTGTTATTTGATTATTAAAAATGCAAGAGTCTCTTCAAACTTTACAAATATTTAAAAAAAATTAAAGAAAAATAATTTCACTATGATTTCTTTTCGTTATTTTCATTTTTATTAAGTATTTATGCTTAATTGTTTATTTTATTATTTTTATTTATGATTTATTAAGTAGAAAATTTTAATTATAAACATGTATATTTATTATATTGTATTATATTATTTTATATTTATTATTCAATTATTTAAAAAAACAATAGTCTCTTCCAACATAACAAATATTTTAAATAAATTAAATGAAAATAATTTCACTATGATTTCTATTCGATATTTTCATGTTAGTTATGTGTTTGTGCTTAGTTGTTTATTTTTTTATGTTTAAGATTATATTGTTAATCAATGAAATTTAAATAATCACAATAAAATTGTAAATTTGTATAAAGCATTTATTTAAACCAGCAACAGTCTCTTTAAACCGTTTATAAATATTATTCAATCATATTAAAAATCTTTCAATGTACTTATTATTTATTTAATCGTAGTTTATTCACTTTACACAATTTGTTTTTTTGGCACTGCAACTAAAAAACGTATCACTTTGTTGTTGATTTGCATTTGCCAAATTTGCCGCCTTTTTATTTCGCGCACGTTCACCTCAAAAACATAAACAAAATCTAAGCGAAAAAAAAAAATTTGCCGGCAATTCCTGCTCTCGAACAGCACTCGACGTTCCGTTCGCGACGCGTTCCGCTGGCAGACTGAGGAAGAGATAGTGAACGAACGGCAGACGCAACACGTTGCTGCACAGCATTGGCTTACAACATGTTCGATGCGGTGGGTGGTTGGCTGCAAACACGTTGGCGCCGCGGCGCTTAAAATAGTTGCAAATGCAACGGGGGCTATGCGCCTTCCCCCCAACCACCCGATTGGATGAAGTTCAATGCACAGGGTGATTCGATTAATTAAGTAAGCCGAGTTAACAAAGTTATCGGCGGCGTGCGCGCAAATCGCATCGATTTAAACAAGCCAAAACAATTTCAACAAATTGCTTTCATTTCACGTCGCATAAAGTGTCGCCAATTTCTGCCACAACAGCAACAACAACAACTACGACTACGAAAATTGGTAGAAAATTGTTTAATCATCGAGCTCAATTGGCGCGCGAAACCAGTTCGAGACGCTTTAAGCCGCTTTTGCGAGAGTTTATGGAGAGCTTGCGATTATTTTTTCTGCTTTATTTTCGCAGTTTATTGCCATGTTTCGAAATATGACTGCAACTAGTTCGGGGTGCTCACGCAGTTGGGAATCCGAGGCGTAGCACACCCAGTGGGTGGCAATGAAAGTTGCAGCAATGGCCGAGAGCGCTATCAATTAAGGTGGCCAGCAAATTGACTTTATGACTGAATGCAATTTGAGGGGAAGTGCAGAAGTTACTTAAGTCGCTCACATGATACCCTAGAAAAGTGTGGACTCATATAGCATAGCTCCCTATTTTGCAAGTAACTTCTGAAGCTTAAATTCTGGTATATTCTTTGGAAAGCAAATAAAGGTTAACATATTAAAAACTCTCTTGGCCGGACACTCATTGAACGCCAACTTCTTTTCGTATATGGAAAGCGTTCAATTAAGAGAAGTCATAGATTTGTATATAGTTTTTTTTTTAAGTTTAAATTCTGGTTAAATGTAGTTTGGAAAGCAAAAGAAGATTGATAATGTAAAAACTCTATTGGCCGGACACTCATTATACTCCCACTTCCGTCCGCATAAGGCAAGTGTCCGCTTAAGAGAAGTCATAGATATTCCTATAATATTTTAGATATCAAACAAGGAGACATTATTTGATAGTGAGTGCATTTTAAATATTTTGTCCGTTCAAGAGAGTTTAAATTGTTAGTGTTAGTGTTGTTAGTGTCCACACCAGAGAAGTTGCTTAAAGTTGCTTAAAAAACACCCACAAAACGTATGTCTTAGTAAAAGTGTTCGCCTAAAAAGTATGTTAACCTAAGAGAGGTGTCCGTTAAAGAAGTTTTCACTCTTGTGGCAAACCATACAGTTAAGATAATATAGCTTTCTTTTAAATAATACCAGCTACAGCCCAATAGTTCACTAAGCAATTAGACGAACATTAGAAAAACTTACTTGCCTGACAGTTTTCGAGGGAAAGTTTTCCCTGAAAGTTTGGCAATTTTCTTTTTAAAACCCAAAAAAATCTACCTCCCTCACTAAAGAACCGTATTTGGACATTTAAAACGGGGCCCCAAAGAAAAAAACTAAGCCGAAGCCAATAAATCTTTGTTTATACAAATCCAAAAAGCATGAAAAGTTTTCGAGCTTGGAAAATTTTCCACCCGAAAAAAAAGTGAGAGAGAAAAGTGAAAAATGCGCTAGACACAACACATGTTACTGCGTCTACCCGCATCGAGTCGACTGGACCACATCGGATCACCTACTACTACCAACTACTAATGCCATTATGGCACTCGCTCCCCGCTCCCCCCACTGTCGCCACGCCCCCCTGAACGCCCACTGGCAAACACTAAGCATGCATTTTATTGCCTTTTGTCGTACTGGAAGCCGTCGCACTTTATCATTTCAATGGCAGCGGACGTTGCAATGTTTACTTTTCATTTTGTGGTCCTCCCCTCTACTACCTCTGCCCCTGTTGTTCTCCCTTCTCCCTCTATGCTTTCTCCTAGTCGCCCAGTCTATGCTCGAACTGTTCACTTGGCCGGTTGGTCTATCCAATTGTCCGTTGGTTTGTCTATGCAAATATTTTTATTTGCCTCTGTTTTTATGCTAGTAAAAGCAAGCATGAGTGCTCTGGCAGGTAGTGCACGACTAGTGTGTACCCTACAGTTGGTGGTAGTGCTTACAATTGAGCTGTAGAGTATTCTTATGTATATTAATCTTAGTTTTCGTACATTTTCCACAAGATAAACTATATTTAAGTGAAGTACCTTAAGGTATAGGAGTAGTAGCTACCTTGTACACAAATCCCAAATATTCTGAAGCTAAACTCACAAGGTACTACACTTGTTTAAACATCTATAGGTATATATGGCTACAGCAACCTTAGATCTAAGTGCACCACTATAAGATACTCTTTTACTGCTCAAAATGAACAAATTAACCTTGTTCATACAGACATATCAACCATACATGGCCTTATACGGACTGCAAACCATTTACACCTTTTATATAAGTCTTCCCCAACACAGGGTACACAATTGTAGCTTATGTTTTGTGCTGACAACAGCTCGTTTTCCGAGCACCCATCAAATGTAGTTAAGCATTTCGGAGTCTGAGTTTATATTTTGCACATGTTACCAATTTCTGGTCACAGGATGTTTGTTTGCCACCCTCACTTTAATGGTGAAATGGCTTAAATTTTATAAGCCCCGTCGCTGGTATAATCGAGTGCTTATAGGCAAATCCTCCACTATTCCCTGAGGACTTAATTACCTTAGTATTTAGCATATAATTATGAACTTGGACTCGCGAGCCTCCTCTGTTTCCTCTGTTCAAAACAGTCCCCAGGGTGGAGCTGGGAAAAACTTGACTACTACCACCCACTGCCAATTCAATTTACGTTTACGAGCATTCAACAAACAACGAACAAACTGAACAGTCCCCAACAATCTCCAACAATCCCCAACAAACCCAACAAACTGTTGGCAAAAAGTAATCATCGTTGCAATTGTTTCACATTTTTCACGTTACACAAGATGAATGGACGCTTTGATGACGAGGCTGTAGGTGAGGCAGAGTGTATATACAATATGTGTGTGTATGTGTGTGTGTGGTAGCTACCCCCTGACATGCCTGTAGACGACAAGACCATTTTCTTTGTCACTCGGAAAATATGACTAACTGCCGTTGGATGGAAATCGAATTCGAATTCGCTGCGAAACGTTGATTGAGCAACTTGTTTTGGACGCAGCTTTAAGCCCTTAGAACAACCCTTAGCAAGCAGCCCTTGCCACAGCTTCCTACTTCCCACTTCACCTCTTCACCCCATCCATCATCACCTTTCCACTCTTTTTGCACATTTTTTAATAATAGACTCGAAATGTTGCACGCACTGCGACAGCGTCCACTTGAAGCGAGAAATATTAAAGCACGCTTCGCTGTGATGAAAGACAACAGCGGAAAAGCATAAAGAAAGAGAGGCCACAGGGGGGAAGGGAAGGGATCCAACTGTCCACACAACAAAACAAAGGCAAAAATGAGGGAAGTACGTCGAAAAAAAGAGCGCTGCAAATGGCAGGAGGCATGTCAAAAAATTTGCAAACATTGCGGGAAGCTGCCGTAGCGAATTTCCTCTTGGGATGGGACAGCGATAAGTGGTCAGTTCGGGGTGTGTTGGATGCTTAAAGCCAGATTGTCGGACTTATGGGGAAATGTATTTCAAGATGGAAGCGAAAACTTCAATCAAAAGGGAAGAAAACAGAATTGAAATCACTTCTTTTAATATAGGCTAGAAGTTTTAGCTTTACTATCAAGTAAAGGATAATCCTCTATAAAGGTAAGGAATAAAGAAAACTATAAGCGAGTGTAATATACCAAAACACCAAGTGTTCAACCAATCAACCTCTTTCTAAAATAATCTTAGGAGTGATTTTAATGTTGATAATTATTGCATACTTTGAAAAATAATAAACTTTAAGATTATTTATGATTTTCTAAGCTCAAAACAGGACTTGGTCACATTTTTAAATAAGGTCTAGCTGCACGCATTAATGCACAATATTGTCACCAAATTTAGTAATCCTACCTATTATAATCTCCGAGTTAAAGATGTTCATACAGACACACAGTCTTAAATTAAAGCGTAAATAGGGTTAGGTCATCTCTGCGAGTGTGCTTGATGTTCGACTCGAACATCGAACAATGCTCAGCACACAAGGAATCTTCTCGTACCTTCAATGTCGATTACAATTGATTTAGCTTGGATTTTGCACACTCGGGGAATCAATGAAGCGTTTACCCAAACCAAGTCGAACAAATTGAATAAAATTAAATTCACATTTAGGAAATTAAAACCACAAATGGAATTATAAATTCAACACACAGTTTGCCCGCAGGACACGGTGCAGCAGAGGACAAAAGTTAAGCCAGACAACGAGCCAAAGGACCCTCTGACAAGTTGTCAACGTGCACGTGGGCCAGGAACAAAGGAGTGACGCCGTCCCCCCTCTACCTCTCTCTCTCTCTCTCCATCTCTCTTTAACAGGGTAACTGCAGAGCATGCTATTGGCCATTCGGTAGATTTTTGAGGCTGTTCGAAATGGAAGTCCAGGCAGGACAACTAGAGGCAGAGTGAGAGGAGGATTGTTGGTTGTTCTCGTCCATTCGAGCGTGGTCACGCATAAATGCAGGCGAATTAGAGACCAAACGCACGTGAAACATTTCTCTAGCCGCCCCCTGACTGACTCCCCACCCACCTCGAGGAAGTCCCTTGCCCCCCCTGCCCCCTGCCCCCGCACACACATGCAGAGGAATTCACATGTCTTGCGACCCCAGCGACCTCGTCTGCTCTGCGCCTTAACTCGACAGCCATTAAATCCCGTTGGCTCAGTTACAGCTCAGAGGGGAAAGGGGAAAGGGGGAGGGCAACAGCAATTGCTGCCAAGTCTGGCAACAGTTACAAATGGCTTTCTTGAATTGTCATCAGCTGTTGCTGAAGGCGCGTAGACTCCCGCCCCCTCCCTCTGCTCTCTCAACGCAACTCTAATTAGATGCAACATGTTGGGGCACGCAGCAGGTCGCTGCTAAAGGAGACTAAATCAGCGTCGCGCACTGCGAAAACTTGTAAACTGCGAGCAGATGCTGCCGTTAAAATGCTTTTGAATATTGCATGCAGCATGTGGCAAGTGGCACCTGCCCCGCAACCCCCTACCCCCTCTATCCTCTTTATCATTGCCTTCTGTATTTTGGGGGTTGCTTGCGGCACAACTGGGTCCGCTGTGGCGACAATGTCGAGGTCGCCCGACCGCAGACATTATAAACAACCCGAAACACACACACACACAAACACACACAGACACAGAGAGAGACAGACGACACGGGGAAAGTTTTTATGGCGTTGCAACTTTGAATGAACTTGCCGCTTGCCGCAGTCCGTTGCTGTTATCGCTCGTTGTCATCGTCCTTTCTGTCGGACTTCCGGCTCTGTTTGTCCTGTTGCCTACCACAAACTAGGCGCAAGGACGACCATAAAAATCCAATGTAATTTATTTGTCTGCCCAAAGTTTGGCAAAAAATTTAAAAGTGTAGGGTATGCAGTAGGCTATATACCCAGCATATGATGCGATTTGCTGATTTGCATTGAATATGACAATTCGAAGTAAAAGTATTTGAGGAGCTGATGGAAATTGAAGCGAGAAAGGTGGAAGGTTCTTTAGTTTCTGAATTGAAGAGTTCAGAATATGCTATATATAGTTAGATATAAGTATGTATGTAGAGAATGTGTGTACATATGTATTGTATTTGAATGCCCTAAGAAACCTTTCTTATCACTTTCATTTCGATAGCTCGAAAACCTCAAAAGCAAGCGGACCTTTCATATCAGCTATCACACATATACTGTATATATATTTGTGTTCAATACATACATGTATATATATATGTGCATGTATGTTCTACTGCCTGGGCTCCTAAGTAACTGATATACCCGCTAGCAGCGTAGAACAAACAGCAGAACGCAAACATTTCCGTTACGCATTTGAATTTCATAGTCAGTGAAAGTCATCAACACATTTACGCAGGGGGGAGACAGAGGGAAGTCAAAAGGGAGTCAGAGGAGGAAGGTGAAGTTGTCAGGGACCCCAGCGAGAGTTAAACGCCCACAGAACTTCGGGGGGGACTTTCGATTCTCGTTGGAACGGTGAGCGCAACACAAAAGCTTCCGTTTCCTGTCTGCGACTGGGATTTCCCCGAGGGTTGCAAAGGCCGCCCGCCACGCCCTCCCTCCACCTCAAACATATCCCCCATAATATCCCCCACGTCGTCGAAATCCTCCCCAGACGACAACTGCTGCTGCTGCTGCTGCTGCTGCTTTTGACTTGCTCTCGAAGCAAATAAAGTTTTCTAATTTTCCATCTTCATGTTTTGAATTTTTCAGCTGCTTTTCGAGAGCGTCGAGCATTTTCCTTCTATGCCAATTTCGTTTTCTTAGCTCCCCGCTCCCCACTCCTTCCTCCCCCTTGTTTGGCCACAACTTGGGGAGTTTTCCCGGCTTCAACTTTTTTTTTTTACGACCAGAAACAGATGTTTGCGAAGGATGGGGCGTTTGTGTGTGCGGCATGCCCCCCCTCCACCCCTGCAGGCAGAGAATCGCCTGTAATTTCCGGCAAACAAACCAATAAATCATATTAAACATTGCTCGGAATCTTGTTGAAGGCGCCGCACAAAAAGGAAAAGCGACTGCGGAACGGAAGTCTTATGGCGATCTCAGTGAAATCCAAAGGAAATCTGAGACATTGACAATGCCAGTGAGCCTGGAAGCAGAGTGAGGTTAGGGCGACACTGACGAGATATTTGAGGTTTATTTACACTGCGAAGGAGGAATTTAAATATTGAAGACACCGTTGAAAGGGCAGAAAGGAAGGGAGAGTCGCCTACAAAATATGCAATAAAATGTTTGAAAACAAACAAAATAACTTGAACTTCAAAGAAATATTTTAAATATTAATGCAAAATTCAAAATTGCGTTAGAAAAATGCACAATTTGTCCGCTATTTTTAATTTGTTTCTTAAAAAGAAAGCCAGATTTGGCAGTAAAAAAAGTTAAATCAGCAGCGCACAAGCAGTTCTGCCAATCTAGCTATTTTCCAACTTGAACTATTGGCAAATGCGGGAATTATAGCTGGAAAATGGCGTAGTTTTGGCTTTTTTTCACTGATCGGTAATGCAGTGTCCGCAATCCTTGAAGAGACAACAAGCAGTGCACAGATGTTCACTGCTTGGCCGATCACTCGCATCCAGGACACAAAATGGGGTCGTGTCTTGGGAAACAAGCTCTGTTAGCGAAAAACAAGCAGTTTTTCATTTCGAGTAACGGCAGTTTTTTTCAAATTTCAAATCGAAATTGCCGCCAAACCGGAGCAGCTAGCGCCATGCGGTTTTTTTTAATCGCTTCGTTTTTTTCTTCTTCACGCAGTGCGAAGTTTGCAGATTTCTAAAATGAACTGCCTGCCCTGCAGAGGGCTCCAAAGTTCTGACAGTTTTTTTCATTTTCTGCCGTTTTTTCAAGACGCCCCGTTTTCGAAAAAACGCCCCTTTTGTCCCCGGGGGGCGTGGCGGCGAAAAAACCGTGTTAACAGTGCACTGTAAACACACTGTTAACAGCCAAGTGCCAAACCAACGCTCGTCAAGTGTGCAGTCAGCCAAGACACAGCCCTTGGGTCAGAAATTGACTGTGGCTCGTTAAATAATTTAGCTGAGACACACACCAGTGCAGGCAAGCAAAAGCTGGCTGCGCCGGCAAACAACTGAACAGCCACGCGACCGTTGAATTCAAATTTCAAACAATTCGCAAATATTTTTAAATATTATAAATTAAATACTAGAATAAGATAAAGAAACTCTCTGCTCACCTGTTCACCATCTCATTGCCGTTCTCCAGGGACTGTGCAAATTGCTGTGGCGTTTGTCCCTGTTGCTGTTGGTTTTGTTGCAGCTGTTGCTGTTGCTGATGTTGCTGATGCTGCTCCTGTTGTTGCTGCTTATCCAGCAAATGATTTCCAGTCGTTGCACGCAGACTGCCGCCCAGGCCAATGCCAAGCACCGAACCAGAGCCTGCACCAAGTGTTCCGGTTCCGATTCCGATTCCTGTGCCGATGCCGATGCCGATGCCGATGCCCGTTCCAATTCCGGTTCCGACTGCACCGCAACCGACGCCAATGGACTTTGTCTGCTTGGCCTGCTGCTTGTAGCGGCTCAGGGCGAAGAAGAGGGCGAGCACAGCCTTGAGGCGACCCGCGCAGATGTCGTTTGTGGTGATGTTGTCCAAGCCGCCAACGGACTGAGAGCGCAGCACGTGCAGGCACGAGTTGACGTTGTCGTACTGCAACGAACGGAACGAAAATGAGTCGAGTCTCCAAATGTGGATCGATTTAAGAAGGTTTTGGGTAAGCAGCCCCTGCCCCTGCCACTGCCCCCTGCATGATTCAGCTAGATGAGTCAGCAGGGTAAAAGCCAAGTCGAATCTAGCGGGCTCAACTTCTCCGTAATTGGAATCCAAATGCAAATCCTAGCGCCACTTTTTATCTTCCATTAACGCGCCTTCGTGATTTTGACAACTTCGAATGAGCTACAAAATGTGGCCCGAACTTGGCTAAACAAATGGCTTTTTTATAGCTAATTTCACTGAACGTTCTCAACTGCTTCACGCACACGCAACGTTCGAGCTTCGCTGTCCCTCTCTCTCTCTCTCTCTCTCTCTCCATCTATCTCTCTCCCTCCCCACTTGGCTGGCTAAAAAACCTCGCACCCAAATCGAAGAACGGTCTTTAAAACACAGAAAAAAGTTGACATTAAGATAAACTGTGTGCAGCCGTCTCTGCTGCGCCTGCTGTGGAAATGTGGCACACACTTTGTTGACTGCAACTAGAGATACCCTACAAAGTGAAGCATAAATAAGTAAGCTCCATGATTTGACTTAAGAGAGAGAGATGTGGCAAGATAAACAACTATTGAATTTCAGTAGGGAAACAAAATCTCATGGGACAAGCTTGACCTTTATAAGAGTTTGTG
The DNA here is from genome assembly GCA_018904035.1 of Zaprionus ornatus. Classification (NCBI taxonomy): domain Eukaryota; kingdom Metazoa; phylum Arthropoda; class Insecta; order Diptera; family Drosophilidae; genus Zaprionus; species Zaprionus ornatus. The sequence continues at coordinate 19,333,078 of JAEIFZ010000002.1, read as the reverse complement.
GTATATTTGGGATTTCCCTTATCAACAAATCGTTTTTATTCAGAAACAGTAAATACTTTTGCTGTAAAACTTAATATTGTCGTTGATTTGTATAGATATTAGATATATTAGACTTTAAATTAGTGTTATAATGATTTATACTACTTAATAAAATATAATTTTTATTTAATTATGTTAGTTACACTCCAAACTGTCTATGCGCAAAATTTCATAGTCATTACTGCTTAACTAACCGAGTTACAATAGTTAGTTTAAGCTATTCATCATATATGGCACTTAAAATATGCTACTCTTAGTCTCATTTTCTCATTTAAATTATGTAGTTTGTCTCTTCATGTGAAATACCAACTTTGCGTATAATAATCTCGAATTAAAATATAATATTTAAGATTTCTGCGACCTTTTAAAATACAATGTCCAACCAATTTCATAGCTATAGCTCTTCTACTAGTATAGTAACACTATAGTTTAGTCAGTGTGTTAAGAAAAATAAAATGAAAAATAATTCATCAAAGGCTTTCCCTTATTCAGTAGTTGAAGTACAGAGAGGTTTATATAATAAACCTATTTACACTATTATCTATACTTCGTGTGACCTAACCTATATTGCAATTCAGGGTTTCCAGTGCCTCTACCACTACATGAAATATAATTTCCATGCAATTACAATAGTAACTCCCCACATCAACCACACACCAAGTTTCATAGTCATAACGCTTCAACTAGCCGAGTTACCATAGGTTAGTCTGCTCTACATATGCTCCATCAATTTGCAGTGCACGAAAATCTATGAAAAATTGTCAGCACGCTCTACGGCTTCTCGCACAATTTGTCTTTTGTTTGTGTCGTTTGGCATTTTATTGCTACAAACAGACAGATATATTGTATACATATATATGTATAATGTATCTGCCGACATTGTGGACGTCGTCATAGCAGTTGTTACAAGCGAGTGCGAGCGAGAGAGAAAAAAAGAGTCAAAAAATCAAACTGACAACTGACATGACAGCAGACAAATGACAAACGTCTGTCCGTCTGTCTGTCCCTCTACCCGACTGTGTGCACTCAATTTGCCGGGTCCGATTCAGATTCAGAGTCCGAATCTCTAACGAGTTCAGGCGCAACTTTAAAAACTGCAAAACTAAAAGAGGAGCATAGAAAGAGAGGGGGAAGAAGGGAAAGGGGGGGGACTGAGGAAATCGGCAAACTTTATAATAACTTGGCTCGTGAAAAGTTTTCGTTCAATGAGTTTGGCCAATTGTTTGCTGGACACAACTCTCTGGCCAAGTTCAAGTTCAGCGCTAGCTGAGTATCAAAAAGTATCTCAAAGATACATTGAACTATGCCGTTTGTCGTCTGCGTCTGTCGTTGCCTGCCTGTCAACATTTATTTTTGGCAAATGCCGTTATAAATTGAGACAATAAATTTAAATTAATTTCGTGCGGCAGCAATTGGGGGCAGCAAAGTGGAAGAAAGAAAGAGAGAGAGAGAGAGGAGAGGAAAGAAACTCTGGCCGCCTCGGAAAAGTATCTCTGGCTGCTGCTGCCACAAGCTGCATTTGGGGCACAACTAACTGCGCTCGTGATAGAGATAAAACGAAGGCCCGACTCAGCCACAACTGGGAGAATAGAGCCCACTTTGGAGTCGCCCATCGATCACGTCTGAATGCAGCGAATGGAAATATCGAAGACAAAATGTCGTTTAGCGCAGATAAGGCTTATGAGGAAAGCTACTTACAAAGTCCAGAGCTGAGAGCATGTAATGATATGAGGGCAACGTTGAAAGACCCATTAATAATTGATATAGAAGAATTTGATAGCGAGTTTTCTCTAAAATTGAAGCAGAGAACTCATCAGCTCATCTTTTTATGCATTTCCAACATTTAGAGTGGGCAGACGAAGGCCACACAAAGTAAATATATTCTTGTTCTGCTACAATATTTGATTTTTCATGTTTAGTTGTTCGTATGAGCGCGCTAAACTCAGTTACTATAAAAGCTAGAGACGCCAAATTTGTGCTGATGGTTCATCTATATAGTATGCAGATAAAGTAAGCTTTACATTCTTGATGCCACGCCTACCGCCCACGAAAATCGATAGCTTGTGATTATTAAGCGATGTATTTTAGTTATTAACGTTGTTCTTTTTCAAATCTATAATACTTTTCCTATAGATCCTTTTCTATTCTTTATCTTCTTCTCTACTATGGCATTACTATACTTTCTTCTACTTTATTTCCCTTTTTCCACGACATTCCACGCCTTCTCAACTGTTTCGTGTAACATTCATCTCGTTCAGTTGCTTTTAAAATGCTTGTTATGGCCCAGTTAATCTTGCTGTTGCCCTTCTCCCAACACACACATAAGTGCACTTACACTACATACTCCACCCACACTAACAAACAGAATGACAAACACACACATAGTGCCACGCATGCAATCGATCAATCAGATCCGCGTTGACAGCTGCAAGTGTCAAACAGAGCGCTGCACTTAATTTGCCCCCAACTCGAACTAGACACACACACACCAACACACACACACACTTGCCACTGTCAACAGTAGCAGTGCAGCGCGCGTGTGGCACAGTTGTTGCCCCTTCCGAGTGCAGTTGGGGGCACAATCAAAGCTGCGCTTACGTAATGCACAAAAGTCAAGTCGGGGCAACAAAAGTTGCCTTGTTGTTGCTGCTGCTGTTGTTGTTGTTGCCACATATGCCAAAGCGGCCAAGTTACATTTGCCCAGCACTTGTGCTGCAGCTGTTGCATGTTGCAAAGTCAACCGCAAATTCGTAAAACGATACGAAAAACGAAGCAGACTCTGAGTGTATTCGAATCCATTCAAAAGCTTCTCTCGACTCGCGTCGCGTCTTCTTATGCAAGCTACAAGCGAAGGCTGCGCCAGCTACAGCTTCTGTCAGCCACCCCCGCTCCCTCCCACTCCACCGCCTTCACCTCGTAGTGCTGCCTCTTGCCACACTGTGAATATACTGTGAATAAATGCAAATAATGTCGTTCGCATTAAAATTGTCAATTGGCATACGACGAGTTTGCTTTATCAATATGCAACTAGCTGGCACAGTGGTTCGAAGTGCAGGGAAATTAAAGTGAAAACTTTAGTGCAGTATGCTACACTGTGATATATGGTACTTGCTGTACATTTAAACTACTTCTAGTAGTGTATTTTGTATTGCATATTTGCAAGTGGCCTCTGTTTTTTTTTTTTTTTTTTTTTCCTTTTTTTTTTCCTTTTTTTTTCTTTTTTTTTTTTTTTTTTTTTTCTTTTTTTTTCCTTTTTTTTCTTTTTTTCTTATTTTTTCTTTTTTTTTCTTATTTTTTCTTTTTTTATGGGGGCGTAAGTGGGAGTGCCTCAATTGCATACTATAACTTTGCTGCATGTATAAAATGACACACTGTTACCAAATATGGTAATTCTAGCGCTAATGGTCTCCGAGATAAAGGTGTTCATACAGACAGACAGACTTAGAACATGCCCACAGCGACTCGTCTGTTGACGGTACTCATGAAAGAAATCATTCAAAGTGTTGTGTTGGGAGTTGTGTGTGGCTACCCCTATAAAAAGAGGCCTTCAAATGGGAAAATAAAGCCAAGATCTACTGAATGTGCTGAATATTTAATGCTTGGAATATAGCTAGATTTGGCTTAGTGCCTTACGGCGTAAACAAACTCCAGATAACTGATTTTGCCATCGTTGTCGGTATCGACCTCCTTTAACATGTCAAAGAACTCTTCCTCGGTGCACCGTTCTCCCAAATTGAACATGACAGAGCGCAACTCTCCTTGCGAGATAAAACCATCATCATCGCGGTCGAATAACTTGAAGGCCGCCAGCAGACTTTCGTCTTTATGGAGTGCCTCCAGACGCTTTATCATCAACGCTTCGAACTCTGAGCACTTGATGTCACCTTCGCCGTCTTCATCGATCTCATCGACCAAGTCGTACAGCTCTGCTTCTGTAGGAAGTTGTCCCAAACTCCGAAGAACATTGCCCAGTTGTCTTGTATTGATCTTTCCAGTATCATGAGGATCGTGAGCGCGAAATGCATCGCGTATTTCCTGTATCTGATCCGGACTTACGTTACTTGGTAGTGGTTCATCCATAGCTCGATAGTTTTTTGTGTATTTGAAATAGAAAATGTATAATTTAGTCTGGACGCTCGACTGTTACTCGTCTGAACTACTAGATTGCCCCCTTAAATATTGACCGAATGAAATCAGACCTACGCTGTACAAATATTTTTAGGAACGAGCCTGGGCCAACTAAAGTCGTCCAGAATCGTCCCTAACTATATCTGTTGCGCTAATCTTGCAGGGAAGTCATCATGCCGATGAACTCTTCGAAGGTAATGATACCATCCATATCGATATCGGCCTCGCGAATTATATCTTCGAGGTCGTCATCGGTTAGTTTAAAGCCCATCGCCAAGTAGATAGGTCGTAGTTCAGCTGAAGTTATAAAACCGTTGTTGTCCTTGTCAAAAAATTGAAAAACTTCGCGATATTCTTCGATATTTGCCTCCTGCATAAGCTTGTGGGCGATCACCTCGACGAATTCGTGAAATTCTAAGCATCCATTGCCATCGAGATCCGCCTCATTTATCATGGCCTGCACATCCATGTCCGAGCAGTTCGCCCCCAGGGCAGTTACTACCACGCCAAGTTCCTTGAAGGTGACAGTACCATCGTTCTCCTTGTCTATGCATTGGAAGAGTTCTTTGAAGAATGCGATTTGAGGTGATGTGAGGTTGCTTAGAATCATGTCTTATAAGTGTATGTTATGTTGTTAATTATATATGTTTTGTTTATGTTTTTATTGTTTGTATTTTACTATATTTCAATAGTTTTTTTTTTTTTTTTTTTTTTTTTTTTAGTTTTTTTTAATTATGTTTGTCTTTTTTTGTTTTTTAATTTTTTACTTGTGTGTGTGTGTTTCTGTGAAATGTTTGTGATTTAATGAAACATTTGTCACTAGAAAATTTGGACTCTCATATAATACTTGGGCTATATCTGATTGATTTGTTTGTCATCTTAACGGTTGTATGGAATTTTATGAAGCTTTCATACAACCATTCATATTTTCCCCGAGATAGTTTTTGTCAACTCAATGGTGCGCGAATCATTATTTTTTGAAAAGAATACAAATTAAAGAATAACATCAGGGTACCCATGATTATTCCCTTAAGTAAAAATTCAATTTTCTTCAACTCGAAATTCAACATATTCAGGCTGGAAAATGTTTGATTTTATGAGAGACCCGTTCAACTAAACACCGAGAAGTGAGGTTAGAATATCTTCAATTTACTCCATAATAACTACCCTTGCACCACTGTGCAGCGTTATGAGAACCATGCGACCACAGTCAGTTCGCAATTCTCACACTTTTGTGCCGGCAATGAAGACAACAACAAACGGCAAGTGCTGCACGAGGACCAGAGGACACAAGGACACAAGGAACGTCATTACGCGCAATACGAATCCGATGCCGAAACCAAGTACCGTCGCTGGCAGCGCTGTTGGTTACGACGCAACGTCGCCGCTGGCAGCGCTGCCTTTATTGACATTCTTGAGGCAGCTCGGATTCGATTTTCTGTCTTTGTATTTGTGTGCCAAGCGCACAGAATTTTCGAATACTCCTCGCATTGTTGGTGGTCAGTCTCCCATTCGGTCCCCCTCTCTCACTGTCTCTCTTTGCCCCTTGTCTACGTCTCTGTTGCACGCCCCCTTTCATTCACGGTCTGCGATTTCGTTTAATGCGCTGCGAATTTATCGCAAAATGCAATACGCGCTGCCTTCTCTCTCCCGCCATCTCCCTTGCTCGCTCGGATTAAGTGCGGTCAAACAAAGAAGGCAACGAAGGACACGCCAGACACGCAGCAAAGCCTTTTGTTAATGGTGCTAAAGAGTTGACCGTAGGATCTCAACGTCGTATGACATTATTATTTATATATCGCGCGAAATAAAGCCGCAGAAGTAAAACTTTATTTCGTTTCGTTTGATTTATTTACGCATTTTTTAAAGCGCATTGCATAAATCAGGCGCAGGCGTCTCTATATTCCTGCCCGGGTCTGTGCCAAGCCTCTTTTCGTTTAATTAAACAACCTCCAGTCAAACGATGCTTGCCATCGATGACATTAACAATATTTTGTTAAGCTAATTTTCGCCTTTTATCTGCGACAAATTATCGCTGTCTGTCTCTCTTTCCCACTGTCTCTTTCTCTATCTTCTTCTCTTTTTCATTTCATTTTTTCTCTCTCTCTTTCTGTTTTTCAGGTGTGTGAAAACAAATTAAGTCATTCGAAAGGTTAATGACCAATTTCAGCTTTAGTTTTTTTACTTTAATTATTTCTCAGAAAGTGTTGGGTAGTTCAAGGTGAGATCTCTTGATCTCTTTATAAACAAATTAAAGCACTTTAAAAAAAATAAACAAATAAATAATAATAAATATACAATTAATATAAAAATAAAAAATAAAAATAAGTGAGAGATAGTTCTCTTTCTTTTCGAAAACAAACTAATTCAGAAGGAAATATTTGTATTTTTTTATGTTTAAAGATTTTAATTGTTTTGAAATAATTGTAGAATTTTCTAAGTTGAATATTTGATCATATCTTGTCTTTAAAACGTAAATAAAATATACTCTAAATTTGATAAATAAATAAGAAAATATACGAAGTTGTTCTACTTTATTTTATAAAGACTTTGAGCGCTTGAAGATGTATTTTGAGCAGTTCCTAAGATATGATACAATAATTCTTAAGATCATCAACTTTATAGTGAATAAACCTTAATTTCATATACTCAATGTAATCTTTTCAATCATAGAATAATTATTATTAAATATATTATAATAATATAATTATCTTTATAATCTTCTACCTTAATTGAAAATTAACTTTAATTTTATTCTAAGCTTTTCTTTCTTTTCCCATCTATATATTCTTTTCCTATATTCTTTTCTATATTCTCTTTCACTTTTCGCTCTGTGTTTATGGTATGTAACATACCCCAGCACCGTTCCGCAACTCTCCTTCCAAATATAACCATCCTCACACATATCTATATGCTTAGATCTGACAGGTTTATCTCTGCCCAACTGTTTTCTTTCAACTTTTCCCAACAACATATTATTTTTATTGCCCCACTCGAGTTAACCACATGCCATTCTGGGTATCACCCTCTTCCCATTTGTAACCCTGGGTAACTTTTGTGCAACTTGGCGCTCCTCTGCTTACAACTCTCCCCTTTCCCCTGCTCGCTGTGCAGTCAAGAAATGCTCTCGCAATTAAAGCCACTCGACTGATGCATTCTCCATCAAATTAGCAACTAATTAAAAGCTCAAAAACCACACGAATTCGCACACTGAGCGAAAGCGGAGGCACTTGCAGCCTGACAGTTGGCAGAAGGAGAAGGAAGGGGGATGGGGGAAGGGGGGGGGACAAGCACATTGGCACTTGACGTGCCGTTTGAAAATCAATAACCAAAATCCACAAATACTTCGAATCACTCAAAATGAGAAAATTCCAGTGCGATAATCACAGACGAGTGCAGCGATAGCGTCGGCACAAAGGACACTCCAAGACACGCCCGGGGAAGGGAAGCCGACTGAGGTGGGTTGAGAGGGGGAGGCCAACGAAATGGCAAAACAATTTCAATAATTTCAAGTGTCCTTCGTGGCCTGTCCGGCGACACAGAGCAGGACACAGTGAGGGGTCTCAGTCTCAGAGCAGATTCTCTCTGCCGATTGTCGTCGAGTCACGACGTGCCAAATGCGATAAGAAATTGAAAATGCAATTGCCAAAGTCGCAGGGCAATCATTAGTGGGCGCACATGGGTCGAATGGGGTCAGCCAGGGGGCGTGGTCAGCTGGAACTGTAAATTCAATTTACGACAAGCTGAGCAAGTGCAGCAGCACGCGCAGCTCGCGTTGCACGTCAATTTTTCGGGGGAGCAAAGCGTACGAGTATATCGAGTTGAAGACGATTTGCCGATTCCCGATTGCGATTGATGTGAGGAAAAGTAATTGAAATTTCCTCGACAGCTGCGTGTGTGCAAGGCGAGCCGAGGAAAGCGCGTGGGTGTATGAGTGTGTCTGTGTGTGTGTGTGTGCGTGTGGGGCAGCTCAACTGGAAAATGGAATTAAAATGCGAAAGTCAGTTGCAGCAAGCGAGTCAATTGGAAAATATAGCTAAGAAAGATTCGAGAAGATTGAGAAAGAAAATGGAAAATGTAGGGGCATATATAGATAGATATATCTGTATTTTATAATACTTATTTATCTGCAGATATTTACTGTACTGATATAACTTTCAATTTTCATTTAAGATTTCATTCTTGACTTTCATTTCTTACGATTCTTTGAGTTTGATAAAGGAAAAGAAATGGAAATAGTGACAATAATTGTGAATAGTCTTATAAATATTACTATATTTATTTATTTATATTTCTCAGTTACGGCTACTGATTATAGCAAATTTTGAGAAATTTTTTTATTTATTTCTTTATTTATTTTTTTTAACGTCAACTAAGACAGTCGACTTGAAATTAAAATTAGTTTTTATTTTTTAAATTAAAATTAGAAATAATTAAAATCAAAAAAATAAAATATTAAAAGTTTAAGACGTAGATTTTAAACTTAAATTTGGAAAAAAATTAAAAATTTAACATTAATTAAATATAAAATATTTTTTTTTTAAATTTAGGCTGGGGAATATAAAACGAGATTCCCAGTGAATGGGACAAACCCCGTAAAACCCAATCAAATAGTATTCCGGGATATAACTTTCGATTTTCATTTAAGATTTTATCCGTTAAATTAGATTCCTTAAGTTTTTTGGAAATTAAGAAGAAATAAAAAGAACAGAAATGGATATATTTGCAATAATTTTAGATAGCTCTAAATATATTACGATATTTATTTATCGGTATTTATCGGTTAATCATATAAACAATGCAAAACTGTGAGGTTTATCAGAAAAAATAACTGTCCGTTTTCATTTAAATAAATTTCAATTTAAGTTTTCATCTCTAAACTTTGATTCCTTAAGATTCTTGAATAATATTGAAAATAACTCTACGACGTTCTATACATTCTCAATTCTATTTATTCTATTTATTTATCCCTGTAAATTGCCAATAATTTTCCGTTTCGAACTTTCAATTTCCATTTCAGATTTCATCTCTCATCTTTGATTTCTACTAAGACCCTTCCCTGCAATATTCACTGTGCCACAGACAGTGGCGAAGTAATCAATATGAAGACTGTCTGGCTTTACTACAGCTTCTTCTCTTTGCTTATATTCTTCGTTTCTTTCGCTGCCTCCCTCTCTCTCTCTCTCTCTCTATCTTCTCTTCCTTTTTAGCTATCGTTTGTCAGCTACTTTGCCTTGCGTGTTGAAACATTTAGTAAGATTTCAGCTCGCTGCGTAATTGTTACAACTTTTGCACAAAATCATTGCTAGAGTTTCCCACCTCAGCCCCGCCCCCCGTGGGCTACGCCCCTGTTGCTCGGGGAACGTCCAGTGGGAAAATGCGTGTGCCGCGACGCATTAAATTGATTGCCATGAAAATTTTTATTGAACAGGCACAAAATGAAGTCCTAGTTGGGCAGTTGGAGAGAGGAGAGAGGAGAGTGGAGGTGGAGAGAAGAGAGTGGGAAGTGGTGGGTGGGGAGAGGGGGTAACTACGCCCTATGCTACTATTTAAACAAGGACTTATAAATATAAATACGTGTACAGCGCAAATGAAAAGCCAAGGAATGAAAAATTGATAAGACGCTGAGCAGGAAGAGGAAGAAGGAAGAAGGAAGGGGAAGGGGAAGGAAAAGCTGCACAGGAAAAGCCGGAAAACTGCGGATGCTGTGCTAATAAAAATGCAAGCAGCAACAGGAGAGCAACGAGTATCGATGGCACAGGAGATGCATAACACACAGACAGACACACACACACACACACACACACATTCATGCATAACAGGCGCACAGTGGGGCAATTTAAATATGTTGGTATTACTATTATTATTTACTGCCAGGCAAAAGGAGAGCAAGAGCAGCAAATACATATATGTGTATGTGTGTGTGTACTTGGCAGAGGCGTGCTGTGAGGGGGAGTGCGGGAAGGGGGGCCCAGGCGCAGCTTAAGCTGTGAGCCAAGCAGGCAAATTGCACGCAGCGCCGAGCACGATGTAAGTCTTGCTACCTCTTTCCCTCTTCTACTCCCTCTCACTCACTCCCTCTCCTATTTCCTCACTCCTTCCCTGCCCCACTCCTCCCTGCGTCACCTCAGCTAGATTAGCTTGGCTGATATGCCAAGGTGCTGCAAGCATTGCTGTGCCCCTTCAGCGGCTGCTGCTCCCGTGTGGGGGCGTGGCGTCTGTGAAAAGTGCCAGGGCAAAAAGCATGCAACCAAACGTGCCAAGGGGCATACACTGCAAGAAATTACCCATTTACATTACATTGTTAGCAAAGTGCCCGCTCTAACGAAGCTCATTTGCCCCCTACCCTACTCCCCCCTCCTTTCGATTGCCTTTAATGCTCGACTTAAACACGTACATAATTCACAATTTGAATGAATTGAATTTCTTGCAGTGTATGCCGTGCGCTGCTGTGAACTGCATTCGCTGCCATTGGCACACAATTGGGTTTTGCTGTCGCCTTAAGTTATGCAGCGCCAGCAAAGCCCATTGTAAGCCCCCTCCCTCTCTCCCTCTCTCTCTCTCTCTCTGCTCTTCCCTGCCTTAAGTTATTTTCATTTTTATCCTGTTCGCCGCGAATGCGAATGTTTAGATTAGAAGAAATTGCATGTTGCATCAAAATATTTGCTATTTACCATGCTAATATTGCGACAGACTGAGCGAGAGAGTGAGAGAGACTGCGTGAAAATGCTTGAATTTATTGCCAGCGCTGTTGCCAAACTTCAGCAATTAGCCAAATGCAGCGCAACGAATTGAATTGCGAACAAACAAAAATTAATTATAAAAACAGTTTGTTAAGTTAGCCTGGCTGATTATGAAAATCGAGAATTGCGAGAGAATATTTGGGGGAATATAGTGAAAATATTTGACCAGGTGGGACCAGTGCCGTCCGTGGCTGGCAATTAGCGCGCCCATCGATTTCGACGTCCAGGCAATTGTTCTCTCCCTCTCTCTCTGCGCATAAATACATGCGAAATTTGCGATAATTAAAAGGTGCACCATTTGGCATGCCCTGCAGGAGTGTGTAGAGGGTTGGAAGGACTAACAAATGTTGTTTTACATTTCAGCAATTGATGTCTGAGTACGTACTCTGTATTTAAACTAACTAAAATATTTATATAGTAGGACAAAAAAAAGGTTGTTTTACATTTAAGCAATAATCTCTGATGACACAAGAGTTAGAGTGATGAAATTTCGGCATTAGATATCTAGAATACACTTCAATATACTAACATCATCTGTTACAAGGTAACTTGCAGTCTATCAACTCCACACTCATTGCAAAATTAAATTACTGCAGCCATCGATAGATGGCTTTGCGCTGTTTGCTTTAAATTTTCAACAAATATTTGCTTTTTAAAATAATACAATGTATTTTGATTTTTTACCAGGCCACCCCTTTTACCGTTACATTGCATCATTATCAAGCGAACTCACCTGCAACGAGAATAGGAGAGAGAGAGAGAGAAAGAGAAGGCATAAGTAAATTGTTGGTAATATTTTATTGATAACATTTGCGTGTCATAAATATATATACAAAAGCTATATACGAATTGTTCCGTTTGCAGCTTTAATGCAGCTCCATGATTGCAAAACCATGAAAGATGTAAAAAAAATAAACGAACTTTAACCAGATGACAATGAAATGAAATATGGTAACGAGCACAGCACAGAAATATTGATGAGAATCGTGACAATGTATGAGCAACAGTCGTGGGTGTGCAAATAGAAGCGGGGGATTGTTGCTTAAAATAAAGTTGTGCCAAGCATTAAGTGCAATTACTTGATATCTGAGTATGTACATACATATAGGTTAATTCCTTAAGGTCGTTCTAACTAATCTACTAAATCTTTACATATTCAATCAGTTACAGCAAAATATAACTAAATAAAAGATTCTACAGATTGAAAAAGAATTAAGAAAATAGAGAGGCAGATATTACAAATAATTTTTGATACTTCTGTATAATAATATTTATTTATCTGTAGATAATAATTATATATAACTTCATATTTAAACCTTCCAATTTGGATTGGATTTTCTCGTAGATTGAAACAGTAAAATTGATAGAAATAATCTACAACACATGAGAATTATTCTAGAAAGTCTTAAATTACTCTTAGCTCGAGGACAAGAGTAGATTGAAAGTCTAATAAACCAATTTTTCTTTTATCTTCCGATATATTCAGTAACCGTCTTCAGGAATTTATTTATTTATTATATAGTATATTATTTATCTCTTTTATCATTTTCTTCCTTTTCTGTTTCGCTTCTACACCTCAACTTAGCGTCTACTCCCGCCCTCAACCTTAATGGCCTGTAATAGATATCTCGCACTAACCCGGACTGTTCATGAATTCATATGCGCCACATTCGCCATACAAATTGTAGAGCATTTATCAACGCGCGACGCGTTTTACTTTATTTTTACTGCAATGCATTTTTCAATTATTTTTATTTCGATTTTTCTACTTCTTTTTTTGTCGATTTTATGCATTTTATTTCGATATATATTTTATCAGATTCTCCCGCGGGCCAAACACCAACGGGAGAAGAGCGGGAGGGGCAGGGGCCAGGGAGGCAGACCTGGCAGACTCATAAGTTTACGTTCGTTTTTGGCGTTTGTTGTAACACGAAATTGATATTTTATGGCTGTGCTCATCTCTGCAGCATTGAAGGCAGAGCATGGTGCAGAATGGCAGGAGTGCAGGGGAGCAGGGAGCAGGGACATTTGCAATAAGCATACGCTTTTCATAGTTTATGGCGTGTGCATCTGTTAGATACGCTCTTTGTGTCGGGCAGCTTTTTTAGCTATGTGTTTTTTTTGTGTAGCCGTTTTTGTAGTTATTTATGCATTGGACATTGTTTAAGCCGCACTAACACACTAACAATTACAGCAACAATGGCAGAGTACGGCAAACAACAAACTACAACAATAACAAACATGCTCTCCCTCTATTTCCATCTCTTTCTCTCTCTCTGATGTGGGCATTGTTTGAATGCATTTTGGATGCGGCAGCTTTGATTCGCCTCAAACTCACTCACTGTGAGTGCTGCCCCTCCCCCTCTGCACTCGCTGCCTCCTCTCAGAGTGCTCCATTTTGCCTATGTGAAAAAATGAAGCCAGCTTTTTCTATATATGCCATACATGAACTCAGTCTAGAGCCACAACAACAACAACAGCAACAACAACAACTAGTTGGAATATCATTTGTTTAGTTGCATGATAAATTTGATATATTCAAATTGCTTTTGCTGCCAGCTGAAAATACAATACCGAAATATATTTGAATATTCAATTTGAATTTAATTGAAAACGAGCTGCATTTTAAGTCGAAATTTAAAAATCTACAATAGTTCAAATGGGGAAAAAACTCTATGCAAAATGAAAAAAGAGAGAAACATAATTAAATAATGCCTGTGACTATTATTTTAATAGTTTTTGTGTTCGAAATAACAAGGAAATTGAATTGGTAAGTTTTTCCAACGTTGTTTTTTTTTCACAATACTCATTTAATTATGTAGTTTTATCATACAAAGTGAGGTTATGTAATCTTTTGTACTACAAAATATGTGGACAATTTTAATAGAGCACATTGCGTATATCAGTTTTATGCTTTCAACTATAAATAAACTCAAAATGCCATTAATCATTGCGTTCTCTAGATCTCACTCTATCTAACTTCATATTCTTGGGAATTCTTAAGCATTCTTTAGAAATCTGCAGAGCTTTGCACGTTTAAAGAGACGTGTCTCTATCTAGTTAGGTATTAAGCATCGCGAATCGCAAACAGGTCTTAAATATCTTTCTTTTTTTGTCTCTACAGTTCATAGAGAACCGCCAAGTTTATTGGGACTAAGTTTTTAATTACTTTTATAGAGTATTTCAGTTAGAAGATGCGCTACGTAACTAAGAGTGTGATAGAGAGTGTGGAACTATCGACGGAACCTGCAAAAATAATAAATAAAGTCAATGGACCCCACTATCGATGGATGATAGAAGGATAAATCTGTAGCAGATACCCCCTCATAGAAGCCCCTCATGCTCAATGTTATAATAAAGTTCCTTGAAATATGAACCTATTACAATATATAAAATAGAGACTACTACTACAGTACTTAGTACAGTATACCAACATATACAGTAATCATAAATGTACGATATAGGCCTCTCCTTCAGCTATAGAATGCACACCTGCCCAGTCTTCAATTTACAACCTTCAGCAGGGTATTAATTTTCGGCATTGCGTTGAGATAATGAATCTGCCTAACAAGCCAATAGGTTAATGTACCTAATTCTTTCACTGGTAATGAGAAGTCGCGGCGGCAGAGCACGTGCCATTTGTCAGGCCGTGCGACGTCTCATCTGGCAGCTTGACGGGGCTGACAAGGGAGGCGGGGCCGGGCTGGGCCGGAGATGGGCCGCAAGATGAGCGAAGATAATCATAAGAAGCAGCTCCAAGCGCCCCGGGGCCTTACCGCGTGTACTTAAAGTGTACTAAAAGCGAGGAGAAGATATATTTATGATGCTCATAAATAAAATCGCAAATACAGAAACAGTCAGAGACAGGGAGAGGGGGAGAGAGAGAACCAGAAAACGTGTGAGGCATAAAATTTGAATCCGAAAAAAATGGAATAAAAATGAAAACGAAAATCCACTGTGAGGGTTACGCTCACGTAGGCAGGTACCCGAAAAAATGATATACTATATATATACAGAGTTAGAACTCGAGGGGTGGGAGGGGAGGAATAATATTTGTCAAGCTATAGAATGGGAATATGATATTTTCATTAATTCAGTTTTGGTCTACCGAATGCACATCCGTTCCCAGAGAGGGAGAGAGAGAGAGAGAGGTAGATCTGTGGCTAGATGGAGTCAAGGTTTGTGTGCAACGGCGCGTGAATCAAGCGAATATTCGCGAGGTATTCAATCGAAAATCAACAAGCGGCAGGGCAGATCAAACACCAACAAAAAGATATGCAAACAAATGGACTGTGCAAGCAAATGAAATATTGAAACTAAACAAGCTGCAAACAGGTGTCAACCATCAACTGTCAACTTCAATTTCGATTTTGGGGGTACGAGTTCGGATTCGGTTTCCACATTTTATTTGCATTTCATTTACGTGTTGTTTGCTCAGTCTTCTCTCTCTCTCTCTTCCCCTCTTTCTCTCTCTCCTCTCTCTCTCTTTCCGCTTTTGTTCTCTGATTTCCCATTTTTACACTGTGCCATCAATTAGAATTCGAAATCAATCAACAATTGAAATAGTTGCGCATTTCAATTGTTGTCAGCGGTTTTCTGGCGGGTTTTGTTTTATGTTTGGCTTGAACTTGACACTCGTCACGCGGTTTCACCTCCCTCCATCTCCCTCCGGGTCTCTTCCGTTGACCAAATACGTCAGTCAAGTGTCTCTTTGATCAGCTGCGACGCGTCTCTATCTGTCTCTGATGTGCATTTAAGCCAAGTTAATGAGCTGCTAATGGCTCGAAGCGTAGGAAGTCAGCTGGAGAAATGTGGAACGAGAGAACTTTCATTGAGGAAGCCCAGTCGATAAGTCTAGATGGGCACGACAGAGATAGGCACCTGCGCGGCAAACTAATTAGACAGTTCAAGTGGCTAATTAGTTGAAAGCGAATTGGGTTCAATTTCCGAATAGAACGAATTGAAGGCAGCTAACGGTAGCTACAAAATGGGAAATCAATGTTACTTATGCATATTTTATAATATTTCCAAGAATTCCTTTTTACTGCAGCTGTTAGAGATGGATTATAATTTGTTTTCACGATTTCATCGATTCACTTTTCTTTTGGTGAATCGATATAACAGTATTTGAAAACTTCTGACTGAACCTTCAAAAATGATTCTCTGGTTTACTTAAAAGTATGTAAAATAGATGAAAAGACTTCAGCACTACAGTACAAAAGGTTGTGCCTGCAGTAATCGATTATAATCGATTGCACCGGTATTCCTATACAAACTAGATCAACTGAGATCATATCGTAGATACACACAAACATATACCAACTGATTTTTGAACAGAACAAAATAAAGGCAGCTAAAGGTAAAAGGTTTTGCTTGCAGTAATCGATTATTATCGATTGCAGTTTCCGCTGGGTACTCAGTGAATACTATTCACACTCAAAACTAGGTCAACTTAGATTGCCAAATTGCAGATATACAAAAAATATATATCAACTGCAGCAATCCGTCATCGAATGCTTTGGAAAATCGCCCGAAAAAGAAGGCGGCAAATTTGCATTTTGAGGCGCCAGCAGCGTTGCGGCACGCCAACGTTGCCAGAGAGTTTTAGCTTTGGCAAGGTGTGCCTAGAGAGAAACACAGCTACAGTTACAGTTACAAACTCACGACTTTACACACATACATACATATATTCTGGCGACACTTCGAACACTTTGTAATTGCGCTGTCAAAATGCGTTAGGCGATTTCTTTGGATATGAAATTGACGCCCTCAGCGTTTGGAATTGCCGCGCCAACATTTAATTATAAGCTACATTAAACATTGATATTGTTGCTGTTGTTGTTGTTTTTCGCTGTTGTTTGTTATGCATAATAAACTTACGCACACAGAATTAATATCATTTACCACGCATCACGCACACAAACTTCATTTGCTTGATAGAATTTTAAAATAAGTTCGAAGCGCAGAAAAAATCAAATAAATTGCCATAAATGCAATTTGCATAATTTCCACAAACACACACACGAATATATGCATAAATATTTATACATATGTACATATGTGTGTGTATATAGATTTCGGAATATAAAAACCATTTAAGTGAAATGCGATATTTATTTAATGTTGTAATTACGTTCGCTCGTGTTTGGATTTGATTAAGTTCGATTAACACGCATCGTGTGACTTAAAACGATAACAGTTGCAAATTAGCGAAGTTTTATTTACTAATATTAGCAACCAATAAAGTTTTATGCTTGAATTGTGTTAATCAAGTTTTGTTTACCAGTCAACCAACGTACTGGCCTTTATATCGATAGCGCAATTCGTCACGCAACGTAAATGCAGATATCGATACTTTATCTTTGTATAAACATATGAAATCCATGCTATCGATCCTTAAGCTTAGTTTGATGACGCTTTTATCAACAATATAAGCAATAAAGAATATAAGTTATCTATAGTATGAATTACTGCGCAAATCAATCCCATCTTTCAGTACCTTATCGATTGTTTAACTTACTACGCAAGACCATCGCAGCTACCGTTACGTTTCTTTTGTTTAATCACGCTTTATAAACCGTTTATGTGCAATCATTGCTCTGTTGTTTCCAAGCGGTGCTCCATATAAAACTTTTAACTAGCGTCGATTAACTAACTAACCAGTTAAACGTTGTCTGCATTCGCCTCCGCACTCACCTTCCACTCTGTACACCTTTAATCAGCATTTACGCACGCCACTTGAGGATGCTGTGCTCCCACTTTGCAACGCTCTCCTTCTCCCTCTCCCTCTCTCTCTCTATTTCTCGATGGTCTAGAAAATTCCCAAGCCCCAAAGCGATATGTCATGCCCGCACGCACTGGAGACACATCCTTGAAGCTTACATTTCTCAACTGTCAACATTTAACTTGGTCTCCCTCCCTCCCTCTGCCCCCCATCCGCTCTTTCTCTCTACCATTCGCACTTTGTCTCTCCCTCTGCCTTTTTGCATATTGACTTTGACACTTGGCAGTCGTTCATTGTCGTTGTTGTTGTTGTTGCCGCTGTTAACATGTCCAGCTGGTTGGTCTGTCTGTCCAACTAGTCTGACTGCCAGCCAACCCGGACCCTGGACAATGAGCTGGGTGGACTTGCCTCACGAGTAGTACGCAGCACGCAAAGCGCAACGTGCAATTGTCAGTGTCAAGCGAGTGGCAACTGCAACAAAAACTGCAATGAAATGCACACACACGCACAGCACAAAGTACATATGTACATACACACGCATGTACACAGAATATCATTGTGTGCGTGATAAGTGTATATATTTTGTTGCTACTGTTGTAGTTGCCACGTGGGCGTTGCAATTAACAAGCCAACATTACTTTGTGGCATGCTTTGTGACGCAAAGAAAAGCCAAACAAAAGCTGCCTCTTATTAGTTTTGAATTTCATTATATTTATATTTTTTTTATTTTGCAACAGAATAATGACTGTTATGCGTGTGATATATTTTAATTAACATCGATTAAAATACCAAGTTGAAATATTTGCGTACATTGCTGCTTATCGATAAATAAAGTATTTTAACTGCAATGACTGTTAATTAACATCGATGAAAATACAAATTTCACGCAATATACCTTAACGCATATCGATAGACAATGTATGCTAACATAAATAAACACAAAATATTTGCCTACAGAATTGTATATCGATAACGACAGTATTTCGTTACTTTTCTCACAAATTAGTGCATTTAAAGTGCGTTGGTATTTTTGTGTCAAGTTAAAAAATGCACAATTTGTTTACGCTTCCTGCAGATCGTCGAGAAATGTCTACAAATTGAGTGATGCGCTCATTCAGTTGTGATTGTTCTCTTTGCTGTTGTTGTTGGTGTTGTGGAGAGTGCATGACACTGCGAAGGACACTTGCAAAGTATTGTTGTTGTTGCTGCTTTTGCAGCAGCTGTCGGAGACAATTTGGCAGTTGTCATTTCAATTTAAATGCACAGATTGAGAGCAGAGAGTGAGAGAGACAAAGAGACAGAGAGAGAGAGAGAAGAGTAAAAAACAGAATCGAGATTTAAAAATTCAACTGAACTGTTGCTGTGCTGCTTCTAATGTGCCCGGTGGAAAAAGGGGAGGGGTCATAAAAAATGTTCTACACGTTTCTCTGGCCATGTTGACAACTAGCAAATGCAATTAACAATTGTCTCTCCGGCAGTTGTCGACTGTGTACACACACACATACACAGACAGAGCCAGGTATACACACATACACACACAGGCACGGGCAATGTGCCGTTAGATGCGCTCTGGAAACGAATGATGCCCTTTGGCACCTGTCGTCGTCGTAATCGTTGACGTTTGCATAGTTGGTCGACTGCTCTGCAAAATTAGCTGCTGTTCCCGTTGTTGTTGTTGTTGTTGCTCTCGGTCAGGCCGACAACAATTTAACTGCATTATTTGCACGTACAGCTGCAGCCTGCTGTCTGCCTCCCCAACTCTCCACTTCCCTCTCTCTTTCTCTGCCACACAGTGCGCCCTGGGGCTGTGCTGCCATTAATGCATAATTTTGCCAAACTATTTTGAGGTTTGTTTGCCTGGCAGGCAACCACAGTAGCTTCCTAACCAACTATACCATCTCTGATAGTCCCCCCTCCACCTCCCGTGTGCTAACCTCAGCTAGTAGGCCAATTTATTTGTCATGTCAATATTAACAACGTGCAGAGGAGCTCTCGAGTCGAGGCATGTCTTCGACAGACAAATCACGCTCCCCAAACCAGGAACCAAAAACCAGACTTCACCTGCCCCTTCCCTTCCCCCACTTCTCTCTCTCTCAATCTCCCTCTTTATCTCCCTTTCTAACTGCATGTTTTGCGGTTTTTGGTGCTGTCAACTTGCCAACTGACAAATATTTGCTAAACATAAGCGCACAAGAGGAAAACTCGATCGGAAATGGCTTGGAACAAGGGGGCAGGTGCAGGGAGAATGGGAAGAGAGGGAGGCCTTGCCGCACTGCAATGCAAATTTAATTAGAATTTATTGAAGAGAGTTCTACGAGTTCTCCTCGTTTCTCGTGGCTGCAGCTAATGCAGTCAACTAATTTCCATTAAAACAAATGCAACGACAACAACAACAACACTTGCAACATGTCGAAAATATGCCCGACTGTGAACTCAGTTAACGGAATTATGTGGAATTAAATATATACTGAAGTTAGTGTTATTAGAGAAGAAGGTATAGTTAATGTGGGAGTTTGGAAACATGACAAGGCAAGCTCATATTTCTCACAGTACTGTGCGTACACTGGTGGCCAGGCATATTGTCTACAGTGCAGTATTGACGTATACGATAGATTATAGTACTGCTGATCTATGAGATATATATATATATATATATATAAGATGAAGAAACAGAACAGAAATATACAGTAAATTATTGCATCGCTGAAATGAGGATATGAAAAATCCCTCAAATTATTTAAACAGTAGCTTTATGAGATGAAACGAATTGAATTATTTTCAAGCCATAGACCGCCTTTAACCCGAACCATAACTGTTATTACACATACACAAACACATGTTCATTTAAACAGTTGCATAGAAACTTAATCTCTTTTCATTCATTCGAATAATCCCATAAAAATCAATTCAATGCCCTAACTGGTCGCACACGCGTCTCAATTAGCCTAAAAGCCGTCATGTCAAACTGAATACAAGGCCTGAAATTACATTTTATGATTTCCTGTCAATCTTAATGAATGACGCTAACTGCACGAGAGAGCGAGAGAGGGAGAGAGACTTGTGTGAGCATGAACATGAATATGAGGCACGAATATGAGTGCCAGTTTGGAGTGAAAAGTCGAGTGCGTCTTTTAACCAACTGATTTGGCGGCAATGAAGCGTGGCTAATTGCAAACACTCGAGAGAGAGAGACGCGCAACTGGAAACTTGTCGACTGCTAATGAAGTCATAAACGGGGCAGCGCCAAGAAGCAGAGAGAGTAAGGAGAAAACGAGAACAGGGAACTGAACCCGACTCTAGACGTAACAATAGACCGAGCCGGGCGCCTGCGCGAGCCCAACCCAAGATCAGTCTGAAGTTTGCCATGTTGCAAGGCGCAGCAACAGTTTGCAACAGTTGCAACATTTCACATGCGATTTTTCAACGCCTCAACACGATGATTTATGATCGCAGAATGCGTGACTGCCCACGTCGGTGAGGGCATTGGTTTTCGGTGCGGTTCGTTGAGGATCGGTTCGGTTCGGTTCGGTACGGTTCGATGTTCGTTTCTTGGTTTTCTTCCTTGTTAATTTCGTGCGAATTTTGTGGCCATTCCCCAATCGCGTTCCCCATGCCCCGCTCCCCTCTTCCTCATTCAGCATTGCCAATCGAATTGGCCGTGCCCCATACAAAGTTGCAAGTTCTCATGCTAAATGTGCTCAATCAACGTTTTGATTACGCGCTATTCATTTTAATACGTTGCTACGTGTTGCCACACCAAATGGGGCATATTAATCAATGGCTTTAATGTGGCAACATGTGGTAAGGGGCAAGGCGAGGGGGAAGATAGTCTGGCAGAATCTTTGCGATTAACCCATTTTGCATAACAAATGACGAAGAAGCGCATATGCGATAAAGTCGCAGAGATTAGAGAGCGAACTTATAAAAGATTTTGTTATTTCTGAGTCATTTACTATTTTGTCTAGCTTAAAGAAAGATAAATGATCGCTGAGAGACAATATACATGAAGAGTAAAAAAAGAATAGTGATAGTTTAGAAGATTCAAAGCAAATTCTTATCACAAAATATTTTTGTACAGATTTTCATAATCGATATTTGTTATTTTCCGTATCATTGTTATGGGAAATAATCTAATATATCTCCAATATATAAATTATATCATTCATTTATGATCATAGTAACAGAAAAGTATTACAAATATGAAGAGTAAGAAAAAAACTGTACAAACTTGTAGATGATATCTAGATAGTTGTTATTATAAAACTACATTTTCCGAAATATTTTTTAAAATACAAAAATTAATTGGAAAATACATTTTAATTAATCTTTATACTTTATAAATATTTAATTATATAACAATGTGTGAAAATTGAAATGAAATAAATTTTTTTTTAATTTCGACATAACCTCAAAAACTTGAATAACAGTTGAATTAATTCTTACAATTCTTGGAGTATGTTTCAACATTCTAAATCCGATTTTGCTGCCAAAATTTACTTATATCAATAACTGGAAATTAATGTAAATTGTTTATGACTATTAAAATATTCTTTTTCTTAAACATATAACCCATATAACCAAAAAAGTACTTCAGTAGGTTAATAATTTTGTTATTTTTTATATAAAATATATGTACCAAATAATATGTATATAGTAAATAGAATTTATATTTATAATTTTATGTATAACATATTCAGAATTCTTCCTCTTTAAATCCCCAAATCCAGCACATATTCCTTACACATAATTACCACAGTTTTATCTTTCTGTTCACGCTTTTGATCTGTCATCCGACTGGGCACCGAGCCAGACCCCCCCCCAACTGGGATAATTACCCAGTTTTCCCTATGCAAATGTGGAGACTGTGGAAAACCCACATGGGAATTGTAGAACTGAATAAAATCAGCATTTTTCTCTATGGTGGGCGTTGCATTTTGTCAAATTTTGTGCTGCACAAGCGAAAACTGAGACGCGACAGCTGCAGCAGCAGCGGCAGCAGCAGCAGCAGTTGCATGTTGCACGTTGCACATTGCATGTGGGTGGTTTTTGGCTGCAGCGCCGACTGCAGCTGCATAGTCATCAGTGGAGATGCGATTATCATAAGCTCTGCATCAGAAACGCAACCATCACCAGCGTCATCATCATCATCATCATCATTATCATCGTTGTGATCATCATTATGATCATTCTCGTCGTCAACGTCATCAGCATTAAGATTTATGTTTCTGTTTTGCTGCCGCTTGACATTTCCGTTGCAAGCGCGTCGCCTCTTCAATCAAAAGACAAGCGCGAAAAAATGTGCATCACGTACCAAAAACAGAAGAGAAGAAGACCAAAGAGAGAGAGTGAGAGAGGGGGAGAGGGACAGGCAGACAATGCGAACCAAAGTGACAGACAATAAAAAAGCAAGCCAAAGCGATAAAAGATAAGACACGTTGCACAGATTGCAACCGGCCACGCCCCCTGCCCGCCTGTCTGCACCACCCACTCTACACACTCCCCCCTTCGCCCCTCTCTGTCTGTCAATGCCGTTTAATGAATGAGATTTCGCTCCAAGTGACCATTGAGCAATCAAAGCAAAAGCTCTAACATTAACGCTCAAGTGCACGTCAGCAGTAGAGAGGGGCAGACGGAGTGCGGAGAAGGGGGGAAGAGAGTGCAAAGCCACGCTCGTACTTGAGCTGATTGAGTGCACTCTGCACTGAGAAAGTTCCACCAGCCTTGACTCTATAACGAGAGAGCGAGTTGGAGAGTTTCCTTGGCAGTTTGTGGATAAAGAGAAGCTGAAGAGTTTTTATTGAGAGTCGACTTAATACGGCGAAGAACGAAGAAAGAGCTGAGCTGCAGAAGTTGAGCTACAAATTGCAATTAATATAAGTATGAAACTAATGAATTGGCATGGCAAGCATAACAAGGGGGGAGGTAGGTGGAGAGAGAGAGAAAGGGAAGGAGGTTCTGCGCAGCTTAATTAAATTAAAACTTTCAGCGATACAATAAATAATTTCTATATGCGTGCGGGGGAATAGCGGAGCAGCACATCATGAGTGGAGCCAAGAGGGAGCTTGTTCAGGTTGCTGAAGTTGTCTTATGTCTTATGTGAAACTATTCAAGTGTTGTTTGATTGCATTAAAGCAACAAAAGGTACTTTATAGAAGTACTTACGTATAAAAGATGGATATACATATATATATGGAACTATCAGGCTATTTTATACTTATCTAGAAAGTGTTTATATATTAAATATATAATTATAGTTGGTTTTTTTGAGTTGCATACTTTACGAAGCGTCGAAAATAAGTTTTTTTTTTTTTTTTTTGGGGTTATGATTAAGTGAAGAATCCGTACATTATAATATTGTATCTCAACATCACAGGGTGATCAAAAATTAGTAACTTTTTAAATTGTTTCTAAAAAAACTTTTGTATTAATTATCCTACCTAATAATAAAAAGAAAAAAGTATTGCCCAAAATAATCCTATCCTATTTTCATTTGGATCATTTGGATTTTGATGGTATTTACCAATAATAAAGTAACCTTCATCAATATTACGCTCGGAATTTGGTTTTTATCGATTTACGAGGTTGGAAAGAGGCGTGGTTAAAATCTAAAACTTAATCTGCCTACAATAAATCTTCATCTCTTAAGTAAAGTTCTTGAGCTTAAGCTCGTTAAACTTAATTAAATATAGATTATTAATTATAATAGATAGAGCTCTTTCTGCTTATAAAAACAAAAAAATATTGTTTATTTTATAAAATGTGTAAATGTTTTTTTAAAGTGTTTGAATCATTAGCTTAATTTACATATTTTACTACATTATATTCTTGATATTGCATTACAAATTGAATTAATGCAAATGCATTATATTTACCATATTTTCTAATACTAAATTAACTGTTCAGGTCTTTTTCGGCATTAAACCTTTTTTCTTTCTCTTTTAAAGGTCATTGAATCTACTATTAATCAGTATTTCGTCTATTGCCGAAACAGTATCTCTCCTTCTCGCTTGCAACCTTCTTCCACGGAACCTTCGGTCTTTCAACTTCAAATCTACAAAATCACTTAGCTACCGTCGAATAAAGCGATGCCATTGTAGCTCTTTAAACGTATTTTGATTGTCGGTTAGTGGAGTTACAAATACAACAACAACAAAAACAACAACAACGAGAAGAATCGCATGTTGCCGCCATATAATTAAAATAAAATTCGCCCACGAAACGAGCGAAAAAAGCGGCAACTTTCGGTTGAAGTTCGCCGCCAATGTGCGGGGCCCTTAACAAGCGAAACCGCAGGCAGGAATAACAACAACAACAACAACCAATAACAACAATCGATAAAACAATGTGAAATCAAATAATTTGTTTACTTTTGCCGAGCAGAAAAGAAATATTGGCTGACCACACACAGCTAGCAGGGACTGTAGTTTGGCTGGGAATCGCGTTAATTTGTAGCGCCCATTTCCGTTCTTTATGTGGTTTACTCGGGTACTCTGCTGGGGACGAGGGCTGGGGAGAGGGTTCCTGGTGTGGGGCGACGCCTCGCTGATGCGCCACAATTAGCACCACAAAGCGATGCGGCTTCAACGTGGCTGAGGCATCGTAAACAAGGCTTAAGCCGCGGCCCTTGGCAAACAAAATTGGTTAAAGATGAAACCGCAAAATGAACTGCACTGCTTACCTTCCCCCTCTCCTCTCCTGTCCTCACTCTTGGCCTGACCTTGACTGTGCAGCCCACGCAAAGTTGCACTGTCAATTACAGTGCCTGCAACTGGACTAACTGACTCACTCGGCTCAGCTCAGCTGGCCAGCAAGGGGTATCGAAGAACCGGTTTCGGCTTCGGTTCAAAAACCTTTGACTGAAATTTTTGATGAATTTATTTGTATTTAATGCGATACACAACAACAATAACAACAACGAGGGAACAGCGCGTGCCGTTGGCGGTTACAAATTTGAAAATTTACGATTAATCCAAACCCGAAAAAGGCATGAAAAGGGAGAAGAAGGGGGTATGGAATGTACCCTTTTAGGACAAAGAGCAACCACAGTTGCAGGCACTTAATTATCAGATATTTCGTAGACAGTTCCACTGAAATCGGTTGGGAAATAAAGCAAAACGATTGCGTGGTGTGAGGGGAGGACCAAAAACACAGCTTGATTGTCACTTTGGGCTACTTAAGCGCATTCCAAATACCCTGTAAAATCCTGACATATGATACGAGTACTATAGTTTGATCCTTATATAAAATAAAAGGTCGAATTCTTTGTAATTTGAAACTGGATTAGAGAAAAATACCACAATTATACTATTGTAGATGACACTTACATAATCCTCATTAATGATTCTGAATACTAGAAAAATACCAAAATGATATAAGTTTACTTGAATCCTTACAGAATACTCGAAGAATACCAAATAATACTAATAATACCAAAAATATACTTAGCTACATTTCAAACTTGAAAAATCCTTGATTATCTTAATGGATCTCTAGCTGAAAGACATTTCTATTCTTATTAAATACTAGAAAAATACCAGAAACATACTATCAAATAAACCTACACTACAAATTCTAAGGCTAGTTAACTCTGCTTTTTCTTTTAATAAGAATAAAATAAATTACAAGAAGACCAAAAGATACCCTGTACTTCAATTAAGACAGTTGCTTTATTACATTTTCAAGTACTTTCCCTAATTTGCCAATACCTGATGAAAAATTGCCTTGTCCAAGTCCCAAAGCAACTCTGGCAATCAGGCAAACCGACCAGACGAGCAGCCTCTCTGTATGCTGGAGCTAGAGGGAGACAGATACATTTTGAGGTTAGGCCGCACATAATGCCAAAGGCAAAAAAGTCGGTCAAAACTTTCAGCCTGCCTTTCGATTCGCAATGTTTCTAATCGATTTATGCACGACAAATGCCAACGGTATTTGTCTCTAAGTTCACCCCCTCCCTCTCTCTCTCTTTCTCTCCTCCCATTCTCCTCACTCTTCCTGTTTTCTAACTGTGTCTCGCCAACAACTTCCGCAACACATTTGTCCAATTTGCGTTGCTCAATTGTGCCCAATTATTTTTGGCATGTGCGCAAAAGGTGTGGAAAGTATTTCCAGAGCCATAAACCGTCGACAGTGCGAGCAATTAGTAGGGCCCCAGCCGGGCTGCAGAGTCAATTAGCGGGGAGCTGTGCATGAGTTGTGAAAGCCCCTTCAAGAAATTGGGTTCTAGTTAAGATTGAGTAAAGCGGGAGGTTTCAAATGCTCAAATTATGTAAATTTCGATGTGCTATGGCAAAGTGCGAAATTTGCTAAGTCAGATTTGAATTGGTCAACAGATAGATATAACCATATGACTACATGCCCAGCACAGAATATACAATAATATAAAGATTACAGTTGAAGATTTGGTTATGGACATAAGTGTATATATATTACTTTGGTATGTTTCGGGTTCACTTGATATGTATACAAAATTAAAATGGAATACTTTATATTTTATAGATTTTTCATGTTTTTACAGATTTAATACACTATAATTATGTGAATAATACCTAGAGGAGGATATCACATCTCAAACTTCATGATAATATCAAAAATACGACACTGGAAAATGAGTTGCATTCAACATCATAATATATGTATGGAATACTTTATACATCATAAATTTCTCATGTTTTTATAGATTTAAGACACTGAAAGTCAAGTTATAATGTTTAAAAAATATCATATTTTAATATTCATGACATAATTATACATAAGACTCTGTAGTAACAACTGTATTCGACCAAATCATAATAAATATTTGCTATTTCCTAGATTTATCATGTTTTTTGAATGTTGTGTATTTGAAACATGTTTGAAACAAGCTAAGGATATCAATTGCCCAACTTCATATATGTATGTATATATATATATATATATATATATACTAGTTACCTAGTTACAAACAACTGTCTTTGATATAATCTTGGAAATGATTAAAGTAGAGCAACCTAAGCGACTTTATACGAGACACACAAGTTGTTTGTTGTCGGTTTTCTAGCTAAAATGTATCGCAGTTTTTTACTTGTTTAATTGCAGCGATAACCTTGCGCAGTTTGTCTCATGCCACATGTTGAGGCCTAAGCTCACACACGCACACACACACACACACACAGTTGAAAGAGTGACTCATCATGCGCTGTGGCAGCTGCTGGGGGCGCCCGGTGCAAAGCGAGGCCAAAGTCCAAAAAGCGTCAACATTGCGCGACATTTAGCTGCGGCCAGACAAAGAGCCCCAAATCCGTCTAGCCGAAAACAGCTGACAGCTGCAGCCAAGCCATGCCGGCTCTGGCTCAGGCTCCTCCTCCTCCTCTTCTTTCTGTGCCTCCCACTCCGCGGAAATTTAATTTAATGTCAGCTAAATCTTGTTAAATTAATAAACAGTTAAGCCAAAGCGTTGGCCAAGTCAAGCTCCATTTGACGCCAAAATTCACTGCGAAGCGAGGCTTATCCCGCCATGATGAATCGCCGAGCTCTCTCCCACTCTCCCTCTCTCTCTCTCGCGCTATCTACCATCGCTGTCATTGATAAATAAAAGCTCATTAGCCGACTTCTGCAGCTGGTCTAAACGCTGGCCTAAACCGACCGACTGACTGATAGCCGGCATTGACTTTGGGTTCAACGCTCAGCGGGTGGTGACCCCCCCGACCCCCGAACTCGATTCCCAACACCCGAATCGATTGAAGCGGAGAAACCGCCACACAAGTGGGCAGTTTATTAAAATTTGACAAGACGCTGATAACAAAGCCTCAACAGGCGACCCTAATAAGGTCATCAGCAACAACAACAACAACAACAACACTAAAGTGGGTACAACAACACTAAGGGGGAACAACAACAACACTAAGGGGGAACAATAATAATATTAATAATAATTATGTAATTTGTACTAAGAATGACTCGTTTTATGGCCATGATCTGGGCTTAGACCATTCCATAGAACAGCGCACAATGAGACGACAATAAACTAGGTAAAATGCAATGAAAGGAAAGGGAATGAAAGAAAGGCGCACACATACACATTAAACCTTAGAAGAATAAAAGCATAGCAGGGGCGTAGGGACAGTTTGAGGAGGGGTGAGTTTGAGAATGAATGAAGAGGCAGGTAGATGAATGAAGCAGTGAATATGATTATTGAATGAGTAAGTAAATTATAAGACTATATAGACATAATAAGTACGAAATTACATAGAATTACTTTGGGAATCTATTTAATTGTAATATATTAGTTAGAGCTGAAGATATATTTTCCATGTATCATTAAACTATTCTGTTTTTAGAGCCATATCATTATCAATCTAGTTAAGTATGAAATTAAACGACCTAACTTAAAAATAACACAGAAAAGCTAGAAAAATTTTGAGAATATTCATCGTAATTGTTAAAATTGTAGAAGCAATTGATAAGTGAACTCAAATGATTTGATTCTTGATATGATTTGATTCTTGATTTGATTCTTTATATCAATATTAATCATTAAATTTATGATGTCATTCTTTTCATGATCATCAACGCTAAAAACAAGATATCTTTATAGTTTATTATAACAATTTAATTTAATTATCATACTTTGTAAATTTATCAATTTTTGATTGATAATTGACTATCTTTATTGGATTAAGATTGTAACTTTGTAAACAATATGATCTTTTATACAACAATCTCTATCAGAAGTTAAGATCTTCAGTACAACCCTCTCTTTGGAATACCTTATCATCAATTTATCGATATTTAGTCATGCATATATCATTGTTTTCCAAAATTTAAATTTAAATATTTAATTTCAGCACCTTTCTAAATAATTCTTTATTATTATATCATCTTCGATAAATAGTAATAGTCTCAAGCCCCCAGCTGAAATCTAGCATGTCTCTTCTTACTACTTTCTTCTCTTTTCTGAGCC
The DNA here is from genome assembly GCA_018904035.1 of Zaprionus ornatus. NCBI lineage: Eukaryota > Metazoa > Arthropoda > Insecta > Diptera > Drosophilidae > Zaprionus > Zaprionus ornatus. The sequence continues at coordinate 19,303,506 of JAEIFZ010000002.1, read as the reverse complement.
CCCTCTGTCTTTTTCGTGTGCTACGCCTCTGTCACTTCCCACAGCTGTGTCGCCTCTTTTAACTGGAATATGGGCACGTACTTTATTTTGGCCGCACACGCCTTGCCACAAAAGGCCAGGGCTGCCTGCATGCCTATGTGTGTGCGTGTGTGTGTGCGTGTATTGTATGTAGGTGAATTGCCTTATGTTGCGTGCAACAAAAGGCGAGCCAGGGGCAGAGGCAACAGCAGCAGCTAAAGGTTCACTAAAGAAGTGAGCAGCGTCGCAGTGAAAGTCGTAAATTTATTGCAGGACATGGCATAACGCAAAACGGGGCGTGGCACTCACGCCCATCATTTGACAGTTGGTGTCATGATAATTAGCCCGTGCTCACAACAAGGTGCAGGCAGCGGGTCTAATTTCTATTGTGGCATGCCGCATGCGTGTTGCGCCGTTGACTGACTGACTGACTGACTTGCTTCTTCATTCCCTGCCCACTCCCCTGCCCCGTCTACGTTGTTTTTTATGACTCTTCGTCGTTGTTTATGTCGCTTCAATGTTAATTTCAGGCATTTTATTTTACGGAAAACTGATAAAGATCGCACGACCACCGCAGCAGCAGCAGTCGAACATTTTCATTTACCTCTTCTCCTCCACCTCCTTCTTCTCCAACTCCTTCTGCTGTTGCTTCTCCTCCTTCTCCCTCTGCTGTTTGATGGCCAACTTGGCTACTTGACCCGCTTGTGGGGCCACTTTAGTGGGCCAAAAACAATAAAAGACACTCAAAAACAATTGGAGCAACTCGGCGCTATTTAAAGATTTTTAACAACTTTTAATTGTTGCGGAATTTCAACAACATTTGCGGCAATCAACGCGGACAATTAGGCAAATTTTCTTTTCTTTTTATCAATTATTTAATTGTTGCAATTGCGCATTTATTACACGGATACACACATACACACGTCCCATCGATTTGTCATCAGCTGCGAAATATTATTGGCCAAATGTTTTCAGCTGTTTAAAAAACAAAAAAAAAAAAAACAATACGCGTTTTAAATCGCACAGAAATCGCGCACAGAAACGCACGCGCAGTACGTTCACCGACAACCGACAAGAGCAACAGTTGGTTGCCGACTGAGCTGGCGAAGCTGTGCGCGCCTTGAATGATCGTAACTCGGTTGTACGAAGCTTGTCGATGTTCGTCGATCATGTTCGATATGCGACGACAGCAACAACAATTGCGATAACCGTTTTAGTCTGCAACAACAGCTGTTGGCGGGGGTGTGTTGTTGTGTGTGTTGTTCTTGCTGAGAGCAAACTGGTTTTGTTGTTTTGCTGCAGTTGTTGTTGTTGTTTTCTCTTCTTTTGCTGCTGAGATGAAATGTTGCCAAGCGACTGGCAACATGTTCATGTTGACAAGCAGTGCATTGCAAGCAGGGTATTGCAAATACTGTTGCTAAACACAAACAAGCAGAATTATTTTTTCGAATTATTCGAAAAATATTACAAATTTATTGTTTTTTGAGTAAAACAAAGCAGTAAATAAAAATAAATAAATAATAATAAAGTAAAAAATAATAAAATACCAAATTTTGATTTATTTCATTTTATTCAAGTGTTTTTCATTTAAAAACTCAAGATTTAAGTAGTAAATTGTTTACTTGATCTTGAAAAGAACTGAAAAATGGTCTAGTATTCTTATTGTATTATTTTTTAACTTTTGTTGTGTTTTTCCAAATGTTGATAGGCACATTGCAACATCTTCTCATGCCTCATTTCTTCTCTTCGTTTGCTTTTGTTTTATTTTGTTTTGCTTGCTGCTTCCCAGACATAAACACATTTTCGACTGTTCAATTTTGATTTTGATTTTCTTGACAGCCGATCGCACAACTGTGTGTGTGTGTGGGTGTGTGCGTGTGAGTGTCTGCTGTGTCGTTCTGAGCGTGAGTAAACAAATTTTAAATGGAATTTTCAATAAGTCATCAGACAGCAGCAGCAACGACTGAGGCAGAGGCAGCGGCAGCGGCAGAGGCAGCAACCATTCACAGTCTCCGTCTCTGTGTTGATGGATTTTTACTCATTTTTTGGGAGCTCGTAAAGCGACAATCAACATGACAACCGCGAACCGAACTGATGATCAATAAACTGCCAACGATCGGGCAGACATGAACACATACATATAGATACATATGCTATATAAATATATGTATGTTTTATATGCATATAGTCATTCATTGAGAACTGACGGGTTCAATAGTTACATATAAATTTTAATTGCAGAATCGTGCTGAAAATTGCTGAACGGAGACAAAGAACGAAGACGCGTCTTTGCAGATTCGAAAGTGGGCCAAGTTTTGCATGTTGTGTTCTTAAGCAAATGATTTACGACGTATACACAAATCGAAGGGGAGCAGGGGGAGAAGATGATCATAAACAGGCGAAAGACAATTGTAGCTACATAAATAAGTGGAAATTACTAATGTGATGATCGTTTTATGTTGACTCAGGGAATTATTAGGGATCGTCAATTTATGAGCAACGTAATATAATTGAAATTTAATGAAAATTGATAAGTGATATTAATATGCAGTAAGAATTTCTAGAAAACTAGCATATTGATTATAAATGAATAGGAAAATATTGGCACAGTGTAATAAAATCAGAAATCTTTACTGTGGAACCACATTAGGTACTATTGAAATTCAATATGTTCTGTCTGTATAAACAAACTTCATTGATTGTTTCCTCTCTTATACTTTATATGTGCCAAGAAATCCCATTGAAAATCGCTTAAGACTTGCATAATTTCCACTTGAAATATTATGATCGAGTGGAAATTTTAAACTTTAAACAACTTATATGAAAACTCAAGAAATTTAGGAAATCATAAAAAATGAAAAGGAATTTCTTAATTACTAAGGAAGTACAATATTAGAAATTTAGAGATCTCTACAATAGAACTGCATTACAACAAACAAACGTGCATCGTATAAACTAGTTTCTTAGATTTGTTTCCTAGTCTGCTTACAATTTTCTCAGAAAGAGAAATGATCTTCAAGATCATTGGAATTTGTAACTATAAAGAACTTTTATATTGAAATGTTCTGATTGATAAGGAAGAATAGCGAAATTAGATTTATTTCCAACAGTTCCTTGATTATTTTCCCAATTTGATTAGCCAATTCCCAAGAAAAATCATTGAAAGTCGCCTAAAAGTTGCACAATTAACATGTCAAATAACACAATAAAAAAAGAAACTCTAAAGAACTGTAAAAAAAGTAAAGAAAAGTGCATCAAAATCCAATTTCCTTATAACAGCAGTGTATACAGATAAAATAGTATCTTGTTCCATAGAACATCTTCCGTATAATCTCAGTTCTTTGATTATTTCCTCAGTGTGTCTTTCCATTTCCCCCGAAAACCCATTGAAAATCGCTTAAAAGTTGCATAATTTCCACGTGAAATGGAAACTCCAAAGCACTGTCAAACTTCATTGTGCCCGGGGAAGGGGGGCGAGTGAGATAGATAGAGACCTCTAATCCGTGTGATAAATTGCGCTGAACTTTTGCTTTGGCCTTCGGCAGTTGGTAACACAAAAACGTGGCCCAAAATGCTGCTCATAAATCTGGAGAAGAAAATGTCGAACGGGTCAACCTGTGCCCCACAAGAGAGTGCGGCTAGTGTAAAGAAATGAGAATATATACATAGAAATGTATTTATGTATGTAACTTATGTATACATATGTTTAGTATAGTAAGTTGTAAAATACTTGGGATGCGTCTAAATTTAGCGGAAGATCTTGCCGTGCGGGCCAGAATGAGGTCGGCCGTGCTGCGTTTGAAGTCTTGGCTGCAATTAGAAAATTTAAGGTGGAGCTGCTGTGGATGGACCGACAGACAGACAGACAAACAGAGAGGGAGACGGACAGACGAACGTTCCGTTATGCCGTGTCTAATTAAGTGCGCGCTTCTTGGCAAGAGTTTCGCCATCGAAAATAGACGCGTGTTTCAACACATTTCGTTGGCTTTTTGGCGCAACCAAAAAGGCTGAAAAACAAACTGAAACTCAAAACAAAAACACTAACAAACTCCATGAGAGTGTGCCAAAAATCCTGCGACAAGTTCAGACAGACGAGACAAGGCTAGTGCTCTGGCTAGTTATCTCCGGCTAATACCCGGATATGGCTACGGCGAGGGTGCCGGGGTCCGAGAAGGGTTGGCTTTTTCGGGTGCCTTCATTGACAATTATTGCAGAGTGACCAGCGACATCCTGAAGCTGTGTTGGCACAGCACAAAAGGGAGCATGAGAGAGATAGCAAGAGAGAGGGAGAGAGAGAGGGAGAGAGGTAGAAAGTGACATAGCTAGAGGGAGACAACATGCCAGCAGAGTCACAGACTCATGTGGGGATTTACATTTGTAATTAGCCGAGCTTTGCGAAACTTTGACGAATGTGCAGCCAGAGAACGAAAACATACACAAAAACAACAACAAAAGTAATAACAATTACAACAACTGTCAGTTGGGATGATGTCTTGTTGTTGTCTCTCTCTGTTAGGAGTTACAAATAAGCAGTGTTATCGATAAGTTGGAGTAATATAGTTTGAAAACCAAAAGGAAAGACGAAGTACTATTATAACCTATAACCTACCTATGACCTTGTTCTTATATCATTCGATTGTTCCTATACTAGTGATTTATAATAGTGGAGAGTTGAATAGTAACTTCTAACTTTTAACTTTTATTGGTACTGACAAGTTAAGTTATTTCTAAAATCAAAAAAGGTCTTCATACAAAAACCTTCATTTCGTCCGATTGTTTCTATGGCAGCTATATGTTATAGTACTCCGATTTTAATGAAATTTCCTAGACATATATTAAATAAAAAAATAGGTCAATGTAGTAAATTTGGTTACAATATCTTAACAAATAACAAAAATCGACCGATAGTTTGTATGACAGTTATACGATAGGTTAGTGCGATCCGTCTCGTTCCGGCTTATATACAGCGTGCAGTAATAAGAAGTATGTATGCCAAGTGAAAGACTATTTTGCATTGCAGAATATATAAATATATATATTCTCTATAGGGTCAAGGCTGTCTCCCAAGGTGCATAATTAATATACCCGCTGCAAAGGGTATAAATACTTCTAAATATTTCCAAAAAATCTCGCACATTTTTCAAGTGTATTTCGCATTTAATTTCACTTTGATCGTCTCACCTCATTTCTACTTGCCACACTTCATAAAAACTGCAGCAAGCTCAAGTTGGGCGCAACAGAATGCACTATTTAACGCATATGCCCGAGCACGTATAGCGCAGCTATTAAAGTCGAAATTGTTTTCGCCAGTTTCGCCTCGCTGCAAGTTGTTGTTGTTATTGTGTTCAGAGCATATTTTTTTGTCGGTTTGCGGCATACAACATTGCGTATGATTAATAAAGTTTTGAAATAAAAAAAACCAAATTGAAGTGAAGTTTTTGAAAAACAAATTGAACTAATTGAAAAATTGCAGCGCCAAAGGCAACGGAAATGGCAGCTAAATGTTGCATGCGGCAACTGTACTTGAAACTTGCCGAAGCGACGCGTTGCGGCTCACGTGCAACGTTTTAATTTATGCAACTTGTGGCGCAGTCATTGATTGGCTCGACTCAGTTTCTCCCTTCCTGCTCTTCCTCCCTCTCCTTCCCCCCCTACTTCTATGTTGGCAATTTATGGGCACAGCACGTGCAAAAGGCCGAGCAAAGTTTTTCCCGCCCGCCTGATTTGTGGTTACAAAACTTTTCTTCGCTTTTCGCTTGCAACACACTTTTCTCAACTGAATTCGGGCAACGCCAGCGTGCATGCCCCTTTAATGTGGCAGTAAAAACAGAGGAAAAACTCTTTGCATTGTTTGCACAATTAAAAAACAACACGAGATAATAAAAGTAAAATTTTTGTTTGAAAAAACCAAAGCTGTTGCATCAACTGGGAGGGAGCAGGGAGGGGGCAGGGGCACAGCCAATCAGCCTGTACGTATGTAAACGATGCATATGTGTGGCACTCCCCCCCCATTCTTTCTCTACTGTGTGTGGCAACTGCAGAGCTTGCCAGAGCTTTGCTAGCTAAGCAGATTTCATTTTAGATAGAGCTCGACATCAGCTTCGAACATTGCAAATGCCTGACAGGCTAAAGTACCAGGTGGGGGGCGAAGTGCGGGGGAAGGGACTATTGTGCGATATTTTATGCATTCGAAGAGTGTGCTCCTTCTACTGAAGAGAACTTTAAAGGGGCCAAGGCGAAACTGCATTAATGATAACGTCAACAAATTGAAAGCTAATGCAGAGACAAAGATATGTTAGAGAAGGAAAGAGGCAGGGAGATCAGGTAAGATATTGAGGATTAATGTAGAATGGGAAATCTCAAACAATAGACTGAGCAGAGGTAAGCCTTATAACTGTAGACAAGTACTGTAATTTGATGTGTTTAATGAGGCTACTCAAATTGAAAGCACTTTGCAGGTAGGATAAAGCTGAAACAATATGTAGAATTATTAAACATACAAAAGGGTTATAAAAGGGTTTACTAACTTGATGTCACTGAAGGTAACATGAAGAAACAGTTGTAGCAGACAGCTTTAAGTAGTCAGCATTCATACACTAATCAATTAGGTCATTATAGTAGGCCATGTTTATCAACTTGTCTGTCTGTATGAACGCAAAGATCTCAGTTATTTTTAAAGTTAGAGATACTAAATTTGGCATGAAGGTACCTGTACACCATATACAGATAAAGCTTGCTTTAAATATACAGTGCCACGCCCACTGTCTTCATGAATCAATAATTACACTTTATATTCAATTTGTGAGTAGTGCATTAAACCTTTTCTTCACAGTGAAATCCGATCAACTATAAGCCCTCAAGTTACAGATGTAGCAGACGCCTTTAAGTAGTCAGCATTCATAGACTAATCAATTAAGTCATGTTTATCAGCTTGTTTGTCTGTATGAACACAGAGATCTCAGTTATTTTAAAAGCTAGAGATACTAAATTGGGCATGTAGGTTGCTGTACACCCTAGGCAGATAAAGCTTGCGTTAAATCAAGAGTGCCACGCCCACTGTCTTCATGAATCAATAATTACAGTTTATATTCAATTTGTTAGTAGTGCATTAAACCTTTTCTTCTCAGTGAAATCCGATCAACTATAAGCCCTCAAGTTACAGATGTAGCAGACGCGTTTCAGTAGTCAGCATTCATAGACTTATCAATTAAGTCATGTTTATCAGCTTGTTTGTCTGTATGAACATAGAGATCTCAGTTATTTGTAAAGGTCATGTAGGTATCTGTAGACTAGTGTAATTTCATTGTTCACATGTTTGACTTAGATTTCCATAAACAATTATTGCTTAAATAAAGAAAGTGTTTGAACACTGTTTGCAGCTTAAATTAAGTAATCGTCTGAATAAACAATTCCCTATTTAAAGGCATTTTTGTATCGTGGCCCATTCGAGCGTGTTGTAAACAACAAAATCAAGTTTCAATTTGTTTTTGGGGCGAAGCACATCGAGCGTATTAAATCGAGCTATTGTTTTGCTTTAATTACATAATAATTGACTTGTGTGGGTGGGTGTAGGAGTATCTGTGTGTTTGTGTGTGTGTGTGTGTGCTGCAGTAGTCATAACTGCAAACAGCTTATGGAAAATGGCAGCTCTGGAAAAGGCAAAGGCAAAGGCAAAGGCAAAGGCAAAGGCAAATTCAGCTGCCAAGTGCAAGACAACGATGCCAGAGATACGATATGTTACGCAATGAAAACAAAAAAGCAACAACAATAACGAAAAACAACAACAACTATGATTACAACAATAATAGCAACAACAACAAGAAGAGCTACAGCAACAACCAATTATAGCAGCAATTTGGCAACAAAAGCCTTTTGCCAGGCTCTAAAGCGGACCTTGAGACAGCGTCGAGAGTTGGCCAATTAGACGGTAAGCTAGGCAATGAAACAGAGAGAGAAGGGTATATAAAGCAGAGAGAGGTAGAAGGGGTGGCAGAGAGATGCCGGCACAGCCAGAGCTTATTTTGATTTAATTTCTCAAGATTTTGCGTTTTACTCCCATGTTATTTACATATTTGATTGGAAAAATCTATGAGTGTGTGTAGGAAAGTGTGCTGTGTGTGTGCGTGTGTGTGTGGCAGATGTGTGTGTGTATGTGAAGGATGTGTGTATGACTATGTGAATGGCTAAATGCCTTAGCTTGGCTGTGCTGCCCTCTACCTTACAGAGCTCACATGTGCTTCAAAGCCAGCTGAGGGAGAGTGACAGAAAAGCGAGAGTTTAAAAGAGGGCAAGAATGAGAGGAGAGGTAGAGAGAGGAAGATGGGGGTGGGGGTAAGTGAAGAGGGCGTGTCCGCCCAGGCAAATCAAATTAGTAGCATACTAAAACGGCCTTTTGTTGCAGGCAACAGGGCTGCAGCAGCAGCAAGAGCAGCAGCTCTAGCAAAGGGTCTGGGCAAAAACGATTAGGCAAAAATGGCTTCAAAAGCAAACTCTGCTTGAAATTGAGACATAATAAAATAATTGAAGAGCCAGCACGGGAATTAAAGTATATTCTAAAGGTCTTAAGAGATTTTAATTAAACTTAAAATATTTTAAATTGAATTTAAAATATTGGAATATAAAATGATCTGTACTGACTGTGGCCCTTATATAAAACTTCTCGGCTGCCCGATTGTAGCTGCTTGGCTTTGAAATATGATACTTAAGCATATGCATAGGTTAAAGCATTTCACTTTATAATGTACGACTCCTTTTTTGGTTTTATATTGGAAAAAGCATTAATCGTTTTTGAGAAACATATATATTCTTGTTCAAGAACATTAAGATCTCAGATCTAGAAACTAAAGACACCAAATTTTATATGAAGCACTCTGTATACATTAGCTTTAGCTACTTATTTGATTTAGTAGAGGGCCCCTGGTTAACGGGGGCCCTTGCGCACTACACAGCCTGCATACGCCTCGCTACGGGCCTGAATTTAAGAGACCCTATTTCTATTGATAAATACATATTTCTACTACATAAGTTGACTTTCAAATGATGTTAATAATACAGCAAAATATATTTAACTAATGAACTCTTTCTGTAGTTGACCATGTAATAATAGTTAAAAAAAATATATATATATATTGATAGTGTTGCATAAAAGTCTTATTTGCTTTTTCAATTGTTTCAATAGTTTTTATTCACTTTTTAACTTATTTCTTATATGTGCGTCTTTTAATTTCACAAGCTCTCGTCTTCATGTGTTCCGATCTTCGATAACGATTACCCTAACGATTGTTCTATTGTTCTAATTACACGATGATTCCAAAATATATGAACAACTATCGGAACTTCTTAACTTATCTTCTAACATCGATTAATCGTTGACTGCGATAAAGCCTATTTGAATGTAATATAAATACAATAATATATATAATGTTTAAAATATAATAATAGCTTAAATATATATTGTATATTATTTATATACATTTATTTCATTTACAACGACGTCTTATGCCACGACTGCCAAAGAAGTTTCAGCTCTCGAATGCATCGTTTGTGCCACGAAATCAAACGGAAAATCGCTTAATCTCAGCTTGCTCAATACTATATATATGCTGTACAGTATATATCCTTTCAACTCTGTCCCCTTTAAAGCCCCTGCCCAGTGGGAGAGAGAGAGAGGGGGGAGAGAGAGGGGGAGAGAGAGTTTTGCTTTAACTTTCGTCGCACTTTTTCAATGCCTTTTGCCAAGTGCCGCCGTCAAAGTTGACTTTGAACACTTTTGCGTTTCGCTGGTTTTTCAAGAGTTGCCTTTACCTCCCTTCCCCTCCCCCCTCTCCCCTCTCTCTCGGTTTCTCGCACTCTTCTAAGTTGCAAGTGCTGCGTGTGTTTGTTCGGTTTGCTGGCCACATTCGAGCCAGGGCAACCTGCTGCTGTCGACGTCGTCCTCACTCATTAGAAAAACGTTGCGAGGCAAAACCAAAGTGGTAAAAAATTGCACTACGTGTTGCAAGTGGGCAAAAAAGCGCATGTAAAGTTCGTAAGCAGTGCGACAGAGAGAGATAGATGGAGAGAGAGGGAGAGATGGAGAGAGAGGGAGAGAGGTAGAGAAGTATAAGCCAAAGCGAAGAAAAAGTTTATTACAAACTTTGCCAAGAAACGAGTAAGAACTGAGAGAGAGAGGGGGAGAGAGAGAGACAGAAAAAAGGCAAACTAAAAGTTTAATATTTGATTTAAAAGTTGATAAAATTTACTTTAGTCTGCACTCGACGCTGCTGCGACGTGCTGCTGCTGCGTGTTATTTGTTTTTATTGAATTTATTTGAATGTGTCTCTTGCATACCCCCTTTCTTTCTGCACCTTCCCTGCCCACCACCCACTCCCCCAGGCGAGCGAGCTGGTTTGTGTCTCGGCTATGCCGCGTTGATTTTTCATTTTGCCGTGCAAATATGAAAAACAAACTGGAAAATGAAACGGGCATAGCATTGTCAGAGGGGGGAGGAGGAGGGGGAGGCGTAGAGGGGTAGCATATTCCAAATGCCATTGTTTGTTTGCGCTGAAATGAAAAACGCGGCCAGCAGCAGAAGCAGCAGCGGCGGCATGCAGCGTGCGGCATTGTTATAAGCCCCGGTCAAGAAAGGCAGAGAGAGAGAGGGAGACAGAGAGAGAGAGCAAGAGAGCGAGGCAGCGGGGAGCATATTAATTTGAAGATGAAGCCAGCAATGCCGGAAGTCAGAGGAGCATAAAGCCTGCGCTGAGAAGAGGCAGATGTTTCTGTGAATGAAAGTGTGAATTGGAAGAGGACAGACAGATGAAGCGAGAGGGAGTTCAAGAGTTCAACTGATATGCAGCTTTAACTGCGGCTTTGAAAGAGTAACTGGCATGATTGAAAGTAAAACAGGAACAGTTGCAGGTACACTTTGCTGATATCTAATTTCAGCAATATATTCCCTAACCTTTCAGAGATATGCTACTGTACAAAGTCAAAAATAATTAGAAATAGTGTGAGTCAAGTCAGAGTTTAGTCCCACAAAAGCTATAAAGGTTGTATCCTAAATATATAGTATTCAGTATTAAATAGCGAATAGTTCCAGAGATTCAAGGATATTTATTGACAACAAAATAAAAATTAATTTATATGAATTTAATAAAAATTTATTAAATGAAATTAATGTGAAAAGAACTCTTTTATTGTTTGGACTGTCTTGAAAATTACACAAGATCAGTTTTAAAGTCTCTTTACAGATAAATTAGATACTGAAGAAAGAGAAAACATTTTGAAACCGTCTAAATCAAGCATAAATTTGATTAAGAATTATGCTTATATAACAATATAATAAAATATATAATATCATAATATTTGATCATAATAAATTTTTAACTATGTCATATACCAAATTTCAGGTTGGCAGCTCTAGAGATCTTATGTATTTCATTTGACAGCCTCATTGGTTTTTATTATTATGTGATAGTGGGGTGTGTACTGCGACCTATTAGATCTACGGTGCCCCTGCTAAGCTGAGAACTGTATACACAGGTTCAATCTTCACCAAAAACAGAATTTCTAGAGTTATATGGAATGAAATCTATTTGTAGAGCATTTGAATTCTATTCTAAACTCTTTCATCCACTCTCTTTCTCTCTCTCTCTCTCTCTCCCCTCCCCCCTTTCTCTCTCTCTCTCTCCATAGTTTTAGTAGGCGCAACGAGTGCCCCGTAGATATTTGTAAATATTCATACCTGCTGTAGCTTTGTTAGTCATACAAACACACACACACACACACACTCACAGAGCTAGCCCCACATTTGGTATATGCCACGTTAGAAATTGTTGGAATAAAAACATTTCGTTTGCTACCGGACTAATTTTGGTTGAAAATTCCTCCGCAACCGATTGCCAAATTGAGTTTGCGCTACGAGTGGCAGTTGGAGAGCAGCGTTCCCCTCTCGCGCCCCTCTATCTCTCTCCCCTCTCAACACATTGCCACCTAATCCCCGTTGGCTAAACTGCAGCGCAGTGCAACTAACTCAATTTGGCGCCCATGTCACATACGTCAACGCGCCAGAGAGGCGGAGGACGACACGCCCACTGCGAAGGCGCGCACTGCCAATTTGTCAGGTTCTGCTGCAGCACGTGCCACATCGCACGTTTAGCTGAGCTTATCATTTTCTCAAAGACTCTCGCTGGCAATTTCTCGCTTGCGCTCTCTCCCTCTCTCTTTCCCTCTCTCCCTCTTTCCCTCTCTCTTTTCCTTTCTCAAGCTATTTAATATGCAAAACGTCAGTTACCGAAAAAACTGACAAAGTTGAAATAAATTTTTATTTCATGGACTTTTGTTTGCACTTCCTAAACACACACACACACACACACACACACAGAGAGAGACCCACACACACTTATATCTATATATATTCCTATACCTATATCGGCAATGAACTTGCCGCAACGCAAACAGAGCAAAGTAAAGGGGAAAAGTCTCGAGAAAATATGCCAAGGCAGCAGCCGCTTCCGCCGCCTTTGTTTGTGCTCCTAACTAGGCGCGAGGCGTGGCCAAAAGGCAAAATGGACAAAAAAAAAACCATAGTCTACTTCGGGGCGTCGCTTATTTCGCCTCTTAAAAGGCCGCTCACGTCGCAGACCGAAACGAGAAAGGAAAACCCGCGAGCCAAACGAATTGCAGACGAAACGAAACGAGACAAGATGAGAAAAAAAGGGGGGAAAATGGAAAATTCTCTGAGCGTTAATTTAAAAACGCATTGCGAAGACAGCTGGCAGAGAAGACTGTGTGCCATCTTAATTTCAACTCTAAATCCAATTCGAACTCCTATTCCGAATTCAAATCCAATTCGAATATCATAAATGCAACGAGGTGCAAGCGCGCTGCAAAATCATTTACAGACAGTGTGAAAAGCCTAACTGAATTTTAGCTAGAGCTAAAAAAAACGCTATTGAAAACATGCGAGTTAGTCAGCGCGATGACGAGCAGTTGCAGTGCAGTGCAACGACTGCGGAATACCCTGTAGCAATATGCCAACTATATATACAAACATATATATCTTTAGTCTAGAGTTCTCTCTGCCTAGAGTTGCTTTCTTGCCTTAGAGACTGTCTGCATGTTTAACTCTTGCTTGTCTAGTTCAATATACCCCATCTGCTGACACCCTACAGGGTATGCAAAGGCAAATGCTGCCTCCACTCGGCTTTTCACGTGAAATATTTTCACGTTTAACGCGACTTTGGGGCGCATTTCCATGCAGCTTTATTTCCATATACCATACATATCTATATAAGTAGGTATGCATGTGTGATCTATAGGTGTATGTGTGTGTGTGTAGGCGTGTATACGTGTGTGTGTGTGTGTGTGTGTAAAAAACAATTAGTGCAAAAGAAGTGACTCATGCGATGATGGTTGACAAATTCAAGCGTTAGATTTTTCCACGTGCTGGAACTTTGGGTGGAGCTCAACCCGAACAGGGGGCGAGCTAAAGGGCGTGTGGTTTCAAGGTAAGGGTTAAGTGTAAATGTGCAGCTAGGGGTTAAGGTAGAGGCAATTACAAGAAGTGAAAATGATATGCGCAGCGACAAATTAAGGTGCGGCTTGAGGCTTTAATCAAGTTAAGTTGAAGGAAGCGTTTAAAGGGAAAGCGCAACTACACAAAGTAACATATATAGAAATGTATATAAATATATTTAGTATCTTAACTCATATTAACTATAACTATCTTATCTCATCTTTACTATAAATATAACTAAATATTCTTTAACTGTCACTCACCATTTGCTGTTGATTCTTGGGCTTCTTGACCAAATCGGGCACCTTAAAGTTGGTAACGGCTTCGATGACCTCGGCAAGCAACAGACCATCGCGACAGTCTGCCGATAGATCGGTGACCTTTCGCTTGGATTTGGCACGCTCCAGATAGTAGTTGGCCCAGTCTGTGTAGATCTGTAAGAGGAGAGAAGTGTAAAAGAGGCTTAGAGAGTGGCATACAAGGTAAAGAACTCTCCGTTGTGCATCTCCGACAGGCAATGATGCCCATTAGTTGCAGTAATTAAGGATTTCGGACACTTTCCGACAGCTGCTCATGTTGCACAACTTGCAGTGACTCCACCACCCCCTGCATACCATCTCGTGTTGAGAGAGAGTCCTCTCTACGCCTGGCCTGGTTATCAGGAAATCATTAGCAGCAAAAATCTGCTCAGCGTCCGACAACATATGCACAAAATATCTCTGCCAGTCTGCCGAGCCATGCCGAGCAAACAAATTAAACTCCTGCCAAATCCCGAGAGTCGTTAAGAAAAGCTGTGCGACAGGCAGCAGGAAGGACACAAAGATGGACAGTCTATGCCATCATTGGCTGAGTATGTGTGTGTTCAGTTTTTATTATACAATTATTACGATAGTCTGTTGCAGAAGTAATCGGTTTAATTCCTAAATGTTTTCTAGACGTCATATGCAAATCTCTCGAATTGCTTGAGTTTTGATGCTGGACTTTATTTCTGAATTAAATTAAACTGAGCTGAATAAAGTCCATAGACTTTAACAGCAACTAGATTAGGATTGAGTATGTCAGAAAATGTCTTAGATCAAGTTCAAGCTAATGCAATCACATTCATTAAACATCAACATGAGGCTATAATTGTTTATGTCAGAGAACGTTAGAGATCTCTGGAATTTGAAGAGTTTTTAAGCTGAAATTTGGTACATTTAAAGCTAAAAAACGGTTGAACTAAATGAGTTCTTTAAACTCTCATATCAGCTACATTATATTTATTTAAATTCAGAAAATATTTCAAATCTCTGGAATTTGCACAGTTTTCAAGCTGAAATTTTGTAGATTTTATGCAAAAGTATGGCTAAACCGAAGAAGGTCTTTGAACTCCAAATTCAACTAGGTTATGCTAATTTAAATTTGAAAATAGTTCAGATCTCTGCAATTAGCAGGAATTTTTAGCTGAAATTTTGTGCTTTTCAAGCTAAAATAAAGCTGTATCAAATAAGTTTCTTAAACACTAACACCAACTGGAATAAGATTATTTAAATCAATAATTCTCTGATATCTCTAGTGTTCACAGGTCTTTGCAGTTGAAGTTTTGTATATCTCAAGCTAAAATAAAGCTGAATCAAATAAGTTCTATAAATTTCAGCAACAATAGTACCCTTCTTGTTTTAGTAAATCTCTAGAACTCACATAGTTTTTTAGCTAAGGTTTTGCACATCTCAAGCTTAAATATAAATAGACATAATAAGATCTGAGAACATATTTTCTTTATAGCAAATAGCACTCCAACTTTTATTAGATTATGATTGTCGCAAGCAGAGAGAACCTTTTTTTGCTGCTGCTGTTTCCATTTTGTGTTGCTGATTGTGTTTTGTCTTTTGTACACATCGTTAGCCACATCCTTGCGTAGTTTTTATTATGGCTCATCCTGCTAATTCCGCACCATATACAGAATAGTATATTCCCCCCATATATATTCGGTCTCATCCGACTGTCTTCCATATGCATGCGACACATTTTATGTACGCCCTGCTTGGCAATAAAAATAGCTGGCATTGTGGGCTCTTTCCTTTTGCTATCTCTGCCTCGTCTGTTTGTCTAACTTTTTGTCTGTCTTTCACAGTTGCTCTCTCTCTCTCTCCCTCTCTTTCGCTCTTTCTCATGCGGCCTTTGCTGGCGAGTTACGAGTGAGCTTTCCAAGCGAAAGGGGGCTTAACAATAGCTCCGGACGCAGACTTTGAGCTTGCTTATGCAATTTTTTCAGTCCTGCCCTTGGGGGCCTTAGGCTCAGGCTCAGGCTTCAGCTTTGGCTTGGACTCTCTCTCTCTCTGCTTTGACTCGGACAATAAAGTGAAAACTTGCCGTTGGAAAATTGCAACAACAAGGCAGAATGCAACTGCAACTGTCATTGTCAGGCTGGCATTGGCATTGGCTGTGCAAGTGGAGCTGCAACCGGGGCTAAGTCCATGCCACAAATATGCTGCGTGGGGGAGGGTCAACTAAACCGAATATGGCACCCACAACAAACAGAGCAAAGCAATCGACTGCTGAGCTACGCCTCATTCTCCCTCTCTCTCTCTCTCTCTCACTCTTTGTGCCTTATCCCCTCTTTATCTCTGTGGCAGCTTTGTTTCGGCTTTCTGGGCAACTGTAACCAACCAGTTGTTGTTTTTTGTTGCTGTTGTTGTCCCTTGGCTTTGGCATTATAAAGAGCATCTGTTCGGAGGCCACAGCAAATGGATTCCTGCCCCCTGGCATGTGTGTGGCAAATATGCCAGTTCATAGCCACTGTGCTGCTCCGTTTGTCCACTTTGTCAGTCCATTTTCAGTCCATTTTCAGGGCCGATTCGCATTCCTGTCTTTCCCCATAGAAATGTAAGCAAAATTCGTTTAGTACTCTCGCACTACGCCTCTCTCCCTCCCTCTCCCTCTCTCTTCACGGAGAGAGAGTTAATAGAGTTAAACAATTTCCATTGACTAATCAATTTACAGGCATCGATACTTCTTCAACTTCTACTTCTCTTACGCCTTTCCCCTTTCTTCTATCTACTTCTTCAACTGCTTCTTCTCTTCTTGCATTCTCTCACCTTTGCATAGTCGCGCGTCAGGATGCCGTTGATGTTATCGCAGGAGCCCTGGTAGCTGACACAGCGTGCCAACATTCTCTTTGAGTGTTGTAAAACGTAATTAGCGCAGCTAAGTGCGTCAATTTAAATAGTTTTTAGGTTTTACACTTTTCTAGGTAACATTTTGCAGTAGTTTTGCATTTTTTAAGTTTGTTTCAATTAGTTTCTGATGATTTAACAATCTTCTTTGAAATGACATAAATAAATGACATTTTTACTCATTTTTCAATAATAATTATCACTTATTTATTATTAATGTATTATATTTTCATAAATTTGTATGAACTCAAATTGTTTGTTTAATATTCTAAAATTATTACGAAATATTTATTCATTGATTTAAAATTTATTTGTACGTTATTTTCTTTTTTTATTTGTTTTTTTTTATTTACTTTATATGCTGCTCTTATTTATTTCATTCAGAACATTTTTTTTTTATTTTGTTCACTTTTTTTATTAGCTATACGTTTGTTAAGTTTTTAAAATTATAATTCATTTCGGTATGTTTTCAATTTTGGTTTATGTCATAAATTTCTCTAAAATTCCAAGCTTAAGAACATTTAAAATTGTTGCCTGAATTTTTCCGGTTGGGTGACCTTTTCAGCTTCGCCCTACGCTCGTATGGAGTCGCGTATCTCCACTCGCCACTTATCACACACATAATACACCTTTTCGCTCATATTTATGAGGCCCTCGACACTTTTTAGGCCCGCATCTCAGGCTACATAAATGTATAAAATTACCCCATAAAGCGCTTGCAAGTATGCAACGTTTTGTTGTACACGCTTTCACGCAGTTTCTTTTCTCTCTTCCTCTCTCTCGATCTTTTTTTCTCTTTCTTCTTTTTAGCCGACACCATTAAAATGTCAATTATGATAAAGTTTTATTGTAACACCGCAACACATTAGAGCTTATCAGCGAGGGGCCAGGCGGGTCTGGGTTGGAACGGTGGGCGGGTACAGGGGGGGGTATGCAATAATAATAATAAACATTAAACGCCGTTACTTTTACCGTTACCCTTTTCAACGCCAGACACACTGCTTAGTCCCACTCTCGGCCCATTTCATGTTCAGTCTTTGCTCAGGCGTTGAAAGTCACACGCCCACTTTTGGGTCTGTATAAAGGGGACTGGCTGAACTCCAAACTAATTGAAATCGAAAGTGCTGGTGTCCCGAATTCAAACAGGTTGGCAACCCTGGCCTGGTCTCGTGCATAATTGAAGGGTGGCCACCCTTGTCAGTGAGTGCTTACTTCAGATTTTCTAGGTAAACAATTTTGTTAGCCTGATAAATTTTAGTTTACCCCGCCCACCGCCCACCGCCTACCTTGCAAAAGGGGTTGACAAATCGTGCTGGAAATCAATTTGGTCGGGCCGGAAAGTCGACTAGGAAAAAGGTCAACTGCCATTTGGCAAATGAAAAAGCGCTTGACGCAGACAGAGAGACAGACAAACTGAGAAAACTGGCGCCCTGACACGCCCAGCAGTTGCCTCTTATCTATTGCTTGTCTGACAGCAGCATAGAGTGGGAAGGGGAGCCAGGGGGGACTGGTACATTTTCGGTCTGCAGGCATTTCTCTGGGTCTGTCTCTGGCTCTGGCTTCGAGTACTTTTGTGCGAATGTCAGTGAAATGTCAAAATAAAAGTAATGCTGATAAAAATTTTATAGCTTGTCAGAAATGCTTACGAAAAAAGCGAAAAAGCGCCACGGGGGGTTGTTTCTCATCTCATATCTTTCTTTTTGCTGTCCCCCCCCCCTCTACCCAATACTCTCTCCCCTCCATGCTTTATCAAATGTCGCGACTTGAGTACTTTAGTTTATTGGAATTTGCATGCGGCACATCGACAGCACAACAGACCCCAAGACAGGTGGCAAAGTGTAGTCGCGACTTAACACAACACAAATTTATGTTAAATCGAACAATAGAGACAGCTACAGAGAGTGAGACAGAGTGTGTGGAACAGAGAGATAGGTACTTTGTCTGACAACAGTTAAAAAAGGTCGATGCATGTTTTATCTCTCAGTTTCCAGTTGCTTTAAGCGGCTTTAGGGGCTTAACAGCATTCGATTCTGCAACTTTTAAGGCGCATTCAGGTGTGTTTAATAACACAAGACAACAAAGTGTGGAGAAAGAAAGTATAAAAGTTAAAAGGAGCACGGCTAAACGACCAACAGCGTAAAATACTCGATAAATAAGAAGGCAACCTATCGAAATATCAAAACGAATAAACAGTAAAGTCTATAAAAAGCAATTGCATTTAAAGTTAACGCGGTTTCTTTGAAATTGCAAGTTATTTAACAATCGATAAACTATCGAATAGTTCAGTGCACCATCACTAATGAAAAGGTTATTGATGTTAATTATGTAGGTATTTTTATACCCTTGGACCATTGAAAATGGTCAAAAAAGGGTATGCTAACTTTGTTTAATCTCGGAATTCATTCATCAAGAAATATTGTCACTCAACTTGAACAACTCTTGAAATATTCTTAATTTATTCAGTTTTTTCGCTTAGTATGTAGCACAGTGTAATCGATAAGCTTAGTAGAAACCCATGACAACCTGTTGGGCCTAAGCCAAAAATTGCTTTGATAAGTTCTTTCGAAACCATTCAAACCACCCCTGAGTAGATTTCTCCCACTCCAAGCTCATTAAATTTGATTATATTATCGACTTTTATCGCATTTGACCAAACGGGCACAGCAGCTCTTTTCATTCTACGTACTGCCAATTCGATTTAGCCCCAACCATCATTCCTCCCTCCCCCTGTTCTCCCATCAAAGTCAACGTCAAAGAAAAATCTCCGACGATTGACATTTGAAAGAGATGTCAAAACAATCTCTGGCACCTTTAGCTCGCTGACTTTGATTTCATTACAAGACTTCGCAATGGGTGTATGTGGGTGTTTGTCTGTGTTAGTGTGTGTGTGTGTGAGTGTGTGTGTGTGTGTGTGTGCTGAGGGGGAATTGCTTGATTGGCAACGTGTTGATGTGCGCAATCAACTGAGTTGTCATGTGCTTCGTCCAGTTTAGGGACGATTTGTCGTAACCTCCATCCGATGCCAAACTAAAGTCTCAATCGAAGTCTCAATGTGACATAATTTGTGCTGGCATCATTGCTATAAAAACGCTATAAAGCGTTGCTAGAATTGAATGTAAACCATCTGATAGAGGCGCTATAAACTATTTAGAGACTCATTTGGCAGAAAAAGATCTAAGGATAATAAGTTTACGATAGCAAATGAATGAGAAGCTTACGATTGCGAGACTTCAATAAAAGTTAAATCAGAAAGGGGAGGTTTTTAGAGACAAAATTGCAGAAACATTGGGAGTGCTCTTCTTCAGCTCAACTTCTATACACTATACAGATGAGTATATATCCGTTTAATCTGGAATACCTTACGGTAAATACTGCCTCCAAGTCAGTAAGTCTTTAGAAAATTCCTAAGAACCACAACTAAAATTTGAGTCAATTGTTAAAGTGGCTCAGGTTATCTAAAACCTAAGTTCTACGAGTATATATAATATATTAACATACATAACTATATATACTACAACTTTTCTCTATACATAACCCAATATAACCAATTCTACACCAGTTTGTAGCATATACATAGATATATTCGCTTTCATTAGCTTTAACTGCCCATATCACTTAGTTCTTTTCTTTTATGCCTCAACAAGACAATCCAACCCCCTCTTTATCAGCATAAAAGCCCATAAACTAGCGACCAATTTTCCACAATAACCCCCCAAGTTGTCCAACTGTCTCTCCGTCTGGCCACTCTCTTACGTAGGTGTGTCAAGTGAATGAAATAGACAAATTTATTGTGGCAATTCCGACGCCCACTCGGGCCACTCGCCAAGTGTTGAAAGGCGCCTACGGCAACTAAGGCCACATGCGTTGTTCCATTTCATTTCGTTTCGTTCTGTTCTGTTCCATTTCATTGCCATTAATTGATAACAATTTCTGTCACAATTAATGGCGACAATACGATTCGCCTCGTTTCTTTTATATTGTGCTCGAAAGAGTCAAGACAACTGCGAAAAAAAAGAATCCCAATAAATAATAATAAATATTAAGGGCATGAGGGAAGTATGAAAAAAAAAAACCGATATTATTTATATTTAGAAAATGTCACTGATAAACAAAAAACGGAGCCACGTCGTCTGTCAACTGTCACATAAATAAATTATATTTATTTTGTAGTAGGCAAAAACTTTGCCAGGCATTGCTTCCTGTCCCCATGGCAGCTGCCCGGGGATGGGGGAGGAAGGAAGGCAAGCAGGTCTGGTTTGTCGCATTTAATAATGACAACTCATCAAAAATGTATATGACCCACTTGCGGCGCCACCACCCACCCCTCTCCTCTTTAGCCTGGAGAAGATGCCAAAAAAGACAACGACAACAACAAAAAAAGAAGGAAAAACACCACAACGAACCCAAAAATGATCTCCCATTCCAAAGTGAAGAAAGTTGAGAAAACTTTTTCATTGCAGCGCGTATCAGTGTGTGTGTACGTGTGTGTGTATGTAGACTTGGTATCAAGTGCCGTTGGCGTTTTATGGCAATTGGATCGTCCTCGTTGGGGGAATGGGAATGAGAGCTGGGGACCAGCTGAGGCTAAGTGCTCGAATTAGTTGCGGAGTGTACGGTGGGGGGCAGGCGACAAAAGTGTCGGTAATTGAGAGCAGCAGGCCATGGCACCAACAAAAGTGAATGAAACACCAACAGCAGTACATACATAGATACATACATATACATATATGCATACACATACTTGCAGGCCTATAAGGTGTAGGTGTGTTTGATTGAAAGTTTATTAGACTTAATTGTCATATGACTTGTATTTATTAGAGATAGAAAAATGACATATTCTCTGTCAAGCAGAGAATATGTCAAGCATGCAAGCAAAAAGAAAATTATAATTTGTTTTGACTAGTCTCTACAAAGTTCTTCCATTGGTATCTTTGTTTTCTTTATGAATAATCAAATAATATTAATAATTATTATTGATATATTCTCAATTCTATTTCTTTACATTCATTACTTGTCTTTGAAATACATTTACTATGTATCTATTTTAATGAAACCCAATATATCCGAAATTGGTACGTATTTGTACACTGTCATTAGTACTCGTACCTTATGCCTTGACTCCTGTTTGAACTGTGTTTTCTCAGTTTCCAATTGTTTCTCTATTTGTATTTAAACATCAAACTTTTATAGCTTTCTGTATTGAAATTATTTCAAACAAATTTTTTTTTTTTTTTTTGCATATCAAACGTTTTTGGTATATGATATATTATCATTTATCCATCTATTAGAGTGTATACGAGTATATCTCTCTTATGATCTAGTATGATTGTATCAGCTCTATGATACCTGACGAATTGTCTTTCGATTCGAGTTTTACACTTAATTAAAATTACAATTAATAAAGACATTTATGTATTTCTTATAAGAAATATCAAATTGCTCTGCCTTTTCTTTTTTTTATTAGGTCAGAGTTATTCTTTTGTTTTTTTTTTTTGCATTATATTTAAATTGTAATAAAAGCACTGCCATCATTATTTATTTTTTTTTTTTTTTTTTTTTTCCTAATAGCACTCTATTTTGAACTTTAATCTCCATAATTTCCCTGCATTTTAATGGGTCACCCCTTCTGCCTTCATGCTTCCCTCCGCCCCTCTCGCACTCATATTACCAGTTGAATGAAGTCATTTGACCGAGTTGCTGCACACACTCTGCCTGTTGCGGCATTAAACTAATTGCCCAACGCATCAGTTGCCTGACTAATTTTGCATAAAATCTGCACAACAAAACGGAAAAACCGAGAAAACGGAGGGGAAAACGCGTGGAAAAAAGCCTCGAACAGTTTGACCGGTTGACCAGTTGACCGGTTGACCGAAGGACAGTGCCAAATGCCCATTGAGGCTGACCGCAGTACACACACACACACACACACAGACAGAAGTCAATGGCTGCACGGGCAATTGAACACAGCTGTTGCTGCGTACGCGCGTGTGTGTGTGTGTGTGGGTGAGGTTGTATTGATGGCACTTCAGGCAAAAATATTGAACAATTACCAAGCACAAAAGCAAAGTTCCAAATCGATAAAGCAGCCCCAAAAATAGCACCTACAGTGGAAAGAAAGGGAAAGGGAAAGGGAAAAAGGAACCTGGCTGAGCACAATCTAAATTCAATTTGTGCTGCCAAAGAAAATGGGGGGAAAATTGACACTGAAATGCGACGTTTGTCAGGGCAGCCGAGCATTAAATTTCCAATACAAAAAAAAAAAGGACAACAACGAAAGGTTTGCAAAGGTCTTTCCTTGTTTCTTTTTCCCTTGTTTCGCCATTTTTAATTATGTTTTCAATTAATTATGCGGCAACACATTTTCGGCACAAACTTTTGCTGGGCCTTCTTTTTGAATTTTCACTTTGTTTTTACGCCTTTATTTAATTACCGCTAAGAAGAGGCGCCAACAAATCAGCGCGTCGCCTGCCCCTGGCTGCCCCCCGCCACACGCCTACTTCGAAGAGCTTATTATTATGCCGCACGAATGGCAGCCAGTTAACAGCTGTTAACGGCATTGCGTGCTCAGGGTAAAGCAAGTATCGTGAGTCACCTGCAATTGACGGCCGTGCAACCCCTTCTTTGTGCTGGCATTACGCATACGCAACGTGCGCCGCATGAATGTTAAAGGCTAAAGCAGCTGCTGCTCGCGTTGAGTTTGGGAGTCGGAAACAATCAAAGTTTGCCACAGGCAGCAGAAAAAAACAACAAACGGAACTAAGTTAAACGTCCTACGTGAAGAGAATATGAAACTTGAGATACCCTGGAATTGGGGCCAAGAGAAGAAGGTTCAATAGTTTTGTAATATATACAATAATCTTAATACCAAATATTTATACACCTCAATATTTGATATTATTATTAAAAAAATATACCGACCCCTTTTCATAGGGTATAACAGTGTGTTTTGCCTTTCAACTTCACCTGCAAATTTAAAGCCTTTAGGCTGAATCAAGAAACACACAACAGGATAAAAGCTTTAATGGCCAAAACGAAAGAAAGCACAAAAAGAAAGCGAAAAGAAAACACCCTCAGCTAATGGCTTCATTTGTAGCAAAGGGAGAGGGTGCTGTGGCAGTTGGGGGCACCTCGAAGGAGGTTCAATGTGGGGAAAAAGGGTTTGGGCCCTCGTAAATTGCCACATTATGCGGGCAATGTGAAAAAATCATAAATAATTAGAGCTTTGCGCCTAAGTGAGATTTGTTGTACGTGTTTTAATGGGAGACAGAGAATTAGCTTTGACCTTGGAGCCATAGGAACGATAGCTATAGAGTATATATAAACTAATCATCATTTATAAAGAAGAAATCATTTATATAGTACTACGAATGTCATGAAGAGCTTTGCACTTGAATTCATTACTCAGTGAATTCTCCGAATTTGAATGCACAAAACAATTTAAATAAGTTAAATTTCTGCGAAATCTACTGTGAGTATTTAATTTTTATAAATTTAATTTTTATTTGATTTTATACACGTTTTAATATTTGTTTTTTCTGCATTTTAAACTCATGTTTGACTTTTAATGGCTTCATAAATTAATTGAAACTGTTGTCACTTTGTAAACTTCTTTTTTTTGCAATTTTTGTTCGAAAAAAAAGCTATTAACAATTTTCACAATAGTTGCATTTTTTTCGCCATATTGTGTACTGACTTTGGTCCAGAGACTTAAAGCCATTCCACACGCAGTTTTACCGCATGATTAAAATTGAATTTAATGAACGCTGTTTTCATTTAGCCAGTTTCGAGTGATTTATTACGGACCACAAATGTCGTTTATCTGCGCATAAATCTCATTTCATAATTTTGTATGCATTACACACACACAAACACTATTTAATGTGCTGACAGGGTATAGGGGAAGTCAGGAGCGCGAGTGGGGGCGTAAAACTCCCCCAACAATTTTCAATTTTTTTGTTGGGTATTTACACTTAATTAACTGCACTTTTTGAAGCACATAAATTCCACTTGATTAAACCATTTGCTGCACTACAATTTCTTCTAAAGATAAAAAAAAAAAACATCAGGCAGCACACACACACATACAGACGAACGTGAGTGTTTACACGCACGCACACCCAGCAATTAATTCATTAAAAAGCAATGCCAACGACCACGCGTATTTCAATGAACCGTTACGATAGAGGGGGGGGGAGAGCAGGGGGCAGGCTGAACGGGTGCAATGCAGGGCACGCTTTTCTATTTTCTCGTACGAGTATTTTTCACTCTACAATTTTCCGACGTTTTCCACTCGACGCGCGTGCGATCGCCAACAGACTGAGCACAGTGCGAGAGAGCGCGTACAGCGAGCAGCGAGCAACGCAGAGTGAAATCTCCTCCAGACTTTGTTCGGAATCTATTTTTGGTTAAAATGCTTGGCAACATTTTCGATACGCTGCGGCAACATTTTCGAAAATGCAATCGAAAATAATTCGATGCTTTCTATGAGATTTCATTGTAATTCTGTTAAAACGGAAATGGATTCACGTACAGAAAGAAACTTAAAACACTTGTCCGACTGAAATCTCTCCACACAATTCGTGATTTTCAATTACCCAAACCCCAAGGCAGATATCCAACTGTACCATATTCTAGGTACACGAAAAATATTTAAATTACAAAATAAACAATTAGATTTTCGAAAGGGGAGCTCATGCAACGTAGTCGTCGTCGTCGTCGTCGTCGTCTGCCAGATGCCAACGGCAGCAAGTGCCTCGGAACAATAAAAGGAAAGTCATGAAGAAAGCATTAACATTACGGAACAACAACTAGAACAACAACAACAACTAGAACAACAACAACAACTAGAACAACAGCAACAACAACAACAACAACAAACAGGAGTAGAAAGAACAATGCATAGTTGTAAAAAGAAAATGTTCTTCATATGCTTGGGGTATGTACGGAGGGTGGTTGCATGCCTGCTTGCTTGCTTGGGTGGGTGGCATGTGGCACGTCTGGTCTAGTTGGAGATGGCAGCATTTACAATGGGCAGCAGCTCAGCTAAATGTAAATGAAATACAATCTCACCGAACGACGTGAAAAGTTTTCAGTTTCAGTTCTCATTGTGCTTGCAATGCAAATAAGTGGAGAGTCGAAACTCATTTGGATTCTCAAAAAAAAAAAACCAACGAGGGAGAAGCAAGTGAAAGTCGAGAGAAGTGCAGCAAGTAGATGCCCTATAAGAGAGTTGATTGAGCACAGTACTGTGTGCTTAACCTCAATCCTCGTGGTGAACTTGCAAATATACAATACTATATACAAATATTAATAAAATACTACAATATATAAATTAAGAGATCTCAAGGTCCTTATTATTGTTTATTTGTTTTTTGGCACGAAATCCCAGTTCTCATTTCTATATATGTACATATATTTTCCCCATATAACAATTAATTGAGCATAGTTTGCTTAACCTCAATGTTCATGGAAAACTTTCAGAGCATAGAAACGGTAAAAAAGGATGACCAATAAAAGCAGAGCGAATAATGTTTAACATATGAGTTAATAGATTTACAGCTTTTTATGATTATTTATTAAGTTTATTATTATTTTAATATTATTAATTTAATTCTACATTTAATGTTAATGTTAAGTTACGTTTACTAACTCCCTACTTGAACCTCAATTGAAGAAATGTCCAAGCACAGAAAGAGCTTAAAAATTACGACCAATATTTTACATTTAAGTGAACAGAACTACAGCTTTTTATGATTATTTAATTATCTCGAAAAGTTTAAGTGAATCATATAAGAGTTCTATCCAATATATAAGATATATATATTCTATCCGTATATATCCAAACTAAGTATAAATGTATAATCCATTTATAAAAATTGATTCAGCACTGGGCTGTGTGCCTAACCTCAATAATACTTTTTTGTCAAATCAGTTTCCTTATTCATATTGTATAATTTTAGTTACTTTCTCATTACTAACTATACTCCGTTTATATGCCAACTAAATATACCCTATGCATCTTCTAGCCTTTAGAAAATATTTGATATTCAAGTTTACCTTAACTCTGACAAGCTTCTTTGTCCATCAGTTAATAAACATAACTTATATATATATATATATAATACTAAGACAAGTGATGGCTTACAAGCAAACACACTTCAAGCACACAACATTCCCCAAACAATATCACTAACTTATTCCACCCAATCCCTACGCAGCTGCATCCTTGCCACATTCTACCTGCAACTCTTTAAACAGTTTTAAAGCAACTGACAGTGGACAGTTGTGTTCAATGGTCACTCCCACCTCCCCCTCTCGCCTTGTGTGAAGTCAACTGTCAAGCCAGTGTAAAATTAGCGTTGTAACCATTAGAAGTGAATATATATATATATAGTACGTATATAAAAGGAACAAAGTAAACTGTGCATAGAGTAAACCACGTGCCACAATTTACAGAGCAGCATGCAAACTCATCGAGTAGCAGCGCAACAGTGCTGGCACAAATATTGAGCATGCTGCGTTGGAGAGTGTTCAAGTTGCACTGGCGTAGTTAGTCAAAGGGGTTTGGTATTTAAATTGAATGGTATTTTTTTATATTAATTGCTATTTTTTAGTATTTATATGTATTTTATTTAGTATTTATTATGTATGTTTAATATATAATACTTAGACAGTATTTATTTAACTCAACTAAACAGTATTTTTTTATTATTTGATATTCACTTAATTCTTAATTAGTATTTTTTATGAATTATTAAATAGTGCTTATTTTATTTGTTTATAGTATTTTTATAATTAGTTTATATTTTGTCAGTATTAATTAGTATTTATTATGTTTGTTAAGTAGTATTTATTTAATGAAACTTTAAAGAACTTATAAAAATACAATAGATTTGGTATAGATTAGTTGATGTTTGGTTTTAGTATTAATTAGTATTTATATGTATGAATATTAAATATACTTAAATTGTATTTGTTTAATTCAACTAACAAATATAGTATTTTTATAAGTTAGTTGATATTTCTTTAAGTATTGATTAATAATAATTATTTATATTTAATATACTCGTTAGTTAAAAGCTTTTGATATATAGATTGACCATTTAGTATTTTTCTTAACTTGGTTGATGTTATTTTTGTATTATTTAGTTTCATTTATTACAATTTTTGAAGTTATTTTGATTTTGGTATTTTTTATTTATTTTTATTTGACATATTATTCCTCATTTACTCCATCTATTTCTTCCTAGAAACGAAGCCAACTCAAGATAATTATCGCCCTACGCAGTAATCATCTCTACCGGCTTGGTTACCCACCTGAACTCACCCCCAAGTTACTGAAACTCTTATTCCAACTGCGATGAGTTCAAAGGTTACTAAGGATATTACCTTTTTCTGACAGCCCAACACAACTTGAACAAGAAACGTCCATCTGGCAGGGATGTCGAGAGGACGCAGCCCGCAACCCCCTTCAGGCTGCGCCACTGCAGGCAGACGACGAATCTACTATATCTAAATATATGCAGCATGCTTCACAACATCGAAACGTTTGCTATGCCAACAACAACAGCAACTGCAACTGGGGTATAGCAGGAGCTAGTCAGTTGTGCTGCTGCCGTTTTATGCTATTGCCACACGCTATTTTTATAAACAATTTCGCCAGTTGACAAGCGACGGCGTCAAGCAAGCTTCCACCCCCCACCCTCACCTGCCTGCCTCCCCTTGCAGGAGGGCGACATGGCAACTAAGTGGCCTGGATGTCAATGTGGATGCGGCGTTGTAGTTCCAAGTAGTGCTAGGTCTGGGTCGAGGTCTGAGCGGGGGCGTTCTTTTTTCATACAGAAAATTGCAAATTGCAGTTGCAGTTGTTGCTGTTGTTGTTGCTGTTGTTGTCGCGTTGACCTGATGAAGACTAATTGCAGTTAATGTGGCGTGAAAGCAGCGCCTTCTATTGCACACAACTTCAAACTGCACTTTTACTTATGAAAGATAATTGAGTATTAATCTCCCACTCCTTCCCCTTCTTCCCCTAGTTCCCCTGGCAGCTAAACCAATTGACACTCAAAACTCACAAGGCAGACATAAACAAAACTCAGGCCTGGCCACGTTGATGCTTAATTAAGTAAACTACTCATGTTAATTAACGCAAAAGACAAACAAAATAATGTCTGAGTGGTATACGAAGAGATCCCCATTCCCCAATATGTCGAAAGGGGGCAAACGGGGCTATTTATAGGACACTTGAGAAATGAATTTCTAAATAAACACACACACACTCCTCAGCCGAATTAGAAGTCAACAAACTTGGGAACTACTGCCAAGGTGTGGGAAACCAATAACTTATTAAACTCACTTTGTATAGCAGGGATAATGGGTATTAGGATTTGATTAATTTTTAATCTTAAGGCAGATTTTGTATATCTCAATGAATTTGCAAGAAAACTCCAAAAGGATTCAATCAAAGAGTTCAACAATATGTTGGAGGGACAAAACAAATGAGGAACCCTTAGAAAAAGATATGAAAAAGTCTATATATTAAGAAATCGATCTTACGTGATATAGGGCAACAATTAATAAGGTTATATTCGAAATTATAAGAGGACTTTCGAACACATCAAACGATTCTATATAAATACTGACAATATAATAGAATGTGATGTACTCTCTTACTTATTATTTATACTCTTTTTTATATGTACATACGAGTATATCTGAACATAAGAAACTTTTAAAACATATTGAACAAAAGTCTGTTCATAAAGACATCGATCTTTTATGATATATACTAGTATACTTGGCAGCAACTAATGTAGTTACATTAAAAATGATAACAAGGCTTTTCAACACATCAAAATATTCTATACACAATATATGTACCTATCATATTCAGTTGTACTCTTCATTTATCTATACTTTATTACATACTTATGCTTGTACAACATAAAAAATATACATACATATATGCAAAAGTTTGTCCATAAACACCTCAATCTTTTCACAACATAAGCCAATAAATAAGAACATTGTACATATATTGAGTTTTTAAGAGAACTTTCCATCACATAGGAAAGTTCTAGATTTAACCTGTATAAATTCATGTATCTATACTTTACTACAATATATATATCAACTTCACGCTATGGAATTTGCAAAAGATTCCTCTATTTATTTTAAACTAACTTTATTTTCATATCATATACATATATTCTCCCCCGTGAGATCCAATTAAAACCTTGAACTTTTCGAGTTGCCGCCTGTCACCGTGCGTCGGGTATTCCCCAGCGACATTCTCGGGGCGTGAGTCGTGAGTCGGAAGGCGTGTTCTTCCCGTGCTTGCCCACTCTCTCCAGTTTTGTCAAGTGTGCCCTGCGTTTTGCTATTTTTATGTGTATTTATAAACAAAATCATATAAGGCCAGGCACATGTGCGACGTGGCACTGAGCACTCAACTAGGCGTGTCTCTTTCTCCCTGCCTCCCCCTCTCACGTGTCGCAACTTTGACAAAATAAATTGCGTCAAGTTCAACGCCGCCAAATGTCGAAGATATAATGGGGAACTTGCAACTGACGCTGCCACTAAAAATAAATTATAAAAAATAAGGGAAGAGAAGAGAAAATAGCGAGGAGGCGGCAGAGGCAGAGAAAATGTCAACGTGCCTCATAATTAATTGCAAAAAAGTGTAGGCACGCTTTGGGTTGAGGGAACATAGAAGAAACTCTGGATAACTTCAGTGACTGATCACATGCGGAAGGAAGCAGGAAAAGTGTCATGACATGTGCGGGCACGAACAGAAAGAGAGAAGAGCGAGAGAGGGAGGGAGGAAGTATAATATAATTTACAGTCTCTCGTTAGGAGTTATTATAATTTCATCAGTTATGTGATGAAGAGCGGAAAGGGTTGATTAATCTGTGGAAATTAGTTATTATGGGAAGTTCCTTCTAAGTTTTTCCTCAGCGCCCTTCTAAAATTTCAACTTGGCAATCCTTTTATGACACCAACTTGATGTGCCATTGTCTCTGGCAGAGCTACAAATCACGTGCTTATTAAACCGTTCCCAGAACATCAATAAAACCAAACGACGCTGACAAGGACGATGAGTGCGCTGCGAGTTGCTTGCGAGTGAGCGAGACAGCAACACAGCGCTCTTTTATCGTTTCGTTAGCGACATTGTTGCCCTGTTCGGGAGACTTGCGGCATGCGTGTTGACAGTTTGTCGCTGGGGCTTTGGCTGCAGCTGATTTACTCGCTGAAATACCCTGTACATATCGAATGAGGCATGCTCGGTTGTAACTATAAAGTATATGGGAAATTGGCAACCTATTTGCATAGGTTGATTTACGAGTATTCACTGTAGTAGAGAATGACAACGATCGATGAAACTATTGATAGAATGAATGGAATTCAAACATTAAATACTATCGATAAATTATGATTCTGCTTTAATAGTTATATTACTTAGAAATCATTCGAAGAATGGATGAAGAACGTTGAATCTTCATCAAAGTTTTGCTTGTTAAAATATTATTTTATTTTATATAAAGCTGAATGGATTTGTGGACAGAATCTATATATACGATATATACTGCAAAACTATCACAAATAACTATCGATACACGTCACTATCGATAGTTATCAACCTTGACACTTAGCTATTCAGTGAATATTTAAGATGTGGGATAGGGATTTGTAAAGTCATCTTTCTTTGCCAATATTCTATCATTTCAAGGAGATCATAAACACATTTTACAGGGTATACTCCGGCATAGTTGAGCAACTTCTCATGTCATTTTTTTATGCCACTGGCGCTGTATTTTTAAACTTTTATGCATTCCTCCTCTCCAACTTGCAACCACGTTGCGCCATGTCACATAATTATGAGCATCACGATGCAGCGTCTCTACCTACCTACCTCCCTCCTTCACTCCCGTCTGGCATCATTATTAAAGCCTTTATGCGTGAGCATACAGAAGAAATATGTTGCCAGCATTTTTGTTGTTTTACGATGCGCTAAGTAGGGTAGCATGTAGTCAGTGTGTGTGTGTGTGTGTGTGTGTCTGTCTGGTTATAAAGTCAATTAAATATGTATAAATTTAATGAGTGCCAGAGCAGAGCTTAATGAGTGCAGGACAAGACAAACAGGTAGACAAAAACAGATAAATATATATGTACATATATACGCAGTATATATAGCATACGATAAGGCGCCGCCATAAAATGTTAATCAACTTACGGGATTAAGTATATAAAATGTAAAGTACCAAGTATTGATTAAACACTCAAATTGAGCTGTAGGCGTTGCCACATTGTCAGCCAGCGATGCTTTATATATTTTATTATATAAGTAAATATTGCATAATAATACTGACAATTGATAAGTTGCTTAATTCTCCCGTTGAATATTTCTCTCAATTACGGTGCGTGCGGCGCATTTCAAGAACGATAAGCTACTTACGACCTTTTGAACGGCACTCGCAATGGCAACGGGCCCACTCAATACAAGTTCAATGGGGAAACGTCTCGAAATCGGCTTACCTGCAATGAGAGTAGATAAATGAGGCATAAGATAAGACACACACAAATATGATTAGGCAGGTAAATGCGAGAGCTAATTAGCAGTTCATTTGAATATTTAAAACAACAGAAGAAGAAGAGCAGGAGGAGGAGGAGAGGGAAGAGAAAGAGGAAACTAATTAGCTAACTAACTTAAGGAAACTTTTTGTAAAGTCGATCGAAATATGTTTAAGGAATTCTGTAGGCGAAATCTTTTGCTTCTAAAATGAGGTTAAGCTGCGCCCAGCTGGCAGCTTTTTGAACCCCTCAGGGAAGGACCTCACGAGGGGGTTAAAGCACAAAAGGCCTGGCCCTGTCACCGAGCATCCTGCGTAATACCCTAATATCCGTTCTGCTCGTTATCCTTTTGCATTGTGACATGTGTAAGTGGCTGTCAAGCGGCTCACAATGATATTTTTCCGTTTTACTGTCCACTTGCTTGTCGTCTACTTTTCCTCATCCTTCTCCTTCCGTGTTGTCGTGTGTGGTACCTTCTGCTTTTGCTTGTACACGTCTTTTGTGTTGTCCTTTTCTGCGTTCTTGCCTTGGTTCGTCTTGATTTTATTTACATTTCTAGCATTTTTTGCAGGCCTTTATGCTAATATTTTCGGGGCATGTGTGTATGTCCGTCGGGCATGTTTGTTTGTCCCCTGCGCTTGAGTACCCATTGCAGAACCCTAACCTGAATACCTGCTCAAATCCTGATCCATTTGACCATTTTATAACTGTCTGTCCGGCTTTAAGTCCACTTTAAGAGGACTTACAACAAATTGTCGGCTGTCGAGCCAACTAATCCTTGTTTATAGTGGTCGAGAATACTTCAAGCCCATAATCGAATGCAAATCCTTGCATACTTTCGGGCTGCCTGGCTAAATTCAAGTGTGTTAAGTATTTATAAATTAGTTCAGACCGAAAATGCTGTACTAATCCCAGAATATTTCACTTGATTTTAGCATGCAATGTAATTGGCAGCATTGTTGCACTTACACTGCGAGAAAAAGCTGACTGAGAACTCTGTGAACTAGCAGAAGGGGTTCCTAAATCTTATAAATGATTCTGAATCTTTCTAGATCATTATTTTACGTATACAAATTTTTATCAATGCACTTTCACAAAGATACAATATTATGATGTACGGATTCTTCACTTAATAATAATAACACAAAAAAAAAAAAAAAAAAAAAAAAGTGCACTTTCACTTCATGATTTATTCTACTTCTACAGTTCTTTATTGTTATAAATAATTCTTTTATTTTGAATTTTTATTTTGTATAAAAAATGTTTAATAGTGTATTAAGAGCTGCACTAAAAATAATAGGAGCGATTTTCATAAACATTGTACTGTATTTTTAATATTTCACTTCCCTTTCTCTCAGTACACTGCATTCAATTTAAGTGAAATGCGAAAAACTCATAGATGAAATCATCCTTGAGACGACTGGTTAACCCTGGCTGGCTTAACTCTCCACATTGTACATTGTTCTCCCTCTGGGCGACCCTGTACAGTCTGAGCTAAGCCTCGATAGGGTTGCATAAACAAAAGTTTCTCATTAAAATGAAACTTTGTTGCATTATAAACTTCTTTGGCAGCCGTTGTTGTTGTTGTTGTTGTTATTGCTGTGTGTATGTGTAGCTGTTTGTATGGTCGCCACACATACACATGCGCACACACACCTACACACACACACATGTCTGACTACCCATGTGGCACCCAGTGGAGTTGCGAGTGGTCTTAAACTGATAATTGGATTTAATTTTTGAGTAGCCCCTGCAACACTCGAAATTCAGTAGTTAGCTCTCAAATGCCCATTAGAGCGAGAGCTAATAGTCACACCTACTGCGAGAAGGAGGAGTAAGGAAGAGGGGGAAAGGAAGAGAGGGAGAATAAATGCAGCAGCAGCCAAGGGACAGTGGATAGACGAGATTTGCTTTTGGCAGCTCTTCGCAGTGAAAATTTTGACATGTGCTTGTTATAACAATGCTAGCCTCCCCCTTACCCCTTACCCCTTACCCGTTTCCTCTCTCTTCATCTACCCACAGTGGAGCCGAGGGGCTTAGGGGTTAGCCATGGGCAACCCATCCCCGAGGGGAGCTAAGTTGAGAGAGTATGAGTGTGTGTGTGTGTGTGTGTGTGTGTCGCATAAATATTCATTTTCTTGACTTTTATGTCGTGCCAAAAGGGGTGGCCCCTCGACGACTACATCAAATGCGTGTTATATAATCCCCTCCCCTCCCCTGCCCTTCAGCTTGGAGCTAATTTTTAATTTTTATGGTTCACATGCTTTGGGTCCTTCAGCTGGAGCTCGTAAAATGAATAATTGCCACTTTTTGGCTCCAGTAGCTTTGCGAGGCTAATAAAGCGACGCCAACAGCAACGTCAACGGCGACGCCAACAGCAACGTCCACGGCGACGCCAACGCCAACGGCAACTGCGACGGCGACGGCGATGGCGCCCTTCAACAACAACAAATGGAGATTAATTTTATTATAATGTTCGCAACGGCAAAACGGGATTTTGTGGGCGTGCTCGTCATGCGAGTGCAACAAAAGTGGATTTTGCCCAGCATCCCCTTCTGGCATCCCTTGCCTCATTGGTTGGGAGGGGTGGTGGGGAGGGGGGGGCTCCAAATTAATTTGGGGACACGTTCAGGGCGGGCATGGAATACAATTTTGTTTGACCAGCATAAGTGTGAGTGTGAGTGTGTGTGCGTGAGTGTATGTATATGTGAGTGTATACTTGATTACCATAGTAATGGCTGCGAGTGCCCGTTTTTCTCCATCACAAGGCATAAAAGAGACTCTGCATACTCGACTAATCAAGTGGCGAAGGACTCGACATTAAACGGTCAGAGATTGGGTGCTTAAGCACTTATGTATACTTTTTATGGGCGGGGCTGAAGTGCATTTTGAGTATATGTGAGAGAGGTGAATGTTGGGTACAAATAAATAAATATAAATATTATAACATTTTAATAACATAGGAATAACATTTTAATAGCAAATAATAACATTGAAATAGCATTGAACTAGCAACAATTAACATAGAAATCCCATTTCAATTGCAACTTATAACATAGAAATAACATTTTTCTATCATAATAAAACAGAAGTAACATTTGACTAGTAATTTATAACATAAGAATAACATTTTATTAGCAAATAATAACATAGGAATAACATTTTAATAGCAAATAATAACATTGAAATAGCATTGAACTAGCAACAATTAACATAGAAATCCCATTTCAATTGCAACTTATAACATAGAAATAACATTTTTCTATCATAATAAAACAGAAGTAACATTTGACTAGTAATTTATAACATAAGAATAACATTTTATTAGCAAATAATAACATAGGAATAACATTTATCTAACAAATCGCTGGTCTGTGTTTTTTGTAGCTTTTTATGATTTTTTGATAGTGTAACTATCTTTTCATAGGCTTTTTTAGTGACAAACTGTTGTTAATAATGAAGATTATATTTCCTTATACTCATTATTGTTGAAAACCAACCAACCAATTACATTTCCTCATTATTGCTCAAAAACCAACCGATTTTCGTAAGGAAACCGAAACCTCTAGATTTTATTGTGATAATTGTAAAGCGCTTTGTTACTTTTTTATCTACTTTGATCTCAACAAAACTTTTAACCGAAATACTTTAAATTTCACGATAATTTTGAGTGCAGGGTAACTACAGTTACCCCAGTGTGCCCCACTGTTGCTGTTGTGTACTTTTCAATAAGCCTCAAACACACAACCTACGCACTACGCACTACGTTATTCAGAAATACATTTCAATATGTACGCCACCGTCGTACGAGGCATAAATCCAGGCACTCCGAAACAATCATACGCCTGAGTCAACAGTTACGAGCTTAGAGAATACGCTCAGTTGGGGAGCTAGAGCTGGTGCAGGAAGATGTGGATGTAGCCATGTCTGCCTGACAGGTTGGATAGCTGAGCGAGTGTTTTTTGTGCATAAATCACTTTCACTTGTTTACACAAATAGGCGCAGCAAGAGGACGAAGCGCTCTACGAAATTTTCAATTTTTTTCGCTAGGCAGAAATTTTCTGTCAGACCATCAAAAAGGGGAGTCAACCTAGGAAGGTGGGGTAGGCCGACTGTTGGGTCAGCTGCAACCCACACAAATATTGAAAGGAAATAATAACAACAGTTAAGCAAACATTGTACCCGGACCGGCTCGTCGTCTGGGTCACGTTCTGGGGCTTAAGGCCGAGAAGGGAGAGAAAATGGAACCCGAAATACATTGCCAGCATATTCAGAGGTTGTATAAACAATTTAAGCGATACTTTTGTTTATTATTATTTTTATGCCGTCGCCACAAAATGCAAAATTAATATGCAGAAACTCGCAGTAACCTTCCACAGCACCCTCCTGCCCTGCTCTACTCTATTTGCTCACGTAGTCAATTGAAGCCTGCTTTGCGGGGCGACCTATGCGACACGCACGCTCTCTAAGCCCATAATTAACTTCCCACGCAAGTTGGCCGTGCTGCCAATTATGCTGATGGCCCAATAACATATTTGGCTCAATTAAATCAACACGCAGCCGCCTTCACATCAACATAAATAAACAATGGCAGACCCTGCACAAAAAAAAAATAGAAAGAGAGAAAAAACAACATGGCATAACAACAAAACTTTTAGGCCGACAAAAAAAGTTGATCCTAAAAGTTTTGGCAACTCAAACTTTTGCCAGGGGGAGTGGCAAACAACCTCAACCTCATGCGTGCCACCAAATTGTCTTGGGAAATTATTTTTTAACACACAAAGCGACAAATAGACGAAATGCGTTGGCTCCTCGGGGAGCGAACTAGGCACAAGATCTGGCCAAAGATTTCTGTCCCCAACATCCCAGCAAACTTTGTTCTCGCCTATTGAATTAAATGCGTAGTAAAAATCTCATATAATTTGCCTATTTCTTTTTTGTTTTTATGGTATTTACTTTTATTTAATTTATGTTAAGTTTTATTTCATTGACTCGGAAGTTTAAATAGAACTTGTGCTGTAAAACTGTTGTGAGGAACAAATTTTATAGCTGTAGCTTTTCAAAAAAAAGCTCGGAAGTGAGGAATGAGAACAAGTAATGATAGCTGAAGTTGTGCTTGCTTGACGTTAGGATACTCTCTATCTCTTTATGAGTTTAGCTGCATAAGTGTATAGATATCGTGATACAAAATTTGGTGATTCTGTCTCCTTTACTTTCAGAGATTAACACGTTCATACGGACAAAAATTGAAAAATCAATGCCAATGAAGGCCAGAGCTTCTTCTTTCTGTTACATACATTTATACTAAGTTAAAATACCCGTTGTTGACCTTTTTTCAATGGTCGAAGAGTGTAAAAAGAGACAGAGAAGTTTTATAAACAACTTAGTCAAATATTTCATGGCTGAAGTTGAATTTCTTGAGTAATTATTTGGTGAATCATTAACTGAGAAAGATTAAAGAAAAAGTCCTTTGAATAATTGACTCAGCTTTCTTACATCATCTCTCTCTCCCACACTCTTTCTTTCTCACTCTCTCATGCTCTATCTAAATACGCTTCTTAACTTCCTTAAACCATTAGACAGTGTTGCTTAACTAAACAAGCGCAACGCGAACAGTTTCACAAGTAGCTGCAATATTTATTCGCTGAATGGCAAAATGAAAAGAGAGAGATAGAGATAGAGAGAGCGAGAGAGAGAGCTATGTAAAATGGTTGACTATTTGCGCTAGCCAAACGAAACAGAATGGCGTTAATTAACCCAACCAACAGTTTTAAGTGGCCAACAAAAATATTTACACGACAATTTGCCGGGTTAACCCAGCACCAAAGGCAGAACCAGAACCCGAAACCGAAACTAGTTCCCTGGTAGTTGGTTGACGTAGAGTTGCCACCTGCGAAGCGGAGCGAGAGGAAACGCGAGTTTGCGTTTCACCTGACCACAAATCAAGGCGAACTCAAGTCACAGTCGCAATACTTCTGAGGCATTCATAAGTCGCAACTATTTCTGTATTTTTTTTTTTTTTTTTTTTTTGTTTCTGGGGACCGACACGCAGAGTAATTTTTCAATTTTATGCCACGCTGATAGGCATAGCACGATTTCCGCTGACTTGACAAATCGTGCAAAAATGAAATGTAAGCCCATACCAAAAAGTTTCGTACTCCCCTCTCCCACTCGCGGAGCACACAAAAAAGGGAATTACGTGCGCGTGTTACTAAAAGAGTCGCCACAGGAGAGTCGCCTCGACCAGAGGTCCTTAACTGTAACTAACTGTGTGTGTGTGTGTGTGTGTGTGTGGTTGTGTGTGTGTGTGGTTGTGTGTGTGTAGCAGTTACTGTAACTGCGACAGTGATTGTAACTGCCGGATGATGATGATGCGGCTGTGACAAGGAACTCTAAAGGAAAATTTTGCTGTATATACTAAATTGAACGATCAACTAAACAGGGAGAAGACTGTCAAGTCGAATAAGTTATGCTTCGAAAAGTATAAATAGCACTCATTCACTTGAATTGAAGCATTAACAAAAAAGGCAGCAGACGTTCAAGTCCAAAAAGTGTAATTTTGAAAAAATTTATATTTTTAGCTATTTTAACTTTTTAGCTCTTCAGCTTTAGCAACTTAAATTTCTACGAATTTTATTAAAAAGAAAATACCTTATGATGGAAAAGTACGCTGAGGGTGTTCATGAAATGCTCGTTACGAAAGCAAACAAGAATATGTTGTTAAAATTCGCTAACAGCCTTACACACTATATCTGTAAATTTGATGACCCAGAAGGTAAATATGAAGCACAATATAAAAACGGGAATAAGCTAACAATCCTTTACAGAAGCTTTTAATTATGTAATGCGACATTTTAATGACATTCATGGCCTTTTAAATGCGAAGCAACTAAAAAAGGAAGTCATATTCAAGTATTTGTCTATGAAATCTGCTGTATCAATCCCATATAAAAAGCAAGAACTCATCGCAAAGGTAATCGAGTATTGGGATGCGCAAAAGGCTAGTCCTGTTGCCTCAACCTCAAAAAAAATTAATGTTGATGTTGCCTCACAAACTCCTTCTCACTCACCAACAAAAACAGTTGATGTTGCCTCACAAACATACAATCTGGATGCGGCAGATTACGAATATTCTTATTATACTTAATTTGGCAATCAATAATTTTTATGTAATTATTAAAATATATAATAATATTTTGCAAAAGTACAAGGACTCTGCTGGTTATATTTAAAAAAAATTCCTTAACTAACATTAGTTACCTCAGCAAGCAAGTCGTGTATATACCCCACAGCGGAGATACCCTTCAGAATAATCTAAAATAATGCGGCGTATCAAGAAATCACAGCAAAAGGGCTGCCATTTTGGCAATGGGCCATTCATCACGAAATAAAACTGAGCACGAGGAGTTTTTTACATCCACTACACCCCCTCCCCCTTTGCTCAGCTCATCACCTCCTCAGCCACCGTCGTGGGTCTGAAAAAAATGAATGACTTGACAAATGCGCTGGTCATGAATCAAATGTCAATTTGACAAGCGGCAAGCTCGTCGCTCCACGTCGTCTTTCCTCAGGTGCTGCGTGATTCGTCGGGATCTGGCGGGTTTAGTTGGTTTTTGGCTTGATTCAATTTAATTGTGGCCAGCGTGTGTGTGTATGTGACCTTACACATAAGTGAAATCAACGAAAATTTTGCTGTATATACTAAATTGAACGATCAACAAAACAGGGAGAAGACTGTCAAGTCGAATAAGTTATGCTTCGAAAAGTAAGTCGAATTGAAGCATTAACAAAAAAGGCAGCAGACGTTCAAGTCCAAAAAGTGAACAAATTTATATTTTTAGCTATTTTAACTTTTTAGCTCTTCAGCTTTAGAAACTTAAATATCTACGAATTTTATTAAAAAGAAAATACCTTATGATGGAAAAGTA
Organism: Zaprionus ornatus; assembly: GCA_018904035.1. NCBI lineage: Eukaryota > Metazoa > Arthropoda > Insecta > Diptera > Drosophilidae > Zaprionus > Zaprionus ornatus. The sequence continues at coordinate 19,263,340 of JAEIFZ010000002.1, read as the reverse complement.
CGCTGAGGGTGTTCATGAAATGCTCGTTACGAAAGCAAACAAGAATATGTTGTTAAAATTCGCTAACAGCCTTACACACTATATCTGTAAATTTGATGACCCAGAAGGTAAATATGAAGCACAATATAAAAACGGGAATAAGCTAACAATCCTTTACAGAAGCATTTATTTATGTAATGAGACATTTTAATGACATTCATGGCCTTTTAAAAGCGAAGCAAATAACAAAGGGTATCATATTTCAGTATTTGCTAATAAAATCTGCTGTATCAATCCCATATACAAAGCAAGAACTCATCGCAAAGGTAATCGAGCATTGGGATGCGCAACAGGCTAGTCCTGTTGCCTCACCCTCAAAAAAAATTAAACTTGATGTTGCCTCAAAAACTCCTTCTCACTCACCAACAAAAACAGTTGATGTTGCCTCACAAACATACAATCTGGATGCGGCAGATTACGAATATTCTTATTATACTTAATTTGGCAATTTTTATGCAATTATTAAAATATATAATAATATTTGGCAAAAGTACACGAGGAGTTTTTTACATCCACTACACCCCCTCCCCCTTTGCTCAGCTCATCACCTCCTCAGCCACCGTCGTGGGTCTGAAAAAGATGAATGACTTGACAAATGCGCTGGTCATGAATCAAATGTCAATTTGACAAGCGGCAAGCTCGTCGCTCCACGTCGTCTTTCCTCAGGTGCTGCGTGATTCGTCGGGATCTGGCGGGTTTAGTTGGTTTTTGGCTTGATTCAATTTAATTGTGGCCAGCGTATAAATGACGTACTTGCAATGGAGCCATGGTTATACCGAAGCAGTAGACGGCGAGTTTGTCGCTCGAGCGAATTTGATAAGCGCAAAGTTCAAGTTTTTTCCCAGTAGAAGAGCAAGAGGAGGTGACGGGGGTGAAGATTAATGAAAACTTTGCGTTGCAGTTGCAATTTGGAGGGGTGGGGGGGGTGTTTATTAAGTTTGGCTGCAAGTTAGATTGCCTTTCAACGAGTCTGCAATTTGGGTGTCAAAACTTGACGACTCTTCATTAGCAAGCACAGAGAGTGTGCGGCAGCAGGGGGCGGAGTAGATGAGGTGCACATTCAAGTCGCGTCTGGGGGATTTACTGGGCACACACACTCGCTGCCTCGGCGTGTTGCACATTAATTATAAACAAGACAAGCATCAGACCGAGACTTTTCCCCCGGGGCTGCGCTTAGACTCTAACCCCGTCCACCTACTTCCAGTGTAGCTCTCTCTCTCTTTCTCTGCGTGTCTCTCTCCCCTCTCTCTCTCTCTCTCTCTCTCTCTCTCTCTCTTTCTCTCTCTCTCTGTAAGCCGTATCAAGTTGATTAATAGTAGGCGACTGCTCGGAAATCTCCACGTCACTCGCCAGTCTAGCTCAACCCGTCGCACCCGTCCCAGATAAATGAAAAGCAAACAATTAAATCAACAAAAGCCTCACCTGTAACTGCTCCGTCACTCCCATTCCCCTGCACACCCCTCTCTCTCTCTTCTTCTTGGCATTTTATCAATAGACGTCCAGCTCCATTTCCGAGTCTTAACTCATGCAAATGGCCCGGTTCCTGTCTGCAGTTTCGAATGGGGCCGTCTTCCATTTTTATTGCCACTGACCAAAGCGGAAGTTTTTGGTGTGCCAACTGACGCCGGGTAAACTGCAATATGCTGCCAGTCGATAGAAGCCATGGATACCCTGCACACCTCCAGCACCCTCCACCTTACCACCCTCTGTTTTCCGTTCTGTCTTCCCCTGCCCTCATTGGCCATGCAAATCTATGCCAAATACAGCAACATTTATGCTATGCAAACGGCGCACACACAAAAAACTGTAATACCTTTTGACTAGTTTTTGCCATACACACACACACACACACACACACACACACACCACAGCACCCTCTACCCCCTGCCCCTCTTCATGGTGCCGTACTGCATCCTATTTCAGTTTCAGTATGCACTGCGTGGGTTGCTTTGAGCATTTGCTGCACTTTGACTTATTGCAACTGAAACTGGTGGTTATCTAGGTACTAGGCAGTGGCAGGTGTCTGTATGAACGCGCTGATCTCTGTAATCATAAGTGGCAGAGCCACCAAATTTGGCATTAAGATAGCTATATATCATACTCAGGTAAAGTAGGCTTTTCCTTTTGAATGTCATGCCTACAGCTCTGACAAATGAATAAAATAAATTTCTGCTTGCATTTGTAAGCGAAGTATTAAAGATACCACCTTTTGCTTTGTCACACAGTAAGCTGGCTTTACTATGAATAGCTCTATAGAATTGTGGACTATCTTCCTCTATTAACTATTCGAACTGACCTCGTGCTGTTGAAGTTGCATAGCTTTGCAGCTTAAAAGCTTTTTGGGGCATCATTTACACCGTACACATTTCTTTTTTCTTTCAATACTTAAAAATGAACGCAAATGCCACAAAGAGCAACGCGGGCAACGTTGCGTGGCTAGAAAAATGCATAGGGAAATGGAAATGTGAAAGGGAGATAGCACGAGAGTGTGTGGGAGAAAGAGAGAGAGAGAGAGAGAGATAGAGACGGAGACACTGCGTTCTGCGTACAGTTGCAGTTGTGGCAAACGAAGCGAGTCCTGTTAGAAATGCGGTTTATTAGAAATTCCCTTAGCCTGACAGGGTTGTCGCTTTTACTAGCTAAACTCAGCTCATTAGAGTTGGCATGTTTTCTGTCTACGTTTTGTGCTACACCCCTTGAACAAAAAATGCAGACAATTTCCGCGTTAAAAGCGCATTTCAAGCAAACCATCAATTTCTAATAACGTAATTTCGTAAACGTCATTTTGTAAAGAGAAAGTTCGGTGGTTGAAACAGCTGCCACGTTCCTCATGCGCCTGCAACATTTCATCACGTGCCAGGCGAGAAAATTTGCATTTGACTGGAGGAAAGAAAAAAAGGAAAGTAAAAGGGAAAATGAAGAACATTCGACCTACGCAAATATTTGCAACTTGCAGCAAATGCCGAAATGATGACACAAGCGTAAACCATACTCAATTACTGGCCATGACACCTTGAAACAATGCGGGGCAACTAGCTGGGGCGAGGGGCGAGGGGCGAGTCTTGCCACCCTCTAAACATGTAAATAGAGAAACATTCGCACGCTTTTGCCGTGACAAAGGCTGTGGCTGAGGTGCGTGTGGTGGGTGGGTGGTGGATGGGAAGAGAGGGTGAGCTGGGTTGACAGTTATAGCTACAGGGTTCATTGCGATGGGTGCAAGAAATTAAAATCTAATAACACAGCTCAGGGCATAAATATTTGTTATACTTTCGCAACAGATCAGCCTTGCCTTGCAACCCTGCTGGGTGCTGGCAAAGGGGGAGGCACTCTTGCCCTTTCCTCCTCCCCCTGCTAGGTAGTTGGAGCATAAAAACAAATTATTACACACTCCAGGGTATACTTTGTGGGGGGGGGGGGGGAAGTGCTGCAATGGTCGTTTGCCTGGTAACTGCAACAGACAAGCGTCGGCAATGGCAACCTGTGCAGCAAAAGAAACGTGGCAGGAGGTAAGGGGAAGGAAAGAGGCTTCTGTTTTGCGTTTGCCCGTTGTCTGTGCAACCAACAACAGCATCAGCAGCAGCAACAACAACAACTCGATTTGCTCTTTGTTGTTTAGCCTTTTGTTCGGTGGTTGCAAGCGGCTGAGCCCGTCAGCGAACGAGGGTTGCCACAGCAGTTGATGGATTATGTTGCAAGCCAATCAACTCTTCTCCGTTTAATTTCATTGTTTGGTACTTATGAATGTCAGAATTGCAGTTTCTATTGATGGATTGGTTGACTGGTGGATTAATGTAAACCCTTTCACATCACGTTGATCTGTAGATTGGCTGTGTAAACAGCAGATGCTCCTTTTCTTATGGGGAAGAGACAAAGAACTTTGTTAAACTGTGTGAAAACTCTTGTTATGCTAGTTGAGACTATCTTTAAATGATTTCATTTGATATAATATAATATTTTAACATAACCTCAAACCTTTTTAACCTTTCTTTTCTTTTATTTTTGTAAGTGAAAAAGCCTGTGTTCTACTATCTACAGTGGCAGCTTTGTCAGTTTAAAGCACTTTAAATTTTCAATTTTCCTTTTGCGTTGTCTGCTTATTCCAACTCTTCAAACAACCCTCTCACTACTTCTAGCCGAGCTCAGCCCTTTAGCATTGTTGTGCCAAGTTGGCAGGGAAAATGTTTAGGTTTTGTCTACGGCAGGTCCATCATCATCGCAGGTACCCAAGTGTACTCGGCGCACACCCTGAAAAAGCCTGCCAGAAAGAAGGGGGCAAAAGGTTGGTAAGTTGCCTAATACTCTCCTCCCACCCTCTGCTTACGTGGAGTTTTTGTCTTTTATGAGAAATTCTTAAATTTGATTCAGGCTGAATTCGATTATGAGCCAAATTCGCCCAGGGATCGTGCTGCATTTGACAGTTGTTTGCCTGTAATCTTAGCAAGCAGACTCGCATCTCTCTTTTTCCTCACCCTCGCATCTCTCTTGCCTGATTGATGGCTGAGTTTAGTGCAGAAAAAGTCTTTGAAATTCAATACATGTGTTATATGCAGTTTGGCTACCATATCATATTATATTTTTAACTGGCAACCAACTCTCCTGCTTCCTTTCTCTTTCTCTCCCTATCTCTCTCTCTCTCTCTTCTCTTGCCTGAGCATCCCTTATCGGCCTCGTAAGCCAATACAAAATCAATTATGGGAATCGACGCGCCTTGTGAGTTGCACGTAAACAACAACAGGCAAACACACTCTGCCACACACACACTCCCGCACACACACACACACACAACCGACTCACACCCCCGCCCCCGCCCCCGCCGCACACACATGCGTGTAAAGCAAGCCTTAAGCCTGTGTAAAACCCGCCAGGACAGGGCAGCCAGTAAAAACTATAAATGGCCCGAGGCCGGGCTTAAGTGTCTTTGACTGTGGCTAATATTTATTTCCGGCAAATAAATCCCCGAGCATGAGAAGGGTAGAAGGGTACCAGGGTATGTATGCCCCCATCGAGAGGGACAAAAGTAAAGCAGGTTATTAATTTCGCAGGACTTTCTCGTGACATTTTGCTTGCCAAGACGGTCGCATTAGTTTTATGGTTTTTATGCCGGGCTTATTGATGGTCCTACCAGGATCCCCAGCTGTACCAGGGCCAGAGCGGAGCGAGAGAGGGGGCGTGTCGCCTAGGCACATCATAAATTCTCATGTTTGTTTGGCTGTTATAACTTTTATCACCCCGGACTACACTCGGCACTCTGCTGTCTATTTATCTAACCAATTGTTTGGCCTTGTTCCGCTCTGTTGTCTTTTCTAATTAGCAAAACACACTGAAATGCCTTCACTATGTTGTTGTTCTCTTCTCCCACTCCTCCGCTTGCTTGTACAGAGCTTAGTAAGCTAAATATTTAATGCCATTCATAACTATTCAGTGAGACCAAAAAGCAACTGGCTAACTTAATCGAAAGCATTAAGACATTGCAAAATGCAAAAGTTTCGCCCCCTTTTCCGCCTTCTCTCTCTCTCTCTCTCTTCCTACTATTTTTTCCCATCTTGTGTCAAAGTTATGCAAACAATATTTTGCCCACTAACCAAAAGCAAAGCATGTGAAAATTCAAATGAAGTTTGCCTCCAGCACAAAATGAACGAGTTAATTTTCAAGTTTTTTGAGGTTTACGAGCTGCAAAACTGGCAAAATTGCGAAATTTAATATTTATTATGCTTCGCATTCAAGTGAAATTGCACAAATTTAATAAAGAAGGATTGAGGATATTCATTTTGAAGAGCAAAAGAAATTGCATTTCAATTTAAGATGGACAGTTATTACAATAGAAAACTTAATAGAATACACAATATTTTATTTTGATTTTCTTCGACTTGAATAATGAATTTAAAAATTGCATAAAAATGAAATAAAATAATAAAAGACATTTAATAACATTAAAGTTTGGTAATTCTTATGAATATTTCTCCACCCTGTGATGTTAAGATACAATATTATGATGTACGGATTCTTCACTTAATAACAATAAAAAAAAAAAAAAAAAAAATAACATTAAAAATAAAAGTATTCAGAAGTTTAAAAAGTCAAAATAAATGTTATTTTATTTGATTTTTGTGTAGTAAACTTGGTTATCTTCAAAAGCAAAATGATATTTGAGTTCCTTTGGGGAACCTTTGTGTGTAGCATATCAATAAATGATTTATAAACCGTTTAATCCTTCTCTTAAATATAAAAGAACCTATTAACTACAACTGATAAGCTCTTCACTACTTAGTCACAGCAATCTCCTTCTTGTAAGAGTATTCAAAATATATTGCAAACAACTTTAGCCGATTTCTTTCCTAGTTCCCATTCATAATCTTGCTAGCAAGCTATTTTCTTTGGCTGCCGCCTTTTATCTTTATCTCTCTGCATCTCTCTGTGTCTCAGTCCTTCTATCTTTGGCTCTCTGTCCTTATTTCTTTACAGTCTCAGTGGCAGCTTTTTGCTGCTTTTGCTCTGATTTATACGCCTTGCTTTCTTTTACCTTTCAGCTGCACAATAAAGACCCAACGAAATCTGAAAGTGAGGAAAGTCCAGTAATGCAACAATACAATTGCATTTTGTGTGTGTCTGTGTGTGTGTGTGTTCTGCCATTGACTTGAGGCCAAGTTAATTGCATAGTTGAGAGCTTGAGGCAAAACTAAAAGCAACTCATAAATACACATGCCACGCAGCAGGCCGAAACTTTTTAATTAGTTTGTTGCACAAACACTACAACAATAACAACTATAACAATATCGAGTGCAAGCAAGCGGGTAGCTACAAAATTTAATAAATAAATTTGCCAATAAGCCAGAAATGCGCTGCAGACGCCGCACGCCAAACTAGTTTAAAATATGCATTAAGCGCCCCAGAAGTATGCAGCAACTGCAGAGAGGGATGGAGGAGAGTGAGAGATGGGAATGGGGAACAAGCGGAAGCTGCAACAAGCTGGCAACATCAACGAGAACGTTCCAAAGTGCCAGAGATTTTCGAGCGCCAACTGCCTTGTTAGTGGCCAAAAATTATGGCTATAATTTTTCACAATGAACGATGGCGAAGCAGAAAGGAAGAATGCAAGAGAGAGAGAGAGAAAGAGAGCGAGAGGGAGGGAGGGTGGTAGAGAGAAAGAGCAGTAGCCAGACAAAAGCTAGAAATAGCTGTGCAAGTGGAGGCAACTAAACTTAATATGCAGAAAACTTAGCCAGCCTGTAAATACGTTATGATCATTGATATATAGTGAATATAACTTGATATAGTTTTATGGCTTATGAGAGAAAAATGAGATGAGCCTGGATAAGTTAGCAGAGTAGATAACAGAAAATTTGATACTGCGGGTCCTTTAAAATGTCGCGAAGACAAACAATAATCAACTCTAGGGATAGGTTGCAAATAGGTTAAAATAGGTCGCGGAATTCGATGAATGTGGAAAGTTAAGTAACCTTAAACTTTATTATGTTGCACATTGATGTCTGACATAGCACCTTGGCTGGTGTAATTAGAGCTCGTCTTGTCTAACTAGTTTTTACATTTAACTAGGTTGTTTACCTCTCTGACCTTCTGACCTGGATACCTTCTTTCTCTATTGCACATTATGTCACAATTCTCTAGTTCATTCTGAAGCAAAAAAAACCCGACTTTAATTACTATTTGAATTAGTTTTCCACAGGAATACCTTTGCAATTCGATATTGGATGGAGTACCAATCGCATTGAAGGGCCTTTAGGTTTCCCTTTCAGTTCTTTTCACATTTAGTTTTATATCTCATAAACAGCTGAAGAATTCGTACAGAACATTCCATAGAAACATACTCTACATTATCAGTCTTCCTCTTTGCTCAAACCACATTCCTGTACACGGCAAACTTCACCTAATCTTTCGACATGCCACAAGAAATCATTTGGTACGCATTAAATAACGAGAACGTACGCCAAAAAGTATGCAGTACTTTCCCAGCTCGAGTATGTAGCTCTGTCTGTCTGCTTGTATGTCTGTCCGTCTGTCTGTCTGTCTGTTCGTCTGCTGGTCTGTCTGTTTGAGTGCTGTCTACGGTGTCTGACATGTTTTAAGCATAAGTGCAACGCATTTAGCTGTCAGAAGCTGCGCTTGGGACTGCGGTGCTCTGCGCTGCTTTCGGTCTCGACTGACTGCCTGGCTGCCTGCCTTGGGGCATGGCGTTGCTCGGGTCTCACAGAGCGACTCATGGCAGCCTGTAAATAAAGTGGACCAAACAGCGGCCCGCGGCAAGAATCCTTCGCTCTGATAGTGCAGCAAATTGAAAACTTAAAGCGTTGCGAAATATGAAATAGAGCAGCAGCAGCAGCAGCAGCAGCAGTGGTGGCAGCAACAGCGGCAGCAGCGGTTGCAGCTTGTTGCAGCACAATGTGCCCAGACGTCATCAGCAATGTCGCCTCACAAGTGGAAGGGGGATTGAAGGGGATGCAAGTGCATTAATAACGCCATCGTCCATTAAACGGCTCAGTTCCTGTGCACAATCCCCTTATGCTGCTCCTCCCTCCTCCACCCCCTCCACGCTTCCGGCACAACAGACGTTCGTAATGCGGCCCAGCTGCCCATAAAATTAACGCACAAAATTAATACACATATATATCTCGTATATATGGTATATTGTATATGTCGTATATATGTTCATATTCCATGCAATGAAATTATTATTAAAAGCGTCCAACTGGCAAAAAGAATGTGGGCAGAAAGGGAAGAAAGTGCAGCTAATTGATGAGAAGCTGGCATACCCTGGCAGGCGATACTAAAGATGATCATATAATACTATAATACGATAGAATATTATACTAAAATGACATATATTTTTACCTTAAATTCAATATTTTCTTATGCATTTTATAAATTTCTCTCAATTATTTAATTTATTTATTATTTGTCTGCACAAGAACTTTAATACCCTCTAAAACGGGATTATACACTGGCAAATAAATTGCAGTTTAATGCCAGTTCGACTTTAAAGCCCCATTACAGCCGCAGGGCTTATAAGCGGCACATTGACAGCTGCACTCGCCTGTTTATCGGATCAGCTGGGAAATTGCCATGCGAAAAGGTTTCTTTTTTTCTGCACACGCCACATGACAATCCATTTTAAATAGTTCGCGAGCTGAAATTAAAAAACAAAGAAAATAAGGAAATTACAATAAAAACTGAAATCAAATGAAAAAAAAAAAAAACTGTTGCATATTTTTCATCGCAATTACCGATGCGTAATGTAAGTCGAAATGAAAAGAAAGGGTATAAAAGTTTGCAATAATTTGTGATGTAAATCAAAAAATGGAAAAAAAAATGACGAAAAAAATATTTTAATAAATATAGAAATGAATTAATTAAATAATGAATAATGTTTACAATTATGAATAATACATATTTCAATTTAATACATATTGTAATATTATACAAAATTTTCTATGTGAACAATTAAATTAAATTAAAAAATTAAAAAATTAAATTAATTATAAGGTATTAAAAATAGTACTAGTGTTGATAAAATTGTTTAATAAAAATTATAAAATTCAATAAATTTATACTCGAGTTTATTGGTGAATACTGTGATAAGGATATGTTAAATCTTAGTGACCTTAGTCAATAAACTATCGTAAGTTAATTTGGTTAACGAGAACCCTGTCGATATGCCTATCGATAGAAGAGTGTTGAATAACAATAAATCAGCGGGACAGCGTCACTTTTGTGGATTGAAATTACAATGTGAATACATTTAAAATTAAAGAAAACAATTAACTCCACAGAAGACAAAATTTTTTTGATTCTAAATATTTAATATTAAACTATTTATATTTGATTTAATTTTTTATTATTATTATTAAGTGAAGAATCCGTACATCATAATATTGTATCTTAACAGCACAGGGTGGAGAAATATTTTTAAGAATTACCAAACACTATAACAAAACAAGTGAAGTAGGAACATAAGTGAAAAGTTATTACTGTTGTCCAAAAAGTCTTGGCAAAGCCTTGCCGTTTGAGTCGTCTCAGAGGTCGAACGGGGATAAGACGAAACTATTTATATTACTTCTTTTCTAAAGAATGATTTGACAAACAGTAAGTGAAGTTAAATATACACAAAGTAATTGCTTTAAAAATCATGGCTTATCTCCATAAAAACCTTCTTCATCGCTTTCTCTCTCATCTACCCTGCAGAGCATTTGCCAGTCTAATACGCAGTTTACACATGTTTCTGTTGTTGTTGTTGTTGTTCAGCTGTAGCCGACATAATTACGCACATATGGCCCGGGCAATGGGCTGCAATTTCTTTTGTGTGGGCCACACAATCCGGACATAATTATAAAGTGCACAACACTCCCCAGCCTCAAAGCACAGCGCACATCGCACATCGAACATTTATTGCCAGCCATAAATCAAAAAGTTATCGAATCGGGAGGACAGTGTAGATAATCGTTGTGCCGGGCGACACTTTTTACAACTTATTGGACTAATCAGAGCAAGGCGCAGGGGCACAGCACAGGGGCAGGGGTGGCATCATAAGGGGCGCATAAAGTAGCCCGCGACACGCGACTTACCCCACCAAAAAACAGGAAATATTTCGGGCGCATAAACCTCGGACGGGTGCAGCAACCCCTTTTATGGAACAGCAGGCACATTTGACAGCTTAGCGCCTCGTGCAGAGTGGCTAGAGGGGAGTCGAGTAGAGTGGAGTGTTGTGGAGGTAGAGAGGGGCACAGCAGCATGTCACGTTGTCGTTGTCGTCCGGCGTTCGTTTCTGTTGTTCGGAAATTGCATGGCTCAGTGCCGCTGCAATTTGCAATTGAGACTTTAGCCAGAAGGCTGACACCAAACACAGAGACTCACACACACACACACACACACATATACACATACAGGCGGTCGCAGAGCGAGTACTTTATAGCGAGGGATTGCCGTAGGCCACAGGCGCCTCCATACGCCCCCTAAAAACACTGCGAGGAAGTCGGTAATTTATGGTTTTTCAGTGCGCCAAGTGGAGGCGAGCCATGTGTCGCTTTGCATAAATTGCTTAGGTTTTGTTTGCGCTGACTTAATGAGTGTGGGCGTGGCATGGGGAGTAGCGAGTAGGAGACATACTGAGTGCAGCAGCTGGGAACTGCAGGGAAAAAAAACTGCAAAAACGAAACTTAAGTTGACAAAAAGCCCACATATTGAACTGGAGTGGTAAATGACTTTATTCCGAAACTGAAGCAAGACTTCAAGCTAGAACAGACTACAGTTTCAAAAGGATAAAGAAGCTATATAATAAGCTAGGTATACCATTAATTTGCAGTTACGAGGGTCGTTTGATAAGTCCGTGACTTTTTGAATAAAATATATTTTTTTCGTCAAAGAAGCGTTTTATTTCTCAACATAATCTCCTTTTAGCTCTATACATTTAGTCCAGCGTTTTTCCAATTTTTTTATTCCTTCCAAATAATAGGTTTTCTCAAGGCCCTCAAAATAGTCGTTTGTTTCTGTGATGACCTCTTCATTTGACCCGAATCTCTTACCGCCGAGCCATTTCTTCATGTTTGGAAACAAAAAATAGTCACAGGGGGCTAAATCTGGAGAATATGCTGGATGGGGTAGCAGTTCGTAGCCCAATTTATGAAATTTTGCCATGCTGACTACACACGTGTGCACCCGTGCATTGTCCTGATGGAACAGCACTTTTTTTTCGCCAAATGCGGTCGTTTCTGCTTCAAATCAATATCGAATCTGTCCAAAAGCTCTGAATAATATTCGCCGGTGATCGTTTTACCCTTTTCAAGGTAATCGATGTGAATGATACCTTGTGCATCCCAAAAAACTGTGGCCATGACCTTGTTGGCCGACAGACCCACCTTGGCCTTCTTTGGTGCACGTTCACCCGGAGAAACCCACTGTCTTGATTGTTCTTTGGTCTCTGGTGTGGTGTGGTGGATCCATGTTTCGTCTACGGTAACGAAACGGCGCAAAAATTCGTTTGGATTGCGGTTGAACATCGCCAAACACTCCTTTGAAATGGTCACACGGTTGCGCTTATGGTCGTGTGTGAGCAATCGCGGCACCCATCGCGCGGAAAGCTTTTTCATGTCCAAATATTCATGTAAAATGTGATGTACCCGTTCAGTTGAGATGCCTACAGCCTCAGCTACCTCACGCACTTTCATTCTCCGATCATCCAATATCATTCCATGGATTTTGTCGACGATTTCTGGCATGACGACCTCTTTTGGGCGACCTGAACGTTCGGCATCACTTGTACTGGTACGACCACAACGGAACTCAGTAAACCATTTCTTAACCATTGAAATTGATGGTGCAGAGTCCCCATAATATTTATCAAGTCTTTCCTTGGTTTCGGTGATGGATTTTTTACGCAAAAAATAATGCTTAATTAGCACACGAAATTCACTTTTTTCCATTTTCGTTAAAATTCACGAGATCGTCTGCTTTCAATGCCTATAAAACGCAAACTAAGAAACGCAGCTTTCTCAAAATTTTACAGTCAGCTGTTAATCGATAACTGCTGACAGGAGCAGTGTTGTATTTAGAGCAGGTGCGCGGCAAATACAAAAAGTCACGGACTTATCAAACGGCCCTCGTATATTTGTTTGTCTTGAAATCGGAACTTTCATACATGAATCAATTTATTTATTAATTTCAATTATTATTTCAATTCTTAAGATTATTTCTCACCCTGTGATGTTAAGAAACAATATTATGATGTGCGGATTCTTCACTTAATAATAACAAAAAAAAAAAAAAAAAAATTATTTGAAACATATATCAATTCATTAACTTATTATTTCATAGACATATCAAATCATTTATTTTACATGATAGTCAACCTAACCTCAATTTTTTTCTTGTTCAGTTTCTATACTTTGTTTCCCTTTCATAACCTCAATTTGTTTCCATTTTGTTTTTATATGTAATTTCTCTTTCATAACCTCAATTTGTTTTCATTTATGCTTTTTAATTATTTGACTTGTCAGAAATACTGCCTGATTTTGCCTTTTTTATCAAGCGCCATTACACTTGAGCCTGTACTTAACTGCCTGCTGTGTACCCCTCATCCCTTAACCCTGCAACTCCCCCCTCCCCCTCCTCATCGCTTTACATGTCATTTAGCTTGTACTACCCTTGGAGCGACCATTACGGATATGAAGAGCGCTGCACTTGACACTTTTCGGGCTACTTCATTGATCGCCCCAAAAGTAGACTTTACTCTGGTCCGTTTGCCCTCGGGGCAGAACAGGCTCGATACGCAGCGCTGTGAACGAGCATTTCAATTTACAAATGACTCGAAAATGCCTGTGGCAAGCTCGCTGCTGCCTGCAACTGGGTGTATGGGGCACGTCGCCAGGCGCAGCTCGACGGAACTCATCGCCATGGCAACAATTTTAATTCAATTCCATTAAGAGTCACAAAGATGCTGCTCGCACAGCTGTGCGAAAAGTGTTGCTCAACCTCAACATAGCCCTCTCTCTCTCTCTCTCTCTATCTCTCGCTCTCTCTCTCGCTCTTTCTCTCTCTCAGTCTCTTTGACAATCGAACTAATGTTTTTGGTAGCTAGCGAAAAACTAATGAAGCGCACAGTGGCAACGCGAGGATTGATTGCTCCCCAGAGGCAACGCCGCGCAGCCACTTGACGCAGAAAAACAAACATGAGGATTACCCTTGGAGTGCCGAATATGTGATGCCCTTTCGGCTGTTCTAGCTGTGGAAATTATGAAATTCTGGCATTATATAGAAGACATTTCAATAGTTAAATGAGCTGAGTTTGGTTGTAATAGCTCGAAAAGTAACCAATCTAACTCGATAGTTTCCGGCATATAGGTCATGCTGATGATTATGTTGCCTTTTCAGCTGTTGTAGAAGTGTGACTTTTATAAAATTTGTACAGTACATAAAAGACTTCTTAAATAATACATATACAAAGTTTTAATACGATGTGTTGGTAAATAACAAACTTGAGCCGATAGTTTATCCAATAGTTATGCGATATTTCGTTTAGCTTGAACTTTTATCGATAAGAACTGAAGGTTCATTTAGACCTAACATATAACAACTCTATAGGTTATGCCCTAGCATCACAAAGTTCTTCCCGAAACCGATATACTCTCTTTATATACTCTCTAACTGTTGAAAACAACAGAAATTGTTGCAATCACCAGGGCCAAAAGGCAACTTCCCTCCCCTGCGAGTCGCTACTGCTGCAGCGGTTGTGCCCAAACTGCAGTTTGATAATTTATACTACTTTTCGGGTGGTGGTATCGGGGGTTGTCACACGTCCCGCACCCGCACCCCGCCCACACGGCATGGCGTACTCCCCCGGGGTGCTTGCAGATGCATAATAAGACTTGTTAAGTCGCCCGCTCGTTAAGATAAGTGAGCCGGCAAATGGCGACAAGTGCGAACGGTACATGCCACAATGATTGCCGGCTCAAGATACGCCTCGATGGGGTGCAGATGGAAGCGCCACGGGCGAATTTCCAAATTCGAAACGTTCACCGAGTAAGTTGCTGATAAGAAATGCTAAATGTGTCTGAAAGTTGACTTTGTTAAGATAAACGTGTCAGAATGGAAGCTCCAAAAATGGTATATAATATTATGAAGGGAATTAAATTGCAGTAAATAATTTCATTGTAACTCAGCAACATATATGTAGAATAGTCAAGAAAAGGTATAGGTACCTTAGTGGGTATAGGTACCTCCGTAGTGGTAAGTTACAGGCAATTGGTCGTGAGACAAACCTCAAAAATATATGGGTATATTCTTGATTATATTGTGGTGCGGACAATGCGCTCTACTTTACTAACACAAAGTCTTCAGTCTCTTTTAAACTTCTCACTTATCCTGAAATTAGACAAACTTTTCTCAAAACCCCTTTTCTATTCATTTATCTTTCTGTGTAAGGACGTCTTCCTCTACTGAGTTTAAGTGCCTCTCGATCAAAAGGAATTGTACTGTCGCGCTTTACTGTTCTTTCCTTTAGCTGTTTCTTTTCAATGTTGTTTATCGATTGCATATTGTTTTTAATATTAGTCATAAATTTTTATTTACAATAAATATAGAGAGAATCTTCTGTTGATTGAACTCCCAATACATTTGTATAAGCTGCATATACAACAATTGCTTCTGTAGGTGCAGTTGTAGATGATGTGAATGTGGTAACTAATGAGGAGTATTGTCCCGATGTAAGTATTATTCATTCAGTCTTAGGTTGCCGTTAATGTTCTTGAAGTGTTCCAAAAACATCGTGCATTGTTCGCAATTTAAGACTTCTTCCACTAAATTCTTCTAGAAACATGTTCCTAACTCTATCTTGTGGAAAACTGAGACCTTTTGGTAGAATACCATATTAAAGAATATCATATTAAAGCAAGATATGATTATATTATTATATTATGATACTCGTATTATTATTAACGACAATCGACAAATTTTGAAACTCATTTCTTAAGACTAAGAGCCCATTGTAACTCTAAAAGTATCATCGCTAGGAAGCTGAAATTTGGTAGATACCTTATACGAATGAAATAACTCAACACAAATTGGATTTAATGTTGAAATTCCTAAAATAAACGATTGTCTGTTGCCGAAACTCACCTCAATATAACCCTGAACGCTGTCGCATTGCTGCAGCACGAGTATACTAGAGTTGCCCTTCAACTCATCCGGGGAACAGGGCGAAAGAAATCCACTATCCGCATCGCTGTGCGTGGAGAGTGGGCGTGGCTTGCGTATCTTGTACTGCACATGACGACTGGGCACGGGGCCGGGGTTGAAGAGCACATAGTTCGACTCGACGGGCACGGTGTGAGCGCGTTGATCCTTGCGCTGCTGTTGCAGCAGCTGTTGCAGATGCAACATGTGCTCCGAGGTGACCAGCTCCGAGATGGCGCGCTGTTCCGTGCTGCACTTCTGCTGACTCTTCTTGGTGCCCGGGCGAAAGGGCGATAGATTGAGAAAGGTGAGTTTCTTCTTCATCGCGGTGGGTTGAGTGCTCGAACTGCCACTGGAACTGGCCGAGTTGGTGGATGTGGAAGACTCCACCAGTGCTGTGGAGGTGGTTTCCGTATCCTTGGACTCCTGACTGTTCGACATGCTGGGCAGTTGTGTCTCCAGGCTCTGTTGCTCCAGCTTGGCATGCACTAGCTGCTCATTGGTATATGGATTGGGTATGCCTATGTCTATCATGCTTGTGGGATCCATTTCAAAGTCATCCGGATCGATGACGAAGTAATTGTGATGCTCAAAACGTGGCAGAGCACAGGCAGCTGCATCTGTTTCCACTTGTGGCTCCTCAGAGGTTTCAATTATGATTGTCTCCTCAAGTTCCTCCTCCACATCGTAGATAACCTCCGGCACCAATTCCTCATCATCCTCGCAGACCAAATGCTGGCGAGAACTGAAGAGAGGATCTCTCAGTCCATGCTTTGCACTGCCAGGATAACGCAGCGCCTTCTCGTTGATGAAGTCCACTGGATCAAAGAGGCAATAGTTGTCCATGTGCGATGTGGCAGCCTTGCGCTGTCGCACGGGCAGATTCTTTAGCTTCTCTGTATAGTCCGCGGCATCGTCCTCATTGTTGTTGGCCAGCTCAGGCGCAGGCGGCGGTGGCGATAGCTCCTGACTGAGCTGCATCTCCACGCCCAGCTCTGAGGAGGCTTGCTGCGTCTGCTGCTGCTGCTGGTGTTGTAAGGCCTTCTGTGAGCCTCGATGCAGTGTGGCAAAGAGCCCACGCGCCAAGCAGTTCTTCAGCTCGGAGACACGCCCCTTGTAGGGACTACACTGTGCCGAGCTGCTGCCTCCGCCGATGGCCAACTCATCCATGCCCAACTGTTTGCTCAGCTCCTTGCGCTCCTTCTTGCTGAGCACCACCTTGCCACGACTGGGCGTGTTCGGCGCCGAGTGCAGCAGCCGTGATTCCCGTGACGGAATCTGCGAGAGCGGCGGCGGCGTGGGCGGTGCTGGCTCGCGATATGCCTGCAAGGGTGTCACTGTGCTGGTGGCATAGCTCACGGGCAGGTCGCTGTGGTAGCTCTCCCCTTGGCTGAATTCCAACTCCATGTAGTTGCTGCCCTTGTGTCCCTTACCCCCCGTGGCCTTGGGCCGTGCACCCAGTTGCAGTTGCAGTTGCAGCTGTTGCTCCAGTTGCTGGCCCTGCCCCTGCTCCTGCTCGTTGGCATTGCGATCGGGACGTGGCGGCAATTTGCCGCGACTGCTGGACATGTTGGCTGTGGATGCTTTTCTAGCTACTTTTTGCCGCTTATCTGGCGCGTATTTTGCCACTCATAATGGCAGCTTATTTACGGCTAAGCCCACGTACTCTGCACTCTGCTTCAGCTTCTTTTTTTTGCACTTTTTAATTTAATTTAATATTTTTTTTTGCACGTTCCACAAAATTAATGGTTTCATAAATCTTTAGCTTGATGCTCACTTGTTTTGTTGTTTTTGCCTACACGGGCGTTAATGGGATTTTAGCGGGGCTTTCTGGCGGGGTTTTTAGCAAAAAAAAAAAAGGGCTGCCTTTCTCTTTGTACATTTGTTTTGTAATTGGATTTTTGAGCTGATGCATGTCAAAGTTAAATTAAAACTGACGACGACTGAAGAGTTTTCTGTTTGTTTTCGTTTCGCTTTTTTTTCGGGTTTGTTTGTTGTACGGTTGTTGTTGTTGTGGCCCTTGAGCCCTAAGTCATGGTCATGACCGGAATGTGGTTTTGTCTGTTTTTGAGTGATGAACACAACTGAGAGATGCAGAGAGAGAGAGAGAGAGAGAGAGGGAGGGAGAGTGTGTCCAGCGAGCCCACTCGAGCGCTTTATAATTTGTCTACAAAAGCAATTAACAACGAAAGGAGCGACAGGAAGTGTCGAAGAAAGCTGAGGGGGTAGCAGGGGAACGACGACTGTGTGCAGCTTGCAGAAAATATGAAATTTAAAGCCCAGAAAAAGAAGAGGAAAATCTTTAAGCGAGGGACTTTTGTTGAGAAAAGCACTGGGCACACTTTAGCGGGAAAGGCAACTTAAAAATGCGTGAACTGTTTTATAAATTCAAGTTGACTATTATTTATTTGTGTTGTATTGCAGGATTTTCATTGCTTCTAAAAAAAAAAAAAAAAAAAAAAAAAAAAAATAAAATAAAAAAAAAAAAAAAAAAATTTCAATTGGAATACGTGAAGACAGCAACAATTGAGGGATGACGAGCATTATACCCTAGTAAAGGTATAAAACTGCATTATAATACTGGCTAAATATCGTCAATTACTGATTTTATTCTTGAATATTTTAATGAATATGCCTCCTTCATTACACATTCAAAGTCTCTACTGGAGAAGACATTCAAAATATCACAAATAAATTATGGTAATAATATAATTTAAATATATTTTAGTTTGCAACAATTTAATGATGTGTATGACTCATCTTACAGGCCTACAATCCACACAATTATTTCTTAATCACAAAATATATGCTGCAAGTTTAAAACAATTCCAAAAGTTGCAATACTTTAAACCACAAAAGAAATGTTATAAGAAATACACAAGACTGAATTTCATTCTTCTTAAAGACTGACAAAGAATGAATTTCACAGGAGGTAAAAGTAGAAAATGGAAAATAAATAGCAACATGAAATGTTTAAAAAAGAAGAAAACATCAAAATGAAATTTGTGAACTGACAAAGACACGTGTGAAGTGACACAAGTGTCAAATATTTGCAGCAAGCAGAATGCAACAATTGAGGGAAAATGTCAAGAAAATTGCAGCAAATCAATCGAATGAGAAATCAATGGAAATATTTCAAAAAATTGCTGAGAAATGTGCAACAAATAGAATGAACAAAGTCTTCAGTTTGTGAAATGTGCTTGGATATGTGAAATGTTGCACAAAAAACTAAAGCAATCTAAAAAAATCTGAGATGAGCCCGGCAAAATCAGAGAAACACCTCAGTTAAAGTGCGAATTGGGGAATATTTCCCAGCCCAAAATGATCATTCTTCAACTAAATGCTGCCACGCCCCTGCTGCTTGCCACATGCAACACGTTGGCCGCCACTTGCGGCAACAAAGTGTGCAACAACAATGGCAGCAACTAACGGCATTTTGATGCTCAACAAATGGAAAAAGTTTTATTGCACTACAAATTGAAAAGGCGTGCAGAGAACAGAGAGAAGCAGGCAGAGATAGAGGGAGAGAGAGAGAGAGAGAGAGATAGAGAGAGTGGGAGAGAGGAAGAGATAGAGAGAGAGGGGCAGAGAGTGCAAGGCAGACAACTAACCGATGGCTGCCAACTAAAGTCGAAGCAGCTGGTCGACCCAGTGAGCCAACAAGTTGCATAATTGTTGGCGCATGATCAAATTAAATGGCCTGGAAATGAAAATGGGAAATGAGCAGCGGCAAAAGCGAAGAAACGCAGAGAAGGCTGCTTCACCTGTTTCACCTGCTACCTCTGGCAGGCGCTGCGCCATAAAGTATGAAAGTAATTTGCAATTAAAATGTTAATTTTTAATTGAATTGCGAGGCGGGCAACTCCGCAAAGTAGGCAACGAAATCTGCATGAAATCGAGCTAATTAGCTGCCACTGCCGCCAGTTGCTGCCACTGCTGCTGCCACAGTTGGCTCTGCTGCTCTGCCACTGTCTGTGCTTCAGCCTCTGTCTAGCGCGGTCAACTCTCAGTTTCTCGCTAGTTCGCTTTCAGGTCAAAGTTGACAAAATACTTGTCAAAGATTTGTGCATGCCCCGCCTACAGTTCAACAGCTGCTGTTGCCGCCTCTGCTTCTTGTTGTAATTGCTGCAAGTTCTGCGGCTGCGGTTGCTGCTGCTGCTTCTGCTACTGACTGCGTGCAGAAAAATCACAGCACTCTCTCTCTCTCTGCCTGCCTCTTGGTGTCCCTTCCCCCTGCCTAAACAAATGTCGACCATCAAACCGCAAACTTTACGAGTTGATAGCTGAAATAAAGTGGAGCTTGCAACGCCCCCCCTGAGTCCTTTGCCTGCCCCTATCCCTGTTCCTGTCCCTGCCTCTCACTCTGCTGCTTGAGTCGAGCACTCAAACAACGACTTTGGCTACAACTCTGTTTGCCGCTGCCACTTCACGACATCATTTTATTTGCACTCAATCTCAGTACTCTCTCTCTCTCACTCTCTCTGCCCTTTCTCTCTTGGTGTCCCCTTCCCTTGGCTACCCCTGCAAAGTTGGCTAGAGAAATGTTTCTGATTCGATGTCGGCCAACGCGTTAGTTCTATACACTTTTATTCCAACAGCACTCAATGCCAGCAGCGTAGTCAAACAGAGAGGCATAACGCAGTTGATGCAGGCATAGACGACTGCCAGATACACTAACAAAATTATGAACACTATATATAAAGTATAATAAATATATAAAAAATATATAATATATGTAAATTTAATAATAATAATTATAATAATCATAATAATAATATTAAAAATAAGCGTGGTTTACGACCTGCATTTGTTAAAAACATTTTAGCTGACTCGAGGTCAATATCGATATCGGTTCGATTTCTGCATCATAGCTTATCTAGTCGATATTTTTTATTGTTTTTTTTTTTTTTTTTTTTTAATATTAAAATAAAAATTATAATAATAATTATTAAAGTGATCTAATAATTATTATATAAATAATAATAATATTAATAATAATAATGATAATGACGAATTAAGTCATATTGTAATTATTGAAAAGGGAAATCTGTTTTGCGACCTATACGACCTATTACTATTATAACTATTAGTAATATACCCAATATCCAAAAAATGTATGCAACTAAATTGCAAAATATAAAAATATATTGAACTTTACCATAGGTGGCTATTTTGATTCTAATCAAAGCAGAAACAATATACCCTGCCATGCCACACTACTAGTGTATAATAAAGTGGCAAAGTCTGTTGTTATAGTCATTGAAGAGAGAGAGAGGGAGAGAGGCAGTGAGAGGAAGTGGAATAGAGATAGAGCGACTACGTGCGTATGACAGTTTCAAACACTTTTAAAGTCTTTTGAAATATGCCGCGAGTTTTGGACGCCCGTCAAAATGCGCCATGCAACGAAACTTTCACACTTTACTCCCCCTTTCCCTCTCTCTCTCTTTTTCATTCTTTCTTATCCCTGCTGCAAATTGGTCTATCCCCCTAAGTGTCTCGAAAAAAGGCAAGGAATCTGTGTGCAATTCAATTAAAGCACAATTTGCAAGCAGGCATCGTATTTTAGTTAGTTAACGATTCAATTCGGGGCTGCTCTACACCCCCACACACACATACACCTCCAAGACATACACACACACACACACACACACATACAGACACCAACTGCTCCCCTTCGAATTTAATAAGACTCATCAGTGCAAACGGAAATCGCTTGAGGAAATTGTATGTTTTAAGCGCTGGCGAAAGCATACATAATAAACTCATATAAAAGATTGTTGCATGCCACAGAGCAGGGGGGGGAGGTGGGCACAAACTTGTAGCCAGCGCATAAATACTCACATTTGCAAAAGTGGAGACCGACAAAAAAAGCGATGGCCCCAGGCGGACAACGGCGAAGACGTCGCCGAGCGAATGTTATTAAAAAAGAAACCAAAACCAAAGCAAGGCAAGGCAAGGCAAGGCAAAGCAAAGCAATGGCAAAGCGAGGGGGAAGAGAAGTGCAAAGTGGAAGCAGTTGGAAAAACAGAAGAGCCTCGACTAGCTGCAGAGTCATAAAATTTATTAAATGCCTAAAAGTATGACAGCTATAGACAATTTACGAGCGAGAGCGGGGGGGGGAAATATGGAAATTAGTTTGCGCCGTGGACTGCGCAAGGATCCTAAGAGAAATCACTGAAGTTGGCTGCACTTATTAGCCTAAAGTTGATCGGGTACTCGCAAATAATGAAAGACACTTGAGCGTAAAAATTGAAGTACCTTTCTCAAGGATTACGAAGAAATAAAATGAAATTTGCCAAGGGAAATCTATTAAATTTTATAAGGGAATATTTTGAAGTTCTTTGAGTATAAAATGAGAATATAAATGAAGAAATTTTATGGTTTTCAAATATTATATATTGGGTTATTTATATAATATGATGTATGGAGCACAGTATTTGGAATTTACTACAACAATTTCTTTTCATTCATTTCAACTTACTACAACAATTTTAAAGGAATTAAGAGAAATATAAATATAAAATATTATAAGATATTATAATATTGAACTCTAAATATTGAACTTATAAATCTCTAAATTATTTATAAATAAATTGAAATTTTCCATGAAGTCTTTATATATATATTTTTTTTTTATTTTTTTATATATTTATTAAATATCTAAATAATCTGCTCAACTTTTTATACCATCTCTATAATATCTCATGCATTTCAATTTAATTTCTCCATAAATCTAAATAACCTATACAACCTCTAGAATATCTGTTTCTCTTCTCTTTCTCAAGAAAATGTATCAATAATCTATTCAATAATATATAATATTTAAAAAAAAAAAAAATAATAATAATAATAATAATAATAAATAAAAATAGGTATATAAATGTTTATACGTATGTGAACATATATTTGAACCATCAAAATCTTCTGTATATTTATTCATATTTTTATAACCAAACCTGCTCTACAAATCGATATACCCTGCCTGAAACTCAGCTCATTAGCATTGTCCAAAATAAGCGCAACACGCGCTACACTTGTTTCTTCATTAATGAAATGGACATTTACCCAACACCCCCACCCCCTCCACAGCAGTGTACAAAAAACCTTTGCATATTTATAGGCATCGCGCATAACATTTACACTAATTTAAAGTTCTCCTCAGCCCCTACGTATAATACTGCCGCCCCTGCCAAGACACTTGCTTAGGGCAGTCTTCGTCGTGTTTGTAGCTTCATAACTCAGTAAGGTAGAGGCAGAAGAAAGAGATAGAGAGAGAGAGGGAGAGGAAAACAGTTGCCATATGGTCACGTGTTGAACTCATAATTCACGACAATCGCACGGACTATTAAATTTAACGCGAAAGACATTTGTAAGAATACAAACGGAGCTGCCTGATGCCAGCAACGCAGCAAGGTGTTTTTAATTAAGCAGCTGCTCTTTAAAGTTATCACTCGCATTCCAAAGACGTAGGCGAGAAAAATGGCGTGTCATCAATTCGCGTTGTCAACTTTTTCAGGAAACAATAGAATCTTTCCTATATGTGTTGCGTTTTCTTGCGCAATTTTCCACTACATCGGATTAAAATGTGATATGTTTGGGCTTGTTTACACACAAGCAGACACACACACACGCACACTCCCAGAGCTGTGGAGGGGTAGGGGGTGTTAGACATGTGTTTGTTTACGAACTTGGCAGCTTTGTTTGGCCCTCGCACGCTGGAGAGGGTCTTAATTTCCGCTTCGTAAGCATTTCTACTGCCTGCGTTCCTTTCTTTCTCTTTTTTTGGTTTGTCTCGCTTTTTTGGGGAGTCGAGACGAGGTTTGTTTATTTTGGATTTGTTTGTCTGTATTCCCCTTGTTTCTTTGCTCTTCTTTTCTTTGCTATGCTTTCATTTTTTTTTTTTTTTGCTTGAGTACTTCCGGCTATGCCGGAAGTGAAGACACAGAGCGAAACACGCGTGCAGCATGTCAAGCTGCGAGCTTTAATTGTTGCGAGTGCAAAATTGAATTGCAAGAGGGAATCCCACTCAGCAACAGAGGGGATGGGAAAGAGAGAGAGAGGGAGCGTGGGTCTTCATTCTTCAATTGATTTAGCTATGGACGGTACTTGAAATCATTTGCGGAACATATTTTTGCCAACTTTAAGCAGCTTTTGCAATTTTCACACGTAGCAACGAAAAAGTTTCGGCCCTCTTTCGCCCAAAATTAGGCAGCACGTTTCGTGTTTGTGTTTGAGTTTCAGTTTGTGCACCTCGCCAACAACAGTTGCCGCATAATAAGTGCGGCATGCAACTTGAGTTTCCCATTGGCAGTTGGAGGTGAAGACTTCAACAAGGAAGTATAGCATGTGCTTATGTTTGTTTCTAATATTTCATGCGGTATTTAAGTAGGTCCTTCTAAGGGGGTAGTATTTCTAGGGCACTTTTTTTATTTTTGTGGTATTTTGGAAATGGAAATATATATTTTTTGACTAGGAAGAGCTTCTACAGAAGGCTTTTCAGTTGCAAAGTTAATTCCAATTTAAGCAAATAATTTTTTTTTTTTTTTTTTTTTTTTGTTAATTCCAATAAAACCTTTATTATTAAAGAAACTGGAGAATAGAATAATTATTATATAATATTATATTATATAATGATTATAATCATTAACTGACAACTGCTTTGATTCTTTCTCCCTCCCTGTCTTTGACTCTTCTTCTCTTTAATCTCTTATTTCAACATATTTTAAAAAATAATAATTTTGACTTTTCTCTATGTTTAATACTTAATTCCCCTTGTTTACTCTTCGTCTATTCCTGTTCTCCTTTTAACTCTATCTCTCTTTCTCATATCTATTGCAAGTTTCTTTAGAATATCTCATGGACAACTATAGAGTCTATATATTCATTCAATTTAATAAAGGAATATTTTAAATCTCATTCGTTGTCCTTTAAAATATCGTCAAATAATAAGCGAGAAAATATCTAAATAATCTGCTCAACTTTTCTAAACCATCTCTATAATACATATCTCTTACATTTTAATTTAACTTTTCTGTAAATGTAAATAATCTATACCATCACTATAATCATTTTTTTTCTTTCACTATATAATTTCTTTTCTCTTCCATCTCCCATTCCATTATATTTTAGTTTTTAGTATACTAAACATTTGTTGCCCTTTCTCAATATTTTGTACTAGTTTTCATTTCTTCCTATACTCTTCCTATACGCCTCTAACTCTTTATCATTCTTTATATATATATATGTATATATCTTTCTCTCTGCATAGATCAGATCTATTACCCACACATCTCATTAGCTCTCTCTCTGAATCACAGCTGACCATACTCAGTTCAACATATTCGCATCCCACATAGCGCAACTTTAAGTTTCAACATAACCTTCTCGTCTCCTTCTCCCTCCTCCCCACTCCCCTCTTATTGACGTGACTTTTGCTCTATCTCCAGCAACTCCTACTGCTGCTGTGTTTATATTGCCGCACAGCTTCATTATGGCACATCATCTAATCTAATTTAAGGCCAAAGATGGCTTGTTGTTGCCTACTTTTAGGCGCTACAAGATTTCCGACTGATTTTTATTACCAACAACAGCAAAACGAGCCCCGTCAAGGCGAGCCGAGCGTAGCGAAAGGCGCAATAATCGAGCTGCGGCACGCACAACTCCACATACGAAGGGACTAGGTGGGGGGGAGTGTATGTGTGAGTGTTGTGGACGACATTACATTTTATTATCTATTATTTCGTTGCGCCTAAAATGCCACTACATTAGCTCAAAAGTCCGCACAGCGAGAAGGCAGCGGAAATCGCCAGCCGCAAAACGTAAACATTAAAACAGGAAACGGAAGTATGTGCCGCAAAAACAAACACACACACACACACGCTGCGAATGTCGTGCGCTGGTTATGATTATTTCACTTCGCTACACACGCACACACACACATATGTACATATATATACACTGTCTTAAGTCCGTGTGTGTTTTTGGTATTTATTATTTTTCTTCTTTTTTTGGTATTTTGTGATTATTTCTTATGCATAGCATATGAGGTTTCCATGTTTATGCATTGCAAGTTAGATGTTTGATATTGCACTTGATCTCACTTTAGTTGTTAACAAAAAAAAACAAAAAAAAAAAAACACCTTAATGAGTCCTTTTCGAGTTGTGTTGGGGCATATATATAACAAATTAGGTTAGGTTGTACAAACAGGGAGTTAACTAAGCTTGCCTTGGCTTGCTAAAGAGACCATAGAGTGGACCTATGATCAGAGCTAGTATTCCTAATTGAAGACATTTTTTATGAGTCAGTTGCATTTCAATTACGAAATTTGTTTTTCGAAGAAAGTGTTTATTAATTCATGAATATCTATATTTATTTATATCTATAATGCAATTATGCCAGAGTAAAGTCGAAAACAAATATTGTTATTATTGTAAAAATTCCCTGTAATGTTAAGATACAATATTATGATGCACGGATTCTTCACTTAATAATAAAAAAAAAAAAAAAAAAATCATAAAAATTATTAATTTAAAATCCGACGCATTAAAAGCCTGTATATGATTATGAATATAATATATATGCAGCTGAATATTTCCCAAATTCTTCATTTAATAATAACAAAAAAAAAAAAAAAAAATTGTAAAAATTATTAGTTTAAACGCATTAAAAGCCTGCATATGATTATGAATATAATATATATGCAGCTGAATATTTTCCAATAATTATTATACACTGAATTATATGCTAGCATATTATTGAAAAATAAGACTCAAAAATGCGTCCTAATTTTTAGAAAGTATGATCAACAGAGATCTGCATATAATTCGAAATACGACTCGGAGAGGTTTAGAAAAGATATTCAAACTGTCAAATAAAATGTTATAGAAGAGTCAAAAAGAAATCATCTAGAAAAGTTCCGTCTAAGGGTTTCCTACAACAACCACGATCAGTTATGATCAGTAAAGGAAACACATATAACAAACTTCAAGCAATTTCCGACTCGAAAAAGACTCATTTTTAGGGGGAACATGAAGAAATACTACTATTAATTTAACACACTCTTTCGCTAGCGTTCCTTCGCGCCAAGCTGTAAACATTCTTTACGCTAATCCACAGTTGTTAAAAGAAATGTTTCGCTTGTCGGCTTCGTTTCATTCACAAAAACTCGCACATTTACGTAGCTGACGCGAATTTCCCTTTCAACGTTAGTAGCTGCGCTGCGTGACAGCAAACGAACCGCGCGCCATCGTTGCTCAAGTAGCACTGAAAGAGGACAAACGATGGCGCGTGTCCTTCGCCACCCAGAGGCAGCACATTCAACAGTGGCTGAAATGGGAAATTTCTCAAAGGACATTCCAACTCCTGCGCACTGGAAGCGCGCGTCCGTAAATTGCAATTGACCTTAGCCTTCGGTCTTGCCGGCATTGGTTCAATGCACTAGTTGGCATGTCCCTGAACTGCCAAACAGGACATTTCCATGAGGGGAAATTTCCAGGCCACATCAACCTGTTGGCAAGTGACGTCACCAACACAGTGGGGAAACGTTTCGTGAGGACACAAAAATGTTCCCCTCTTCCAATGAGTGTTTGTTCAATAAATATTGCATATGAAATTAATATTTTTTTATCCTAATTTTAATGATATTTATATTTTTTAATCATATAAAAGTTGCATATGGAATTAATATTTTTTTATCCTATTGTCTATTATATATTTGTACTTTTAAACAATCTTTTAAAGCTGCAAAAATCATACTTGACACAATAGAGATTATTGAGTAAAAATTGGTGAGTATTACAAATATATAGAGATAATTAATGTAGACAAATTGCTGTATATATATTGCACATACATATGTATGTGTATTAAATATATAAACAGCAGTGTCACAGTGCTTGCCGAATTTTTCTTCATATAATAATGAATATTAAATATGAATATTAAGTGATAAAAACAAAATAAACCACAGAGCAGATCTTTATTGTTGAACATAACTACGCCGACGAGGAAATCGTGAAGAAAGCACATTATGGCCTTAACAAATGGAGCCATTCTACTAGAAAGTTTCCTGAGTTTTCATACATTGATAACATTGTAGAGATCTGAACTTATTCGAAAGAAATAGAAAAGGAAAATTTGGAGAATCGTTGGAATTCAGGCTGGACTTCAATGAAGAAATTGCAGAAGTTCAGGAAACAAATCGAAGAAGTACTCTACTTCACTTCTATCTAAGGGATCTAAGTGATTCCACAAAGACACCACTACAGGCATCTCATCAAGGCTCTGCTGAATAGTGAGTCTGCAGACAGCAAAGAACTCATCAATCGTCTTTACAATAAACTCTGACTAAACATTAATGTGTGTATTTTTTTATGTGAATAAAGTTTCATAAAATTGTTTGTATTTAAAAAGGAATTATGCTAAGGACAAAAGACTTTCAAGCCAACCAAAGAAGTTGACTTCTCTGCCACCAAGCTGCAAATAAACATATATTTTTATTTGCTGCTCCTCAACTGATGACGCCTTGCCCCCTTCTGGCAGTTCATCATGTCTGTCTTTTGTTAACTAAACTCGAGTGTAGATAAGAGAGACGTCTATAAAAACAATAAGATTGCAATTTCCATGGGCTGCGACACATGCAACAAAATGAAATTTGAATGGCACAAAAATTGCTAGAGCCATCGAGGGAATTTCGGCAATAACTATAAAATGTCCAAACGTGAATGACGATGCCGCCCCTTGGCCACTGCCTCACGTAGCCCTCGCCGTTTTGTCGCGTGAATGCAGCCAACCAGGACGAAGGGAGAGCGGACGAGAGAGAGAGAGGGGGATGAAGGCAAGGGTCGCCTGTGTCACATTGGGTAAAGGATTAAAAAACGGCAGAACAAAAATATTATCTCAATGGAACAATCTCAGGCGGGCAAGGACAAAAAACCCAAAATTAAGGCAAAACATATACAAAATACACACGCACACACACACACACACACCCGCACACTTTGGGAAAACTTGATAAAAACAAAGTGAAAATTTATGCAAAACAAAGATAGAAAAAGCTTTGGGAAAGAAAAAAAAAATACAAACACAATACAAAAGCACGTTAGACAAAGACATCGTAGACAGGGAGGCATAAAAGAAAAGGGAAAACAGTGGCAAACTAGACGATTGGAATACTTTTGCTGATAATGTAGTTTATAGGATCGGGAAATGAATTCCTATATACGCTTTTTGCTTAATTGTTAAAGCAAGCAAGCTAAACAACTTAGAATGAATTCAACTCAGATTTAATTCAGAAATATATATGGTATATATTTATTACTAGATAAAAGTTTAAATAACCCTATTTTAAATTACTTTAAAATGATAATGTAAAAAAAAGTTTTCTCACTTTCTGAGAATGTATATAACAGGCAGAAGGAGGCGTGGCAGACCCCAGAAAGCAATCTTACTCTGGATTACTAGCCGAGTCGACTAAGTCATGTCTGTCTCTCTGTCTGTCTGTCTGTCTGTCTGTCTCTCTGTCTGTCTGTCCGTCTGTCTGTTTAAACGTCAAGATCTCAGCTATCACAAGAGCTAAAGATACCAAATTGGGCACGAAGGTTTACGTGAACTGTCCACAGATGAAGTTTATTTCAAACTTTGGCACGCCCACCGCCCCGAAAATTAATATTTTTAATTTTTTCAAGACGATTTGTCAGCGACTTATAAAAAATAAAACATGCTAACTTAGACTTTTACTTAGCTGACTATATCTATATATCTATATATTCTCAAGATTTCAATCCGAAGAACAGAAGTTATTTAAGAAAGTATAGGTATAACACCAAGTGCTTGTGTCAGTTAACAAGGGAGGAAGGCTGTCGAGAAGGGTGAGCCTTATCAGTTGATAACAATTTGAAAGCATGTATGTACATACGTATAACATATGTATGTGTATGAAAAAGGTATTTAACAAGGTAAGCTACACAAGAACATAAGTCGAAGCATATCCTTACTGTCGAGCGCGCTCGACTTTTTCTCTCGTTTTTCTGTTGATTTTCAGTTTATTGAAATATTGTATTTATGGTTATTAATAATTAGTTTATGGTTTTTGAGACTCTATTCTGATCACTATCAAAACATACAAGAAAAAGAACATGTCTATGAAAGCAAAGTTCGGCAACTTGTGTCCGAAATCAATATACGACTTTAGTTGACTTGTTAACACTACGATATATACATACAAAATAGGATAAAAAAATAAATAAATAAAAAATTAATAAATAAATAAGTAAATAATTAAATAAATAAATAAGTAAATAAATAAATAAATTAATAAATAAATAAAAAAAAATAAATAAATAAATAAGTAAATAAATAATTAAATGAATAAGTTAATAAATAAATAAATGAGTAAATAAATAAATAAGTAAATAAATAAATAATAACAAATAAATAAATAAATAAATAAATAAATAAATAAATAAATAAATAAATAAATAATTAAATAAATAAATAAATAAATAAGTAAATAAATAAGTAAATAAATAAATAAGTAAATGAATAAATAAATAAGTAAATAAATAAATAAGTAAATAAGTAAGTAAATAAATAAGTAAATAAATAATAATAATAAATAAATAAATAAATAAGTAAGTAAATAAATAATGAAATAAATAAATAAAGAAAGAAAATATAATAGTTCAAATCAATTCAGTAGAAACAGTGAATAAGTCATACAAAACGCACAAAAGAGATAGCATGGTCTTTACTTTTCAGCGATTAACAGCATTGAATATGTATTCAAACAGTGAGTAATAATTTACATACGAATACATACACAAATTCCAGGAAATTCGTTGTTATTTGCCAATAGATAAGCCCCGGCTATTGTATACACTGACTGACGCGTAGGTGATCTTTGCCCACGACATTCAACAACAATTATCTTTCGCAGCATGGGGTGACCTTAAATACCCTCTAGGGTATAAAACCAGAAAGGTTGATAGCATATGTCTCAGTGCTTGTGACTACTCCCCAAGAATGAACTTTCTACTTCTGTTTGGGTTTTCTCTGCTGGTAAGTATATGAAATAGAACTGGACAACTGTATAAATATGTATATAATCCCCGACTTTTGAACAGACTTTAGTCAATTGCCTTCCCACGAAGGAGATGGCACAGATACCAAAACAGGATAAGGAACTCATTCGTAGTCTAAAAACGTACTTTGACAAACTAGAGAAGGCGTATTACCTAAAGTCAAATGCGACAGTGATTGCAGTGTATGAATCGATTGTTGAACATGGGATTGCCGATGAGATTACACTAAAGAGAGCACAGCATTACCTCAATAAGTGGAACCATGCTAATGAAACCTTTCCCAAATTTTTCTACTTCAAAAGCATGGTAGGTGTATGGGACGATGAAAGCGAAAGAATGAGATGGAATCACTGGACCTCGGGCTCTTTTGATGATATATTCAACGGGACATGGCAGTTTATTCAACAACTACGTGAACTTGGGCTTGATATTTTGAGAAACACTGTTAGCCAACTAAGTGATTCGACGAGGATGCCTCACAGTGATTTAATCGAGGCTGTGAATGATGATGAGCTATAGATATAGGGCGCTGTTTACAATTATATGAAAATCTTATCAAATACGCAATCTGAAAAATAATAATTATAATAAATTAAAATAAAATTAATAATAAATTGAAATAATTTATTTTTTGCTTGCTAAAAAAAATGCCCATTGTGGACACTTTTCATCTGTTTCCGTTTCAATGTAGTTGGAAATATTGTTTTTTTTCCCATGGATTTATGCCACAAAGGATATTTATAAAGGACACAAACAATAAACCGTTGTTTGTTCATGAACTTTTCGGACTCCTAATTTTTGTATACCCACGCAGAGGGTATATCTTTTATTTGAACAAGACCTTCAACAGAAGTCATCAAAGAAAATGTCCTGCAACTGTTCCCAGTTGTCTCCCAGGCACATAATTTCGGAGCTACATAAGTCCCTTTCGAAATATCCTCGTACTACACACACAAAGCATAGACAGCAACCTTTTTTCACAATTGTCCTGCTGTAGCCAAGACACACAACATTTGCAACTGTTCACAGTTTTTTTACACCCACATAATTTCGGACTTAAGTATCCTGTGTGATTAAATATATTGAAATATCCTAGTATTATACCAATTCAGTAAATACACACACTACTAAGGATGTGGGTAAAGAGTATTTATGAAAGGACCATTATTTGTTTAGTATAGACAAAACCCTCTTTTCAATTAATGTCCTGTTTTAGACACGCACCGTAAATTGCACAAGTAACACAATAGAGGGCGCCAGCTCAATTCAATATGTGTCGGCACCGATCATATCGGTAGCGTTACCTACGTCTGGCAACCCTAAATAATACCAGATATAAGCGATACGGCAACACTTAATTATTAAGCGTCATTATTCGAACGCAAGTTCGTGCATTCTGTGCCTTTATTTATCATTGTAACTTAATCTATACATACTTAAATAAACTTAAATAAAATAAATAAATATGGCGATGCCATAAATAAGTAAACAAATTTTTAAATATTATTTTAAAATAAATATTTTGCAATGAATAGTGGCTTAAATATATAATAGGAGATATTATTTAAAGTTTATTTATTTTTCTTTACTATTTTTCAATATATATTTAATTCTATTTAAATTTGCCTAGTACAAATGACTCCCTCTTCTCTTACCTTTTCCCCCACACACACACAACCAACAGCTGCAGCTGACAAATAACTGTCGCGCGCCTGTCAAATTGGCAGCACAAACAAATGCTCCACCCCGCTGTCTCCCCCCACCCCTCCACCCACAATCATGCGATTGGCGCGACAAATTCCACAGCTGTCAATAGAGAAAAGTGTTTTGATTCTCGAGCTTTGAGCTGCGGGCAATCAATCGGGAACAACTTGATTCCAGGCGCCTTACAAGTCGATTCCAACAACAATTAATCATTTCAATTTTCCAAACGACTTGGCAACCCAAATCCTTGGCACGAAACAATTTGCCAGTATCATGGGGGGAAGGGGCGAGAAGGGGAGTAAGGAGAGGCACAAAAACTACTCAGCTCAGGCCTGGGCCAGGTCTGGCTCCTGGCCAAGGACACAGTTGCAATGTCAGCAGCTGCCATGTCCTTGTCGTCGGTAACCAATTCCTTTTGCATTTGCATGTTCCCGACTGGAATTGCCTTTCACGCCCAGCGCAACTAAGCACAAAACTCGCTCGAAAGCCGGGCGAGGGTTGCTTTAAATCGTTGAACTTTTATTTGAGACACTTTTTATGCGTCTTTCTGTTTTCTATATCAACTGACTTTGGCTTTAAAAATTAAAAAATAATTCTTATACATAAATTAAATATGATTTTAGACCCTTGCAGACTGTTTGGCATTGATAATCTTCTCCGATTGTTTCTAAACTTCTTATATGTATACATATTGTATGTGTATATGTAAGCGTAATGGTACAGAATTATATAATATTGTTTATGCATTCGTTTCCAACTGACTGATTGTTACTATGACAGCTTAGGATATATGAACATAGATTAATGATTTTGATAACATTGAATAATCTACATAGGTTACTGTATAACTTTGATTCAATCATGTTATTTATAGTACTATAAAAAGGATCGACATTAGTTAGGTTATCAGAAAATAACAAGTATATGATATATCGCTCCAATATTCCACGGACTGGTTAAACTCGCTTATTAATGCTTAAGAATATGTACTAATATATTTGTTATATACGTTTTAGAGTCTGAGATGTCGTTTTTTTTTCTTTTCAAACTTCTGGCAATTAATACAGTTTCTGCAAAAGTGTTAATACTACAATATATGCCAAGAATATAAGGCTGGGACTGAGAAGAAACCTATTAACATATGCATGTTCATCAGTCAAAAAAAATATAAAGCACACAGAAACGATGATGGGAGCAAATTGAATGAATTCAAAACAAACTGATGGACAAAGTTTTAATATACATTAATCATAATACATATTATAAACTAGTCGAAGAACTAGAATTTGTACTCTGAGAAACCCAATATCTATTGGATAATTTTCGAAATTTCTAAATTAATAAATATGTTAACAATATAATAAAAAAATAAAAAAAAAAAATATATATATATATAAATAACATTATAAGCTGGAGATTGCCAACTGAAATCAGTTGGAGAGTTTCCAATCTTGCAACAAAATTGCCTTCATATATTGGAATAACATTGCAAGTCGATTGCTTTTATCTTTTCAATTTAATTGAATTATTTTTATGCTTTTCTCCATCTCTCTCTCTCTCTCTTGCTCTCTCTGTCTCCGTCTTTCTAACTGCCTTACTCTGCATAAATAAGGCATAAATTAGACGAGCGAATCCCGCAGGATCTGTGAGAAGGAATCAAATCAGTGCGACACTTGCGACATGCTCGGCATGCAAATATACATATATCCGACTGGCCTGAAAGTAGGTCTAGCCTAGGCATAATAAAATGAATTATGTTACCAACCAAAAAAGGGCCCTGGCACAGGGTCAGCGGGGTCAGGGACTTGGGCATCGAATTACATTCGGTTAGTTCATAAAGCGCAGTCAGGTTTGACCAATGTTTCGCCCGACTGCCACAGCAAACAGAGAGATGGATAAAGAGATGGGGAGGGGGAGAGTAAGAGAGAAAGACAAACACGGACAAATCTCAACGGCTTTTGGTTTTACCTTTTTTTTTCTTCCTCGGTCTGCCTGTCTCTCTGTGTTTTCTGAGCCCATAAAAAGGCTCAAGTTGTGCCGTCTAAAACAGTAAATTTACATGCAGGAGCCGAGAGAAAACTTTCGTGACTTTGGCCTTAAACGTCGAACTTGAACTATAAAAAAAAAAAGAATCCAAACGGAGCTGAAACTGCAACCCGATTCGTATCCCACGCACAACTTTCAACTCGCATAAACATAAATTGCGGCTGTAATTTTCGGTCAGGTTGGTAACTCTCCCATTCCTGTAACTGTTTACGAGGCGGGGAATTCCCCCTCCCCTTCCCCCTTTCCCCTCTGCTTGCCTGTTAACTGTTCAATGTCTCTGTCTCTCT
Organism: Zaprionus ornatus; assembly: GCA_018904035.1. Classification (NCBI taxonomy): domain Eukaryota; kingdom Metazoa; phylum Arthropoda; class Insecta; order Diptera; family Drosophilidae; genus Zaprionus; species Zaprionus ornatus. The sequence continues at coordinate 19,228,505 of JAEIFZ010000002.1, read as the reverse complement.
CTCTCTATGCCATGTTTGTGTTATTGTAATTGGGCTTAAGTGTGCCGGCTGCGTGCTGTCATTACCGGAACCATCCCCCTGACCCTGCCCCTGCCTGTCCCGGCCCGAGCAGAGAGAGAGAGAGGAGTTAACATTAAGTTTAATTTGTCTAATGCCAGAACCCTTTTACTGTTATTACCGACTCTGCAGGCGACTGCGAATTCCTGGGAACACAAATAAATAATCGACCAAAACAAAACAGTTTTTAATGGTCTACATCATGAGCTGTTTTATTTACGCTGTTCCACATTAAATGCTTAATATGAGGGTTAGTCACAGAACTATCTCTGCAGCACTGTCAGAAGTATTCTAAACTTCCAGATTATGAAATCTGTGCCCGGGTCATCCAGAAATCTTTGCAGATCGGGCAATTGCTGAGCTGTTTCGCTTAACGCACTGTACTTGGGCCTGATGTCGTCCTGCAATTGTATATAGATCTTTTTCAGTTCCACAATCGATGTTTTCTTCATTTCGATATAGGATCCGCCTGTATATTCCTCCAATCGTAGTGCACGACTCTCATCTGGTAGCTTATCCAGATCGAGTATATCTATAAACTCGTTATACAACACTATTTTCTCGTATACAGTTAAATTGGGAAGCTTGGAACTAGCACGTCTTATGAAATCGTGCAATTGATTAGTTATCGATTGGTTAACGACCGCCTTATCGGTAATCAATTGTGCAGTTTCTATATTCAGTTGAAGTTCATTTTGTGCAGCCAATTTGCTTGTGTTCTGACACATTTCTTTAATCTGACCTAACACGATGTCGTCCTCGGAACTGAGAGGAACTGCTGAGGCCTGTAATCGAATATTCGGAATTGAAGATACTGCACCGGAACCGGCATTTTACGCGTACATACCAGAATAGGCAAACACATAAGAAGGAGAAAACGCATCGCGAGAGTTTTTCAATAAAGACTGATTCTGTATGTCAATTTGCAATCTTTTATAAGTCGGACATCACTTATCAAGGCTTTTAATTTAACAATATTATGTACTTGTTTTTAAGATGAGCTTTCTTTGTTTTGATTCCAACAATCCACAGATGTTGCTGTCTTCTCTTTCTTTATTGTATAACAGTTATGTATATGTATATGTAGGTAATCTGTTTAATTTCAATTCTCACATACTCTTATCGTTTGTTGAGATAGGTCATTGTACTCGCAAAACGATTTACTGCTTGGCTATGTCAATCAATATATTGTAGTAATTCAAGAATGGAAATCATATAGGAAATATATATATACAAGTATAATATACAATATTTTATTTATAACTGAATCACTTTTTGCGTTATAATGATTAATGTGCGAGTCTCCCTAACAAAGGAATATCTCCATATTAAGTTGCTATATTTTACGTATATATATGTATTTCAATAACTACAAATGTATTATGGTAAAATCTTAACGTAATAGCCCCCCAATTATAATAAATGAAGTGCCCTAAATGTGACGACCTCGTGTCAGCGGGTAAATTGATTTACTGTTTGTATTTCTTATTTTGCATTTACCAATCAGTTGATAAAATAAAAAAAATAAATAAAAATTATTTTATGTAATTTTGAAAATCCACCCACCAACTCCAAAATATAACTTCCATACCCGGTCAGCTTGAACCTTCATCATTCCTTCGACGGAAAACGAGAGTTGAACTTAGCCATAGGCGGAAAGCTAAACTTCGGGCATTCCTACCTGCTGAATACTAGAACCAGTTGAGAATTAAACGCCTCTGATGTGAAACGATTTTTGTGAAGCACACTGAAAGCGTCTGCTTGAATGTAGCTTATTCTAGGGGTTGTTTGAGATCTCATTTTATCGTAAGAATTTGCATATATTTGTTGTACCTGAATATAATCGCTCTCCAGTTCCCCCAAAATCAAAGTAAAAAAAAAATTAATATTTAAAAACAAAATTTTTTAATTCATTTTTTATGTTTTAATATAATGAAGTGCACCACGCAATACCACGTTTTACTTTATAAACATAAGATCTTAAAGAACTAAAGAAATTCAACAAATTCAGTGGAAACTTCGGAAACATATTCCATAAGTTTGTGTAAAAATTTTGTTGTCCAACGTTTTTCAAAGACGACGCTACAGGTTCGATGATATCTACGAAAGTATGTGTACTGTGATACTTTGACCCTTTAAAACATTTAAAACTTTGTTTTTTATTAAGAAAACATATTACTTCTTGTTTAAAAAATAATTTAATTCATACAATTAAATAATCTGTTTTAATTTCTTAAGGTATTTTACCTCATTCTACTAATGATTCGTTGTTGTAGCTATTGGTTGCTTGAACCAGTTGCGAAATGTTAGAAACAGCAATACCTTGACCAGATTAATATTGTGTATTCGAAATCGAATATTATTTACAAGTCTGAAACCAACCCTCAATCGAGGATCAGCCGTGGCCAGATGTGAATATCTTGAAGAAAGGCTGTTCACCTTAAAGGGTGATTCTTGCAAACACTTGGACTTACAATTCGCAACCAGTTAACGCTCGAATGTAGTAAGGACTCGAACATTTTGTGGTTTACATTCACTCTGGCTTCTCTTCAGTTGTCGAATAAATCTTTCGCCTTTTACTAAAGATTTCCGTGGAGAGGAGTACTCTAATGAGTCTAAAATGAATTTTTAGTGTGCCTGATGACTTCGGTTGTCGGGCCAATTATGAATATATGAAGTAATAATAGAATTAAATTGTCATAAATGAAACTGTTGTTGGTGTATGTATGAATCATGTTGTAGTGTAGACTAGCAGACATTGAGCACCAACCAGGCTTTATCTTTTCATACTGATTGTAGCGATATCATTGAATTATAATGTTATGACTCATGCTTACTCAGTAATTGTGTAACCTGAACTGCAATGTCAATTGAGCTCAATTTATTTATTTTTACTCATTCTCTGCATATACTCGTACACTTCGGATATTTAAATACTCTTTATACTGCTGATATACGAGTAGATACAAGTGGGAAACTTACAAACACACATTGTAAACATAACATATATAACATATTTGTATACATAACATATACAAAATATATGTATACATGACATATATGTATATTCTGTGTATAAAGAAACTTTAACTACACCAGATAAGTACAGTATATACAAGACCAGCTAAGCATGAATTACCATAAGGTATTTGAATTGTGCGTATAAATGAATTATTTTTCGCATGTTATATTTTTGTTTCTACAAGTAAAGACAATTTAACTATAAAGAAGAATATTCCCCCCAAGGAGGACCCGATAAAAAACGAAATTTTTCATTTGCATCTGCCACCAAATGAAGCTGGATACTATCCTATACCTTATACTATTTATACTATTTATTTACTAACACATTTTTAATCAAGAAAATTAGTTGTTAATCCAAACACAGAGAAACATACTTTCTTATAACTTACATTTTTATTCAAGAAAATCAGTTAGAAGTCAAACAGAGAGAAACATACTTTCTCATATGTTGTCCACAGTTAGACATTTTCAATACTTATAACTGACTTCCGACTTCTTTCTTTATTATTCACACTCAGCCTAAAGATGTGTGTACACAGTCATCGAGTTTAATTACAGTTTGACTCATGAAAGAACCAGATACTCTTAAGCCCAATAAATTCCCTGTCGTTTTAAATGTATTATTAATGCGCCCTCTCGGGCTTCCAAAAATTGCCGTAGTGGACGGTATTTCACGTCCCCATGGCGGGGTATTGGTTAAAGTTTTCAACTAGCAATAATCGCACCTCAGTAGAACTTCATTGGTTACGATATCGCCTCTGCGCAAAGATAACCCAACTGTGCAATACTCGAGGCTTACCTTGTGGATGTGGCTAGAACCGTTTGGGAATTCTAAGTCGAAAATGTGAAAAAAAGGCACAAGCTACTCCAGGTAGAATGATCATTAAGTTTGCTAACCAAGGGGTAGAAATATTCACAGTTTCTGGTGGTGATGTGGACAGAAAAAGAAGAAAACGGACCGTTTCAGCTGCAGTCTTGAAGAAGGTCAACATACATGAACTTTTAACGCTTCGGCACAGTTTCAGGGCGAAGTTTGTACTTGACGTAGGCTAATAAATCAGTGCTAAGCTTATATATTTTATAAAGACTTAATAAGCAGAACCCAAAGACCTTTTGTAATCCATTTACATTAATATAAACCTGAACATAGCACTTAATCAGTTATTAAGCAAAGGGAAACCGAGAAATAATGATGTTTATTTGTCATTATACTTAAGAAGGGTCTAAATATTTAAGAGGCCCATCAAGTGATTAGTTTGAAGACTAACATCGTCAGCTTTTCGGCAATTTAATGGCAACTAAATGTGCCCAAAGTGGCTGGCAAAGTGTCGCATTTCGTTGACATGGCAATTGACTTGGCAGAATAGTTTTGGGGCTACTTCCCTATCCCCTTTTTCCTTCATCACGCCCCCTTAGCCCCCATTCATGGCTCATTAACTATTATCATTGTCGAATTTCTTTGCATATTTATGCGAGCTGCGAGGCGTTGATTAAAATTCCCATCGGCTGAAACAATGTAATGAAATTAATGAAAAATTCATACAACGACAACATGGCTGCCCAGAGGGAAGGACAGCGACAGGGAAAGGGGGAGGGGGGCAGGCAAGTCGAGGGTCGCCTACTCTAAAATGCTAAATAGCCACTTTTGCGGCAGGGCACGGGCAGCAACATTTTCTTTCCTTTCTACTTGTTTTTCTTTTCGCTATTGTCATAAAAGATTGAACAAGTTGTAGGCAGAGGCCAAGTGCTTGAGTGACCCGACCCCATTCCACATTTAAGGCACCTCTACCACAACAGCCCGACGAAGTCAAGTGGGACAGAGTTGAGTCGAGACCCCCAAGTTCCCTACACAAAGACAGCGAATACCGGAAATCCGTTTCATGACAAATGCGTCACATTGTCGTGCCAGAGTGTTAAGCGCGAAGGGAGGCAGAGGGAGGAGTGAGAGTGAGAGGAAGAGAGAGAGAGAGAGAGAGCAGCAAGGAGGCAGACCGACAAAACCGGCAAACAGGCAATGAAATTCCTTCAATGGCAGCACGTGACTTTGCCGTCGAGCACGCTACGAGAAGTAGAGCCGCAAAGAGAGAGAGAGAGACACGCCACGAAAGAGAAAGAGAAAGGGAGAGAACGAGAGAGAGAGAGCGTTTCCATGCAATGCCGCGACATTGACATTGACAGAGACAACAAAGCCAGAGAGAAGCTGAGTGAGAGAGAGACACCGCAGCGCCTGCGCTAACTGCCATACGAAATAGCCCGGCAATCTCGACTTGCTCGCAGCTTCAGCTCCGGCATAACTTTGGCATTTTAATGAGAAATCCATATTTATGTTGTTTGTTTTGCCAAAAAATAAAAAAAAATAAACAAAACAGAGAGAGAGAGAGAGAGAGAGAGTGAGTTAACTTGATGGAGAGCGGGAGCGAGAAAACTTTTTGTTGTGCCAAAAAGGTTCGCACAGGCAGCATATGCGGCGAAAAGTGAAATTACTTTACGCCCGAGGGGCGATTGGGAGGTGAGAGGAGCAGTGTGGGCGTAAGCGTGGGCGTGGGCGCAGATTCTTGTTGCTTTGCTGTGGCCTGTGGACTCGTGTAACGGTATTTTGTAATCATTTTTAATGGTCTGCGTCTGGAGGCGCCATATGGCCCTAATACTTATGATGGTCCAGAACAAACCCAAAAAAAAGAAAAAAAAAAGAAAACCACGCAAAATAAGCAAACATTAGAAATTTCGTTAACATTTTCTTTACGTCGAAGAGAGACCCGTCAAAAGCAGAGATTTTAGCCGGTATTTAAAAAGGTATAATTGAAATTAGAAGTGGCTATATGGATATAATGCCAGGGTTTATTTATTCATTATAATTAGATTCGTTTAATGATCTAATTCTCGATTTTTGAAGTGTATTCTGCAGAGTTACGAAGGTTTTATACATACATTTATAGAAGAATTAATAATAATGCTATAATGTGACCAGAACGAAAGGCTGCCTTCGGCATGACGAAGGTTCTATTGTATATCCTTGCTGGTTCTTACATCCTCCGATCGTTTCTATGCAAATGATATATCATGGTGCAGAATTGAATACTCGTACTTTGATTTGATTGTCACTGATAAGTTAAGTTATTTCTAAAATCAGAACAGGTCTTCATACCTAAACCTGGATTTCGGTGGATGTTATATTGCTCCGATTTTGATGAAATTTATCTAGGCATATATTATATATAAAAAAGTGAGATTTCACAAAATTCGGTTACAATATCTTGACAAATAACAAAAATCGGCCGACAGTTATGGCAGCTATACGATATATCGGTCCGACCCGGCTCGTTTCGATTTATATACGACGTGCAGAAATAAGTTACATGTGTGCCAAGTTTCATTAAGATAGCTCTATAACTGAGAGACCAGTTTGCCCTGCAACAGACGCACAGATGGGCATGGCTAGTTTGATTCCTCTGCTGATGCTGATTCAGAATATATATACTTTATAGGGTCGAAGATGTCTTTGTTGCAAACTCGTTGACTAAAATAAATATACCCTCTGCAATGGTATGAATATAATACCAGGGCTTATTTAGTTATAATATTGATTTTATTTATGAGATCGTACTACTATGTTAAGGTATCTACAGATTAATTTTGTTTTATGAAATATAAAATAATTCCAATAATCGGCATGTGGCTTTGATGCTATATATATATGAATGATTACTTGTATTAATATACTTAATACCAGGGCTTATTTATCTATTATAATCATACTTTCATAATACTTCAACATTAAAGTATATTTTCCTAAATTTTTGGCACCCAAATTCCTTGGGGAAATTAAAAACTCCTCCAGTTAGCAGATCTTGCCGTTGCATTTGTTTGATTGTACTTTTATATGTTTTATTTTGCTCAGCTCCCCAAATACAAATGGACTTTTAACTATGCCACGTTCACGCCGCGTCACAATAGAGTCATAACGCCGTCTCTCGTCGCCCGTCGCTCTGACAAAAGCCATAAAAATAGCGGCTTAAATAGCAACAGCATGTCTGGCAGCATTCCCGGGATGCTCCCCTCGGTACCAGGACCAGAACCTGCCTGCAACTTCGTGACGTCGGTAAAAGAACAAAAACAAAACCAAAAAAAAAAAAAAAACGCGTCCACTTCACGGTTTTTGCTCTGGCGCTGTTGGTGCCGCCTTTTTGCCAGCTTTAATAAACGCGGCGCAAATTTTATGCTTTTATTGTGCAAATAAAAACACGCGGAAACTACTTAATCAAGTTGCAGTCCTCGCACAGAGACCTCGCGGCGCCGACTCTGCCAGCTCTGATGGCGCTCTGGCAAGCGGAAGCGTCGCTTTGTATGCTATGGAAAACAAAAACAAAGCGCAACCGACTACAAACTTTGCCGACGCCGCCTTTTTTTTGCGCAAAAACAACATTTAAATACAACAAAAAATGAAGAAGAACCTGAGAACGACAAAAGCTGAAATAATATGCAAAGAAGTTCAGGGTTTATGGACGAAGCTTTATAAAGAATTCCAAACATATGTCTAATATTGTAAAAGAGCGGACAGAAGACTGCTGACTTTTGATACATATGTATTATTTGAGAAAGTACAAGAAATTTTGATTTAAGTCTCTCAGACTGTAATACAAAAATCGTTTTATCTTTGAAATCGATAATACATATGATATAATATAATATAATGTAATTAAACAGAAAGAGTGGCTACCTTCGGCATCCAATCATTACGGACTGACTGTTCCTAAAGCTATTGAACATAGTGTTATTATTCCTATTATTATTATTAAATTATTATTATTACTTTTATTATTATTATTGTTATTATTATTATTATTATTATTATTATTATTATTATTATTATTATTATTATTATTATTATTATTATTATTATTATTATTATTATTATTATTATTATTATTATTATTATTATTATTATTATTATTATTATTATTATTATTATTATTATTATTATTATTATTATTATTATTATTATTATTATTATTATTATTATTATTATTATTATTATTATTATTATTATTATTATTATTATTATTATTATTATTATTATTATTATTATTATTATTATTATTATTATTATTATTATTATTATTATTATTATTATTATTATTATTATTATTATTATTATTATTATTATTATTATTATTATTATTATTATTATTATTATTATTATTATTGTTATTATTATTATTATTATTATTATTATTATTATTATTATTATTATTATTATTATTATTATTATTATTATTATTATTATTATTATTATTATTTTTATTTTTATTATTATTATTATTATTATTATTATTATTATTATTATTATTTGTATTATTATTATTATTTGTATTATTATTATTATTAGTAATATTATATTATTATTATTATTAGTAATATTATATAATTATTATTCTCTCCCTAATTGATATCATTATTATTATTCTCTCCAACTATCGATTACCTGCATATTTGCATACAAACTCTAACTACACTGTGCAACCTCACCCGGACTCCAGAGCAAAACTCAAATGGATGTCAGCAATTAGTAGGCCAAAGGGCGTGTCGTAGCCCCCGCCCAAAATAAACAAGTAGAAGCGCAGACAGAGAGAGGCAAACTCTTCAATTAATTTGTTGAGCTGCTCGGACAACGAAACGCGACGCACATCAATCAAGACCGGCAGACAAACCACTCGCTTTCGGGTGTGAAAAATTGAAGAAATTAACAAGGGCGGGGAAAGACATGGAAGGAAATACACGGAAGGAAGAAAAGCGAAGGCAGTAAGACAGACGCCCGCTCTTGGTCGCGTGCCACAGGAACGGCAGCTCGTAAATAAACGTCTTATTTTTAATTACCGCACTCAAGTCGAATTTTAAATGCCAATTGGCCAGGAAAAACGGAGAGAGCGAAAGATAGAGAACATGGAAAATGTGGAAAAGGAAAATTTGCCTGCGCGGGCATTCACTTACCTGTATCGTTTCCGTGGCGGAATATTTCCGATTGTAGTCGACATGATGAAGGTTCGGCATACTGCCTGATAATGGCTGCAGATACGGCTCACTCCCGCCCCCGTTTAACACGTGTCCCTGTCGGCCTTGTCGTCGCTGCGGGGGTTGCTGCTCCTTGAGGCTTTTACATCGAGATATGTCACTTTATGATACATTTGTGTTAATTTCAGCTTCGTCGCTCGCCGTTGAATGGTTTAATTTGACTGCAAAGAGAGCAAAGGCCAAAAAATTTAACAACACACAGACATACATATTTACACTGCTTATATGTAGAAGAAGTAGAAAAAAAAATATGTATTCGAGCACAAGTTGAAGTTGGGAAAAGTGTAAATTACTTTTCACAGTCAACCCCGAAGGGCTTGTTTACCCATGTCGATATTGTTAATACGCCACGTGTAGCACAGCGGGCTGTTTGCTTGTGTATTCGTCTATGTGAGGGAGTGAATGAGACAGAGAGAGACGGCAGATAGGGCGAATTTATTGCCAAGTTTACGCTACGTGCTTTGACTAAGTTTATAAGCCAAATACGCAATGACTGAAGGCCAAATATACGAGGGTCGTTTGATAAGTCCGTGACTTTTTGAATAAAATATATTTTTTTCGTCAAAGAAGCGTTTTATTTCTCAACATAATCTCCTTTTAGCTCTATACATTTAGTCCAGCGTTTTTCCAATTTTTTTATTCCTTCCAAATAATAGGTTTTCTCAAGGCCCTCAAAATAGTCGTTTGTTTCTGTGATGACCTCTTCATTTGACCCGAATCTCTTACCGCCGAGCCATTTCTTCATGTTTGGAAACAAAAAATAGTCACAGGGGGCTAAATCTGGAGAATATGCTGGATGGGGTAGCAGTTCGTAGCCCAATTTATGAAATTTTGCCATGCTGACTACACACGTGTGCACCCGTGCATTGTCCTGATGGAACAGCACTTTTTTTTCGCCAAATGCGGTCGTTTCTGCTTCAAATCAATATCGAATCTGTCCAAAAGCTCTGAATAATATTCGCCGGTGATCGTTTTACCCTTTTCAAGGTAATCGATGTGAATGATACCTTGTGCATCCCAAAAAACTGTGGCCATGACCTTGTTGGCCGACAGACCCACCTTGGCCTTCTTTGGTGCACGTTCACCCGGAGAAACCCACTGTCTTGATTGTTCTTTGGTCTCTGGTGTGGTGTGGTGGATCCATGTTTCGTCTACGGTAACGAAACGGCGCAAAAATTCGTTTGGATTGCGGTTGAACATCGCCAAACACTCCTTTGAAATGGTCACACGGTTGCGCTTATGGTCGTGTGTGAGCAATCGCGGCACCCATCGCGCGGAAAGCTTTTTCATGTCCAAATATGCATGTAAAATGTGATGTACCCGTTCAGTTGAGATGCCTACAGCCTCAGCTACCTCACGCACTTTCATTCTCCGATCATCCAATATCATTCCATGGATTTTGTCGACGATTTCTGGCATGACGACCTCTTTTGGGCGACCTGAACGTTCGGCATCACTTGTACTGGTACGACCACAACGGAACTCAGTAAACCATTTCTTAACCATTGAAATTGATGGTGCAGAGTCCCCATAATATTTATCAAGTCTTTCCTTGGTTTCGGTGATGGATTTTTTACGCAAAAAATAATGCTTAATTAGCACACGAAATTCACTTTTTTCCATTTTCGTTAAAATTCACGAGATCGTCTGCTTTCAATGCCTATAAAACGCAAACTAAGAAACGCAGCTTTCTCAAAATTTTACAGTCAGCTGTTAATCGATAACTGCTGACAGGAGCAGTGTTGTATTTAGAGCAGGTGCGCGGCAAATACAAAAAGTCACGGACTTATCAAACGACCCTCGTAGCCAAAGACAGCCAAATCTGGCATCTTTTTGCTGCACACTGCCGCGCAGTTGATTAGAATTGTTTGTGGGAAGCAAGGAAATATATGAATGAACTTAATTCTATATATTCTTGTTCAGCATGTCAACTTAATGTAATGCTTGCCAATAAAACATATTTTGACTCGGCTTATTCATCAATATCTGAGCAGAATAAGACAGATTTCCAACTGATGCTTGAAATATATTGAAAAAAAAGGCGTATTTGAAATTCTTCAACTTAAATATAAAATTTAAAACTATACTACAAATCTGATAATCCATATATATTCTCGCGCAACATACGATCTATACGTATTTTTTGTCTGAGCAGAATTCGACAGTAAACAGATAGGCAGAGTCTAGTACTTCATTCCCTTGATTCATATACACATCTTTCAATTTGATTCTCTTGCCAAATCCTATACATTTGTTTATAGTGTCAAATAGATCGCATGTTTAGCATTTTGTTCAGATTGTGTCTATCTCTGGCAGCTTTGAGACTCATCTGCTTAGTCATTCATCATGACGCTTTGGGCGCTTCGATTAACTAATTAGATAAGCGACGAACTCGTGCTACACACACACACACGCACACACACACACATTTAGGCAACTTGCATGTCAACAGTTTGCGGCACAGAGTCAAGGCTCAGACCGTTTGTTAGCCATGGCTAATTGACTTTTGTGGCTGTCATAAATGTTGACACACATTAAAGGCAAACGCAACAGCTGGGCGCGAAGCAATTGAGCACGCTTATTAAATTTTATGAGCAGCCATTTTACAGGCCAGAATTAAGAGAAACTATGGCACAGCAATAGCAACTTTGCCTTGAGAGGCTGCTCAGTTTTATTGGTAGTACGTAGTAAGTCAGATCGTAAGTAAGTATGTATTATTTATAGGTCCAAGGAACCTACAGTAAAGAAGCAGCCAAATTTTGTTGCACTTTTATAGCCACATTTCATAACATAATATGAAAATATTGTTAGGTTAAGCTGAAAAAACTCTTAGCCAACAGTATGCCCTACTTGTATACTCTTAAAGTATATCTGATCATATATACACATTAAAAATTGGGTATACCATGTAGCATATATTCAGTCTTTTGAAAGACAAGATTCATACTGCTCCTGTATACCTAAATAAATAAATACATACATACGTACATGTTTTTACCTTGTGCAATAAGAAGAAAGTTCTTTCGGCTTCCCTCTAAGTCCTCTTTTTAATATATATATTAATACTTATTCACTATCAGCGTCAACAGCCCAATCAGTATAGCCATGAGCGTCTGCCCCTGTGGCCTTTATGCGGTTTTGCTGTTGCAAGTGTCGTCAAATATAGCGGCCCTATTATAAATGTACATATAGAATACTCACTATATACTCATAGACTCGCCTTTCTGATCTTCACGTTTCTCAACCTGGTTATCAATACATAGAAATTATGAACTACGGAGATCAAGGCGTCAACAGACAAGTATATGTATGATTGTGCTGTGGAAAGAAAGTCTTATCAGCTTCCCTCTTGGGATTGCTCTCAATCATATTTTAGTAAAAAGAACAAACTATAAAAATCCAATTTTATTTTATTCAGCTTGCGCTTTATTCCTTAATGTATTCAATAAGAGTTTTATTTAAATCGGGACAGAACACATGGGTGAGGTCGTAAGTTTTAAGATTAACGCATTCGATTAAACTACTCTTTAATGTCTTGGACGAATCACTTAGTTGGTTTGCCGTATCTTTTATCATTTTGGTCCATAATTCTTCCTTTTCTGCCATGGTTATCGCCGTTTCGATTAATATTTTAAGGAATGAACGCGAAGTCCAGCGATACCACAAAATCCTTTTTTCATCTCCCTCATCATCCATGATATCTGTCAAATTCTTAAAGTGAGAGATGGCAGGAAACTTTCTTGGACTCTGATTCCATTCGTTAAGGCAATCCTGTGCAATCTTCAAAGTGTCCGCGTCGGCGATGTTATTATCTACAATAGCCCTATACACTGCGATAACTGTCGCATTTGTCGACTGGTAAAACGACTCTATTTCTCTGTCAAAATTCCTCTTTAACTCACGAATCAGTTCTTTATCATGTTCGGGTATTTGAACCGTTGTTACATTCTCCCTTGTGGGAAGGCAATAGCCCAGCATCTATTAAAACGTTGTCTGTGATAATATTCATATATGTAGTTCAGTTTCATATGTATATTTACCAGTAGAGAAAACCCGAACAGAAGCAGAAAGTTCATTATTGATTTAATATTTATAGAACACTGTGACACACTGTTAAAATTTCTGAATTTATACGGGTTTCTGGGAGAAAATCACAACTACATATGCATACAATAATTATATGACGTCAGAGATAATCTTTAGCAAAATGTTGCATATATGCGTAAAATATTCTATTTTGTTTATATATTCCTGCTAAGCCAGAGTATGTATATACGTTTATGCTGGTATTTAATTGATACCTTGGCCTTAGCTTGTTGGTGAACAATATATTGTCTGTTGATAACCAAGTAGGAAGAGCGTGATAATAAGAAAAAGTCTAATGTCTCTTATTATCAAAATATTATATTTAATTTGTTGTTCATATGTTTTCTATTCTAATATTATATTGTTCATATTATTATACCAGTCTAAATTTCATGAATTTTAAATTTTTCATTGTTTACCAAATTCAAGTCTTAAATTTTTATTATTTTTTTTTTAATTATAATTATATTTAATTTTAATTTAAAAAAAAAAACTAAGTTTAGTTTTATGTTTCTACTTCACTTATTTTGTTATAGTGTTTGGAAATTCTTAAGAATATTTCTCACCCTGTGATGTTAAGATACAATATTATGATATACGGACTCTTCACTAAATAATACGAATACAAGAAAAAAAAAAAAAAAAAAATTGTATTTTCAAGTTGACTGTCTTAATTAACGTAAAAACAATAAATGAAAATAAAACTAAATAATAATCTCTACAAAAACAACAACTTTACTATATAGGATAAGTTATAAACTATTGTATATGTTTTAGCTTTACCAAGGAATTAATTCCCAAGCCTTTAAATTAGCACTTTAAATATGCTTATTAACTTGTTTCTAAAATATATGATTATAATAGGACTGTATATTAAGGGTATAGGAGCTTCGGCAAGCCAAAGTTAGCTTATTTTCTTGTTTTTTTTTTATAGCTTTTTTCAACAATGTAGCGTTGTATGAAAGTATGCAACAACTTTGCCTTCTCGCAGACTCCTTTTTATGATTCACGCTTAAAATTAATGATGCGTTTCATTTGATAGCTTTAATAAATTCCCAGCCAGTTGTAGCTGCTGGCATATAACTAATTAAGCACAACAACAACGAGGAGAACAACTTGAACTAGCACTGAAAACAAGAACAACAAGCAGCGAGTCCTTATGTGCCCGGCGGGGCAAGGTCCCAAGTTGCCAGCTCCCTTTGCCATCTGCCCGAAATTTATTAGCTGCTTACGAGTGTGAGTGTGTGCAAGTGTGTGTGTGTGTGTGTGTGTTTGCGACTGTGTGTACGTGGTAAGCACATGTTAATCTCAAATCACAATGCTGCCCTTAGTGTGGTGCTGGTTACACGCTGGACATATAAATTAAATGGCTTAATAATTGAGTTAGTGCAACTGCGGGCCAATTCCGATTGGCCTGAGGCGCTTAAAGTGCTCTGTGGATATCAATCGAAATGCCTCGTACCGTTGCTTGCTGCATTTGATTTAAGAGTCCTGCCACGCACTGTGGCAGCAGACGTCAGGCGTCTCACGCTCCAGTCAACTTTGCAACTTGCCAGGCGGCATGTGGCTAAAAAAGGCAACTGCACATGCAGCAACAAAGCAGTCATAAATTATGCAGTGACATAGTCGAAGGACAACAACATGGCACATGCAAATGCCAAGCCATTGCCCTGACTTGAGTCCACCATAACCTCCCCTCCCCCCACCCCTGTCTGCCCAGTTAATAAGCAGCAAGTGGCGCCCCCGCACAGTGCAGTGCAGTGCAGCAGTTGCAAATTATGACAAACTGCAAAAGGGAGAAGGCAGCAGAAGACATTGCAAAAAGAACCTAAGCACAAGGCAAGAACATATTGTAAAATATGCAGGAAAAGACTTTAAGATACACTTATGTACAGCCCTCTTTATAGGGAAGGCTTTCCAAAACTTATTATACTCTCTTTCCGTCTAAGCCCGCGATAATCCGATTATGATTTCTCATCAAATGTTCTAAGGCACTAAGCGGATTGGGGTGCGCTCAAAAATTTCTCAATTAAAGCTGGGTAATTGCTATAAAGCTGCCATAAATTTATAGCAGCAACATAACGGGCCATTGTATCTACTTGAAACTCATTTAACTTGTTGTTCTCTCATGTTGCCTCCGCCCAAACAGCTTGGCATAGTGCCAACTTCTTGTGCACCCTCCCCGTCCGCCCTTCTCTCTGCTGAAACTTTGGCTAAAACTATGCAACAGACTTGAGCCAAAAATAAGTTGCACAACTGAAAGCCCAACAGGTTAAGTAAAACCAACTGCCGACTTCTGTAGACAGTTGGATAGGGAGCCAGAGAGAGAGAGAGAAAGGGGTGGCAAGAAACAGAGCAGCAGAGGCAACTTTCAGCTAATTGCAGCAACAACAGCTTCCCACAGTTATGACAATTTACACCAGTCTTTCTTTACTTTCTTTTAGCCATGTTTCCCTGCGTTCCTTCCCTTCCCTTACCTTCCCGCTCTCTCTGTCAGTTCAGGCACATTAACTTAGCACAGACGTGGAAAACTTAATGAACTTTGCAGTTACAGTTGCTGTTGCTCTGCAGCAATTTAATTAGATTAACCCAAGTCCCTCAAAGCATTGCAAACTTTTGACGCAACTTCGAGTCATTTGTCAGCCGCAGTCGGACCTCAAAAAGGAAAAAAAGAAGCAGTTTGCCAAAAAGCCAAAAAAAAAACTTTACGGAAATCAATAAATAAGACAAGGGGCAACTTGTGACAGGCCGCAGCCGAAAATAAACGAGAAGCGCAAACAAAGTCGAACACCAAAATATAAACAACAACAAACCGAGCGGCTAAAGGCGAACATAACAACAACAACAACAACAACAATAAAAATTTATTGTTATCCTCAAAACCAAGTGAAACAATCAGCAATAAAAAAAGAGCAGCGGAAAAGGAAAATCATTTGCGGAAAACGTTGAATACAATATGCTCTATAAGGAGTAATAGATTTTCAATGAATTTTAAGTGGAATTTAATTTAATTTATTACTGATTTATGCTGTCGGCTTCAATCAATTAAAGACAGTTTCATTCGATGATTACATACGCAATAAGCAAATATTTATTTTAGATTATATACATACAAATAAAATATAATAATATAAAATACATATAAGAATCTTTGATCATTTGGAATTTTTAAATTTAATTTAATTTTACCAATTTATTTAGGCAGAGTTGCATATTTTAATTTAAAGTTGTACAGATTGAAATTTTATTTAAAATATTAATGTTGCTATAAATAAATTAATTTATATATATTTATTTATATATTAATATGTAAATTATATATAATAATATATATGTTACTAAATATTTAATGCATATAAAAATGTTTTATTTCAAGTAATTTTAATGAATTTCAATTTCATGACTTTTCAGGAACTTTGTTGAAATTTGAATTGTTTAAATTTTGAGTTAATAAATCCCTTTTTTAAATATATTTCTCAATTTCCTACAGTTAGACAAAATATTTGTATCTGAAAAGCAAATATTTAAATGACTCAAAAACCAACAAAAAACTCTTTTCTAAATTACTCAAAATTATATAAAAATTTATAATGAAATGATTTAGAAAATCTTCTTTACAATTCAGATAAAATCAAAATAAATGTAGAATCTTAAGTTTTAAAGAACTAAAATATCAATTTATTTATTTATTTATTTTATTCTCAACATTTATTTAGTTTCCTTTTTCCTTTTCTCTTCTAATTCAAATTCTTGCAAAGTGGACATTCTCTCTGCTTCAGAAAGAGTATTGAAAACAGCACTTAAATCTCCAAATCGCACGCGGAATCAGCAGATCTGTACACGGTGTGGCAAGTAATTTAAGCGTAGCATGCTTTTAGGCCGCAAAATGCGTGCAAATACCTCGCGAAAAGGCGCTTCGACTGTTTTTCCACGCAGGACTTAACACAAGTTTAGCATGAGCCGTAGGCTGCGGCGGTTGTCGGTGGCTTTAAACGCGGATAATACCAAAACCACGCCAGCTGCGATTTTCAATTTCGTAACAACAACAAAAACAAACCGTAGAGGGCACATAACGGTAAAAGCCGTACAGAAGAGAAGGCAGGACGAGGCGGAGCGATTCGACCTCTTCAACTGAAAGGAAAACACTTGAAAATTGAAAAGTGGATGCGGCACACGAGTTGGCCATGTTATCCACTTGTTTACGCTTGTAGTTTTTTGATTGAATTTTCGAGGGGGTGCCCCATCGAAAAAGAAAGGGAGAGAGGAAGGTTGGGAGAGAGAGGCACGAGTATGGCAGCAACAATTTGGTAGAACAGCAAATTATGCGGACGGTGCAGACGGTGCAACAAATCTAATAAAAAATTAACAAACCCAAAAACTGTATACGTACTTCAATACACACTCATATCGAGGCACTTGCAACGTTTTGCTACCTGGACAAATGTTGCTCATGTTGTTGTCGTTGTCGTCGTTATTGTTGTTGTTGGTGACAGAGGACACCCTGTGTCCAGGAATTGCTATGCACAGCGTTGCTAAATCGAAAAGTGAAGGCAAAATGCAGGCCAAATGGGGTTACAAAATCGCGCGCTACCAATTCCCCAAGGCACGCCATGCACAGTGGGATAGTCAAGAAATTTTGTGTGGAAAAAAAGAGCAACTGCAAGCGAAACATTATTCCTGCTCAGAGTAAATAAGGCATGATACACTTGTAGTACTTCAATTAAATCGATTTTTAATTTCTTATAAATGATTACAACAATTTCTGCTTACACTGTGACCACTGTGCAAGGGTGAATCTATTGTGGGAGTCGCAAACGGGTCGCTTCAAATGACAGCGACTGAAATTGAAGTTGGCAAACGTTTTTCGAGGGTTGCTTTTAAAATGCAAACACCCAAACCAAAGCTCGATAGAGCAGAAGGCATGGAACGATGGGAAACGGTAGGAAGGGGAACAACAGGGGGCAGGCAAGGACTACAGTTCGCCTGGGTGCTGGCCCCGGCATTCCCTTACACAACGCAGCACGTGTCCTGCTCAGCCGCTGTCCTCGTCGCTCCTCAAGGTGGGGGGGAGGGGGGTGCACCG
Organism: Zaprionus ornatus; assembly: GCA_018904035.1. Taxonomy (NCBI): domain Eukaryota; kingdom Metazoa; phylum Arthropoda; class Insecta; order Diptera; family Drosophilidae; genus Zaprionus; species Zaprionus ornatus. Next base: position 19,210,186 of record JAEIFZ010000002.1, on the reverse strand, counting down.
CCTGTCAATGCAAATGGAGGCTCAGTTCAAGTTATGTTTATCATTTGCCATTCCTGGCGATAACCAAACAAAGCGCATTTATCTCAGCCTAGCTAAATCAAACCCAAGTCAAGAGCAGCCAAGACAGCTACAGTCCTTTGTCCTTTGCGTGTCATGAAATCGAGCGTGCATTGTTTGATTTGCCTCAAGAGCCCGACAACGACACCGTGCATTAAGAACCAAACGAAGAAATCCGCTAAACAATAGCGGAAATAATTTTATTACACTTGTCGCAGGAATTTGCATGAACACAACAAAAAGAACACGGTCATAAAAAGAAACCAAATCAGCTCTCTAAAGGACATACCCAGTGCTAATGAGCCGGCAATGGGGTAAGTTTTCTATTGTACAAGTATAATGTAACTAGACAGTCTTATAACGACCAATTTGATTTCGAGAAACCTTAAACAGTTCAAATGGATAGCAAATTGTATAAATAAGTGTCCTGGAAACACTTTAAGCACCAGACAAGTCTAGTCCACCTGCCCCTTTACTTTATACTCAAGTCTATTTCGAGTTCCAAGAGAATATTTAATCTATCGACATTCTATTATGCATTACATTGATATTCTTATCAACTTTAAGAAATCTTTAAGAGCTCCCAAACGGATGAGCGAGTGAGACAGCCAGTTTGTCTCATCTTTTATTTAACTAAAAGTGTAAAAAGAATATAGAAATAAAACTCACTGAGTTTGAACCAAGTTGAGCTAAACGATGCTTGGTAGCAACGGATTTATGCGTCTTTTGATAACTAATTCCCTTTGGGCGACTGTCAGCAGGCAGATAAACTGCCTGGCAACGGGCTCACAGAGAGTAGCCACATGTGGAAAACAGTCGAACAAAACAAGAAAAACTTCAACTTCTAACGAAGTTTGTTTAAGCTTCAAAAGGAAGTAAGTCTCCATTGTATGTGCATTACGGGATGAATTGAATTCGAATTGAATCTTTAGAGAAGTTTTGAAAAAATATAGAATATTCATTAGTATATATAATATAATATTAAGTAAGTGTGGTAATCCTCAAATTGCAATTGATCAGTTTCCTTAATTGAGACAAAGAATACTTTAAACTTATAATAAAATTTAATCTGTTTGATTTGCAATCCGAGGGAAATATAATTTTTTATCACTACTACATACGAGGGTCGTGTGATAAGTCCGTGACTTTTTGAATAAAATATATTTTTTTCGTCATTATTATCATTATTATCTTCATCGTATAGTAGTCTCACTATTAGATACTTACTCGTGGTGGTTGGACGTGTTTCGCTTTTGCTCCCTGTGTTTCTTAATAATTCTGTTTAATTGATCTGCTTATGTGCTTTCATTATTACTGCTGTATTTTACTAGTGCTAACCCTGTGAGTAAAAGCTTAAAGTAGCATACTAATCCTGCCTTATTAGTGAATTCGCTTACAAAAATTTTAATTCTTTTCACTTGCGCGTCTTGGCGTCAAGTTTTCTTTGTTTTTGTTTTTACTAATATTCTTACACTTTCCTGCTCTCCCGCTCACGAAAGTAAATTTCGCTCTCTGAGTAAGTTGTGTAGTGCTTTTGTTGTAGACGTAACAGCTGCTGTTGTTTTGTTTACCTCGAGTGCTCGCTATATTTGTTTTTTTATTTTCGTTCTCGCTTGCTTGCCTGTTTTCGGCGCTGTAACTGTTTCTTGCTCTCTCAAGAAATTTGTCTTAATATTCTATTGCTCTCTTCGTTGTCCCCTACTATTCGAAGGCATATCTATTTTATTAACATGGTGTCGTGCTCTGCAGCAAATTGCAAATGCTCTTCAGATGCTAATGCGGACTACATTGGATGCTGGCTCTGTGACAATTTTAGTCACTTAAAATGCTGTGGCCTAACTGTGCGGGTTAGAGATGCCGTCAACGCCAATGTAGGCCTTAAATGGTCGTGCGAAGCGTGCCGTGTGGGTGAATCCGATCTACGGAAAATCCACAATAAAACCAAACTCGGGTTTTATCGGATACGCACAGCTTTCTCTAATCTCCAATCTGAATTTTTGGAGATGGAGACCCAATTCAACGCCTTTACGGCTCTTAGTAAGCCACCTGCTCCTCTTAATATTCCTTTAGATTCAGTTACTACGAATCTAAAGACCACCAATCTACCTTCTTCCAAGGCTTCTTCTTCTGATCTTCTAAGTCTAATTTCCCCTATACCGTCTTGCTCTTCTAGTTGCACAAAAAAAAAAAAAACTAGCAGCAATGTTACCGCACCGAAACCTCTTGCTGCCCCTCTTGTGCCTACTCCCATTACGAGCAATGATAACAACGTAACGGGTAATGTTCCCGCAATCATGCCTGCTAGTCAGGCACCGAGTATAAAACCTCTGATTGCGATTAAACCCAAAAAATTGGTGTTTATCTCTCGCTTGGCTCCAGACACAACCATAGAAGATGTACAATCGTACATTCTCGAAAGGATGCCTGTAAATGATTTGATAGTTAAAAAATTCAACTTCAAATTAAAGCGCGACATTTCTTCTTTCAAAATTATTCTCCCTGCAGAACAGTTTAAAGACGTTTGCGCAGCTTCTTTCTGGCCGCCCGACCTTATTGTTAAGGAGTTCACTCCAAAACAAAAAAGCCGAACGACCGTCACTCTTCCCACATTGGCCGTTACATCGCCAAGTGGACCTACAACAAGTGCAAAGTCCTCAAAAAACTGAAGTTCTCTTCTCTTCATGCTTTTGAAAATGCTAGGGGACACACAAATATTCTTTCTTCCTTAATTCTTTCCTATCAAAATGTTAGAGGCCTCTGTAGTAAAATCTCTAGTCTTTATCTTCATAGTCTTGCCTTTACTTCCCAAATTATTGCCTTTACCGAAACCTGGTTAAAACCGGAGATTCTAAGCTCTGAAGTCTTTCCAGATAGGTATACAACTTACAGGCTTGATCGACCTGACCGACGGGGTGGTGGAGTACTGATTGCAGTAGACTCCTCCATTATGTCGGACCTCTTACAGCCGGAGTTTCAATTCGACATCGAATTAATCTGTGTAAAACTACACTTTCCCGGTTTTTTCTTGTATATAACCTGCTCCTATATTCCGCCGTCATCGGAATTATCAGTCTACTCGCAACATTTGTCTGCAATTAAGACTATTTTTAATCTGTTATCAGACAGAGATCATTTCATAGTCCTGGGTGACTTTAATATCCCGGAATGTAATTGGACATCCATTGCGGAGGGAAACTTCCTTCTGCCCTCCCGGCAACATGATCTGTTTGACGGTTTGTTTGACATGTCTTTGTCGCAGGTTAATCATGTCAAAAACACTTTAAGCAGATCGCTTGATCTATGTTTCGTCTCAGATCCTTCCAGGGTGATTTTAGACAGGGCACAACCTCTTTCCCTACCTGAAGATCCTTATCATCCCACTTTCGAAGTGAATCTCGACTTGGGTATTAGCTTTGTGGATAAAAGTGTAAAGCCGTGCAATCGCGTGCGCTGCTTTAAGAAAGCAGACTTTGAATACTTAAATTATTTAATTTCATATTGTGATTGGTCTGACTTTTATCTATCAACTGATATGTCAGTGGCTATCAATATATTTTATAAAACCCTTAACTCTGCTTTTGATATCTGTGTTCCGTTTTTCTATCCGACAAGCTCAAGCAGGCCTCCTTGGTTTACAAAAGAGTTGTCTCGCTTAAAAAACTTAAAGAGTAGCTTATTTAAGAAATACAAGCTGAAAAACTCACCGCTTGTCTTTTCCCGCTACCTAACTGCTCGGGCAAATTTTACCGTGCTTAACGCGAAGTGTTATAAAAACTATTTGACCAGATGTAGGATTCAGTTCTTTCAGAATCCTAAACAGTTTTATAGTTTTGTTAACATGAAGCGTAGGTCAGCGGGCTTTCCTTCTAAACTTATGTTCGATAACGCTGAGGCGAACACAGATCAGGCCATTGCCGATATGTTTGCCAAGTTTTTTCAAACAACTTATTCTTCCTCTACGCCAAACATTCACTCCTATCCATATAGCGTACCAAGCTCGAATGGCATCTTCACACCTTTACTGAATGAAAGTTCACTTATTAGGGATCTTCGATTGGTTAAACCAGTCTTCTCACCAGGTCCCGATGGTATCCCCGCCTGTGTACTTCGATACTGTGCCAACTCCTTATGTAAGCCATTGCTCAAACTATTTTCGCTGTCCTTAGTAACTGCCTCGTTTCCATCCATATGGAAGGAATCCTTTATCATCCCTTTACATAAAAAGGGCAGCAAGTCTGATGCAAGCAATTATAGAGGTATCTCTAAATTGTCGGCTATACCGAAATTCTTCGAGAATGTTATTACTCCTCACTTGCAGCATTTTAGTAGATCCGTTATATCCCCTTTTCAACACGGATTTGTGAAGCGTCGTTCTACCACGACAAATCTGCTTGAGCTGACATCCTTTGTGGTAAAAGGATTTCAGGAAAATCTTCAAACTGATGTCATCTATACTGATTTTAGTAAGGCATTTGACTCAGTCAACCATTCCCTTCTTGCACATAAATTAAATCTTCTCGGTTTCTCACCAAAACTTCTTAGTTGGATTGTGAGCTATTTGAGTGACAGAACCCAACGAGTCCTCTTTAAAAATACTCGTTCTTATCCCGTTCATGCCACATCTGGTGTTCCTCAGGGAAGCCACTTAGGTCCCCTGCTTTTTACACTTTTCATCAATGACCTCCCAACGGTCATACTTAACTCACGTACTCTCATGTACGCGGATGATGTCAAGCTCTGTTTTCAATTTAGAGACGACTCCTGTCATTCTCGCCTTCAATCTGACCTAGATTGTTTCTTTTCTTGGTGTCGTGCAAATCTCCTTAATCTGAACAGCTCAAAATGCAAGCTGATGACATTCTCACGTGCCTGCCCAAAGTACGTATCATACTCTCTTTGTGGTTGTACCTTGGAAAGAATTTCCCTGGTTGATGATCTAGGTGTCCGTTTGGACCGAAAACTCAAGTTTTCTGAACATATATCATCAATGGTTAATAAAGCTATGGGTGTACTCGGCTTTATTAAGAGATGGTCCAAGGAGTTTGACGATCCTTACTTAACTAAGACTCTCTTCACTTCGCTTGTTCGTCCAATTCTCGAGTACGGATCATGTGTCTGGAACCCTCAGTACACAGTTCATAGAGACCGCATTGAATCCGTACAGAAAAACTTCTTAATGTTTGCCTTGCGAGGCCTTAACTGGGATGTAAATTCAAGACTTCCTTCCTATCCTAGTAGACTTTTGTTACTTAATCTGCCTTCTCTAGCTAATCGTAGAACCATGCTTGGTGTTATATTTATTAACAACCTTATCCAAGGTGACATAGATAGTAGCGACTTACTTAGTAGACTACACTTTTCTGTCCCTGGTAGAATCACCCGTAATTACCTTCCTCTAAAACTTCCCAATTGTAGCTCGAACTATGCCCTGCATGAGCCATTCAGGGTATTATGTTCGGACTATAATAAACTATACTTAATTGTAGCTAACAATAACAACTTATCTAGCTTAAAATTACAACTCCTCGCCCACTTATCTAGAATTTAGTCAAACACATAATTGTCTTCTTTGTATTCATAGTAGTACTTTCAACATACTGCATGCTTAACACTCTACTCATAATTTTATTTACATTTGGTTACTAACACTAACTCTCCTGATCTGATTGGGTTTTTCTGGGTTTTCCCCAATCCTCTGCAACAAATGTTGGATCGGCTTTTCTTTATCCCAGTTTGCACATTTGCACATTTGCACAATTTTTAATTTTTTCTTTTTTTTTTACATTTAAGGTTTTACCTTTAATTTAAAATTACCTCTAGTTTAAAATTTAACTTAAATAATTTAAATCTAATTTTAATTGTTTCTTTACTTTTAAAAAAGTCGACTGATCATAGTTCGACTATAAACTAAATAAATAAAAAATAAAAGTGCAGTTCTAATAAGATAGAATTATTAAGTATCCTAAATTCCCCAGTCGATTTTAAACAGTTTTCTCGTATGGGGTATAGGATTAATCCTTGACTTTTATTTTTATTTTTATGTAATAAATTTCATCTGTTTCCTCAGGAAAACATGAAAGTTTAAATTATATGTTATTGTTGTTTTACTTATATTATATACTAATCTGAATTTAGTAATTCTATTAATAATATTATATAGTAAGGATGTTAGTTTGACTGTTAGCTCTAGATAGGTCAGATGATAGAAACCTTTGGTCTATTGCTGAAACTTTTAGCTCTATATAGGTCAGATGATAGAAACCTTAGGTCTATTTTCTGAATATTCTTCAAGTAAAGAATACTTTAAACTTAGCAGTTTATTTATAATAAGTTTGACATATTTTCTGGGAGGAAAACCCTATCTGAATGATATGTTATCATTATATTATGAATATTATATAGTTGTCCGACTGTTAGATCTAAAGATAGTTGTCCGACTGTAAGAGCTAAGCTGATAAGAAACTTTAGAGGAGATTACTGAAAACTTTTATAGTGACAAAGGTTCTTTCTTTTCATTTTCCCATTCCTCTAATTTCTTAAGTTCTCCAAACGAGCATGACTGGCTGTTTGACTGGCAGCACAGTCCATATTAATTTGCTGTTAAACGGCAATACTATTGGAATTTCGGGCCATGGGGGTGGCACCCTTCTTAACACCCTGTCCAAATGTGCAGAAAAAATGGCGAAAAACAATTTGAGGCAATCAGCTGCCACGTACGTGACATGAGCCTGCCACTTGCTACTCTGCCAGTTCTTGCTCTTCTACTCTTTCACTACTTCCTTCTATTCTTCTGTTGACTGCCCTTTCGACTGTGGCCAAGTATTGATAAGAAAGTTTTCTTTTCGTTGCGGAAAATGTAGTGCAAAATGCAAACAGCTGCGGCCCACAAAGGGGGCCCCAGATGGCGTTGCCAATGTCAATGAACTCGCTACAAATGGCGACGCTCCTCCGGCTGCTAACGAGCACGTGAGCCAAGTGTAGCGGAAAATGAGCTAATTTGCTCGCATCTTCTTCTTTGAGCTCTTCTGGCCAACTACACGTGTCTGTGCGTTGGTGGGGGCAAACGAAAAGTCAAGAAATTCAATTTTGAACATAAATCATGCCGGACGGCAGATGAACACGCAATCAGCTGTTTGTCACAGCGCAGGTTGCCAGCCCGGGCAGGATGTGGGTCTGGCTAGAGTCGAAAGGGGGAAGGTCTTGTGGATCATGTCAATCAAGCCACAAGAACAACGCTTGGCCCCCCTCCCTCCCACCAGGGTTTGAGGGCTGCATGACAGACATAAGCACATGTTTGGGGTGGCAAGTGATTGTCGCAAAAGCGGCATGCACGACTTGTAAATACTCTGTAAAATTGTATATGAAGTAAGTTTAAGTAAATAAGTAAGTAGCAAGTTGAAAAAGATACTTGGAAGGGTATGAAATTGTTTTCAATGGGTATGCACGACTGGGAAGTACTCTGCAATGTCATGTGAGAAGTTCTCTGCTTACAAAGTTATTAGGGTGTTCAAAAATACTTAGTATGACAAGACATTGCTGTAATCGTGGCAAACAGGGTATGCTCGACTAGCAAATACCCAGTAAAGAGTATTTTTAAAGAATTGTTCTAGGTGTTAACTTGTTATGATAATAAAAAAAGGTGCGATTGTGGGAAAAAGATGTGTGAAGGTGTCTACTAACCAGTAAAGTAATTAAAGCATCAAAAAAAGCTAGCAGGCAATCGCTTGTTGAATAGAGCCATGCATGACTAAAAAATACCCTGTAGAATGGTGGCAGAATGTGTCTAGTAACCAATACAGTAATTTAGGTTTTAACAGAAGTTTGCAGCAGGTGATTTTAGCACAAAGAGTGTACACGACTGGGATATACTCAGCAAAAAGGCATGAAAAAGTGCCTACTAACCAGTAAAGGAGCTTGGAGTTTCAAACGATTGTTGATAAAGTGGTATGCACGACAAGGAAACAGTTATGGTATGAATGTCTACTAGCCAGTTAACTAATTAAGGTGCCCGACTAACTGATACTCAGCAAAAAGGGATAGCTTAGTTGTTAACAAAAGAAATATATGCTTTTAAAATAAACAACGAGTGCTAAAGAATTGATTATAATGTGTTAACAACTAACTGTAACCCGAAAAAAGAAAATGTTAAACTAAACTTTACTTAAAAAGACCCAACTAATTAAACCTAATTAATTAAACCTAACTAAGGTAAATATATAATTCAGAATATAACTTAAAATACTTATTTTATTTAGTTGCATTAACCCCAGCATTCGTTCAGTTGCTCTACAGGGTATGTTGAACCTTGAAACGTACGATTTATCGATGGCTTCGTTGTAGGCGATAATTTATTTAACAATGTGTGGCATGCGTCTGTGCCAGGAGCGCTGCCAGTTGCCCTTGGCCGATGGCGATGGCGATGGCGCTTGGCCATTGAGATGTGAACGCTGTGGCAAGCAATACGTAGCATGTATGTCTGCATTTTGGCCCCGACTTGCCCCACCCCCGCCCCATACAACACTTGCTTGCCCCGGGTGCTAGAACAAAGCCAACGGGCACAACGTTTTTATCAGCCACAGCATCACTCCTTTATTTGCCAAGTGCAAATTGCAAAATGATATTAGACCTTGGCGGGGGGTGCTGGGGTGATGGGAGGGGAAGAGTGTGGGGTGTGGGATGTGGGAGGATAACTGCGGGGGTTGCATTGCGATTCTGGGGGTTGGCGTCATTGTGTCTAAGCGAGCATAGAGTGAAAGTGGAATGCGGCATGTGGAAAGTGCGTCCGACTGGCGGCACCAGCAGGACTCAGACCTAATGAGCACGAGCGAATTTAATGTGATTTCTGCGAGGGGTGCAATGCCGTGTCCGATATTGGAGTACACACTCTCAAACACATACACACACATTTATACATGCATGGCACACATATAGAGCACTTTATTTGCCTTTGTAATTGACGTATTGGCGCAGAATAGCGATTCCAACACTCCCTAACAATGTCCGTCTGTCCAGTCATCGAGTCTAATGAATAATTGAGCGCACACCTAACGGCTGTACGTGGCAAATAACAGGGAAAAATGTTGCACAGCTGCAATGCGTCGGGAAAAGTGCCCACTGCTTTTAGGGGTATATTCGAGAGAGAGAAAGAAATAAAGAGAGAAGGAGATGGAGAGAGAGAGAAAGGCAACCAAACTGTTGAGAGAGCAGAGAAAGAATCTGTAGCCTGTAGACCAGGTTAGTCATAATTTATTGCAAATATAAGAAGAAAGTAAATTAACTTCTTCAGTTCACGTTTACTATATTTCCTCATTAGACGAGTAGCTATGATACCTTTGTGCCAACTAAAATTGTAAGTAAAAGGCAGCATAAGGTGTACCCATCTCACTAAACTCATATTCTTGATCAGCACCTAAAGTCGAGACGCTATACGTAATTTGTGTCCGTATGAACACTTATATCTCGTAGAATATAAAAGCTTGGACTACCAAACTTTGTGAAAATATATCAAATTATTGCACGCAGATAAAGCTTCTTAAAAAATCTGTTCACATCTACTTCTGCCCTCATAATTCGAATAAAACGAAACATAATTTATTCCAATTCCAATTATCAGCATCTTAATTGGATTCCTATGATAAACATTTAATGATTTAATTGATTAGTTAAGTTCACCAAAATAAACTGTGGCTATCCTTACATATTTCAAAAGATTATATTTATATTTTATTCCTTTATTGGGTATAAAAGAGAAAAGAATCATTATATATTTATATAGCTGGTATAAATTTGAGTAGAACATATACTTTCCCCTTCTTTTGTCTATTGCATATTATTATATAAAATGTATAAAATGATCTAATATCTTATATACATCGAGTCCTTCAATTCCTTATCCTTCTCTTTATCAAATTTTAACATCTTTTTCAAGCACATTGTGAATGACAATTCATTTTCCAGTTATTATCAAGTTGTTACCCAATGATAATTTCCATTATCCATGACGAAAACACGCACACCTTGTCTGTCATTTGTCGAGCTTTTAACAATGATGAAGATGATGAATTTGCCATTGAAAATGACCACAGCAAACTGACCCCAACTTGTCGTCTCAACAGAATGCATTATAATGATTTATGAACCTGAAAACCTGAGCTGAACTGAACTGAACTGAAGCAACCCCTAGGTAAATTAACAAGGATATATGATGCGGCTGCTGTGGCTGCTGCTGTTCCTGTTCCTGGCATGCCGAATTTGTCGGTTAAGTAGCCAAACGCCCCCCAAAAAACAAAGGCTGTCAAAGCCACAAAGAGACACTCGACCCCGGCGAACGCCTGAGGTGTTTTCTGTCAAGTTTAAACAAAAATTAAAGCACCTCCTGCCCCCTCACGCACACATACACACACACACATACTTTCTGCAGCCTCCCCCTGAAAGAAGACAAACTTTGAGCTAATCAAAAATGTTGCAAAGCAGAGAAAAAAAAAGGCAAAAGAAAATGTTGTGGACTATGACGCAAGATGAATACACTTACTGGAACATGAGATGCGCCTATGGTAGTAGTACGGATATTATAGTAATGCCGTTATCTGATATTGGGATGATTAGATGTGCTCTATATGGTTATAGTGTTATTGTTAATGTTTGATATTAATACAATATAATATTGATAAATTAGAGGTTCATTAACTACAATAATAATATGGAAGCAGATTTAATATACAATACAATAGAACAGACCCTTCAGAAAAGGTTTTTGACTAAATATAAATTAGGATCTCAGTTATTACGGATACTACATAGATGAAAGTTGATGTTCTTCTTATCACAACATATTTCAAGCTTCTTAAAATATTATTTATGTTATATAAAAATACATAATCGTCTAGATCTCAGTTAATATGGGTACTATATAGAAGAAATTTGGTAAGTAGTTTCTTCTTATCGTTATGCATATTATATAGTAAAATCAATATCTGATATTGGTACAATGTGATATAATATAATGAAGATAAGCCGGGAATTTGTAGTATAGATCTCAGTTATGACATGCACTTGATATACAATATAATATATTCAGTAAGAATGTTTTTCTAATTCTCACATATCATATTATATAAGAATGTTTTTATCCGATTTTGGTACAATTTTATCTTGCCTAAGATATATATTATAATGTTTGTGTTATAACATGCATATCATAATAAGAAAGCCATTATAAAAACCTTTTAAGCGAGACAACTTCCAATATCTCAATTATAATACAGACCAGATAGGTGCAATTTCCTAAGTAGCTACTTGTAGTAACAGATATCAAGAAAGTCTGAAACTGGATCGATTTCATCAACTCGCACAAGAATCGAAGTAATATCAAACACTTGTAAACTTCCCGCTTAATTTGTTATGTGTACCAACTGCACGCATAAGTTGTGATAGCCTCTTTAGGAACTCAACTTGAGCAGGCAGCAGAAAAAAAAGAAACCAACTTGTGTAAGTGGAAAGCGCAAAAGTTTCTCAAGGAGTTTTCCACCCCACCGAAAGGAAAAGCGCTCGAGAACAGCCGTTGCGTGTGGCAGATACTTGTAGTAGCGCGTGTTGCTGTTGTTGTTGTTGTTGTCGCGGCAACATTGTTCTTATGATTAGCATTTTATCAGGCAGATCTTTTGCTCATCATTTTGTGTTAAGACAACAGCGCGAACTGGAATATTTATGTTAATCCTTCGGGCTTAGCCAGCAACAGCTGACATTGGCCTAATATCACCCGCCGCCGTCGTTGTTGCCACCGCCCCCGCCCCCGCCCTTAACTGACTGGTAGCCAAGTCTCATATGCAATGTTGGCTTAGGGGGAGGTACTTTTTATGAGGCAAGCCCATTAATTTATTGCCACAGCGCTAGAGACACCTCACAACAAAAGGCGACATTATTATTTCATTATTATGCCAAACGCATCCAGTGTATCCACAACGTACGTCAGACGAAATCCCCCCAACGCACACACACACACACGTGCGTCTCATATTACGCGAGTGCAGAACGGATGGGGGAGGGGCAGCAGGGAGTAGGCTGGGCATGATTCATGCGATGGCAAATTTTTTGACGCCCGTAAATAAGCGGCGGGGCCAGAACATATGTTTGGTTAGGTTGAATGGCGCGAATGGAGGCTGCAAGTCCGTGTACCCAAGTGTGTGCCAGTATGTGTCTGTGTGTCTGTGTGTGTGATATATATTTACTCGTAAATATTTTTATAGTCCGTAGGCCGTTGTGCATTCCAGATTACTTTATATCGCCCCGTTCGGCGAATTCAATTTACTTTTAGTGTGTGAAGTGTCTGTTTCCGGTACTACCCTGGCAAGGCAGATGGGACAGGTGGGTGTGGGTGTGAAGAGAGTGTGAGTGTGTGCGAAGAGAGCACTTACCCGTCACCTTGGGCTGCAGCTAATCCCGATGTGTGTGTAAACCATTTAGCGGCAATTAAAACATAATTGCGGTATGCGTTGATAGCAATCAAACGGTAAATCATTTGCGCGCAAATTGCAGCACATAAACGCACGCACGCACACTAATACAAAAACAGGCACACATACACATACACAGTCGGAAACACCCGCTCAAGTTTACAAATTGCGCGCGCGAATAAGCGAGAGGAGACAATGAAACCGGCTGAACTGGAATTATCCACCCACAGGGTGTTTTTAACCTCTGCCTGTGCCTGTGGCTGACTTTAAATTTCCTTTTTAGCGCACTTTAATATGTTGCACTTGTGTGCGTCGACAACAACAACAACAGCAACTTGCTGGAGAGGAGGCTGCGTAGGACACCCGACGTGGTAACTTTGGCACATTCGACACGTTTTAATTCCGTTAGACACTGCGCTGCCGGTGCACGTAATTCCGTTGAATGCTAACGGTACTTGTTGTCGGCAAGGCGAGACTTGCGATGCGACCCTCAAATGCGTCGACCGAACGCCGTCGCGAACAAGAAAGGACTAACTCCAATTCGTCCTCAATCCCATTCAATGCACGTAGCATATTTACTGGAGCAACTCTCTCTTATTCTCTCTGGAGAGCGGAGTGTTACCAGAGAGCAGAGATAAGCCAGTGTTGCCAGTTCTGCTTTTTTCCCGCCAAATCTAGCTGTTTTCAAAGCTCCGTCGCAGAACGAACACAAAGCTATCGGGGCAGCAGTAAGTCTAGCCTTTTTTTACCACGCAGTGACTCCCTCTTGCTGTTTGCCTTAGCTACTACGGTATGAGATAGTATCGTGGAATTTTCTCAAAATTAAGATTTTTTCGGCACTTCTCACTTTTTAAGAAAAAAAAAAACCTTGAAAAACTCCCTTTATACGAAAAAGGGCGGTGGGCAATGAAAAAAGTTCTTTTTAATTTGGAATGTTATGGTTACTGCATATCAATTGAATAATTTTGAGATCTGCTGCTAGTTAACGGTTATTTAGTTATAAATAACAGTGCTTTGTTAATTTTCTGTTAGCAAAACACCCGTTGTTTTATTATACAGTGGTAAAAATTTGCAAAATTAGTAGTGAGTTCGGAAAACCACATCAAAAAGGCGGGAAAAAACAAAATTGTTAATTCATTTCGAAAACTGTCAAGTTGAACTACTGTTCATTGCCTTTTGTGTTGGCGCCAAATATACTTTAATACTAACTTACTGTACGCTATTAAGTATTTTTAACATTCAGCATATGTGGTCACACTGTCGGCAGCACATGCGCCCATCTCTAGCATTTTTTTTTTGGTACGAAACCCAAGCGACATTTGTGGCCATAAATTCCGTTAGATAAAAGCGCCTGCAATTGGAAATCGAACAATTAAACAATAAATATGCCGGCTGTGGTGCGCATCAAGCGCCGCATTGACGAGGAGCCACACACGGCCTTTGTACTCAACGGGAAGCGGCGACGCGTGCAGAACGATGAAAATGCGCCGACAGCAGCAGAAGCTACGGAAACAGACAACAAAGAAGAACTCAGCCAGGTGCTGCTCAAGTTTGCCGGCACGCTCGACAAGCAGGTAAGAGAGAGGGAGAGTGGGAAGAAGTGAAAAATAATATATATAAATATATTATATATCAATCCTTAACTCTGCAGGATGACAGCGCCACTAGGCAATTCGCTGTGGCAGCGCGACTCAACAAGGACACGGCCAAGGAACTTGTGTTGCAGCCCAATGATCCGGCCAAAGCCGGTGCCCAGCGGAGGGACAAATTGCGCCAGGAGGCACAGCAAACGGCACGTGAGCAACGCTATCGTGTAGTCAATTGCCTGCGCACCACGCTCAATGAAGCGGAGCAGGCGGCAGAGGAGAGTGCCAGCAGTGGAGACGCCACCGCAAGCAGCAGTGGCAACTCCTCCGTGCAGTCCAGACAAATAACCATTGTGGATATCGAATCCCAGCAACAAGAGGCAACGGGGCAGCAGCAGCAACAACAACAGCAGCCGGCAGATTCGGACATTGGTTATGTATACGATCTTTATGTGCCCGAGAATGAGATGGAGGCGGCGTATGTTGATCTGGTTGACGACAACTATCTAAGGTTCGTCCTGCACATAGAGCAAATGTTCAACTCAATCACAAATATCTATATGTAAAACTCACACACACACGCGCTCAACTTCATCTCCGATTCCTTCTCATCTGTAATCTGCTTGTCTGTCTGTATGTGTGGTTGTGTGTGTGTATGTGTATTTGTAGTTGTGTAGTTGTCTGTGTGTGGTGATAGCTACATGTCTCCTTTTCTCTCTCATGCTTATATAGTATGATATATAAACATATATATATGGTATATAGTTATAGTACTTAGTTCTTAATGATATTCTGTAATTGTAATTCGTCTCGATTCTCTACATAAGGTTGTATTATCCGTTTAATTACTACAACAACTGCTACTGGTAACTCAACAACAGCAACAGCAACAACTGCAGCTACAAGAACAACAACAACAACGATGTGATATGCCGCACACCTTAGCCCCCATCCACGCACGCATCCATCACACCACGCGTCCAGTTCAGTTCCTCCAAAGAAAAGAATTAACTTAATTAGAATTACGATTACAATTCACTATTTGCACCTCATCACACACACACACACACACACACACGCTTACACAGCCAGGTGAATTTTACATAATACTTTGTCCGAATTTTGTTGCCAGTTGAGAGTTTCGTTTTAGTTTCTTATTAGTTTTGTTTCCGTCTACGATTTAAGTCATTCCACACAAGTTGAATTAAGTCAAATTAGTTTTAATTAATGCGTAGCCCAAGAATAAAATACATAAATAATTTGAGAAAGAATTGTGCGTGCTGCGTTTTTATTAGAGTTCTGAAAACATGTCTTTAATATTATCGTATTGATCGATATTATTATGATGATTATATGATATATGATATCATTTTGATGTTTTAAAAGAAAAATTTGATAAACATCATTATTATATATTATAATCATGATATACATCAAATTATTTTGATATATTTTTAAAGAAATATATTTTAATAATTTTATCAAAGTTATATGATTTATATCAAATAGTAATGTATGACTATAATAATGTCAATATATTGAATATTTTAAATCATTTTTTACGTTCCACACCTGAAAAACAATTAATAAAATTGTGGGATTATTTTTTAAACTACTTTTATTTTTGTTACATATTCATTGTACATGGCGGACTCAAATTGAAAACTTTTCAAAGATTTCAGAAAACTCCAGTTATTTTGGTATTTGTCATAGGTTTCTGGTGTCGTGAACATTCGACTGAGTTTTCTACAGTTTCAGAATATTACAAAAAGAAAATCACAGATATGCTTATCACTTAAAAATATATATATATTTAATTCTAAAAATACCGATACTTTGATATTCTATTATATCATTTAAAACCCTAGATTTCATTCAATTAATTCCCGAATTTACCTTTACCTTTTGCATTCCCAGTCTGCGTCCCATTGATGAGATCGTCTTGGAGGATTGTTACAACGATCAGGACGAGGACTATGACTCGGAGGATTCCAACCAAGAGAATTACTATACCAACGATTATCCCGATGATGATGAGGCCGGTGCTATGGGCTCCGACGAAGAGCTGTGCCAGCAAATGAACAAGTTCATGTTCGGTAGGAAACCAGAATATATTATACAGATATATCATATATTGAGATCAATTACAATTACTTCTCTTGCTTTGCAGATGACGATGAAGATGAGTTTGTCAGCGGCACGAGTGACGATGATGATTACAATACGTTTCACGATCCATATGTGCACTCCATTGACACCGAGGCGGATTCCTTTGTGGACGACGTGGACTTCATCAATGTGGATCGTCAGGGCAGCGCCTACGAGCGCTATAAGCGGCGTATACTTCGCGAAACCGAGGGCCTTGACTCGCAGACAGACTCCGATGAGGAGTATCACGAAGGGGAGGAGGATGATTCTCCTGGATTTGAAAGTGCCAGTGAAAGTGGCCATCGTAGCGATTAAGCCAAGCAAACATGAGAAAAAAAAGAAGTGATTCGATTCATGTGGTCCAAAATATACAGATCTAATCTCTCTATTTATGTATTAAAAGTTACTTTATTTAAGCTATTCAAACAATAAATATTTAATACTAAACTAATCGGAACTGTCACGTCGTTTCTTGTTGCGCTTCTCTTTGGACGATTTGTGGCTGCGCTTTGTCTTATCTTTTTCCTTCTTGATGCTTTCAACCTTAACGTGAGTTCTCTCGGGTTCCTTAAATGGGTTCGTGGGCTCTTTACTGATCGGCTTGGGTGCACATCCCTCCATATAGAGACGCAACGTCTCCTCGTCCAGTTTGTCATTATCCTTGGGTGGTTTGTAGTCCTGGACGTGATCGACGCGCAGTGTGCGATCGATTATCTTGATGCCATTCAAATTGTCCACGGCCAGCACTGTGGAACGTTGATCCTCGTAGCAGAGGAAACAGAATCCCTTCGATTTGCCCGTCTTGCTGTCGCGCACCAGATTAATGTTGACAACTTCGCCGTATTGCGAGAACACACAGATGATGTCGCCCTCGGAGAGTGTGTACGGAAAACCGGCTACGAATATCCACGCGGAGTCACGGTACATGTCATGCCAACTTTTGGCACTGGGAGTTTGCAGCTCTCGTTCGCTTAATTTAAGCACATTTCGCATATTTGTTAAAGGATTCATGGTTACGTTTGTTTTTTTTTACACGCGAAGAATAAAAATGTAAACAGGCAATAATTATACGAAAATACTGTAAGTATTTAATGAAAAATACCAGCTTTTACAAGTAAATATCGAATGCAGAGCAATGGCAACTCTGTTATTGTATCGATAACCTATCGGCTTGCAGTGTGCTTTGCTTGGCCACACAGTGCTCAGTAGTAATTTTAGTCCGTCGTCGTTTGGTCGTTCTCTTGGTGTCGCGCATCGTTGTCGTCGTTTGTGCCGTATTTTGTTGTCGCATTGCAAAAGTTTCAAACTCTGCAAATTGCTAGTGAAAACTACTTGAAAATGTTGTAATCCAATTACAATTTTACACAAGTGCTTCAATGTGCAATTAAGGTGTGTTCCAACAATAAGAAATGCATTTTTATAAATAAATGCGTCTGGGATGCCCATCAAAACTCGCATGTCTGCTGCTGCATGTATATCTCCCTGTGCGTACGTGTGTGTGTGTGCGTGTGGGTATGAGAGCGTGAGTTGTCTCTCTGTGTGTGCGTTTGTCTGTCAGTCCGCTTGTTCTCTGTGCTGTGCGAGTGTATGTGTGTGTGAGAAAAGCAAAAGAAAAAGATATGCTGCAAACAGCGGCAGAAAAGTATCTCTTCTTCTATTTAAAAATGTGTGTCAGTGTATGTGTATTGTTAAAGGCATAATAAATAATAGACGGTCTCTCTATCTCCCTCTCGCACTGTCTCGGTCTCTCGCTCTCTTACAAGCATTGAAAACTTTGTCTTTTAATTATGTTATTGTTTCATCGTTTTCTCATCATCATCAACGACGCGATTTGTGTGCCAAATAAAAGACAATGAAACACAGAAAGACTGTAGATATTACAGTTACACAGAGTCGAGTATTACAACAACGCCCTATAAAAAAGGGGGGTCAACATCTTCCCTGGCAGCCCAGCCCCCGCAGCTGCTGCTGTTCGCTTTCGTCATCCGTTTTTGTCGCCTGTCCCTTCGTTCTCTTTCACTGTCTCCCCCATTCCCACGCATGGATCGCCGCTCGCATAATGTACGCATTTGTTGTTGTTGTTGCTGGTATGTAAAAGGGAAAATCTACATGTGTACGCATGTGTTTGTGTCTGTGTGTGTGTGTGTGTGTACAATTCATACATATATTATTTTTGTTGCTGTCACCCTGCTGGTCACACTTACACTCACGTACACACACGTACACCTGAGACACAACTCCACCATATGCCCGCTTGTCTTCCTATCTCTACTTAACACATTCCACCCCATTTCGCCCGACTCCCGACTCCTGCTTCCTCTTTTTCGCCTTCGCCGCTACATTTGTTTTTGTTACTGTTTTTGTTTTTTGCTTTTACTTGTTTTATACGAGGCTTAGGCTTAGGTGTGGCCGTACATTAGTTGTTTTTGGGCTTCCTTTGCAACGGAAGTGGCAATAAAAAGGGAGAAAAAAATACAATTACAACAACTACAACAACAACGATGGCAGTGTAAAAGTGTAAGCCCACGCCGTTGACATTGAACTCGCCATCGTCGTCAGTTCCAGTTTCACTCACTCCCCTGGCTCCCTCTCTGTGTCTCTGTCTATATCTCTGCGCCTAACCTCAACCTGCCCCCTTTGCCCCCTCTTCTGTGACTGTCTTTCTGCAAGTCGCCTCGTTACTTTCCCAAAAATTCAACTCCTGTCGCAAATGGCCTTTCATTTTTTGGTCGCTGTCGCAACAATTACTTTTACACTGCAAAAAATGTATGCAATATTCAACAATTAATTCAAGCAAATTTACTTATAGGAATACCCAAAACTTCCCTATAAAAGTTCTTCTTATTGAAGTTGCACTGTAATTGGATTTTGCTTTTTCTCAGAACTTGTTTTTGTTAGAGATTATAGAGCAACCCTTACTTTGTCTGCAGTTCTTACCCTGCATAATTATGCTATAAGTAACGGATCAGTGCATAACAATTTATAAGGATTTGCAGGGTGAGAAATGGTGGAGAAATGACTCAAGGAACCTTTGCCTTCCAGCGATTCTTGCTTTGTTTAAAACCACAGGGTGTAAGAATTCAATACCAGTCAGAGTTTCTTAAACGGAAACCACAGAATGCATACATAGTTCTCTATAGGTTTCTTCTATAAATATTATATTTATCGGCAACCTATGTATGGTTATAAACTCCATCGTATAATTAAGGAAATTGCTTGAATTCCGCATATTGATATCATATCGTACTGTAACATATTTTATAATATGTGCCATACATACAAAAAAATCTTCATATCTTCCCAGTCAGATACTATATCTTTCATCTTTTGCTTTTTCTCTTTTTTCTATGTTCAATCGTCATAGCATTTGCCTTATGTTTTCCCCTCTTTTTTCTTCATTTTTATTACTATTATATTTTTTTTGGGCAAGCTTTCTCATTATTACGAGTATGAGTATTAAACTTTAGGTATCTGTGTCTGTTTTGTACGATATAACGAGTACTGTTATTATTATGTGCCTCACGTCTTGAGCCAACAGATTCGCGCTGCGACTGCGCACGATTATGGCACATTTCATATAGCGCTTTATAGCGCAATGCCAATGCGATGAAAATGACCGCCCGACAGCCCGTCCGCCGTCGCCGTTGCCGTCGCTTGAGCTTCGCAGACCGAAACGTGTCAAGTTGCTCAGATAACTAACAATATGGCTGTAAGCTATATGCATCTATGTATGTCTGTGTATATGCATTATATATGTATGCATGTGTGTTTCTGTGTGTGTTTTTATGGCTCGTGTTTGGAGCATAACGTGCGCATATCGTTCGATTAAATTCGTTGCGCCTCGGTAGCTGTGCACTCAACTCAAACATCCGCTCGAACACACACACAGATACACAGCTGCACACACAGAGACATGTAGATGTATTGCAGTTAGTTGTATCGGTGTCTTGTTTTAACCCTTTTCTGTAAGCCACAACTGACCAACTGGGCTAACTCTGCGCAACATCTGTTTTGTTCGGCAGCCAAAGCAACAGTCCAAGAAGTGTGTAGCGCATGCTCGACTTGCAGTTACCCAGCAGTGGGTACAAAATAAGATACACTTGAATAATAAACAATATGTGATATACAACAATTGTTTGATTATGAAAAGAAAAACAATTTAGCATTTATTATTTTGAAATACTTTATTATATTGATAAAGCACTAAAAATAAAGCCTTATTAAACATAAAAAATACTGCATATCATCTAATTTATGATCATTTTAAGAAAACTGCAAGGAAATATAACCAACTCATATTGTAGAATCCTAAAAAATACACTTGAAGATTACGATATTAATATTGTGTAGATAAATGTAAAAAATACTGTATGCCATAAAATAAGATCATCTAATATTCATTCAAAAATACTTAATAAGATCCAACTCATGTAGAATCCCAAGAAAACACATGAATATATTGATATGTATAAATATGGAGTAGATAAATATAAAACTTAAAATTACTATTCATAATCTAGTTATCATCCTTTAATTTATAAAATTTTAAAATACTGAAAAGAAATACACATAAGTCATTCCACTTATGTTGAAGAGAACCTCTAAAAAATACTTCAAAAACATTACACAATACCATTCCATAAACCCATAACGATTCTTGTTGTTGTCACCTAATATGGCAAAGCCGATAGACATCTTAAATTGCTTAAGGCAACGACAACACTTCAATTTGGCACTCACTGTCATTTACTTTACAGGGTATAAGACACAAACAAGTGCTAAAAGTGGGTTTCACTCTTGACTCTTTTGCTCCATAGCTGTTGTTGTTTTTGTTTTTTATTGTTGTTGCTGCGTTGTTTTTTGCAGCGTTTGTCTTGTTGCCAAGTTTGTAATTGTTTTGTTGTTGTTGTTATTGTCGTTTACACCTGTTCCTCAAGTTTCGTATTCGCATTCGCTTATTGTTTATTGTTTACAAGCAGCGTGCATGTAAATTCTTATGTGCCACGCCCCTATTCTTGAGCATTTCTGAGGGCCGCCACATGCCAGCGAAAACCCACACACACACATACTCTAACACACATACACGCATACACATCGCACACTTCATATGAAAACAGAGAAACTTTTTTGCGGCCCGCCGCGTTTTTTATTTCATCTGCGTATCAAATAATTGAGCTCAATTGATTTTAATTGAAACTGACAACTCGACGGGTTGCTGCCATTTGTTGCTTTGCTAAACAAGTTGATGTTGTTGTTGTTGTTGTTGCTGTTGCTTCTGCCTGTTTGCAGTCATATGAAACAAAAACCATCAAATTTGATGGCAGACAATGGGATGTTTGATGGACTGCTTGAAAGTTGAGGAAATTAGTTGAATAGTTGAGAAAAATTAGCTGAATATGCTGTAAGAAGTTACGAAAAGAAATCATGCCATAATCTATAAATACAATGGTATATATAGATTAAAGATAATATATATTTTAATCTATGTGAACATCAGGTTCTTAAAACGTGCACTACTTTCACGACTAATCGGATTATCTGTAAACTTGTCACGATTACTTTGAATGCAACAGATTTCTAGCTGATTAGATTCCTATAAATATAATTCACATGACATCTATCGATTGAATCTCTTTGCACTTGATATGTTCGCTGACTAAGTACCTTTATTTCGCATATAAATAGAGAAAGGAGAAGGGTTTCACCATGACTCATCCGTGTGTGACACACAATCCGTGCACGGTTTCGATAAAGAACTCTCCACATTGATATAATTCGTACACATGATTCATTTAGATAGATATAACAGATATGGAATGTGACTTTTTACCATATTTATCAAATAATTCTATCAGTTTGTCGTGTGCCTTACGTTATAATTACGTTATGTAAACAAGTTCTATAGATTCTAGATATGGAAATGATGAAATATTTTATCAATTATGCAAATTGGTCAGCAGAATATATGAATGAATTAGTGAACTACATCTAAATAGAGAATGAGATAAATTTCGAATTAGAATTCTTTATTGTTTATTAAAGAAGCAATTCCAAAGATCTTGGCATAATAATCGGGACTGTCCCGTTAATGTTTGGTATAAATCACTGTCTTAACTATAGGTTGCTTATCCCTTTATTGAAATTGAAGATTCTTTTATTTAACCAGAGAGTTCAACTAAACTATTTCTATACTTACAAGTGGGATCTATAGCATCGATTTCGTCTATAAAATAGATATCTATACTTAGCATTCCGAAATGCCAGAGAACAAATAGTCGGCACAAGCGCAAAAGCAAGTGAAATAGGCGAAACTAAAAAAATATTTTGCACCATTTGTTGGCATTATACTATATACTGTACACATACATATCTATATGTATATAGCTACGCATGCCTGAATAAATAAGCATCTTATTTATCCATCATCCAAGCAAATTGTTGTTTCGCATTCCAAACTTTCATTCATTTCAATATTCATATTTGTTTATTGTGCCCACCCCTTTCCCTTTTGTCGTATTCTAAAGGAAAGTCAACACTTTATTTAACATATCACATATGTGTTGTGTGTGGGCTGCATAATAAAATATATAATAATAATACAAATACATACAGGAATCATCAAATTAAATTCAATTGCTAAAAAATGTCGGCGTTTCTTTCTAAATATTTTTTTGGCTGGCTCGCGCAGCTTTCCAGCAGCTGTTTGGCATATTTGTTAATGTGCATTTTATTGTACACTTCGAGTTATTGCTTTTTCTCTATTTGTTTGTATACCACTTAATGTATTAGCGAATGGGGTAGATTGGTATGAGCAGTGAAGTGTGTTGTGTGCAACAGGTGGCAACATGTATTGATTCATTGCAGAGTTGTTGGATTAAAGTATAAAGGATATTATTTATTAGTATTAGTATATAAAGCATGCAGTGGCTTTTATTATGGGTCTCTATATTTCCCTTTGAAGTCCCTTTAAGGCATCTACAGTCTTAAAAGATTTAAACAATTTCAAGGCAAAATTGAAGATTTCCTTAGAATACCTGTACTGGATAAGGAGCTCTAAGCTCAGCAGTGATTATAATAGATCAACAAGGTGGCACTACATCTTCCTCAATTACATAATAATAATAAATCTATAACTGCACAATATTTTTCGATCTTCAGAAAACCAAATTCTGTTAGATCAGTTTCTTGACTTCTTTCTTAAGGCAATTCGATATTGATCGCATTTCAGAACCTATAAAATGTTTCTGTATTTTGCATTCATTAATAATGTTCTTCAATTACTTTAATTATTTCCGCCCCTGTACAGGGTATTCTCAAGTCACAGCACTACTGAAATGTGCAAACTTTTTACTTATTTTACTATTGTTTATTTTTGAACATTTGGCATGCTGGCGCTACGAGCTCTAATAAAACTTAAAATACGTAGCAAAAAAAATGATATAAAAAGAAGTAAAAAAAAACTATTTAGATATGCGGCGTGTGTTGGGCAAAATTTTTGTTGTATCTTTTTTTTTTTGTATTTAGACGCTGCCGACAACGCGCAAAAAACTTTCACTTCCATTAAAAAGTTTTGTGTGTACCTGTGTGCCGAGCTTAGCAAAAGCCTCAACAGCGTCGACGATGCCGCCGACGTTGGCGGCGATGTAGACGTCGAAGTCGACGTAGATGTCGGCGTCGTTAAATGACATTAGGTTAGGTTTTATGGCTCAGCGAGCGACGAGCGACGAAATTCTGCATAAATGTCAAAGTAGAAAATTTACTTGGCCAACGAATTGAGCGATTTCGCTTTTTATTTCGTTTCTTTTTTTTTAGAGTAGTATCTATTGCATTTTTTTAGAAAGTACAACTGATAAAGGGAAGCAAGGGCACAAAGTTGGGAAAACTAAAAGGGGAAAATGGTTCTGAGATAATCATGTTCCAAAGTTGAGTCGGTAACGCTCTTTGAACTTGTTTGGGAAACAGACTGAGCTGGGAAAGTGAATATACATTCGAGTTAAGTAGCTAAAATATGGTTTTAAGACTGTAGAAGTTTGGTATAAATTATGTATCAATCTAGGTTATTATTTTTGGGGCTCCGATCGATCTTTTTAAGTTGTTAATAAAGTTAAGAAGCTGAAGTTTTGTATAATTATGGTATCATTTGTGGGGTTATATTGAAGAAGAAATAAAACTAATTGGGGATTATTCTCTTTGAAGAACTAAGACGTAGAAATCATGTTTATGTTAAAACAAATTTGGGATGACGCTGAGGAAGACAAGAATAGTTGAGAAGCTGAAATTTGGTATAACTCTATATCGATTGTGATTGTGAGGATACAATGAAGTAGACTGATATAGGATTTCATCTATGTACAGCTTAAGAAGAAGAAGTAGCCCCATTAAGAAGGTCTGATTAAAGTAAGAGCTTCTTTAATTCGCTGCCTTTAATGTCTAAGAGCTTTCCCCTTTTATATGAGTTTGCTATAACCTCAATTAGAGCATGCCCCCTTCGGTGTTGGGCCCCTTTCAACTGTGATCTGTTGCACCTGTTATGTGACCGGAAGTTGAAAGCTTCGGCAATTGCGAGGTATGTCTGTAATAAGAGTGTCGGCCGTAGTCCGAACTGTTGGGGGCCCAGTTGAGCTAAAAATAGACTCACATACACACACACACACTGACACATGCAGCTCCCACAGTTGACTAACGTGCAGCTCCATTTAGACTAATTACAATGATAATACATATTCGTGGTCGTCTCTCGGGTGGCGGGGGGTCAATTTTAATGTGAGTCAGCAGAGAAAAAGAGTCCCAGAGGGGGCGATGTTCACTCTTTGTCTCTCTTTCTCTTGCGCATAAAAAGGGTTCATGCATTGTAAACAAATCCACTTTGTGAGTCAGCGAAGCGCGCCAAACCGATCGCATTTCGCGACGGGCGAGTGTCAACTGAGGCGTACATTGATACGATGATGTGCAAGAGATTAGAAACCAGTAGCCAGCAGCAGCACCAACAGCCGAAGATCGACACCAAAACCGGAATCATCTCGGCCTTGGGGGCATAATTTGGAAATCATCTACAGTCTGCGTTGGCTGTGGTGGGCTGTGATGGGGCTGGAGACAGAGAGACACCCCACAGTCTAGTTGCCGTCATATTTCATCTGTCCGGTGCGCGTTTAATGAAGTGTCCGGTGTGAGTGTGTGTGTGTGTGTGAGTGTGAGTGTGTAGTCCATGCAAAACTTGCTATGCAACCATTGAAATTGGTCAGTTTAATGACTTTTTATGTGAACTCATTAGTCATTGCCCATGAGAAATTTGAAAATTGTATTAAATTGGCGCTTAAAGTGTAGACGGTGGATTATAATAGCATACCATATCTACTATATGCTCGCTTTAATTGCCCTCAATGGTGAATCATTTGCTCTACCTAGTCATCAGTTGGGTAATGTCGGTATTAAATATGCAAAGGTGGCTCAGCCCTATAAATGCAAGTCATGGCTATCTTTATTTCGGTGTGAAAAATTACAAATTCACAATATTCTGAATGTACTTTAGTCAGAGCTATGAATTGCCAACATTAGCCTGAATTAACTCAGTTAATGTTGGAGATATCAAGTTGAATTTTGGTGTGTTAATTATATTTTAACAAGGTTCCCCAAGAGTGAATAGTTAGTACTTGAACCATGCTTAAGGATAATTTACTTAAATATCTCAAGGTTCTTTGAGATATCAAGCTCAAACTCAGTATTTTAATGATAATTATACAAGGTTCCCTAAACAAACTCAATATATACTTGAACATTCGGTCAATATAACTAAATTTAATACATAAGTATAATATATTCCATAGTATTTCAGTTAATGTTAATATCTTATGCTGAATTTTGATATTGATACTATTTACTCAAGTATCCTCAGTAATGCATACACTACATTACAACAATTGATCTATTACGTATATTAAAACAGAATATCTCAGCCTATGTTTACCATAAGATAACCTGAAGTAACCCAGTTAATCTTTGATATATCAAGCTGTAATTTGGTATGCTAATGCTTATTGTACAAGGTTTCCCAATAAGAGTCTATACCATACCCATTATGCACTTAAACTGTTGTTAGATATAATTAAATCGAAAATCTCAGTTAATGTGCAAACTATAATGATGAAGGCTTGTCTATCGGATAAACTTATATGGCTCTCTGCAGGACTTATAAAAGAGATGCTTAAGATAGGACTTAGACTAACGGAATTTAGGAATCACAGCAGGATACTAAAAGTTAATAATAAAACAGCACTTTAGAAGGCTTATAGAGAAAGCACTTAAACTAGCCAATTTAGCTACTGATTTAGCTGCTATTTCTTAACGACTTTTGCGTCCTTTGTGAGCTACTGATAATCATCGCGAGCTGCATTGCTAGAATTCTCACGCTGTGCGCGAAATGTTTTATGTGGTCTTTTGTCTGTTTCGTAGAAACGCATTAACACTTAATGCACTAGAATCATTGCCAAGCACTTCCCGAAGTTTCATCGCAGAACTGTAATCACGTTGAATGCAACTCCGCCCATTTCCTTGCCACAAACAAGTCAGAGGAGGGGGCAAGAGAGAGAGAGACAGTGAACATAAGAAACGAGGACAACCTATTGTTATGCCCGCTGCTGTATCCCGGACTCATTAAGATGCACTTGTTGAAAGCCTCTGCACAGCATGTCAGGACGGACCAAAAGACAGACAGATAGATAGACAGACAAGCTGACAGATCCCCCAAGCAAGTTAAGCACATTATGCATCGTAGATATATATAAACATATATATATAGTGATGCTTGTATATTTGTATTCGCAGGCCTTTTATGGCTGTGTCCGCTCTAGAAACGCCACAGAGTAAGCTGACCCAGTTAGTGTCATAAATTAGCACAAGCGACTGACTGCAGACGGACAGATTGAGAGACAGTCAGGCAGGCAGACTGACAGACAGGCGTGCAACAACTTAGAACGCTCACTGTGCACTTATTAAACACAAGTACTCGTGCGAGTATCTCAGCATACTTCGGCTCACTGCACGCACTGCAGCTTGCTTGTTCAGAGGCTCAGGCTGGCGCAGACAGTGTGCAAGTTTTTACCCTGTACAATAAAGAGTGTTAAGAGTAGGGTATGTTGGTATGCGAAATGCGCATTCGTAATATGCATTTGTAGATACGATTCTTATAATCATTTCAGAATTTCATCTTTTATGAAGTTAATTTAAAAGATATTGCTAGCTATAAACACGCGCTATGGAATCCTGAAAGTCAGATAGACAATGAGACAGACAGGCAGACAAAGAGACAAAACGACAAGCAGAGAGACAGACATAATGAGACAGAAAGACTGGGAGATACTGGTACGTAGAGACAAATAGACCGCTAGACAGACACACAGAGAGACAGACATACAGAGAGTTAGACATACAGAGAGTTAGACATACAGAGAGACAGACATACAGAGAAAGACATACAGAGGACAGACATACAGAAAGACAGACATACAGAGCACAGACATACAGAGGACAGACATACAGAGAGACAGACATACAGAAAGACAGACATATAGAGAGACAGACATACAGAGTGACACCCATACAGAGAGGCAGAAATACATAGAGACAGAAAGACAGACATATAGAGAGACAGACATACAGAGACAGACATACAGAGAGACAGACATACAGAGAGACAGACATACAGAGAGACAGACATACAGAGAGATAGACATACAGAGAGACAGACATACAGAGAGACAGACATACAGAGAGATAGACATACAGAGAGATAGACATACAGAGAGACAGACATACAGAGGACAGACATACAGAGAGACAGACATACAGAGAGACAGACATACAGAGAGACAGACATACAGAGAACAGACATAAAGAGACAGATAAACAGGAAGACTGCTAGACAAACAGAGAGATCGTCACACAGAAAGTGAGACAGAGATAAGGAGACAAAGGCACAAACATAGGGACAGACAAACAGAGGAACACACAGACAGAGAGAGCAACAGACACAAAAAAACAGCCAAAAAGACAGAGACAAACAGATACAGTACATTGATAAGCTGTCCCATTTCACCCATAACTAGAGCAATTACCCTTTGATTTTTCTAGGGCATCTGCTAGCCAATCACTTACCTGCACATACTTATCTCAATTGGGTCAGTCGTGAGAGATATAAAATGCAGAAAGGCAAGAAAAAAGTGAAAAACCCCAACTATTAAAAAGCCATCAAGTATTGTTCAATATTAAGTAAGTTATTTCATAGCATTAATTAGTCTACGGACGCTGCAAGCGATTGATATCGCTACCTCCATGCACACGCACACACACTCACACGCACACACACACATGTAGCCAGAGCGTGCAGTGTGCGGCTTAATTGATTGGAGAAAGTGACGTACATGATTTGCCGGCTGACCGTTTGCTTGGCTCGGTTCAGTTTGGTTTGGCTTTTTTTTTTTGCCTGGGAAAATGTCTTCATCGATCCGAGGCTGCCAAAGTGCATGGCCAAACAACAGTTAACAACAACAGCAGCAACAACAACTGCAATTGCAACACCCAAGCAACTGCAGCAACAACAACAACGGGCAACTATAGCTATAGCTAATCAGCCGAAACGTTGTAAATGTGTAAGACAAAACTCTTTGGGTATCGACGTAACGGCAACAACAATTACGCCAATTGCAGCAACAAATTTGAATTCGACAAGGGGAGAGAAACAAAATGCATTGGGAAACATTAACAAAACTATCGATTACTACGGGTTATTTGTAACGTTTATTTCGTTAACTATCAATAAACAGAATTCACCTGAGAACTGAGCGAGCTTAACTGAAAAATAATTGATGTTTAAGAAGATAAATAAGTGTTGATTACGAATTGGGAATTTGGAGGATATATGGGAACTCGTCATGCTTAATTCCATTGGGCAATCCTCATGCTTAATTCCATTGGGCAATTCTCATGTTAAATACCTTTGGGAGCTCGTCATATCGAGTATAATCTCGAATGTGAAGTAATATTCAATTTGTTATTGTGTTTTGCAGTTCTTAATATTATGAACCGTCACAAATATATTATAGGTATATACAATACTGTGCATTTATGCTTAAGAAAATAAGCGATACTGTTTGTAAAACTGCTAAAGCAGTATATTTTACATAAAGCACAGTCTAGTAGTCATGAAAAAACACAATTAATTAACAAAACTTTGAACGACAGATAAAAAAATGCAACGGAGCACGGCAGAGTTTTAAGAAACGTCATATAATAATAATATTAATATCTCAGCGAGTATTAAAGAAAAAATACTGAAGGTTTATGTATAAATTAAACTTATATGGCTCTCTACAGGACTCATAAAAAATGCGGCTTAGGTGAACGGATCCATTAGAATACAAATTCGTATCTCTGCAGAATACTAAAGCTATATTTATTTTTTAATTCAACTTTTACTTAAAATAAATTAAATAAATAATAAAATTAAATTAAATCAGCTGTATAATTTTTAACAATATTTATAATATTGTTTCGAATCTTAAAATAAATAAGTGCAGTAATCGCAAAACCACAATAAACTAGAACGTAAAACCTCAGTCAATTTTTAGACACCATAAATAATAAGTTCTTAGAATAGTTCTATGAGTAAATTTCATGTGATATTGTATACCTAGTTAATGCAAATATTGCTCATAATCTAACAAACTCTTATAAGTTTATAAGGCATTACACCTATAGTTCTAATAACCTAACCGCGGTAAATTCTTAGATATGCCTCATGTAACAAAGTTGTAAATATCTTGAGTGACTTCTTTGTTCCATTGTATTATACTATTATACTAATTTACGATAAACAGTAAATGAATATATTTCTTCGGGTTCGGCAAAGTCTTATAATTTATAACGCATTCAAACAATAGTTCTAATAACCTTTAGAATGTTTATATCCATGCTCGAGAGGCACCAATAATACTAACTGTTATTTGATTTAAAACTTCATCGTTCCACTATCTGAAGCCACAACTTAATCTCAAGCTAATTAGGCAAACAGCTTTTCGGCTTCGTCATTAATGAGCTGCTGCACCTTAACTGATAGCAGAGAAAAGCGATGGACTCCAAGTCGAAACGACGAACTGAACACGCTTTAATGGACCAAAATGTCAGAGATATCATTAATAATGTTAATCTCACGCGTGATATTCATGAGTCTTAACCATTTTCAGCATTTCCCGTTCATGTTACAGCTACATTTGTGAACGCATTGATCTATGGTTGTTAGGTTTTCTTATGTTTTCCGTTTTTCTTCTCTATTTTGATGTCTCTTTCTCTCGTGATTTTCCCAGCCTGACACCCCGCCTCACAACCAAATTGTTTGTTTTGTTTAACGCTTTTTTATGTGCACTTTTTGTTTTAGTTTTTTTGTCTTTTATGTTTTTTTTTTTTTTTTTTTTTTTTCTTTGTTTTGTCGTTTTCTGTTTTTGCCTTATGTGCTGCATTTTCAGACCGTTAGCGTCAACGTTTTTCATAGTTTTGTTGCATTTGATGAACGTACCTAGTTGCCACCGGTGTCCAGTGCCAGGCACCACACTCCTCCCACCTCCTCCCCATCTGCCTCTCAACTCTGTACGATCTACGTGAATAAAACTCGTTTCCGTCTCGCTCTGCGATTTCGCCGACGCCAACGGCCAATTGCCTGTCTCTTTCTCTGTATGTTTCTCTATCTCTCAGCCCCCACTCCCACCACCCATTCCCCCTCTCTATCTCTTCCTCTCTCTTTCGTTTAATTTATGAAAGTTTAAATGTTGCAAGCCGCGTCGCGTCGCGTTGCGTCGCCTGAAAATCAGAACTTGCCGCTAGGCGACTCGCTCGATTGCAACTGGTTGCGCTTATAAATATTTATTGTATAGTATATCTGCTTACAGACGGGATATACTTGTAGATATATATGTATATATATATATATATTTATATATTGTAGTTGCTTGCTTGTGCCACATCCTTAAGCGGGACTGAGAGACTGAGTCTGAGCTACTGGCCTTATTCCGTTTAAAGGAATTCCAGCTCTTTTGACCATAGACAGAAAGTAGAACGTCGCTGGTTTCGGGGGCAATTGATAAAAGTGCGACGCGTCGTGCGTCGTGTTAGAAAGTAAATACGATCGGCACAATACACTGCAAAGAATTACGTAAGCCTCTTCCCTCAAAGTATCTTAAATGGTTAATTGAGTGGGCATTACAATTCAATCAATTATGAGCGGGTTATACAGTTGAGAAGATAGTAGACTCGACACAACTTGAAATACTTTTTGTACTCAATCAAAAAGTGAGCTGAGCATTTGTAGTTCTATATTCAATAATAATAATAATAATAATATAATTAATCATTTGAAATTAAATTGATACACATAAAAATTAGGCAAGCTAGTTTTATATTCACATTATACTCATTAAAATTATGACAATTAGTTTAATACCCACAGTGTATATAGTATACACGTATAAATTTCAAATAAAGTAGATCAACATTTCTTATAAAATTCTAACTGATTTCGCTAAGTGCACAAAACCCTGCTGTTGTTAGGTGAGTCATGTCAGAGCCTTAACTTCATTGACGACATCCGTCATGATATTCGATGAAATCGTGATTGTATTAAGTGAATTATAGCTTGTACAAAGTACACATAAACATATTACAGTGTATACATGTATATTGTATACTGAACGAGTGCCCCTATAAAATTTCAAAGAACTTTATACAATATAAATAAACGGCATGAGTAATTGAAAGTTTGACTGGCGAGTCAAGTTCTTCAAGATCTTATGCTTGCCCTGTATCAAATATCATTGTATACAACAATTGAACTAATGAAAACATTGATAGATGATGGAAATTCCAGTGTCTTCTAGCAATAAATAAATATTGCTTGCTGCAGAACTTTGTACTGTGATACCCTGTAAATGAGACATTTATATTTGCAATTACATCTGTTCAAGACTCAATAGAATACTAAAGGTTTCTTTCCATAATTCCCTCTTGCAGATGACTAACCCCGTGTAATCCCGTGTCCGTGTATTTCCAACATGTCCGAGAAGGTGAGCAGCGCCCTGGCCGCCCAGCTGCACGCCCATGCGCTGGCCAATGCATCCAATGAAGCCTCTGTCACCAGCTGCCAAGTGCAGCCCGTCTCCTCCTCCAGTGCTTCCAAGGATTCAACGCAGCCGCTACAATTCGAAACGGATGCGCCGGCTGCGGCCATAAGTGCACAATTGAACTTCAAAATTGTGCCCGTCGAGAGTTTGGGACATGGCTTGGGCAGTAGCTATCAAGAGATGTTTGCCTCGATGAATGCATCTCAAATCTCAAATGCCTCAACCGAATCCAGCTGCAGTCCACCAATGGCGGCAGCAGGAGCAGCTGCAGGCGCACCACCCAAACCCAGCAGGCATATGGCCGTGCAGCCCCTGAATAGCGTGAGTAGAAACCAAGTGAAGAGAATCATAAGAAAAGCACAGCTGGAGTTGCTTGAGTGGCTTGTGCATTTCGGCAGACCCCTTTCTCATGAATCCCTAAACTAAACTTACTCTCTCTCTCTCTGTCGCTCTTCGCCTGCAGAAATCCTGTCGCTTTCCCAAGCTGGAGGAGTGTGCACACTTCCATTACGAGCGCGTGCAGCTGGGCGCACTTTCAGTGCAGTTGCTCGATGACAAATCGGAGCAGATGGGCAGCTCGATTGCCTCGCAATCGATTGGCGGTGAATTGGCGCACAATTCGCTGCGTTCCTCAGGCCCATTTTCGCCCGAAAGCTGTTGGTTCATCATACGTGTGTGTCCGCAACGCTGTGAATCGTTTCTGATCAAGCGCAGTTACGAGAACATGCAAATGCTGGATAAGATGTTGCATCGTTGTGTCTATGATCGCAAGATAAGCGGACTGCGCAACATGTGTGAACTGGAGGCAGAGTCGGAGCTGCAGAGCGAACAGGAAGTGGAATATGCTGTGGCCAAATATCTTGAACGTTTCTCGAAAATTGCCTCGGATTCATTGACATGCGGCACTGTGCTCACCTGGCTGCAGCTGGACAACAAGGGACGTCGTCTGCCGTTGGCCGATGGTGAGACGCAGCGTACAATCAATACACCAGCTGTGGGTGCCGCCTATGGGGTGCGACGTTATCAGGCGCAGGCGCCAGACGAGATCAATATCGAAGTGGGCGACATGATCTCTGTCATCGATATGCCCAGTCCGGCGGAATCAATTTGGTGGCGTGGCAAGAAATCCCATTTACAGAAATCCCTCTACGAAGTCGGCTTCTTTCCGCAGTCATGTGTGGCCACAATTGGTGATAAGGTGCCACGGAATTTTCCCATGCCTGCTCCACTTGTCGGGCATCTGGATGCTTCGCCCACGAAGCCAGTGTTGCGTAAACATGGCAAATTGATAGCCTTCTTTCGCTCCTTCATATTGTCGCGTCCCTCACGACGTCGCCTCAAACAGAGCGGCATCTATCGGGAGCGTGTCTTCTCATGTGATCTATCCGAGCATTTATTGAACAGCGGACAGGATATACCAATGGTACTGAGATCCTGTGCTGAGTTCATTGAGAACTATGGCGTCATCGATGGCATTTATCGACTCTCGGGCATCACATCGAACATTCAACGTTTGCGTAGTGCCTTCGATGAGGAACGTGTGCCGGATCTGGGTAATCCCGAGATGAAAAAGGACATACATGCAGTCAGTTCGCTGCTGAAAATGTATTTCCGTGAGCTGCCCAATCCGCTGTGCACGTATCAGCTGTACGACAATTTTGTGGAGGCCATTCAGGTGAAGGCAGATGAGGCCGACGAGCGACTGCGGCTGATGAAGGAGACGGTGCTGAAGCTGCCGCCGCCGCACTATCGGTAAGGAAAACTAACAGAAGTTTAAGCTCTACATTAACTAACTTCTCTTTCCCTCTCTCTCTCTCTACTCCCCCCTCAGCACACTGAAGTACTTGTCGGAGCATCTGCACAAGGTGTCGCAGCATCACGAACGCACCGGCATGACCGACAAGAATCTGGCCATTGTCTGGGCGCCCAATTTGCTGCGCTCGCCGGCCCTGGAGTCTGGAGGCGTGGCAGCGCTGCGCGGCGTCGGCGTACAGGCTGTGGTCACCGAGTACCTGATACGCAATTGTCACAATATATTTGATGCTCTCGAGGATCACAATGCACGTCTAAGTATTGTGGGAAATGCTGCTGCTGCCGGCTCAGCTTCGGCTTCGACTGGAGCAGGAGCAACAGCAGCGGGAGGAGCCGGTGAGCTGCGTCTTGAGTCGTTGACTGATTGTGAGAGTCTGTTGGTGGAGCAACGTGAACAGGATCAATCACTGACGCTTGTCGAACGACCCAAAAGCCTGAGCACTGGTGGCGCCAAGCTGATAAGCCTGGAGGAGGCGCAAGAGCGGCATTCGCGCATCGAAACCAGCGCGGATCTCAAGCAATCGTTGCCCATTAATTGCAACAGCAATTGCGGCGCCGCGGGTAGCCAAGCAACCTCGAACATTGGCTCATACATTGAGGTGGGCGGCGGTCCGTCTAGTCTGCCGGACAAGTATCACACGGTGCTGTCGGCGCCCCGTAGCTGGCAGAAACGTAAGCCCGATAAGACGCCCTCGTGGAAGTCCATTTTCACGCGTAGTCAACGTCAAGGTGGCTCTGCTGAGCCTGGCCACAAGTTGAGCTTGGATAGCGCCAGTT
Organism: Zaprionus ornatus; assembly: GCA_018904035.1. NCBI lineage: Eukaryota > Metazoa > Arthropoda > Insecta > Diptera > Drosophilidae > Zaprionus > Zaprionus ornatus. The sequence goes on along the minus strand of JAEIFZ010000002.1, from coordinate 19,175,191 downwards.
CCATCAAGGAATCCAGTGTGGGTACATCACGCGTCAGTTTCGTACAGGCTCCCAAGGAGCTGTCGAAGCACGACAAACCAAAATCAATCGAATTGCTGGAGACGACACGTGATGACGTGATTAGCAAACCCATGGAGCTGTGTATACGCTCCAATTCCATCGATAGCCTGCGCACAGTGGGTCACTCTCGTAGTGTGTCACACGATTCGTATTTCGATTTGCTGCAGTCGCCGCAACGCGGTCACATGACCACCTGCCCCTCACGCGAACTCTCCGAGCTGGGACTGAACTTTGATAGGGAGGAGCCTGAGATGCGTATCTTCTCGGAGAGCGAATCTTTGGTCAGTTCACCGCGTGTGGGCAAAGAGAATGTACCGCCGCCTACTTCGGGTTGTGCCACACGTCGTATCATGCGTGCTCGACCCGAGGACTTCTCCAGTCAGACGAATAGCGTTAATCCCAGTCCCAAGAAGCAGCCGCGTCTCAATCTGCTTTCGCCCAGTGCCGCTCGCCAGCTACCTTCGAATCCACAAATACCTTGCGGACATGAGCCTGCGGGTGCAGAGAACTGTTGCAAGCGCTACAAACTGGAAGATCATTTGTCGGATATACAGTTTATCGACTGTGGCACACCGGAGCATCCGTTGCCGGTGCAACAACAGTTTGCCAATGTCGAGGTGCATCCACCGCCTAAGCCAGCGAGGGCAGCAGCACAACCGGCGACGATGACATCGCCAACCGCTAGTGGAGGCGGTGCAGGAGGCGCTGCACGCTATAGTTATCCATCGGTGCAGCTGGGCGCCAAGCGCAAGGAGCAGATAGCTGCAAAGGAGCGTTTTAGCTACCAGGGCACCTTCATGCAGCCAAGTGGAAGCGGTGGCAGTAGCAATAATAGCGGAAAACTGTAAGTTACAGACATAATCTATACTTTCCTTCACTAAAACATTCCCTTACTCCTCTACAGCAATGGAAGTGTTAACACTGCACAGCGCGGCAAGGATCAGTCGACGGTCAAGTTAACTGTGGTCACGCCCACAACGCCTACACGCAGTCCACGCTATTCGCTGTTGCAGTGCGACACGGAGAGCTCGGAGAATAGTTCAGCTGTGAATACACCACAATATGATATGGAACCATTGATGGTGAACTCCGTCATGTCGGGCATATCGGGAGTATCATCAAAGCAGCTGCTGTTGGGCGTAGATGCCACAAGTAGCTACTTGGGCAGCTCCCACGAAAGTCTAGGCCAGCAGGTAGCTTGTGATTGAGATGCCCCAATTGAATCCCTACTCATGGTCCTCTCATTCTCTTTGCAGTATAATCAGCTACCAGAGGTGCTTGAGCAACGCGATATGCATGCATTGAAGCGTGAACTTTCATTGGATTTGCAGCCACAGCGGCCACGTGTGGCCACGTTGCCAGTGAAGGATCAGCTGCAGGCTGCGGCAAGTTCACCAAACAATTCCAACTTTACGGACAACACTAGTCAATCGGTGACACCCAGCGAGTTCGGCTATCAGCATCTGCAGCGTCAGCTGAGCATGCATTCACTGCTGGCAACGGAGGATAGTTCGCCCTACTACGAGGACTTTGATCAGACTCCACAGAAACAACAGCCGGCAACCGGAATAATGGGTTGCAGTCCGATTAAATCGACCATTAGCATTACGTACAAGTCGCCGGAGAAAGAGAAGGCGCCCTCGAAGCCAGCACTGTTGCTGGAGACGAACTTCGATGAGAACATTGTGTACGAGCAGGTGAAACTCTTCAGGAATTCAGTGACCGAGGTGAATCAACTGTTAAATGAGCGACATGCTGGACAGAGTCTCAAGCAGATTGATGAGGAACAACAACTGCAAACGGAGCTGGAGATGAGCCAACAACTGCTCGAATTAGAGCAAGACAGCGAGCTCGAACAAGAGCAGTTGCTCTACGAAAATATCGAATTGCGCAAACCAAAAACTGTTTACGAGAATCTACGTGGCGAGGAAATGAAACTCAATGCTGCGACAAATGAAATAGAACTAGACTCCGATTTGGATATAGAGCTCGATGTAGATTCTGTTGCCAAGCCAAGTGATCGTATCGAACTGGATAGTCTGGACAGTTTGCCAAGCGCCATGGAACAGCCAAGTAAATCGCCCTCGTTCAGTGTCAAAGAGTTGGCCAATAAATTCGAGAGCTCACCGGTTGAGCAATTACCCAATTTTGATTTCACTCAACGCGGTGGCTCAATGAAGAAACCCAACGAGCTGAGTCTACCGGTGGTTGCTGCCACAGCTCCAAAGCCGCTGAAGAAACTTAATAATGCACAGAAGATAACGCGTTCGCTGGATGAGAATGCATTTGTACGCGAATTCGGTGGTAAGCAATTGCAGGATTTGAATGTCTGCAAGCTGCCCGAGTTACCGGAATTGAATAATCGTCGCAAGAGCTTTGATTTTACGCGTCCCAAAACTCTGAATCCTCCCAAGCGTTTGCCCGGCATGAGTATCACCGAGGAGATATGTCAGAAACCAGATCAGCAGCAACAGCAGCTGATCATAACGACACCCACCACGGAGAATCGTATTTCGTTGATACAGAATAATGTGCCAAGGGAGCAGCAGCAGCAATCACAGACCCTTAACCTACCAGCAGGCGGGCGAAAGAGTGTTCTTACTGGCGTTATACTCGATCGTGAACGCATCGATAAGATCAAGGAGGAACGTCGCCAGCAATTGACTCAAAAATACTATGGAGATTCGTTGAAATCGCGTTCCAAGACGGAACTCAATAGCGATGAGAACAATTTCCAGGCACCCGATTCGCTGCGTATCAAGTCGAAGTCACGCGGCGATATGAATACATTGCAAAAGGATATGGATATGAATCTCAAGCAGTTGGCACGCGCTAGCCATGGTTCCGGTTCGGAGAGTACTTTGCATCATCATGCAAGCGATTATAGCAACACGGCGCAGCGTGTACGCAGCATTTCCGATGAGAAGAATCAAAATTGTGATAGCACCAACAACACCACCACCACCACAACTGCAGGTAACACTGGTAACATGCTGCCGGTGCATAGTGTCAAGTCAGCTGCACAGAAGTTTGCACAGAACAATGCAACAACAACAGTGAACTCGGTTCCAGTGTCCGGCAAGTTTGAGCGAGCAGGCATGGCACGCGAACGTCTCAGTAGAAACTCTCTGCCTGCACCGGAGACCAGTGCGAGCGTCAAGTAAGTAAACTTATTAAGCAAATTAAAAATATGTATTAAATATCATTGTCTCTTTCAGCAACCGAGAAAAGATCTCACCACAATTCTCAATACGCGATGTAACTGCGATGTTCGAATCTCGTTCACAAAACCAATAGGCTTAGGCAAACAGCATCGAATCTGAAACAAGATGAAGAACAACATCAACAGCGGCCGCATCATATAATTTATTTAGTTTTTACATACTATATATTAAGCGCATATTTGGACAGAGAAGGAGAATGTATACTTTGATATACAGAATATTATATATATTTTTTTTGAATACTAGTGGACCAGGCGGCTCCAAAGACATAAGACGACGACTACAAAGATCATAATGATGATGATGATGAAAGATGTTACTATGATAATAACGCCGCTGGAGAGATGGAGGAGCATGCATCCGATGGATCAGCAAAATTGAATTTTGTTTTTAAGTGCAAGTGTTTCGAGTGAATATTTCAAAAGACCCAGCGCCGAATGCAAATTGTTATTGCATTGGGCGAACTTAGGCGTTAAGTTTTTAATTTGTTTATTTGTGTGAATATTGCGGTTTTGCTTTCGGTTTTTTTTTTTTTTTTTTGTTTATTATTTAGTTTGTTTCATGTAGAAAACGAAAGAAATTAAACTAAATTATATTTGTAAATTGAAGAGAGAAAAAACACGCTGATTTTTCTTATTACATTTTAATTAATTCGTAAAGCATTTGACGCAACTTTGAGCGAGTTGTCCTAAGTATATTATTATTATTATCATACGATTAATTTATATATATTTTAACAAAGCAAATTGAACAAATAAATTGCAATTCAATGTTTTTTTTTCACACCATCTATATAGATATATTTTTTATAACTACTTGTAAATACTCTGCGCTTGAAAGAACAAAACAAAACTATCGAATCTTTACTGTACTAATACGGAATGCCGTTGCAAACGTGCCGAGCAAATTTATTGCAAATTTTTAATTTGAATATATATCCATAGTTGGTAGCTTAGTCAAAATAGAATCACACCTCGGAAACATAATGGTTGTCTATAGGCTAATAATAATAATGGTTACAGTTCGCTATTAAGAGAACAGTTAAGAGTTAAGAACCTTTTTAGTGTTTTCTTTTGTTCCCTCATTCTTTGCATATGCCGAACTCCGAACATGAATTGAGTCTTTTAAAACCTGTTCTTATGAATATCCATTTAAATTTGCGATATGATTAGTTATGCTATTTAAAGTAAAGCTATAAATTTGTGAGGTAACGTGCACGGCAGACGAGAAGAACAAGAATTCTTTGAGAACTTCTTTATTTGAAAACTGTCCTATAAACTTGATTGATCGTGAAACTTTAATGACCAATAAAACAAAAGATGATAAAGAAAAGAAAATATAACTTACAGCTAACGAACCTATATATTTACACTATATATACAAATATAGTATATACTATGCTGCAAATGTGGTTAATAATTGTATTCAAATTTTACTACTAGCTAAAATTTCATCTAATCTAATCGAATTTTTGATTAATCTTCTTTGATTTAGTCCTGAGCGAGCTGCCAAATTTTTTACTGAGAGCAAAACAAAATGAAATACAAATGAAGTGTTAGAACCGAACCGATTTGAAACACAAACAATAACTAAATAGAAAAGCTTTAAAAACATAAGTTAGCATTTGATATATTTTGATAATGACGAACATAAGCAAACATACAGAGCCACATAAATTAGTTAATAAACAATTGTATTGTACTGTACTTGTATAATGACTGACGGCTGCGAACAATACAGAAAGAAAATGTCTTGCAAAATCCATGAAAGAGTACACATTATTTGCATAATATACCAGAATATATACATATATATATTTACTACCCTATATATATATACAAATATATGGTATATACACACATCCATATATATACATATACATATATTTATTATATGAAACGCTACTCATACTACATCACAACAATCAATAATTGCAAAAAATTCGAAGCTGATGAAAGAAACAAAGAAATGAAAACATTTTTTTTAAGCTGCCACAAGCAGCAACAACAATAATAATAATAAAGCTATAATTTAATGCATATACAATATATACATGAACGAGTTAAATTTAATTTTCTTAAGAGGGTTTTATGGAATTTCTTTTTTTGGCACAAAAACTACAGTGGAGTGTGCTCGACTGTGATATACTCGCTAACCACCAGAAAGATTTCTTAAATATATAACTTCGATTTTTAGCTTGCTTTATGTTGCTTAATTTAGACAGCTGTTTGGAAATCCCTTGTGCATCAATAGTTATTGTTTTCACCAAAGATAAACTGTCTTGCATTAAAATTACGCTTGTAACTCGGTTCTTATCGATTTACGGGTTCCGAAAGGGGTGTGGTTAAATTCTAAAACAAACGTGATCTGCGTGCAATTATAATTATAATCTCTGTGAACTATGTTGTCATCAGGCCCAAAGTTATTATACGTTTCTACGCTATGGGTAGTTGGCTTCAGAGTTGGTCATCATATCTTCTGTAAATATTCCTTATCGCACACATAAGGAAAAGAAAGTTTATTCATGCGTATTCCGATTATAAATCTTGTGTAAACTTTAACTGCTTTCGTGGGAAAAGAAATTTGTTTTTTATAATTATATAATATAATGACAAGCCTTTTTACAATTAAGCACCTTACCTTACCTTAAATTGCATTAAATTCAATTAGTATTAATTGTTAGAAATGAATGTATGTTGATGCGAAGGCGTCTGGTAATTTGAGATCCCGTTCGTGTGCTGAGAGACATCGCTTGGCGTGCTCAACAAGAAGTCATCTGATTTGACCAGGAGCTTCTCATGTTTATTCTAAGATAATTGCCAACACGTGCCCTATCAGCGTCAATCAACCCAAACAGAGCTCAGTGAAGGGCACAGGGGTTCAGCGGGAGTGTGGGTACAATTGAGTGGTGGGAGGACGACAGCTCACTGCAGGATGCAAACGTTTTCACACTTATGTTCAGAATGCGATGCATTCACAAATACCCGACTCTTGAAACATTTTTTATTTAAAAATCCTTTCCAGCCTTCTCCACCGCACCGCGGGTTGCTTCTACAGCAGAAGAGCTGCAGAGCTGCACTGATTGTAGGATGATGGGTCTTCCCCGCTGCGAGTTTCTTTGACAACATAATCAAATTAATATTCTCAAATATTTTGCCTTTTCTCGATCACAGCATGTGCTTTTAACAGAGCAAGCTAATAAAGCGCAAAACGAATTTTCATATGAATCTTTTACATAAAATTTTTTCAATTGAATTGAAGGCCAGACCGTAACTGCAATGCCGGGCATTGCCGCCACTATGATGGAGCTGACTGTGCATCAAATTGCAATGGAAAATATCTGAAAAAACCATGTACCTTTAATACCTTTATTATTTGGGACGAATACACAAATAGAGCAGCTTGCATTCGGTGAAAATATTTTAATATTTATTTAATATTTAATTTGAATATTTTATATTCGTTGCCCCCAAAGGTATGCCTGCCAATTTTTAGCTGAATCCAGTATTTAAACAGACTATATTTATTTTAATGATAATACAAAAAAAAAAAAAAACATTTATTATTTACCTCTCTTAATCCATTATTACCTCACTGACATCCAAAACCATTAGGAAAGGCTGCCTTTGCAGGTTTGTATCTACTCTGATTGGTCGTTTAATAGAATAAGTTATCCGACTGTAAGAAAATGGAAAAATGTAAGTCAATTTCTGTCTAACTTTTAAATTACACTGATAATTTACTTCGAAAACCAATTCCAACAATAATCCTCATTACGATTACGATTGCTGATTTTTACTATGGGAACTATATGTATATTTTATAGTGCTCCGTTTTTGACGACGTTGGTACATAAAATTGTTTAAAATAGATTGAGGCTAATAAAGTTGTTCAGTTTAAATATCTTTAAAAATAACACAAATATCGAAAAATAAGATTGTACCGCCCAGCTATACGATGTACTGGAACAATCCAGCTCGTTTCGACATACCGCGTGCAGCAATTAACAAGAATGTATCTTGTTAGCTCATAACAAGATATAAAAATTTTCTTCCACTAATTCTACATTTGTATTTATTTTTCATACGGGCTGAATCCTGGCAAAGCTGTGGCGGCAGCATCACCAAGTCGACCCTGGAGCAAGCCCCATGATACTCCAACCAAAAATCAGTTTAACATGTGTTAACCGGCGTTAAACTGACATAGAAGGCCAATGGCCTAATATCGATATCTCTAAAAGCAAAATTCGAGCATTTCATGCTATTGACTGCTAGAACCGGTTGAGAATTGGACGTCGCTGATGTGAAAATTATCCTGAAGGAGCCTGCTTGAGTGTAACACATTTTAGGGGTTGTTTGCGATGCACTGTGGAAAATTCGACCACTTTTTCGGGCCCAAATAAATATCTCAAGCACGTAATGAGATATTTAACTTCAGTGTACTGCATTGTGTTAACGTAACAAATATTAATTTTACTACATAATATTGTGGGCGTTAAACATAGTATAAAGAATTTTTTATAGTATTCTGAGATATCGTTTAACATAAGTGGGCGATGTATGCCTCAACGAAAGGAAAAACAGAAAGAATCGTTTCTTTTGGTATACCGAAGGTTTTATTCCCTTGCAAGTGTTGGGCTATTTGTTATATACAAAGGTACAGAATTCTGCGACATTCTTTATGTATTCATTAATAACTAAAATAACTTTTTAACTAAAATAAATACTATTTTCGTAAATATATTTCTAATACTGACTAAACTGATTGTTTTTATAAAAGCTATAGGATATATTAGGTCAAGTTTGTTCGGTTTTTATTGATTTTTAAAAAGATGATAACTTTGTGTACATTTGTCCGATTTAAGATATTCAAATATGCGCCGTTTTGTTCGTAAACTTTTTGCGAACGAGATGCCAACTTCATTATACGCCTCTCGTAGAAGGTTGCGTCCCTATTGGCAAAAAACTCGGAGAGCCAATTTTCACAGGCCTCTTCTCAGCATTAAGTGCGTTCGCCATGGACAGGAAAAGGTGGTAATCACTTGGTGCCGGGTCCGGAATAAAAGGTGGGTGCATTAGGACCTCCCATCCGAGCTCCCGGGGCTTCTGGCGCGTCACCAAAAACGCATATGGCCTGGCGTTGTCCTGATGGAACACAATTCTGCCGGTTCAGTTGTTGGCAGTAGGGGGCCGAATTGAGTGTTTGGCCATAGGGGGGCAGCTGTTAATAGATGATTCCTTGGCAATCCCACCAAACACACAGCAAAACTTTCCTGGCCGTCAATCCGTCTAGGCCGCTTCCCCGAGCTCTGACCACGACCATTTGCGCTCGATGTTTTCGTCATTTTTCATCGCCAGTCACAATCCGCCTCAGAAACGCGTCGATTTTGTTGCGATTCGTGTGGCACCCAAACCTCGAGCTTCTTTTTGAATTCAAGCTTATGCAAATGGTTCCAAACAGTTTTCTGGCTTATCTTTAGTTCCTCAGCAATTAAATAAGTGCTCACGTAACGGTCTGTTTCCACTATTTCCATGATTTTAACGCAATTTTCGACGACAGACCTCCTGACGCGTGGTGCATCTTTGACATCGAAATTACCTAGGAAACCACTTTTGTGCTACACGTTCGTTAACAGTATCGAACCCATAAACTAAATTAATTTTTTCAGCCGCTTTTTTCGCCTTGATCGAAGAAAAATTGTAAAATATGGCAAATTTTCTCTTTGCTGGTGTCCATCTTTGACGAGCGCTCACAATGTACTGAGCCAATCAATCGAAAAACTGTCGAAGACAAATTTTTACCACGAATAAACAAGTTTTCAGCGCCGTATAGTATGACATGATGCGACTCGTAAAACTAGTACTGTGGACAATAACGCCATGACTTAGATAAAAATCGAACAAACTTATTACTTAAACTTATATTATAGTTGTCGTTTTAATAAAATGATCAAAATATAACTAAATGGCAACAGCACTATAGAATTTATTTACTATTTCAAAGAACAACGCTGTGATTCATAAAACACCGAATTTTGCACGATTAAGTTGAAATATCTTCAAAATTAACGAAAATCGTTTGATTAAGTTGTATGGAATCTATGCGATGTTTGTATATGACCGGCTTAGGTCATTCAAGGTACCTCTAAAACAGAGAGATGCCAAGTTAAGTTAACCTATTTCTAAATTTGTATTTATTAATCATATGGGCCGCATCCCGGCGAGCTGTAGCGATCAGCAGTACCAGGCCGACCCATGAAAAAGATAGAGCAAGCTCCAGTCTCTCCGTCTAGATCCAAAATATCAGTTAAACATATGCCCATTCAAATGTTTCACGGACGATAACGGATCTTAGCTATAAGCCGAGAAATGATAACTACAACAACAAAATTCGAGCATTCCATTCTGTTGCCTGCTTAAACCAGTTGAGAATTGGAAGTTGCTGATGTGAAAATTTTCGTGAAGCATACTTACTGCTTGAGGTTGCGATGCCACCATGTGAAATTCTACCACCTTTTCTAGGCAAAATAAATAACTCAAGAACGGAGTATGAGATTTAACATAACTCCGGTTTTTTGCATTGGGTTAACATAACGACTGTTAAGTTTTTACCACGGAAAAATCACTGTTAACATAAAACAGTTCTTCATACCTGCATTCCGGCCGATTGTTCCTATGGCAGCTTTATGTTATAGTGGTTTATTTTCGATGAAATTTTGTATGCATATTATGTATATAGAAGAAGTCCTATGTAGTAAATTTGGTTACAATATCTTTACAAATATCAAAAATCGGACGATAGTTTGTATGTTAGCTATACGATATATCTGTGCAATTCGGCTCGTTCCGACTGATTTCTAGCGTGCAGCAATAGGAAGCATATATGCCAAGTTTCATTAAGATAATTTCAAAACTGAGAGACTAGTTTGCATACCAACAGACGGACACGCGGAGACACAAAGTTACGGGGGCACGAATACCCGGACACAGGCAGACGGACAGGGGTAGTTCGATTCCTCTGTTGATGCTGAAAAATAAAATAGAACGAATTCAGATTTTGTACAGAATGGAAGGTTCCCAATTGCAAGTTTGCCAAATATTTATACTTTTGATAAGATCTTAAAACTCGAAAATTTTCCCAAAAATTATATCCTAATTTGAATACTTTGGAGCCACATTCCAAACGATTGTGTACACACTTTATTGTCCAATGATTAAAAAAACCCTTTAGAATTGTTAAAAAGTCGGGTTTATCTTCCCAAGTAGTATGTTATGCGACGGATCACTTTGATTTCCGCTATATTTATACTTAAATTTATGAAGAAAATAAATTAGTTGTTGTTTTAAAAATAATACCATAACTTAAATCTTTAGTTAACCCGCTTGCAGTCCCTCGTCCCATTCTAGTTCCTTTCTTCGACGAATTTGGTAGAGTAAGCTTAGGCAAGCGGGTGTGACATCACACGGCGTGCTCAAGAAGACGTCATCTGATTTGACTAGGAGCTTTTCATGTTTATTCTCAGTTAATTGCCCACACGTGTCTTATCTACGTCAATCAATCCAAACAGTGGCGCAATGGGAGGCAAAAGAGTACAGAATGGAACTGTTGATGCAGGATGGCAACGTTTTCACACTTACGCACGCCATTTAGTGCATTCAAAACAACCCGCATATAGATCCCGTCACACAGATCTTGTTCAGCGGGTGGTATGCGAGTCCTTTCAGCGGCCCCTCTAAGTAGCCCTCTGTCTGGCCGGCGGCAAGTGATGATTTCAAGGCGATAAGGCTGATATTGACTGCCGTCCCGCGGCGCGTTTCTGTGGCGATTTAATCAAATTAAATTTCTCACGTGTTGTGCTTTTATTCTTCCCTCTTACAATGGGGGAACAATACACAGAAAGCTAATAAGGCACAAAGCAGGTAAGGTAAAGCGCTAACCCTTCAATTTTGATGTTCGGATTTATTATTCAATTAAAAATAATCCTGACGATACTGCAATGCCAGGTTGACAACCTGGGGGTATTGGGAGAGTCTAGTACTTTATGCGACTTCAAATATTAGTTTGATACGTGTAGAATATAGACGGATACAGGAACAAATATAAACAAATGATGATGGTACTTGCGAGATCCTGAATTAAGTGTAAAATTCTTCGTCCCTAATTGGGAGCCTAACAAATTGAAATTATTTCAAGTTCAGGCGGTACTAAAATACCGTAAAACACCGTGATTGAGGTTAAGCCACCCTAGCATTTCGTCTTTTAGCTCCGTGAAGCAAAAAGCATCACATGTTAAAATGAATTGTCTTAAATCAAATATATCAGATTAATTCTGTCGGTAGTCCAAGGCTCCACAGCTTATTCGTTTGTGGAGCATTAGAAGTTAATTGGATAGAAGCCTGAAGTTACAGCAATTTCAGATATGTTATCATGCCTGGAAGTCCGTCAACTCCAAAGACTACGACGCTCATAGAGACTTTAGGTGCATTCCGTAATATTTAGTTCATTAGTATCCCAGCGGTGCTATGTTAAAATGCCAATCTTTTTTCAAAAGACAGTTTAATATTTCTTACTGCCTAATGTGATGTGATCAAGCTCTAAAAAAAATTGTAGTCACAAAATTTAGCGGCCATTACATATAACATATAGACGTTCATACAGACAGACATACTTGACAGACAGTCATAATTGACAGAAGTGGCTACACCAACTTAAGTGTAGATGGTGAGAAAAATATAGCACATATACCATATAATAACAGGTTGATGACAGATATCTTATTCTACCTTTAAGCACATTATTATACACAAAATATAACTATGCCATAATATAACTATACTACAATATTACATAACTTTACAATGCAGTTTTTAAATCCATGACCTAACAATTTGGGATTTCAAGGAGATAAACATGTGTTACTATTCTACCTGAGTGCAGCTTTTTTAGGGACAGCCTACTTTAGGGGTTGCCCATGCCGTACTCTGTAGGCATCTTATAATTCCCAACCAGTATACACAGAGTTTCAACTAAACACCACGTTCTTTGCATTGTCTCTTCACTCTGGCTTCTCTTCAGTTGTCGAATAAATCTTTCGCCTTTTACTAAAGATTTCCGTGGAGAGGAGCACTCTAATGAGTCTAAAATAAATTTTTAGTGTGCCTGACGACTTAGGTTGTCGGGCCAATAAATAATAAATTGAAGAACTGGTTGAATTCTTTTAATGATGCTCTATCATAACCAGAAACAAAAACATTTCATGACCCATTAATTACTGACTTCTTTCAAAATGATCTATTTAAACGACTTTTTCGTGCAGCTAAAAATGACAAATTATTTTTTTCCTTTGCTGGTTTAAACACTTGTAATCGGCATAATCATATAATACTCTTCGCTAGGGTTTATCCAGGCTGTATTTAAATAGAGAACGTGCCCTTAACATCCACTTGTTCTCTACCCCCATCTGCACTGACAATGGAAAATATTTTGGGCAAATCAAATTTTGTGAACAAATTAAATCAAACGACGAATCAAATAAATATATCAAAATAACAAAATATCAGAGCACAAGGCAGCAGAAAGAGAGGGAGGGGAGAGAGCTGATAAAATCGCTGGAAATGCCAGTAAATTACTGTGTGCTACAAACTGCCCCCTGTGAGAATCCTCGCCCTCTACGTGGTCCTCTCATCGTTGTGTGCACATATTTCGTTGTAATTTAATATGTGGCACGCGTTTGGGAAACTTTTTTCGAGCGGGGCAGGAAGTGCTCTGGCTCTCGGCTCTTGCTGCTGCTCTGCGCCTCAATTGTTGCCAATGAGAGCAATTGTGTTGTGAAGGAGCGCGGTGCAGAGGGGTAGAGGCAATGGCAGGGGGGCAGGTTGAACCGCCTGGCAAACTGGTAATTGCATTTGTTAGTGCTCTAATTGTCTGGTCCGTAGCCGGGGTCAGGGGTGTTGTGGGCGCGGCGAAAAGGTTACTGTGCCTAGGATAACAACAAGAGGCATTTAATAAGCATAACCCGCCACTGAGTGTCGCTTGAAAACTACTGCAAATTGCCGAGCTGAAACTGAAAAGTGCCACGGAACGTGCCTGTAACTTTTTGGCCCTTTCAACAAGGGTTTGTGGACGGGGGAGGGAGGCGTTAGCCCAGCAAATAATTGACTAAATTTTTGTTGAAGAGCCTACAATTACGATGCCATGTAAGTGATTGGTTTATCGTTTGGGATAATTAAAGGGAGAATATTATCGAAAACGGGGTATTAATAGATCCATCTGTCAACTGGAATATAATACAATATTATGAGTAAATTATATGTTATATGGCTAGAGATATATGTTCATAGTGATATCTTTATTAATACATCATGTATTTTATATTTACTAAGGAACTATTCACTTGCACTACGATCGAATCACCAGCAATGAAGAATGTATAGGTACTTGTAATAAAACATTAACAATATTAATATATATCACATGCACATTTACTTAAAAGCATATGACAACATATGACATATGACATATAAATAGTATTTTTTATTCCCTTATAAAAGCTATGCAAATTATACCCGACCACATAAAGCAAATATAGTGAGACATAATTGTGAATCTACACAATATCATTCAATTCTGTAATCTAATATATAACTAGTATTGGAACGATCTCGAGATAAGAACCTGCAAGTGTATAAGACCTATGACGTGCCGAAGGAAACCTTTCTTCTTCTTATTTTTATAAGTTTGAAACACATAAAAGAAAACAACTCTACAATTATATACGTAATATACATATTCTGAAACAGTGTCGTAAATAAGTTGGAATGAGCGGGATCGAACCGATATACCGCATAGTCCGACTATTACTATTTTTAAAATATCGCAACCAAATATCGGCTTCCATTTCGTACAGTAAATTCTATATCTGGCAGAGGAATAATTGGTCAAATTTAAAATTGTTCTTTAGAAAACTAGAAACAAGAGTTCTTACAGTTGTAAACGAAGTTATCTATTACACTAAACAATTATCATAGGAACAATCAGTGAAGACCTTAATAAGAAGCTGCAAGTATATACCACGTATCCTTCGATATGATGACAGTCTTTCTATCTTGTTTTATCAAAGCAGAAAAATCTAAAAGACTCGCAACGATTTTTATAATGCACATCATTATAAATTTTACATACTAAGGATCGTATATGTTCCAGACAGAAGAGTGCAAGAGGTAAGAGAGGGATAAAAGGGTTTCTTGGAAAACTGACTATCGAGCAAATCGATCTTAACATTTAATACATTATCCCTAAGCCAAACTGTAACCTCCACCACTTTGCGCATTTCCTAAAGTGCCACCTTTAACCTTCCGCACGCAAGGATGTTGCCACTTGTGGCACGACCCTTGTGGAAGCAGCTAAACAAATTACCCCTAGCTTGAGAAAAGTTCATATTGCTCTTTGTTCAGAAGTTAATTTACCGAGAATCAAACTCAAAGAGCGGATGCTACAGCCGTACACGGGCATCTGAGAAGCCGACGTCGCTGATGAATCTGATCTGTAACCTGATCTTTGACACACTTCAGCTTTGATTTCAGGGAATTATGGTATGCAAGCAGAGAGAAAAAACAAAATAAGCCGATGAGCAGGAAAAAACAATGAGACGAGGTCGCATCACAAAAGGATTTGACCGAGCAAACTGACACAAAATGTTGTAATTGCCATAAGACTGAATGGAAACTGGAACCAGAAGAAGGTTGGGGGAGTGAAATACGCCCTAGTTAACCGCAAAGTGGCCGTTGCAATATGATGCTGCGTTTTTATCATTACAAAAATTAAGCTTAGCCCCTTTGAGTTGGCCACGTGCAACAGACACACGCATTGGAGACGCACAGGAGCCGCACAGAGGTTAAATGAAATTCCAAACAAATCGATAATAGACTGAGAAAGAACTCTTAAGGCAGCTTCACCGTTATTTAACCAACGCTTCCGCACGTATCATGAAAAAACGCGACAAACAATGAATGAAACTTGAAGTTGTCAGTTCCGGGGTGCGCGCTCTACTCAAGTGCAGCCAACAAGCAGCTTCTGTCAGTTATCAAGGGCCTTACAACCTGACAGCACTGAGTTACAAGTGGAGCCAAGGTACAAGGAGATGCTCAGGGGAGTTGATGTAGGAGTATATACTAAAATAACGCCAGAGTTTATAGTTAAAGCGTCTTAATTGCATGAAGCACAAGTGCACTGAGAGAAATCAAGCAGGTGTTAGGAAATACATTGATATTTATAAGAATCAAACCCAGCTTGAAGCTCAACATATGTACACACTGACGGTCAGTCTGTTCCGTTTTTATTCCCGTTTAAAATAGAAAGACTGCGTAAAAAATTTCGTATTTCTCAGAAATGTCTGTCTGTATGAGCAGCTTAACCTCAAAAACTATAAGAGATAGTGTTGTCGAATTTTGTGACAACAAGTTTGAGCATTGCACCCAAATTAATTATGTTTTAGAATAAGGCCACGCCTTCTTCTGCCTCCACTAAATAGCAAAGATCGAATTGCAAGCGTAAATTTAAAGCAAGAACTTTCATGTTTAGTATGTTAACGATGTAAATGATTTGTAATAGGAAAATAAATAAGGAATATTTTTAGTAAATGTATTTAGTGAATGAGCTGGAGTACTATGGGTAGCCCATCTGACTATTGTTTATATTATTTTGGCGTATTTAACGTAATTAATAAACAATTCATTTTTGTGTTTGGTTCTTAAAAGTTCTGCAGCATTGTATAAAGACTGCCATATTTGATATATCGTATGACATTAGACTGCCATATCTGATACATTGCACATCATTTGACTGCTATATACACAGATTATATATCATAATACATTAGACTGCTATATATGTATGAAAAGGTATACTACCATTTGCTGCTATATACACATATTATATATCATATACCATCAACTTCTTTGTGGTACCTTCATTTGGAATTCCTTAAAGAATTTCATTATGTTATCCTTTCTTCTTATATATGGTGCCTTAAGTACATATCTAAACAACTTCATTATGTTATCCTTTCTTCTTATATATATGGCACCTTCAGTACCTATCTAAAGAATTTAATTATGTTATCCTTTCTTCATGCAATTTCTCAACTGACTCCTCCTTTTGTCAGTGTGGTCACATTGCAGCTTCTTCAACTTGCTACTCGCCACTTTCCACGCCTCCACTCTACACATACACCTAATGCGCCCGCTTTAGGGCTTTAACCTAATAATGATGTTCGACTTACTTTGCGTGACTTATTTTATTAATAAAACGAGCAAATTTGTCTTGCTTTTTGGTCGCATCCATGACTCGCACAGACACACACACAAACACACACGCGCACACGCTCGTTGCCGTCGTTATTGTTTTTCGCAGCACACACTTACACACTGACTTTACCTACCCTAAGCCCATCCCAAATAGGCAGCATATGCCTGTGTGTGCGACAAGGACAACCATTGCTGTTGCGCCTGGCAACCCCACGATGGCGATGGCAAGCCCTGATTGGCTGCTCGACTGTGCCGCGTAGGACACACCCACCAAAGAGGAGAGTTCTGACTTTTTTGGGGCACATGCCCCTGCTGACGGAGCTGCCTCAGCTACTGTTGAAGCCAAAGTGGGCTGTGTGAGGTAATGCTGAGGCTGATTGAATTACAGACAAGTATTTTACGCCTAATTGCCTGAGCTTAGTGCCGCCAAGGGGGAGACATGAAGAGTGAGGGGGGGGGGGGGGCAGTATTAAGCCAGTCTAATACCTATTATGGCTTCATTACGGTACAGTTGTGTAGACAGTGCGATGAAGTGAAAGATGCTCAAGCAAGTATCTGCTGCTGTCAGCGTATTACGCATACGCACCGTTGTGTGGGGGAGGGACAGTGAACGAGACAAAGAGACAGAGAGAGAGAGAGAGAGAAAGAGTGGAGGGCGGCGACCGAAACCGAGCAGTCTGGCCATCAATCAATAAATTAATTATAATAATTGTGGCATTTAATGAATTTAATGCATGCACATCAGCAGCAACAACAACAACAACAAAACACAACAACAACACACAACAGCGCCGACACACAATGGCGGCCATGACACGTTAATTATGGGCAAAATGGCGTCGCAGCTGGCGTTGACGGCCGCGACGTTATACTGACTGCTGACAAGTTATGTATTTGCGGTTAACATGGTCCAATTAACCCAAGCTTTTGCACAGCCATAACCCAGTTACAGGCACATATCCCTATTTAGTCGCTGCATATGTCTGCCTGTATGTGTGCCCGTGTGTGTGCCCGTGTGTGTGCCCGTGTGTGTGCCTGTGTTTGCCTGTATGTGTATGTGTATGTCTGCCTGTGTGTAGGTAAAATGCCAGCATTATGGTACCAAATCAAGCGGTGCAAATGGCTAAATTGCATTGTCGTTTGAACCCAACCAAGCTAAAATTAGTCTGCGCTAGGACAGAGACTGATACTGCGAGTCTAGTACGGGGCAGACGAGAGAGCAGCAGTGCGTTGTGTGCGAGCGAGGGAGACAACCCTATATACTGGGTACTGCATGCAAATGGGGGTGTGTTTATGCGAACTCAACTTTTTTTCGGCTATACCATTTGGCTCAACCCCCGCCTCTAACTCTGAGCACCGCAACTGCAGTCGGTGCAAAGCGAGCGGTGGTGGTGCTGGTGCTAGTGCTGGTGCTGATGCTGGCAGGGCGGACAGGCAGGCAGGCAGGCAGGACGGAGGCAGGACGGAGGCAGGATTCGTTGCATAGTCCGTTTAGAGCGATTTGCTTGTTGATGTGCGGTGATTGCCGCAAACTCAACGCGACCGTCAACGAGTAAACAACATAAGAGCGCGCGCGAGCGACGACAACGGCGACGAGCGACGACAACGACGGCGACATCGGAGGACATAGTACGGCAGAACGACATGTCGACGCTTAATGAGCACAACGTCAGCACAACTGGTCCAGCAATGGCAGCAGCAGCAGCAGCAGCAGCGGCGGCGGCGACGGCAGCGTCGACGACAGCAGCAACGGGAGCAGCAACTGCAACTGTTGCCAGTAGCAAATGCTGTGCCGCAACGACCGCAATGTTAACCACAAAAACGCCATTCTCCATTGAACATATTTTATTCCAAAATTTAAATGGTGCAAGCGCCAACAGCAACAACAACAACAACAATAATAGCAATAATAATAGTAGTATTAATCATAATCAAAAGTGCAGCAAATTCACAGTGAAAAGTGCTCGCAACACGTTACCCGTTTCCGTTTCCGGTTCCGGTTCCGCGGGAATTTCCGTGTCCGGTGGCTACGACAATAATACAAATCGTTATCCAAGTGCCAGCACAGCGACGGCTCCAACGCGCTCCAACACAACCAGCTGCAGCTCCAGCTCCGGCTCCGGCTCCAGTCCCAGCCATGCGTCGGCTGCAGCAGCGGCGGCGGCAGCAGCAGCGTCGGCTTACGCCAGCCAGGATTACGTGAAGTCGCTGCATAGCCAACGGTGTGCTTAACAAATTAATATTTGGTCTTTTTTTGAACAAAAGAGTATTTAATATATAAGTAAAATAGTATATTCTTTTTTTTCAAGTGTATAGGAAGTGTCAGTTCTCAGAAACCAACTATAAATATTTTGGCTGTTCTTTGTGATAGATATATCTATATCTATATGATATAGTTAGATATCTATGATATGATATATGTTATCTAAGTATCTATATCGTACAACTTTATGATATAACTATAATTTTAAGATTTCAGTTCGCCGAACCGATAGGATTACGTGAAGTCGTTGCATAGCCAACGGTGCGTTTAACAAATTAATATTTTGACTTTTATTGAACAAAAAAATATTTAATATATAAGTAAAATACAATAGTATATTCATTTTTTTCAAGTGTATAGGAAGTGTCTGTTCTCAGAAATCAACTATAAATATTTTATATATGTGATAAATATATATCTATATTATATATCTACATGATATAATGGAATGTATATGATATGATATATGTTATCTAAGTATCTACATCATAAAGCTTTATGATATACCTATAATTTTAAAATTTCTATTCGCTCAACCGATATGATGGAAGCGTATTACCAATTGGTGTAAGCCAAAAATGCAGATGTAGCTGGTAGGAGGAGATATCATACTACATACATTATAATTCTTCTTGATCAGTGTCCATCTCCGAGTCGCTTTAAATTGAATTGACACGGATTGCAAGCGCAGTTTTGAATCTAGAAATCGCCTTCCACGTTTCGTTAACGGTGCCGCAAAGTATGCAACACAAAATATTATGAATTTTGAAATAATTTCAATCCCAATCGCTACAAAAAAAAAAAAAAAATCCCAATCGGTAGATTTCTTCCTTTTTACTCACCAACAGATTGTACATGTAAAATCCAAATCATAAAGATTCAGATTCTACAGAAGGGGATATCATACTATAAACATTATAGTTCTTCTCGATCAGTGCTAATTTCCGAGTCGCTATAGAAATGTTTGTCTCTCCGTATGTCTGATTATCTGTCGGACTGTGTGTCTATTCTTCTTGTTTTAGAGTTTGGCCACGCCCTTTTTCACCTCTTTAAATTGAAAGGAATTGCAAGCGCAGTTTTGAATCTAGAATTTGCATTTAACGCTTCGTTAACGGTGCCGCAAAGTATGCAACACAAAAAATAATTAATTTTGAAATAGTTTCAAACCCAATCAACTGTAGATTTCTTACTTTATTACTCGCCAACAGATTATATATTGAAAATACAAATCATAAAATTTCAGACATTTACAATTTGATGCAGATTATTAGATATGTTTGAAAAGTTCTAAAAACTTTCAAATATTTTGTTAAACAACAACAAACGATTCTCAATATATATTGTAGAAATTTTTAGCAAGAATTATTTACAAAGAAATATACCCTGCGACGTCTAAAATAAAGCGAATATTCGGGCCTAGTTATTTCTTTTAATATTTTTTAACCATTTATCAAACAATTAAAATCTTTCAAATCGTAATAAATACTTGATATTCAGATAAAAAGGTCTCAATAATTAGTTTAAAAGAAACTGAAGAATAAAATATATAATCAGTTTCCTTATAACATACATACATATATTATCTTTGGAGTAAAAATAAATTTGTATCCTTCGTAAGAAATCTTGGAGGTTGAAGCTCAAGTTTTTCAGAGATTGCTATACATAATGTATGCTTTAGAACCCCTTAAGCCTCGAGTCGTAAAATAAACTAAGATGCTTTAAAACCGAAACTATTTTCAAGTTGCATCGAAAGACCTATTCAAATCTAGTTTCCCTTTAACAGTTCCCATCAGTCACGCACTGCGGGCCCACACTATGGACATCCCGGTGTCGGCACAGCTAGTGAATCGAGTGCTCCACAGCAAATGGCGTCAGGCAGCGCCGGGGCGGGACCTCCGCCTCCGCCACCGCCGCCAAGTGCCGCCAGTGGACCAAACGGAATACTCTATCCCAGTGCAGGCTACAGTGATCACGGCTTCCTGCAAATGACGCTGGGCTACTTGTCACCATCGTCCGGCACATACAAGTCTGTGGATCCCTACTTCTTGTCCCAAGGTAGGACCATCCCCTTCCATTGTGAGCCCCTTTCATTTGGCCATTAGCAACACCGAAAGTTTTTTCGGGTGCACAGACCAATTACCGGAGACAAACTATGGCGTGTAATGCAATTAATGTGACCCTTCCCTACTGCCTCTTTGTTTGTTGCAGCCAGTCTCTTCGGGGGCTCACCCTTCTTTGGGGCACCAGGCTGCGTGCCTGAACTGGCACTGGGATTAGGCATGGGAGTGAATGCATTGCGCCACTGCCGGCGTCGCAAGGCACGCACCGTCTTCAGTGATCCACAGCTGTCGGGGCTGGAGAAGCGCTTCGAGGCGCAACGTTATCTCTCAACGCCCGAACGCGTGGAGCTGGCCACGGCACTGGGTCTAAGCGAGACACAGGTCAAGACGTGGTTCCAAAATCGTCGCATGAAGCACAAGAAGCAGCTGCGACGACGCGACACTGCCAATGGTAAGTGGCCAAGACAAGACAAGACAAGTTTCTTTGTGCCAAAGAACTTTTGGCCAATTAGGCAGAAGCCTTTTGGCTTTTAGCTGTCGAAAGTTTCGCTTAAAGTTTGCACAAATCAAATTAGTTACTCAAATTTCTCAAAATTCTTCTTACTAAACTTCTTCGTCTGCCTCTTTTCTTTGCCTCCCAGAACCCGTTGACTTCTCACGCAGCGAAGCGGGCGGCAAGCAACAGCAACACGGAGAAGCTTCTAACGGCGCCGCCTCCTCCACAGACTCCTCCAAGCAGTCCAAGCAATTGGTAGGCGATGGCCATCAGTCTTCTAGCACCCAACAGCAGCAACAGTTGCAGATGTGCTTCCTGCAGCATGGCTATTCAACCGATGACTACTCCGACCTGGAGGCTGACAGCGAGGATGAGGATAACTCCAGCGACGTGGACATTGTTGGCGACTCCAAGCTGTATCAACTCACATAGGTCGCGTAGGTCTGTTTGCGCTGCTAATGATGATGAGGATGATGGGTGAGAAATGTCAATAAGCTTGCCGTGCTCAGGCAGCCAAAAGAGGAAGGGGAAATTGGTCGTTGAAAAATACCAGAACCAATACTAAACTTTTTGTTAGTTTTTGTTGTTATAAGTTTATTTAAGTCTATATATGTGCAGTATTTTTGATAGTATTTCCACTTCACATTTTATTTTCAAATAATTTAAAATAAAAATCCAAGATTGTCAATGAAAGAGCGAACTGTTAGTTATAAATTTTATTTATTTCAAATTAGATTTAATTTGAAATATTAAATTGTGCAGTATTTTTGGTATTTGCACTTTAATATTTAAGAAACTTTCAAAAATATCACTGATTTATTTTGTTGGTTGATTTCACAAACAAATTAATTTTTTAATTTATATTTGAGCAGTATTTTTTGTGGTTTTTGGTGATTCCATTTTATATTCAAGGCACTTGAAAAAAACCAAGATTAACACTAAATTAGTCACTTATTTAAAACTAATTATTTGACAAGAACTGTGAGCTACAGTTTTGATATATTTTCTGCAAGGGTTTTGGTATTTTTTGAGTATTTTTACGACATAATTTGTACCCTTTAAAAGCATCATTTATTGTAAATATTGATCGCATTTCGATCTGAAATGAGCATCAGTCTAGTCACAACTATATCTAAGCTATAAAATACTATAAATTATTATGAAAATATTTCGACTCTAGCCATTAATTACGAGTACTTCCATACTAAGCTGCCCCACTATTTTAACCTCTATTACTATCGCTCTCTCTCTCTCTCTCTCTCTGACACTCTCTCTGTATACCAGCGTAGCTCTATTGATGTATTAGCCAGCTTAGTTTTAATGCTTTTCAAATAAAAACTTATGTGAAAACTCATGTCTTGACAACTTTCCTCCATTTTGATTTCTTCTCTTTGGTATTTTTTGGTATTCTGCGCCGGCGTCCGCTGGGCAATCAAATTCGATTGAGTAGCAACAAGAAAAAGTAGGCACTAATCAGGTTAAATTGCGACTTTTTCGCACAGGGTTGAAGTGGCACTGCACCACGCCTTTGACACGCCCACAGTTCCACCCCCAATGGGTGTGTTCATGCAGAGGGTGTAACGGCGAAGTGCCCTCAACAATGGCAATATAATTGCGGGTTATTAGCAAGCCATTTGGCGGAACACTTTGTTGCCGGTTCTCGCATCACAAAGAGATCCAAGTTCAATTGAACTTGGAATTGTGGGCGTCCTAGTAAACCGGGCACCGGAAATAGGGTTATTGCAGCACTCCATATGCTTGTTCTTATGGTAAGTGTGATGAAAGCAACGTTATCTTACTAAATATATTTATAGCAAATATTTTAGAGTTATCCTGAAAGAATATATAAAGAAGCTTAAACGTTCCTCATTTGGGTAAGTACTACTGCAACAAATTTACTACGATATAATTTAAATTCCTCTATTTTACAACTTTCGCATCTATAAAATGAGTTTATGTACATATGTATATAAATTCTTAATCAGTATCAATAAGGAAGTGTAATTTGATATATTCGTCCATTCGTCTGTTGAAACGTTAGCTAATGTCTCAGTGTTGAAGGTATTGAACCAGGACTTACCACACACAATCTTATTGCTTAGATCAAAGCAGACCAAAATATCTTATAGACGATATGGTACTTTATATAAGGCAATAATCTTACTACTATGCTGTATATTTTATCAAAATGATACCACTTAAATGTTATATTAGATTTCGTAGGAACAACCAACCAATATCAGTATATTGTTTTTGTGAAAATCCCTGAAGGGTGTAACCCTTGGACGATTGAATATAGTCAAAAAAGGGTTTACTAAAATTGTATAATTGTAAATGTATGTAGCGAGCAAATGGAAGCGTGCAAGACCCCCTACAACTACAACGGAAGATATATACAAAATATAATTGTATCCTACAGTCGCGTACGCTTTCGCATTTAGTTGCTTCATTTTTTTAAATATTTTATGAACTAACCTACATATAGTATTTTAGAACAAGGCAATTGCAATAGGGTCCCGAGAAATTTTGCACAATGACCCATAAGACCGATATTTGGTTTTATGTTTATTATATTCGAAACCGATAAGTCAAGTTTGGTTTTGATATTTAAAGGAGTTGAACATTGATTCAGATACATTTGGTTGTAATTTTGGATACTATTCTTGGTTTATACATTTCTTACCGGCTCGATGTTAAATAACTAACTCCAAAGGGTTCCAATTGCTACTATTCCAATTGTAAATCATCAAGTAAACGAATAATTTTATTTAATCCTGATATATCAAAATTAGCAGTATACTTTTCCAATTCATCAAAACTTTCAAACAGAGCCTGATTCTGTAGCTTTGTGGCTGCGCTTATCCTGTGCATTATCGCACTGCTGTTCTTAACAAAATTCTCAATAGTTTTTCCTCTCATTCGCTCAAGTGTCTCCATTATAGTGTTATTAGTACATTTAAGTAAAGTTTCCTTAATATTTTGTTGATCTTCACGTTTGTCGAAAATAGCTTTTAAAAAATTGGTCCTGAAATTCATCAATTCTTCTTCTGTTATATTCATGAACTTGGATTTGAATATATCACGGGATATTTGTATTTTTTCAATTGTCTGTTGGTCCACAGCTTTACAATCGATAACCAACTGCATCATATATACCGTTATCTCTTTTTCATAGTGATGACGTTCTTTGCGAGCCTGTTCAGAAAGTTGTTTCACCTGCTTGAGCAGAATCCTATCGTCGTATCGTATAATTTTTAAGCGGAATTTCTGAAATAACGCTTCATCGGGTGCATAGCCGAAATCATTGAAGGACTTAAACAGTATCCAGTCAAATTGTCGTAATTCTGCGCTTAACTTGTGCATTTCGGGACTGGCCTCGGCTTTGAACCGAAATAGTATTCCATTCTCTCGCTGCTTATATAATACGCACGCATCTTCGTATCGATTTAGGGATCGTTCGTTTAAGACTTTTGCCAGCTGCTCTTTCGGCACATACTTCAGTTTGTTAAAATCGGTTTGCGGCCCATCGATAATTAATCGAATATCTTTCTCCGAAATATTGATGAAGGAATCGAAAACAATCCAATGCTCCCACCAGTCCATGTCAACCTCGTCCACTCTCATGTAGTGTGTTACAAGTTTACACTTAACAGTTGCCAGCTCCAACTTATTTGCCATTATTTCTTTATGGGTCTTCTCGGTCAGATTTGATATATACTTGATAATGTTCATATCATCATTTGATACGACACTAGCGTTGATCTGTAATATAATCAATTGATGTACTTATCACAAGTATATTTAATATGCACATATGAAGATCAAACTTCGTTACCGCCAAACAAGCCAAAAGAGTCAGGGTTATGAGAAGCAAGCAGAACATTTTGAAAAACCTCTAAATGAATTTAATGTTATGGTATAAATGTATTATAAATTGGAGTAAAAGTTTACGTTTATTGTATGTGTTCTTTATTAAGAAAACTGAATTTTGTCACACTAAAATATTTGACAAAAATATCTTTGTTTCGTTAACTAAAGCAAAGGTTTTTAAGAAATTTAGAATTCTAGACCTTTCAGATATAACTATTACAATTTACAAAATAAAGACAAAACATTAATATATTAAACTATACATTTATAGATTATCTTAAATATTTGAAAATTCACATGAACAAACAAATCACAAAAAATATGGTAAACACTTTACGCAAATCAAAAGTCGAGCCTCCGTATCTATCAGCTGATAGAAAAATCTGGTTTGTCGGCAAAACAGCTTGCGGTTCTACGTCTACTGCCGTTAACAACCTCGCGATAGATATGTATGTATCGCATATAGGGTGTCTGGAAAGTTTTAGGTGCTTAATGTAGTATAATATAATATTTAGTTATGGAATTGTTATTCCTATATATAAATGTGTTTTTATTTTTATTTTATTTACTGTTTATTGTGGTTAACCTCAAAAGTGTCACCCTTTACAATCATGCACAGACACGTAAACACACAACTGATAACAGAAAACATTGGAAAAACCATGTGAAATAGGTTATAGACAAGTTGTTAAAACGAAATTGAGCAGTATTCCGATTGGAATTTGGGCATTTTTTTTGTATCTCTCTCTCTCTCTGGCGATCCACACCCATTTCAGTGAGAGCGGCTGGCAACTCTGCTCATTAGCTCAAGCAACCTACGCACATACATACATGCACTCACACTCTCACAGACGGTGTGCATGCATGTGCTTGTGATGGGGGCATGTCTCGCTCTGTCGATGCCAATGCTCCCTTGACTGCGCTCCCACTTTGCCGCTCTCCCTCTCCGCCCTCACTCACTGGCGCTCTCTTCTGCACGCGTGAATTTACATACACACATGCATACATATATGGTATCTGTACCTATACCCTGCAATGTGCATATCAGTTTTGTAGGTGCGTTAAGTTAAGTATGATTGCCTGCAGAATTTGCAGTGTTTTTAAATTTTTAATATTTTTTTTAATTACTCATTAATGAACACTTTAAGGCTTACCCAGCACTGTATTTGGAGTATTTATAAAGCGAGCATAATCACTTGCAGCGTATTGACAAGTAACCATATGCATGCAGGTTGTTTCCTAGTCATATATACAGGGTATACTTTCACGTTTGAAAATTAAGAGTGTTCTTGGCATACAGGGTATTTCGTAATCAATCCAACACTAGCTAATTACTACGTATTTCTTTAATTTTTGTTCGCGTATGGCACACAAGTTGTGACGTTGCAGTCACTGTCGCAGTCGCCCCGCGACGCGTCGCGACGTTTCCATTGCCAGCTGAAAGTCAACACTTGGCGGCCTCCGCCTCGGTCAACGTCGCTGTTGCCGTCGCAGTCGTCGCTCAGTCTCTTCAGCACAGCCGTCGACTTCGGTGTTGCCTGGTTGTGTCTTCTGTACAGCTCGTGTTCAGTTCGTGCGTTCGTTTCTGTT
Organism: Zaprionus ornatus; assembly: GCA_018904035.1. Lineage (NCBI taxonomy): Eukaryota > Metazoa > Arthropoda > Insecta > Diptera > Drosophilidae > Zaprionus > Zaprionus ornatus. The sequence goes on along the minus strand of JAEIFZ010000002.1, from coordinate 19,148,324 downwards.
TTGATCAGTTCGTTTATCGTCTTCCTCTCTTCTTTTGTAAGTTCAGTTGTTGCCCAAAAGGAAGCACAACAAATGCGAAAAGCAATAAAAAGAACGCGTTAAGTCTACTGGCTGCCGGCATCGGACGGGGTCATAGCAAAGTTAAAGAGAAGCACATACTACTTGGCAATGTTATCGCCAGATTTCTTCTAGATACACTTATAGATATAGCGCACAGACTAGTTCTCTAAGTGGGGTATATAGATGGATGTGGATACACAGGCAAACAGGTCTATACGTATACGATACAGTATATTAAAACTGTATTCTAAATCATGTGGGGACTCCAAAAATAAAAAGAGGGGCACGTGTCGTTGACGAAATAGACAAAAACACATCTATAAACTCTTCTTCTTTTGTTCCGGTTCGATATTTGTACTATATTATGTTATGTATGTACAACAAACAGGTTATCAGCTAGCCAAAACAACCGAAAAACCGCACTAAAGACACACACACACACACACACAAGCAGGGACTGACAACTTTTTGATAAGTATTCGTGGGTCGACGAGGCGTCTTCCCTATCTCTCTCGTTTGACCTTCACACCCGTCTCCGTATGGCATTTTTGCCTTGTGTTCCTTTTTTGCTTCGGTCTCTCACTATAATAATTATTTGTTTTTTTTAAGGAGCCACAGGAACCGCAAAATATACAGTATAGCCCCACAATGGCTGCCAAGAACGGTGATTGTAAGTGCAATTAGAGCCTTCTTCTGCCTCATGCTTGTTGCGTGTTACCCGTTCCGCCTTTTCCCCCCCCCCAATTTGCACTAGTTCCAAAAACCTACCCAACCACTTTTGTTGCAATCCCCAAGAGATTTCCAGTTTTTTCTTTACTCCAACTAATCAACTCGCTGCTCTTTTAATCGATTATGCAATCTATGCTATAAGTTTGTGATCTAACTAACTGTTGCTACCTAACAGCTGAACTCACTAGTAAATAATATATTTACATGTACAAGCACTTACAATATTTACTGTGCTTAAAACGAACTAGTTTTCTTATCAAAATTACAAAGGTCTATAAAACCTTTTTCTATTATGAATTTGCATGCAACTTATTTTAGCTTTCTATTTTTATGATTTCTACAGTTGTTGTTTAAATTATTGATTATGTTCTTTATTTGCTAGAACTGTTCTTTAAAACTATCTTTTTCTATATGAATACTACAAAAAACTTATACGGAAAAGTAAAAGAATCACACAGATTTGAATGTGAAAAAATTGTTCACATTTTAATAATAATAATACTGATGATACCATCACGTATTATATAGTATACATATTATACTTACATACATATGTACATGTATTCAGCATATCATATCAGCGTGATATCAATAAAATATTCCATTCCGGCTGTATATTACTAAATAACACAGAATTTTGCACATTTTCCACATATTTTTATGTATTATAAATTTTAATATAATATTATAGTAGCGTATTTAACGTATACCCTTTAATCATTAAAAACAGTCAAAAAAGGATACACTAAATTTTGTTTTTTTATAATTATAAATAAATTAAAAAATTTTTATGTAAATCCTACATTTTTAATCAATTGATTAGATATCAATGTATCATCGTAATAATTTGATTGGATGATTTCATATCTTACTTAAAGTCAAAGCAATCATCTCTAAGGAAATGTGCTTGTTTCTTGGCAATGTTGATTTCAAAAGACAATTTTGTACAACATAAATAACATAACATGAATAAGTACATATTATAAATATAGTATCCCTACTCATTCCCCAATCGAATAATCAAATATGCTTTTCCCTTCACAGCCAAAATGTCTCAACAGGGACCCGCCTTCGATTCAAATGCGATGACGCTAACGCGTTTCGTGCTGCAGGAGCAGCGAAAGTTCAGGGATGCCACAGGTGATCTCTCCCAGCTGCTGAATTGCATACAGACCGCGATCAAGGCGACAGCATCGGCTGTGCGCAAGGCTGGTATTGCCAAGCTGCATGGTATTGCGGGAGATATCAATGTGCAGGGAGAGGAGGTTAAGAAACTGGACGTTCTATCCAATGAACTGTTCATTAACATGCTGAAATCTTCCTATACCACCTGCCTGATGGTTTCCGAGGAGAATGAGAATGTCATTGAGGTGGAAACGGAACGTCAGGTAAGCTAAAGTAAAAGGAGATTATCCTGACAGCAGATGAACCATTTTCCAACTTCAGGGCAAGTACATTGTGTGCTTTGATCCCCTGGATGGTTCGTCCAACATTGACTGTCTGGTGTCCATCGGTTCCATTTTTGCGATTTATCGCAAGAAGAGCACAGGTCCGCCCACTGTGGAGGATGCTCTGCAGCCGGGAAATCAGCTGGTGGCCGCTGGCTACGCTCTCTATGGCTCCGCCACTGCCATTGTGCTTGGCCTGGACAATGGTGTCAATTGCTTCACCTACGATCCCGCCATCGGAGAATTCATACTGACTGAACCCAACATGCGTGTGCCCGAAAAGGGAAAGATCTATTCGATCAACGAGGGCTATGCCAGCGACTGGGAGAGCGGCGTCTACAACTACATTGCCGCCAAGAAGGATCCTACCAAGGGCAAGCCCTACGGTGCACGTTATGTTGGTTCCATGGTTGCCGATGTACATCGTACTATTAAATATGGTGGCATCTTCATCTACCCGGCCACCAAATCAGCACCAAATGGCAAACTCCGCCTTCTATACGAGTGCAATCCCATGGCCTATCTAATCATCAAGGCTGGCGGTCTGGCCAGCAACGGTTCGATAAGCATTCTGGACATCGTGCCACAGAAGATACACGAACGCAGTCCCATCTTCCTGGGCTCCAAGACTGATGTCGAGGAAGCGCTGAGCTACTTGAAGTGATTCCATTTCGTGTTCATCAAATGATCATAAATGTTTTCCAAAATCCTCTACTCTAATGACAATAAATGTTTTCCTAATTTACTATGGGGTTGATTATTATATTATGCTATATATTATTTCAGTTGTGCACTTTAGGAACTTCACTACAGCTTTCCATCCATGTTCAGAGTTGTGATGATTTAGGTCTGTTTTTGAAAAGCAGTTCTTCTCCAGGTCGCCTATGGGATTACTACATTACTATTATTACAAATATATAAAATATATATAGTTTATTTTGAAACAAACAATACAATACAAAAATGTAAACAAGATTTCCTAGATGAATGTGAAGTATTCCCAAATGGAATATGATAAAATCTCTACTTATCGAGGTGTCTTAACAATTCTAACGGGAGTCCATAACTAAAAGGCGTTCGCCTTGTGCTTGGGCACAAAGGTGAATCCCTGCGGCACTGGGCCAAGTAACATTTCGCTGAGCTTAACCCAATCCGCAGAGTTGGCAGAGCTCATCAGCGTTTCCATCTCATCGCGTCCACGATACTTTTGTGGCCTAGAGTTGATTTTCTGTGGTGGCGATATCTGCAGCTCCTCGGGTATGTAGCGATACAGGAACGATTGCCACTCGAGCAGAAAACGACGAGTCGACTCAACACCCTTGGTATCGGAACCCCAATGCTCCAGTCCATAGTTGCAATAGCGACGCAGCAGCTCGAAACGTTGTGTCGATGTGGGTGTCCATAGTTTTTGGTCTTTGATCTCTTGAAATATCCAGGGCTTGATGAGTGCACCACGTCCAATCATCACAGAACTAACATGTGGCGCCAATGTGCGACGTTCCACATAATCCTCGTAGCTGAGAATGTCGCCATTGCCGATGACGGGCATGTGTTTGGCCTGCGCTGCACACTGCTCGATATATTCCCAGTTGGCGGACTTGGTGTAGCGTTGTTCACGCGACCGTCCGTGCAACGTGACTGCCGCTGCGCCCCACTCCTCCACCAGCGGCAGCAGCTCGTGCGCCACACTCTTGTCCGCATAGATCCCAGTGCGCATCTTTACCGTAAACGGCAACTGCTCCGACAACGCGGCACAGCTGCGCACTGTGAGCTCTAGGATGTTGGTGCGTCGCATCAGTGCACTGCCTCCACCCTGTTGATAGATCAGATCGATGGGGCAACCAATATTCAGATCAATATAGTCCACGCGTGCCGTTTCATGCAGCACTTGTGCCGCCTGTGTGATTACATTGGGATTATTGCCACACACTTGCACACCGAAAATGTCCTCGCTCTCATGCCGCTTGGTCAGCGCCCACTCCTGTCCTAGGCCCTTGAGCAGCGGCACAGCGCAAGCCATTTCGCCGCATGTGATGTCCGCGCCGAATTCTTTGCAAATGCGTCGAAATGGCAAATTACCAACAGTTGTCAGCGGAGAAAGCACCAGCTTTTCACGGAAATCTATGACAGGTTTGCGTTGCGCATCACGACTGACTGGAGAATCGTCAATGGCGCTCCCAATGGGCGTTGCCTCTACAGACTTGTCCATTGTCTGCTGCTGTTCTTCGTCAGGGGTTTTCTCTGTCTGTGCCTGTTGCTGTTCCTCCGAAGCCTTTGCCTCCTGCTCCAGCTGCTTTCGTGCATCGCGTATCTTTTCAGCCATCTTTATTACCTCCTTGCTACGACTAAAATCATATTCATGCTTTCGCAATCGTACCTGCAGCTCTATGTATAAAATATACTCCATTAGATACTTTCCACATACATAGTTCTCAGTACAAACCCACCTGAACTGATGCCATTGAATGTTGTCTGCGCCTTCTCGTCGTAGTGCTCCGCCTTAATGTTTCTTCCGTCAGCATCTGTATGCGATTTGGCAAAGCGACACGTTACGCCACGTCCACAATAACCTTTAGTGTCAAAAACAACACACTTTTCGCCCAAATCCTCGCCTTTAGCTGCCAGAAAGGCTTCCAGATCGTGCACATAACGACAATTGGGCAGAGAACAGGCTGCTCCACCGGGTCCATCGATCAACGAGTGGCAAAGATGCGAGAATCGCTCATCTTTGAATACGGGGCGGTTCTATGCGAAAGTAGGAATCAGTTTACATCAGTATGATGCAATTTCCTTACACACTTACTTTATTCTGTCCACGCTTGCGTTCTTTCTTGCCTTCACGTTTCTTGTTTGGTTCGTTCTGCAGGTCCGCATCGTCATGTTTCCTTTTATTTGTTTCGCCATCCGTTACCTCACGGTGTTGCTGGCTGCCATTAGTATCAGCTACCAAGTACCTGTTTGTAATATTTTCTTTTAATTATTTGAATTTATTTTAATATTTAAAATGTTTACTCTGGCTTTATGTAGCAAATGCCCGGCTCCATTTCGCAATGAGTGATCTAAAAATATTTTTAGCACAACAAACAAAACGCACGTGCTCCGCTTGTGTGTGAATGGCAAATCATATCGATATACATATCGAAATATTTTCACCGATAACAGTTTGTTAAAGAGCTGCATAACAGCTGTATACGCTGTGCAGAATGTGTATTAATTATCAACAAATTGTATTTATTGTGCTGTGCAACAAGCTTTGTACTAAGACAGTTAGTTATTAATTAAATAATCAATTTTAACCTGCCCTACTGTGATCAGCATACTTGCTGGCTTAGTCAGCTGATCGCAATGGTGAAACTTTTCAACTTTCTTTTAAAATCGACAAAATTGGTAAATACATAACACCTAAATGAAATTCAATTTATTTAATGTATTCAATTTCAGCCTGCACGTGCACATTTTCGTCCTACCTTTCTGGACACACTGCGTCTGACAGTGCGCGGCGGCCATGGCGGAAACGGGTTGCCAAAGTACGGCGGAGTCGGTGGCCAAGGGGGCTGTGTTTACTTTATTGCCAAGGAGGGATTGACGCTGCGAAGGGTGGCCCAGAACCTAAAAGACAAACGGGTGCATGCGTCAAGTGGCGAGGATAGCAGCAAAGTGAGCATCTTCGGGAAACGAGGAGTGGATCAGTGCATCGAAGTGCCGGTGGGCGTGCAAGTCTACGATGAGAACAACAAACTGCTGGCGGATCTGAATGAGAACGATGCCAAGTGTATTGTAGCAGGCGGCGGCACAGGCGGCTGCATTGGCAACAACTTTCTTGGACGTCCTGGCGACCATCGCACGGTGAATTTGGATCTCAAACTGATTGCCGATGTAGGCATGGTGGGTTTTCCAAATGCTGGCAAGAGCACGTTGCTGAAAGCCATTTCCAATGCCAAGCCAAAGATAGCCGCGTATCCTTGTAAGTAAATGAGTGCACCCTAATCGGATCTTGCTTGATAGATTAATTATATTTCTCTTTAGTCACCACAATTCGACCACAGATCGGCACAATTGATTACAGCGATCTAAGATCCATCACCGTTGCCGATTTACCTGGATTGATTGAAGGGGCTCATGCCAATTTTGGAATGGGTCATAAGTTTCTAAAACACATTGAACGCACACGTTTGCTGCTCTTCATGGTGGACATATTTGGATTCCAATTGAGTCCAAAACATCCGCATCGCGATTGTTTGAGCAATATCTATGCACTGAACAAGGAGCTAGAGCTATACGACCCTACTCTATTGGAGAAACCCTGCGTCTTGCTGCTAAACAAAATGGACAAGGAAGGGGCGCAGGATCTGCTGAAAAAGCTCAAACCAAGCATACGGGATTTGAACAGTGGTCTGTCGGAATGTCCCGAAGAAGTTCGTCCCAGTAGAGTTCTTAAATTCGAGCATATACTACCCATATCCGCAAAGAACTCAACTCGGATAACGCAAGTAAAGCAACAGCTACGCGATACACTGGACGCCATAGCAGCAGAACACATGGTGGTCGACAATGAGGTGCTAAAGAAGCAACTGCAGCAAAGTGTGGGTGTGAGAGGTCCTAAAATTACCTAATAAAGCTTTATTTTTGTTTTGCAAATTATCTTGAATTGTTATTTGAAATTTGCGCCAATTAAATTCGCAAAAATTATATTTATCGTTAGTTAGCTTTTGCAATATACGATGACTTTGCCAATCGATAAATTTGGCACGCGCCATTGCGATACCCCATCACCAGGCAACCACAGTCGCTCACACAGACACAACACATATACGCACGCAGTTGTTGTGTCGCGTCGCGCTAAAACACGAAACGAAAAAGATGTTGAAAATTTCAACACTCGCGCCTCCAGTGAAACAACAATTTCCAATTGGTACAATGCGAACATGTGCTCAAGTGCTACTAATTGTTTAAAATGTGTGATATCGAAATACGAACGCCGTCTTATTGGCATTTAAGTTCGCAAATTGTAATATAATGACATTTCGATACATACACGCACAGACCCACACAGCCACAATATCTTGAGGGGGGCAGAACAGTGAAAAACTGGTATATAAAAGACGACGCCAAATGAAAAAGACAGAGCGAGAGAGAGAGAGAGAGAGAAAGAAAACAGAAAGAGTACGCGACGGGTGTAACAATTGAACGGGTAACAAATTTGCCAAAACATACACAATTATTTATCCATCTCTCTCGTAATGTCACAACAACACAACAACCCCCCGCCGCCACCGCATCATCATCATCACTATTACCAGCAGCAGCAACAACAACAACAACAGCTCCAACAGCAACAGCAACAACAACATCATCAACATCAGCAGCAGCAGCAGCTACAACATAAACAAATACAACAGCAACAGCACAGTTGGTACTCACATGTTGCTTCCTACCCTCCCCCCCACCATCCGCATGCCGGAGTTGGAGCCTTTGCGGCGCCCTGCAAAACCAATAATAACAATAACAACAACAACAACATTATGAATGCATACGGTGTGGCAGCAGCAGGAGCTGCAGCATATTATGGCTCTGCTGCTGCTGCTGCTGCCGGGGGTGGGGTGGGTGGTGTGGGATATAACCTTGAAGCCAATAATGTGGCCTATGCGCACAACCAGCTGCTGCAATACCAACAACATCAACAGCAGCAGCAACAACAACAACAGCAACAGCAGCAGCAACAACAACATCAACTCAGTCAACGGTCGTATATGCCGCACAGTTTAATGCATAGCTCGTATCCCTACATTAAGAGCGAGCCATTGGAGATATCCGATGATAGACAACGGCAACAACAACAGCAACAACATCAGCAGCAGCAGCAACAACAACAGCAGCAACATCATTACCAGAATCCAATGGCACCGCCACCGGCACCCGCCAATCGAGGCGAGATGATAATAAAATGTAAGTATCGAGCTTTAGGGATATCGATATCCATATTCACACACACACACATGCGAACACACGCACACATACAGGCACAGTCACAGGCAGGCACCTATAAACGCACGCACCTAAATGCAAACACAACAGTGTAACATGCAATTGGTACAGACAGAGAGTAAGTGAGAGTGTTAAACAGAGAAAACGAGAGAGAGAGGGAGAGAGAGCAAACAGTTACAGTTACTTGGGGGCCATTTTCCCTATAGCGTAAGTAGCCGTAATTTCAGCTCCGTTTTTGGCGTCGCCGAATCAATAAAACGTTTTGTAGCTGAGTTGAGTTACGCTGAGGTTTTTGCGCTTGTTCGTTCGGTTGGTTTTCGGTTTTCGGTTCGTCTACATTCTGTATCTCTGTATCTCTGTTTCTGAGTGCGTTTCGCTTAGTGTATCTGCGTGTATGTATCTATTTGATATATGTATATATACTATATATATATTTATGTATGTGCATATTATATGTATGCTCAGATAGATGCTTTATTATTACCGGCTATAATCCAACAACTAATACACATTATGTACATGCAATTTCCATCATCCGATGAACTTTTGATTATCTGTCTGCGTGTGTGTGCGTGTTTTACTTTAAAGTCCCGAATCTTATGCAATAAGAACGCTCCCTAATAAATAGTAACTGTGCCAAAAGGGCGGGGCCTACATACAATACAATGAATATATCCGAACGAATGTGAATTGATGATATAATACATGAACAACACATAGACACATACATATGTATATATATGAACAACTGTCCAATTATTCTATTGTAAATAATAAAAGAGAATATCTCGTATGCACATATCATTTTTATTTGGGAAGAACTTAGTAGAAAGTAAAGCATATTCCTATGTATTGCTATAAAAAAGTAGAAACATACTCTCACTTCTGTGTTATCTCTTTGTTACTTTCTTATCACTGTAGTTGCCACAGAGAGTAGGCACACAGAGAGTACAAATCAAAACACTTATTTTTCTTATGTAGTATATGTAATAACCATAGCAACACAGGAAAATGTGTGTGAAAAGAAACTTTAGTTTTCATTTCGGAGATTTCGTTTCATTTACAATGTTTCATTACGGTGTCGTCTAGCGCGGAGTGTGTGTGTATGTTTTCTATTTGTATATTCTATTGTAATCTATTGTATTTATTCTCTTTTGTAGTTTTCGGTTTTCTCGGTTCGTCCATTCAATTTTTTTTTTGCGTGATTGCTTTTGATGAAGCTTCGTAGCAGTTTATATTATAAGAAAAAACTAAGTGCGCAATAGATTCTACTTATGGTATGGATTTTTTAAAATTAATTGTTTATATCATGCTTTTAAATTCATGGAGTTTAAGAAGTGAAGTTCATCAGTAATTGGAATACTAATGCAAAATTGTAGAAAGCATGTTTACACCTAAAAAAAAAAATTTAAAATACTTTTTACAATTAAAAAAACTCGATATTCTAACACTTTGAAGTCAGTGCTCGATGAACTATATTTATTTTTCATGCATTATTCTATTTTTATTATCTCGTATTTTATTCGGGTCGTGTGCCCCAAGTGACCTAACCTCATCCATCTCATTTTCATAACCCTATACACAAAATATAAACAATATAGATAGAGCAGAGTCATTATCTCTCATATTCCAAACTACTCGCGAAGCTATAGAGATAAAAGTATATGAATATACTACACATAACATACATACTCACATATAGTAAATTAGAGAATATATTTAATGTATGTGTACCAAGCGTGAAATTTCGCCCAGCACACATTCGTGTCGATAAGAAACGAAAATAGATTTCTAAATTTAAAATTAATTTCATTAATGTGCAAAATATCACCTCAAGTAAAAGATTTTCAATTAAAAATGTAGAATTGATCATTTTATGGGACTTTAATACAAGTTTCTCATACCCATTTCAGCGGAACCTATTGACGAACATGCGTACAAGTCCAACTATATTGATGATAATACGCCGTTTGCTGATTTTAGTAAATTTCCGGAATTTGGCGACGATATGCTGAGTCCCAAGGTAGAGCTGACCGTCAAGGATGAGGCGTATCAAAAGGTATAATATATATATATATATATATTAATATAAATCGAATAATATATAATATCATTTCTTTTACAGAACCCGCTTAGTTATCCGCGGCGCAAGCTGCAATCGGAACGCTCTTCGGAGAGCTTGCCGATTTGTCAGCGCTGCAAGGAGGTGTTCTTCAAGAAGCAAATCTATTTGCGTCATGTTGCAGAGAGCAGTTGCACCATACAGGAGTATGACTTCAAGTGCAACATATGCCCCATGTCCTTTATGAGCACAGAAGAGCTGCAAAAGCACAAGCATATGCACAGAGCCGATAAGTTCTTCTGTCACAAATATTGTGGCAAGTACTTTGACACCATTGCAGAGTGCGAGTCACATGAGTACATGCAGCACGAGTATGAGAGCTTTATTTGCAACGTAAGAGCTGCAAGGGATCTACATGATATTCTATTATACTAATTGTTCCATTGCTTCTTGCAGATGTGCTCGGTTACATTTGCCACACGGGAACAGCTCTATGCGCACTTGCCACAACACAAGTTCCAGCCACGTTTCGATTGTCCCATTTGCCGGCTATGGTATCAAACGGCAGTAGAGCTGCACGAGCATCGTATGGCGGCACCCTATTTCTGTGGCAAGTATTACGCAGGCGCACAGGCAACACAGGCGCATCAGCAGCAGCAGCAGCAGCAACAACAACAGCAGCAGCAGCAGCACTCACAGCAACAGCATCAGCAGAACGCCAACTACAAGTTGCAGGACTGTCACATGGCCACAATGGAAAGTAAGTGAATACAGATACAAATACAGAGTTACAGCCCAAGTACAGTAAGAACATTCAAACAGTTGCAACTAAAAGTATCCCCTACTAATACCGTTATTCTCTTTCAGTGCCGACGCCACATCATAAGGCAACTACTGGCAGCGCTTTGCCGGCAACGGCAGCGTTGAACTCCCTGTTGCAACAGCGTCAGGCAAATGCCGATGGTGCCGCATTATTTGCATCATCTCTGAAGAACGAAGTGAATGTGAAATTGGAGCGGAGCTATAGCAATTCTACAACAAGCGAATCGGGCTACAGTCTACACGACAGCAGCAACTATAACAATGCATATGGCAGCGATGCCTCGCTACATGGCGGTGCAAGTGCTGGTGCCATTGGTGGCCCACAGGCGCATTCCTCAACGCTGGACGATTCAGAGGATGCGCTTTGCTGTGTGCCATTATGTGGTGTGCGCAAGAGCACCAGCCCCACGCTGCAGTTCTTTACGTTCCCCAAAGACGAGAAGTACTTGCATCAATGGCTGCACAATCTCAAGATGTTTCATATTCCGGCCTCGAGCTATGCCACTTATCGCATCTGCAGCATGCACTTTCCGAAGCGCTGCATCAATCGTTATTCATTGTGCTATTGGGCTGTGCCCACGTTCAATCTGGGACACGATGATGTTGCCAATCTATATCAGAATCGCGAGCTAACGAACACGTTCACCACCGGCGAGGTGGCACGTTGCAGCATGCCCAACTGTACCAGTCAACGGGGGGAAAGCAATCTCAAGTTTTACAACTTCCCGAAGGACATTAAGAGTCTTATCAAGTGGTGCCAGAACGCACGTTTGCCCGTCCAGGCCAAGGAGCCGCGTCACTTCTGCAGTCGACACTTCGAGGAGCGTTGCATTGGCAAGTTCCGGCTAAAGCCATGGGCGGTGCCAACGTTGCATTTGGGCGCCCAATACGGCAAGATTCATGACAATCCCAAGAACTTGTATGTGGAAGAGAAGCGCTGTTGCCTTAATTTCTGTCGTCGCAGTCGCTCCTCGGACTTTAACATGTCGCTCTATCGCTTCCCCAGAGACGAAGTGCTCTTGCGACGTTGGTGCTACAATTTACGCCTTGATCCTGCCGTCTATCGTGGCAAGAATCACAAGATATGTAGTGCACACTTCATCAAGGAAGCGTTGGGATTACGAAAACTGTCTCCAGGTAAGTAAAATGAAACTATAATAGAACTATAACTTATCAATCTCGTAATGTCCGTGACAGGTGCTGTTCCTACTCTCCATTTGGGTCACAACGATACGTTCAACATCTATGAGAACGAGCTTTGGCCTCCCCCGACTCCATCTACGCCCACCAATCACCACCAGCAGCAGCAACAGCAGCAGCACCAACTGCAGCAACATCAGCTGCAGCAACATCAGCAACAGCACGCATATCATCATCACAGTAAGTATCAGCGTCATTCGGCTGCCTCAACATCATCGTCGGCCAGTTCGGCTTCGCACTATGTCGATCCGGAGTTGAGTGCATCGTATATGGGCATGGGAAGTGGCTCGGCTGGATCCGCGTCGGGCATGAATGTGAGCGACAGCATGGACGTGTGCTGTGTGCCAAGTTGTGAGAGTAAGCGACACAACAACGAGAATATCACATTCCACACAATACCAAGGCGACCCGAGCAGATGCGCAAATGGTGTCACAATCTTAAAATACCCGAGGATAAGATGCACAAGGGAATGCGGATTTGTAGTCTACACTTTGAACCTTATTGCATTGGCGGCTGTATGCGTCCGTTTGCGGTGCCCACACTGAATCTCGGGCACGACGACGATGATATACATCGCAATCCGGATGTGATTAAGAAGCTGAATATACGTGAAACCTGCTGTGTGGCCGTGTGCAAACGTAATCGGGATCGTGATCATGCCAATCTGCATCGTTTCCCCAGCAATGTCTCGCTGCTGACCAAGTGGTGTGCCAATCTGCAGCGACCTGTGCCCGATGGCACCAAACTCTTCAACGATGCGATTTGTGAGGTGCACTTCGAGGATCGCTGCTTGCGCAACAAGAGACTGGAGAAATGGGCAGTGCCTACGCTGGTGTTGGGACATGACAATATTGCCTATCCGCTGCCAACGGCAGAGCAGGTGGCTGAGTTCTATGCCCGTCCCAGTGCACCCAACAATGGTGAGGAGCAGGGCGAGTGCTGTGTGGAGACGTGTAAGCGTAATCCCAGTGTCGATGATATCAAACTCTATCGACCGCCCGAGGAGTCGTCTGTGCTGGCGAAATGGGCACATAATCTTGAAGTGGATGCCGCCAAGTTGTCCAGCATGCGTATATGTAATCTGCACTTTGAGTCCCATTGCATTGGCAAGCGTATGCGACCCTGGGCCATACCCACACTCAATCTGTCCAACAATGTTGAGAATATGTACGAGAATCCCGAGCATCACATGATCTACAAGCGTCGCACACAAATTAAAACCGAGAGAGCATCGGCAGGGGCATCGGGAGCGGGGGCAAGCATGTCGAAACCCACTTGGGTGCCACGTTGTTGCTTGCCACATTGCCGCAAGGTGCGTGCTCTGCACAATGTGCAGCTCTATCGCTTCCCCAAACTCAATCGTTCCACGTTGGCAAAGTGGGCGCATAATCTGCAAGTGCCACTGGTGGGCAGTGCCCAGAGGCGACTCTGCTCTGCCCACTTTGAGCCGCATGTGCTGAGCAAAAAGTGTCCGGTACCGCTGGCGGTGCCCACGCTGGACCTCAATGCGCCACCCGGTTATAAAATCTATCAGAATCCCGCCAAGCTCAAGGCCAACAAGCTGTGCCTGCAGCGCGTCTGCATTGTGGAGAGTTGCCGTCGTCAGCGTGGCCAGGGTGTGCAGCTCTTCCGTCTGCCGCACAGTCCCACGCAGCTGCGCAAGTGGATGTACAACATACGGATGCGACCCAGAGGTGCCATGCGGCAACAGTATCGCATCTGCTCGATTCATTTTGAGACACATTCGTTCAATGGAAAGCGACTGAGTGCGGGTGCGATTCCAACACTAGAGCTGGGCCACGACAACGAGGACATTTATCCGAATGAGGCGCAATCATTTGTAGAGGAACACTGTGCCATCGACGGGTGCGATGCATCCAAAGAGCAGCCAGATGTGCGTCTCTTCCGTTTTCCCACCGATGATGAGGATTTGCTCTGGAAGTGGTGTAATAATCTGAAAATGAATCCAGTCGATTGTATCGGAGTGCGCATCTGCAACAAACACTTCGAGGTCGACTGCATAGGGCCGAAGCATCTCTATAAGTGGGCCATACCCACGCAGGAGTTGGGCCACGATGACTCTCAGATCGAATTGATCAACAATCCCAAGCCCGAGGAACGTTATGTTGATCCCGTGTTCAAGTGTTGTGTACCCACCTGCGGCAAGACGCGCAAATTCGATGAAGTGCAAATGAATAGCTTCCCCAAAGATCCAACACTCTTCCAGCGATGGCGGCATAATCTGCGACTCGAGCATCTCCAGTTCAAGGAGCGTGAACGCTATAAAATCTGCAATGCACACTTCGAGGATATTTGCATTGGTAAAACACGTCTGAATATCGGTTCCATACCCACACTGGAGTTGGGACACGACGATACGGAAGATCTCTTCCAGGTGAATCCTGCAGAGCTGCAAAGCAATCTGTTTGGTCGCCAGCGCCGTGTACAGGAATCAGGCATGAGGGTCCGAATAAAGGAAGAAGAGCACTCCGAGCAGGAGGAGACGGACATAACCATGTCGGAAGCCACGGACATGAATACCAAGCAGGTGAGTAGCTGCCTGAGTAACTGTTCCAGCATCAGATTTACATTTTCACACTTCTCTTTAGGTTAAAATAAAGAAACGCCTTGCGGACTTGAAGTGCTGCGTTCCCAGCTGTGGTCGCAGTCGTCTGGAGCACGGTGCACGTTTGTTTCCCTTTCCAACTGGCAAACAACAGCAGAGCAAGTGGCGCCACAATTTGCGTCTGGATGCCAGCGATGTGGACAAGACATCGCAAGTTTGTAGCGCACACTTCAATCGACGTTGCATCGATGGCAAGCAGCTGCGTGGCTGGGCAATACCCACACAGCAGCTGGGGCATCAGGAACAGCCCATCTATGAGAATCCAAAGAATATACCGGGCTTCTTTACGCCCACCTGTGCGCTGGCGCACTGCCGCAAGCGGCGAAGTATTGACAATGATTTGCGGACGTACCGTTATCCTCGCAGCGAGGAGTTGTTGGAGAAATGGCGAGTGAATCTACGTTTGGCTCCGGATCAGTGTCGCGGACGCATCTGTGCGGATCATTTTGAGCCAATGGTGCGTGGCAAGCTGAAGTTGAAGACGGGTGCAGTACCGACGCTTAAGCTGGGACATGATGAGGGCGTGGTCTTTGACAATGAGGCAATTAAGGCGGTACTGCAGCTCGATGGTCCCGGAGAGCCAGAGGTGGAGGAGGGGGGTGAGGTAAGCAGAGAATCGCTGATAAAGATTAAAAAGGAAAAACTAGAACCAGATGAGGAGGTGGAGGCGGAGGCAGAGGCAGAGCACAGGCAGCTCGACAATGGAGATGATGATGAACATGAAGAAGATGTGGATGCAGATGAGGATGATGATCATGGCTACTTCGATCCATTGGAACTGGTTGAAACCTTTGCCGAGGACAATGCAGCCGATGATGATGATGGTGATATTCCTGGCAATGATGATGAGCTACTGCTGCTGCCAGATACGCCACAAGTGAAGCTAGAACATCCGCTCCCGCCGCTGCTGCGTCGCGAGAAAGCCGTGAACAATGTGACGCCAATTTGTTGTCTAAAGCATTGCCGCAAAGAGCGCACGGCGACACATCAGCTGAGCACATTCGGCTTCCCAAAAGATCGTCTGCAGCTGCGCAAGTGGAGCACCAATCTACAAATCCCCGAAAGCGATTGCGTGGGGCGTGTCTGCATTGAGCATTTCGAGGCGGAGGTGCTGGGCACGCGTAAGCTGAAACAGCATGCAGTGCCCACTTTGAATTTGGGCCACGATACGCCTCTGATCTACAGATGCAATGGACAAGCGCAGCCCATGGGAGGCATCTTCGATGAGCAGCCGCAGCATTCGGTTTTTCGGCTTTGGAGCCTGAAACACTGTCGCAAAAGGAAGCTGGAAGCAATGGAACCGCCCGATCATCATCACCATCAACGAGCAGTGATTAAGCAGGAGTTGGAGAAGGAGCAGGAGTTTGGCCTTAGCTGTTGCCTGCCCCACTGTGGCAAGCAGGCGGATGAGGTGCAACTGCATCGTCTGCCCAGCGATCGCAATCGACTGCGCAAATGGTTGCACAATCTCAACCTGCCCCAGAGCATTCCCATCGACAGTCAGACACGCGTCTGCAGCGAACACTTCGATGTGCAACCCAGTGAGCCACCAGAGGATTGTATGCCCACCTTGAAACTGGGTCACAACGATACCAATCTATATCGCAATCAAAAAGCCTCCGCCTCCTCATCCTGCCTGGTGCCAAGCTGTCCGTGTGCCCGACTTAATCTCTATCGTGGCTATGATTTGCCTGAGCATCATCTGGTGCAGCAGGCTTGGCTAGAGTTCCTGCGACAACCCATGCCTCAGTTGCCCGGCGATGGTCAGCTTTGTGTGATGCACTATATGCAGCTGTACGAGCAGGTCTCGCTGCCGCAAGAGGTGCCAGCGACAGTGTTGCGTCAACTGCAGGAAACCTACGAACAGATTGCCAACTCCACCATGGCCATGAAACTGCGTTGCGCTGTGCCCGGCTGCTACTCCAAGTATACGGATAACATCAGGTTAACCAAGCTGCCCACCTGCTCGGACATGTTTGCCAAGTGGCTGCACAATACCAAGATCAAATACGAAGCCAACAGGCATTATATCTATCGCATTTGTATGCTTCACTTTGAGCCACGTTGTTTGGGTCCAGTGCGTCCCAAATTGTGGGCGGTGCCAACACTGCAGCTGCATCACAACGATGCGAATATCTATAGGAATCCCAAGCTGGATGGGGGTGAAGAAGAAGTACAGCAAGTCTTTTCACAACCCATTCCCGTAGAGTTGCCATTGCGTATCAAGACGGAGCTGGCCTACACTGGCAGTCCCAGTGCCAGCGCCAGTCCCAGTCCACGTGGCAAGTTGCGCATTTGTTGCATTCCCAGCTGTGCCCAGCAGGCCAACTCATTGGTGCGTCTCTTTCGCTTTCCCACCTCGGAAACATTATTGCTGAAGTGGCTGGTGAACACGCAGCAAAAGCCACGTCTGGCAGATCCACAGCATCTGTTCGTCTGTCAGGATCATTTCGAAACGGAAGCCATTTGCAAGAAGCAGCTAAGCAGTTGGGCTGTGCCCACTTTGAAGCTAGGACACGATGGTCACATCATTCCAAATGCCAAGCACAATGGCAACATTGCGGATACACATGAGAATCGCAACACGCTACAATTCATTTGGGCCAACTACTGCTCTGTGCTGGACTGCTTTGAGCCGCGCAGTGAGCAACTGCGTCTCTTCGCATATCCAACAGATCGACCCACCATACGCAAGTGGGCTGCCAATTGCAAGCATCGTTCCATGCAGGCCAGCAGCGATGGCTTTCAGGTGAGCGAGAGCAACCAATTCCCCTCCCACTCAATATTTAATTGTGTTTCTTTTTTATAGGTTTGTCAATCGCACTTTGAGCCACATTGTTTTGATCCGGAAACGGGAGAGTTGCGAGTGGATGCAGTGCCCACGCTGGAGCTAAGTCGAGGCATCAATAAGATGGGCTGCATGGTGCCTGGTTGTGTTAAGGAGGAGAATGGACCGCGTCGTCGCTTTTTCAAGGTGCCAAAACGTTCGTCGCAGCTCTTGGATTGGTGTCACAATTTCCAAATGGATTTATCGACTATATCCATTGAGAAGAGTGTTGTGTGTGATCGTCACTTTGAGTCGCATTGCTTGAATGTTCACAAGCAGCTGCGTCGTGGTGCACGTCCCACCCTCCACTTGGGCCACACTGAGGATGTGGAGATATTGCAGAACCCATCGAATTGGGCCCGTTGCATTGAGGTGACTGAGACTCCAGCCGATGTCTGCTGTGTGCCCAATTGTGGACGGGAAAAGGATGCCGAGGAAGAAGATGCTGATATGCAACTCTTTAGTTTTCCCAAGGTGCGAACACTGGCGGAGAAATGGCTGAGGAACATTCGCCTCGAGGCAAACAAGGAACAGTTGGCGGAGTTGAAAGTCTGCAATGCACATTTTGAAAACTACTGTCTGGAGAATGGACGCCTACAGTTGGGTGCCATGCCCACACTGCAATTGGGACACGATGATCAACATGATATACATCGCTCCACTGGTCTCACATCCTCGGCTTCCAAAATGAAACGTTATTGTAATAGAAATGGATGCAGCTATGATTGCTGCTTCCCTCAATGTGTGGAGCTGCAGAAGAGTTATCTGCGTATAAGCTACGATATGCCACAGTCGCAAGCAATGCGTGATGCCTGGATAGCCTACATGGAGTTGGAGGAGCCGAAAGGGCAAGAAAACGAGCAGAAACTTAAGCTATGCCCGCTGCATTTGATCATCCTATACGAGCACAGCGTGGACAATTTCCCCGAGCACACAACGGAGGAACTGTTGGAGGATAACTATGCAGCAGCGAGGAATAGTGTGCGTATACGTATCATCAGTTGTGCAGTGCGTGGCTGCAAGACTCTGAAGACACGCGATGGCGGTTGCCTACATGGTCTGCCCCAACGTAGGGATATACTGCAGATGTGGTTGCACAACATGCAGTTGGTGTTCTACGAGCAACAGCGTTACATGTACAAGATCTGTAGCAAACACTTTGAGCCCACTTGCTTTATGGACACAACACGCCGCCTCAAGCCGTGGAGTATGCCAACATTGGAGTTGCCTGAGCCCGAACCGGGTGAGCCAGAAGTCTATCAGAATCCCACAGAAGCTGAATGGCAGCAAATGAATGAACAGTGGGCCGCAGAGCAGCTGCAAATAGATGAACCAATGCTGGAGGATGAGGAGCGTGAGGGAGGAGTAGAGCAAGTGAAGCTTGAGCCGCAGACGGAGATGGATCAGGAGAATCTGCTGGCATATGACGAGGGGGATTACTCACAGCCTCCAGTGCTTGATGGGGAGGAGGATGCCAGTTCGCAGCAGCCGCTGGAGATGCAACCCTTGGAGGTGCTGCTCGAGGTGGGTCATGTAGAGAAGTGCAGAACGTACGAGCAAATGGACACAAAGGCAAATCTATGCTATGCCGAGCAACAGGCAGCGGCTGGACCGCTGCTTAGTAATGGATCCGTTGGCAGCAATGGCAACAAGTACAGTGCACGCAATTGCAGTGTACAAGGCTGCCACGTGACCTTGAACGATATCTCTGGCAATGTGAAGTTGCACAAATTTCCCACCTCGTGGGAGGGAATGCAAAAGTGGATGCACAACACCCAGGTGAAGGTGTGCCGTAGTGTTTCGTGGCGTTTTCGCATTTGCAGTTATCATTTTATGGAGGATTGTTTTCAAGGCTCTCGCCTGAGGCGTGGTGCCATGCCCACATTGCAATTGGGCCCCAAGCGACCTTCGCATATCTATGAAAGTGAATTCAATGTTGGCGATGCCGATGAGGAGCATCTCATTGAAGAGTCATCAGCACAAAAACCAATGCCAATTGTGGTGGGTGGAGATAATATTAGTCTGTGCCTGCCTAACCCAGCACCGCCTCGCAAGTCGAGCAAGTTCTGCCAAGTCGATGGTTGTCCTAATCATCTCACCACCGAGAATATGACGCTGCACAAGTTCCCCCACTCGCAGGAAATGTGTGCCAAGTGGCAGCATAACACACAGGTGACATTCGATCCCGTCTTCCGTTGGCGCTATCGCATATGCAGCGCCCACTTTGAACCGATCTGTCTGTTGAATATGCGCCTGCTGCACGGCAGCGTGCCCACACTGCACTTGGGTCCGCGTGCTCCGCAAGAGCTCTTCGACAGCGACTTTGAGGCCATCAGTATGCGCTTGGATAAACAGAAGTGCAGCTCCGAGCAGCAGTTGTATATCAAACAGGAGCAACAAGAGGATCACTATGAGGATGAGGGGCAGGATGAGGATGAATTAAGTTTTCTGGTGCCAGAGATGCAGCTGCATGAAGATGCAGCGGAACATGAAGCTGACATAAAGACGGAGCACAGTCCAGCCTATAACGGACGCTGGAAGGATTTGCGTTTGCCCAGCATCAAGCAGGAGGATACAACGACCATGACGTGCTATAATCCCGTCAAGTCTGGCTATGACAAGTGCTCGCTGGTGCATTGTCAGCGTCAGCGATCTCTGCACGGCGTGCATATTTACAAGTTTCCACGTTCCCATCAACTGCAGCAGCACTGGATGCACAATCTGCGGATACGCTACGATGAACGAAGACCCTGGAAAACAATGATATGCAGTGTGCACTTTGAGGCACAATGTATTCGTCTGCGTAAGCTGCGTCCTTGGGCGGTGCCCACACTGGAGCTGGGTGACAATGTGCCCGAGGAGATCTTCACCAATGAACAGAGTCGGCAAGAGTTTGAAAACGATGAAATGGCTGTCGATTTTGACTTGAATCTAAAACAGTCAATGCTGGAGGAGGACTATGGTGATGATGATGACGACGACGACGGTGATGATGGTGGTGATGGTGGTAATGGTGATATGGAAGATGGCAATGCGTCAGTGCGTCAGCCACTTTGGAAAAAGAGAAAACAAAATCACAATCAACTGGTGAAAATAAAGACTTGCTCGTTACCCTATTGTCGTAGTCCACGTGGCGATGGCATCAAGCTGTTCCGACTGCCGAACAGAGTGAGCGATATACGAAAATGGGAGGTGGCAACGGGAATGCACTTCACCGAATCGCAGCGTAACACGAAGCTCATCTGCAGTCGTCACTTTGATCCGCAGTTGATTGGCGTGCGTCGTCTTATGTACAATGCGGTGCCGACTCTTCATCTACGACCAGAGACTGTACGAGAAGAGAGAATACCTCCACATCCTCGTCCAGCGGGGCCACGCTGTTTCATGGCCAGTTGTCCACAGGATTTGCAGCAAAAGCTACACAAGTTTCCCAGCGGTAAGTGGACTTAGAATATCTCTCTGAAATTCTATAAATAATCTCGACTTTCACTCATTCTTTAGATCCTCAGCAGCTTCAGGAATGGTGTGCTGTGCTCAGAGTCTCCGTAACGCAGAACTTTAGCAACTTGTACATTTGTGACGATCACCTGCCAAAGCTGGCAAGAAGCTGCCTCATTTGCAATGTGGAGGAACAGCAGCTGCCACTGCTCAATTTCCCAGAGAATCGCAATCAACGCGCCAAATGGTGCCATAATCTTAAAATTGATCCCATTCCTAAGTGGGAGAACTCAAAGCACATTTGCAGTCGACACTTTGAGAGCTACTGCTTCATTCATCCGGGTCAACTTAACCCAGAAGCGGCTCCTACATTGCATTTAAAGCACACGGACAGCAATATATTCCTTAACGATTATGCCATAGATTCCAGCAAGATGATGTTGCGCATTAAGGATGAGCCCTTGGAGAGTGACGATCTGATGCTGTAACAATTAACCCTAGAAATACAAATACTATTAACAATACATATGTGAACTAACGTTAGTACTATCGTATAGAGGCTACCTTTCGATACGATAGTATTTACGATAGTTTTGCAGCTACTGCATATAGTCAGCGTGGGAATATAGTGTGTCATTATTATTATAACATGTGTTATTGGAACAACCCCCATGTGTATAAGCCACATCATTTTAGCCTAGTTTTAGCCACTACTAAGTATCCTATCATTGTATCTAATAACTAAGTACATCACGTCTATTGTTATATCGCCTACTATTCTTAAGTAGCGACTTCCATATATACCTTAAACACACACATACACAGACACGAAAACATACACATACATTTAACTATTAGTAGTTAACCTAATATTAATTAAATTTAATAAATTCTTCAGTGATTTTTTTTTTAATGTTAATCGAGGCATCCTAAGGCAGGCCATATATATTTAATATATATCTTATTCCCCATACAAATATACACACAACGTTCCTTAGGTAGCTTTTGTTTTTATCAATGTGTGTGAAAAAATTTGATTTTATTTGATACAATAATAAATTACATATATATCATACTATGTAATATCTTTGTAAACCTGTAGAGTATACAAAAGTACTTGGTGTTTTATAAAATATACACATAAAATGAACTATTAAATGTACAACTTGACTTTAACTATGGGCTCTCTTGGTATATAAGTAAATTTCCTTTTTTATAGCTTGGTTTATATGTATGTAGATAGGCTTTGACTTGATTCAAGTTCTATCTTTAATTCAAAAAATATCTTTTGTTTGCCTTTTCAACAGATGCCGTCAAAACCGACTTGTGCATTTAATACGTTAAAACCAAAAAAAACGGAACACGTTTTGCACCTTCCCTTAAAACTAAAAACCCCTTCAAGTAAAGCTATTGTTTGCCAGCCTCGTTACCGTCGTCGCTCTGCATGTAGCTGCCTTCAAGATATAAATTGCGATCCGATTTATTTGACTGCGCAGCGAAAACAAGATAAACAGGATGGCGTTAAGGATCAAAGAGCTCTCAAGAGAATAAAAAGCAAAAAAAAGCTCATACCTCGCGATACTTTTGCAAGTAAATGGAGAGCGGTTCCACGTAATTGTCAAAGCCCAAATTGCTGAAGGCAACTAGCAAATCATCCCCATTCACAGTCTTGCGATTCTCGGCCACACTGCGCTCGATGGCCTCGCTGCTTATGAAGGATATGAACTCAGAGACACACTCTTGTATACACTCTCTGGCGTCTTTGGCGATTTTGCCGTTCTGTGGCACAGGCACCTTCATTATTTTGATAATGTTGCAGATGGGGAGGAAGCGATCCTGTTCGCGCAACATGCTGCCATGTCCGTCCTGTCTGTCTGACTCGTCTGCAAGAAGACAAGGAACTCCATTTTAGTTAAGCCGCACCAAAACATTGATTTTTTTTGACATTTCTGTTACCGCCCGACGCTTCGTCTTCATCTTTGACCAACATATCGTTGAGGTATTGCTGTGAATCCTCACTATTGCTCATTTCTTTTTATTTTCTTCTGCACTTGCACGGCTCAATAAATAGGCATTTGATTAGGCACTTTAAATAAATATTTGATTTATTTTGGTTTTGGTTGTTGTTGGTTTTCCCTGCACGAATTGCTTGCACACACACATGCGAGTGAGGGACTTAACATTTTTCAAACTGTTATTAACAGCGTACAGTTATCGGAAGTCAATTGGATTTATCGAAATGTTATTGTTCAAATATACTATTAATTTAACTCAATTTCGTATTTTGTTATCTAAAAAATAAAGTTTTAATTCTTTGAGTATAAAAAGTTAATAAAAGATATGTTTTAAATTATATAATAAAATGTTCCGTGTTGTAGCTGTGCGCCCGAGGTTTGAAATTATATCGATATTTAGTTGGCGCCGCTCAACGATATATCGGCACGGCATGACGGGTTATTATTCGATATGATTTTGGACTGTACTCGATAACGGCAACTGATCGCAGCGGTAATTTATTTTGCGCACTCTTTTTGTGACTGCATGAGATAAGAAGACATAATGCAAGAGGAAACCATTATTATTAAGGAGGAAATAGATATTGACGATACAAAGATCAAGCTCGAGTTGGATGAAGCTGATAATGAGCCAACGCTGGAACTATCTTGCGGTAAATATAACTGCTTGCTTGCCTTCGCATGCCTGCACATGACTTTATTTGTGTATGTGTGTGTGAATTTATTCGTTTGTGAGCATGTGTTGCGCGTTCTTTAATTACGCACTATACCGTTAGTTATCTGATTAATTTCTCAAACATTGTAGCTGGGAGTCTTATGAAAATAATCGAGGAGCAGCCGAATATGATAACGGTGCCGGTGCACGATGTCAAGTCCGAGGACGAGCTGAAATTCATAGAGAGCTTTAGCATTCTCGAACAGCAGCAAAAGGTATAAAACCTAACCTAATAAGCACACTAACGAACGAACAAGAGTGTAATTTCAGTTGTTGTTGATCTATAGATATTTGTGACGTCATCTGCCGAGAATAATGAAGATCACATTCAGAGCACATATGCATGCAAAATATGCCGGCAACACTGTGAGAATTATCTAGCACTCGCCTCGCATCAGATCAATCATCAATTAAATCGTCATTTCTGTTCTCACGGCTGCGGCTACTGGTGCGATGGGTTGGATGAAGTACAGGAGCATGAATATCGCACGCATGGAAGCGGCATTAATAATTACATCTGCAGGGTAAGTGAGAGAATTTATCTATAATAGATCAATGTTTGAAAGTTTTTTATTTCTTTTGTGCAGATTTGTCAGTTGGATTTCCGTAGTGCCTCCAGCCTGGCCAAGCACATGTTAAGCCACTTCTATGTACGCCGTTTTGTCTGCGCCCTTTGCCGACGACATTTCTTTTCGCATCAGGGACTGCAGCTTCATAGACAGAACAGCAAAGAGATTTGCGGACAACTTGAATACGTTGATACCCAGGACATTGCTGGTCAGCTGGTGGCAGCCAGTAATTTGGACTCGGAATTATCAACTGAGTCGGTTTGCAATGTGAAAATCAAAGCTGAACCGCTGGATGAGGATGAGGAGCGACAATGGCAGGAGACGGATCCGTTCAGACTGAATGATGTGACCATCAAAACGGAGCCCAAAGAGGAGCCTCAAGTGTGCACCACTAATGACAGCACGACGAGTCTAGTAGGAAAACTACGTGGAAAACTCCGATTACCATCGATAAAGAAACCGTTAAAAACGGACACTATGGCTGCGAGAGTTCCTACGAATCCGCCAATACAGTGTAAGTTAAGATCAGCAATATTAAAATATGTGTAACACTTATGTATTCTTTTACTATTACAGTTATTCCAGTAAATAAAAGCAATGGTCAATTGATCCCACTTGTTAATGCACCTCCAACGAAGCGCCCGAACATTCTGAAAAAAAAGAACATTCTACAGTCATCAAAAACCGATCCAAATGTTGCAGCAAACAATCACAACAGTAACAACAATAACAACCACAACAACATACTGAAGATGTTGCCAAACAACTGCATGGTGATTAAGTTGCCACCAAATACGAAAATAGTCAAACTACAACCCAATTCATCAGGCATTAATACCAACAGCAGTACAATTGGCAGCAAGATTATTACATTGCCAAAGGCCATGAGTATAAGCCAGACTGTACCACCAGTTGATGTGCCCCATGCAAAAGCAGAATCTGTTGATAGTGCGCAGCCAGGTTCAGTGGTTCCCATTAATCGGAATAACTATTTCAGTGATCTTAGTTTGTTTGAGAGCTTACCCGAATCTCGTAAGATAATTACAGAATTTCAGAATCAAATTCGTAGCATTGAGCAGACGTTGCCATTGCCTGGCAGCGTGTTGCACGCCAAGAAGAGCAACACCAGCATAGCTGAATTGCCCACACAACTGGATGTGCTTCGTCTGCCACCCACCAAGGCGAGCAACATAAGGGTACGTGAAATGCGCTATATCTATCCCGAGCATCGATTCCATTGGCAGTGTCCGCACTGCGCGCGCTGCTACGAACAGTATTTGGCGTTCTGCAACCATCTGACAAGCGCCCACAACATTCCAGAGGAACAGTTTGATGACATGCAAGTGGAGGTTAAGACCTTCAAGAGTGAGTAACCAGTTAAGACTGTGTTTAATTTCAATCATTATACCATACTAAATTTATATTTCCAGAAATATTAACCCCACTGCCTAGGTCACCAAAACGAAAAGATTCCTGCTCTACACAAGTTACAACACCTCCTCCGCCTGCTACCGAAGTTCCAGCTCCTGTTGCAGCTTCTTCAGTGCCTGCACCTCCTCTCGTTGTTGTCAGACCTTCTAAGCCAGATGTGCTCGCTAAGTCGGGACGTGGCTCAGTCACTCCTCGTTCGCAGCAATATAAGTGCGAGATATGCGATAAATCCTTTACCACAGTGGGTGCTGTGCGTATTCACAAAATGATTCACACCGGCGAGCTGCCTCATAAATGTAATTACTGTGACAAGCGATTTCGCACACCTGGCCAGGTGCGTGTGCATCAGCGCAGGCACACCGGCGAGAAGCCATTCAAGTGCAAGGTATGTAGATTTCTCTACTGCCCTCTTAAATAAACCTTATTAATTTCTTGAACCCTTCTGCAGGTTTGTTCACTTGATTTTACCCACCGTGAGACACTCATTTCACATCTCTCGCGTCACATTGGCATGAAACGGTATAAGTGCTACGGCTGTGACAAGAGCTTTGTTGTGGTCAGTGGATTGCGAGCACATCGTCGTCTGCGTCCGGACACCTGTGGCAAGGTGAAGTTCACCGCACGTGCGCATGGTCCACGCGTGCGTGTGATACGGGGTGAGGTTGTCTTCGAATCGCAGCCCGAGCACAATGGTTACTTGCGCAGTGAGGATCCTTTGAATATATTGTCCGAAATGAATCAGGTCAACAAAGAAGCAACTACTCCTGCGAACCCTAAAAGTTGAACTTTTTTTTTATACAGTTTTTAATTCTTGTTATGCGCATTATACACTTTTGTAAAATGGAATTAGAATTAAAGAAACATTTATTTTTGAATGAAAAAATCGAAATCGTTTTTTTTTTAAATATTTATTTTATTTTGTCTTTAATTGGTTTTCGGGTTTCGAAAATTATAATTATCTGATACATATAGTTGTATGGTAATGCTTTAACGTAATGTGTCACTTAATTAAACAATTATGTATACAATATATGAAATACGATCGCGCAATCTCAAGGTGTAGCTTGTTGATTATTTTCTTGTCTGTCTGTCTGTTTGTATCATTAAAATTGTTAATATCTGACTAATTGTTAAAATATATATGTATGTATGTATGTATATAATATTAAACAATTTATATATTAACAAAATTTGACAAGCCGACAAATTGATGTAATATACAATATATAATTTGTATTGTTGTTTGTCTGTGTGTATGTAAATTTGTAATTCATTCATATATATTTATATATATATATTGTAGTATGCTAAATACTTATATGCTTGCAACGCTGTGGTTGGTGGTTGGTTACCATTAGTCTAGACATCTATTTGTTGCTATCGGTTTACGCCATAATTTCATTATTTGTTTTTTTTCCAATCTTCATATATATTTATTATAATAATGCCAAATCTTTCCCACTCCGGGTCCATGTGAATTTACTATGGCCTGACTTTCCTTCATCTTCCCAATTCTGGGCAACTCGCATAAACTTGCTTGTTGTAACAAATATGTGTGTGTGTGTGTATGTCTGAGTGTGGTTCATGTATATATATGCTATATATATTTATATGGATAAGTGTACATACATATACGTTTTCCTATTGTTGTTTAACATGTGTTCGGGCTAATAATTTAGTTATCGCTTTTATGCATTTGCTTGCTAACGTCATTTATATAAATACTACTCCGATTTGAATAACTCTATTCGAACATCATAATCATCATCATCATCATCATCATCGTATCATCGTCCTATATGGTATGTACATTAACTGGTTATTATCTTAGTTTATAATGCCATATAATGGTTTACCGTTTTTCGGTTTTATACTCGTATGTGGTACATACATTTTAAAGTTTTCATATATGTATATGTATATGTTATATAATACTACAATACATATCTACAGTTATATTATTACTTTTCGCTTGTATTATTATTATCTATAGCTGTCTTCATCATCATACGCTTTAGGTACCATAATTCTCTAGCTTTAGGATCCTAATTTTTTCGTCGAATAACTTCATGGGGTTGTTGTGGAATGTACAGGATAAAATTATTTTAATTATATAAAAAAAAGCCAGATGCAGGGAAAAATTAACAAGGAATAAAAGTTACATATATTAATCTCTGAACAATATTGGAAGGATATAGAAGAAGTGAAGACTTCAAATTGTCAATAATCTCCAAAGCTGGAAGGATAAATAGTCTGTCTAGCAAATACTTGTGTGTAAGTTCTTAAGTAGTATGTGTAACTAAGACTAAGCGATAACTGTTAACTAAATCTAAGAACTAACTAAAACTAACCGACTCATAGATATGCACTACGCAAGACTTTTTGACTAATTGCACGGTTTAATTCTTTCTTTCATTTCATTCTATCATCTTTCTTTCGCATACGATAAGCGTTATTAAGCTAAGATCCTAAGCGGACACTTTTAAGTAGGGTTTTCTTAATAGCTATAAAAAAAAATTACTTAACGTATTTTATTGATTGTTTTTAATGATAATTGGATTCTTCTTTTTATTTACTACTTCTATACTCTTTTCTTCGTCATCGAGATTCATTTTAGGCGGTACGTTTAATAGCTACCAAGTCCTTATTTAAAATATGTATAGGTTACCAGTGAGGCGTATGGGATCACACGCCCCACAACAACAACAAGTATTGATTGACTACATTCGATTAGTTTGGAGCAAAAAACTGTATGTATGGTAGTATACGTATATAGAGAATGGTTTTATCATATCATATACATATACATATTACTGATAATTAAACTTTTAACAGTCTTCTCGAGTTCACATTATAGAAAAATCGAAACGAAAACACAAACCGAAAAAAAGAAAAAAATCATACAAAGACGGAGACAGTGGAAAAATAGAAAAATTGTAGTAATAGTAGTAGTACAAACAAACATGGTATGTATGAAGTATAGTAAATAGTAAGTAGTATGTGGGCAGTATTTGGCTATAATACTTTAAAGTTAAGGTATTCGTATGTCTATCGTAAATGCGTATTATGCGTACAGTTTTCGAAACGAATATGCAAAGAATTCGACAAGATTTTTGCTCTCTCCTCTCTCTATCTTTGTAGTCTGGACTTTATTCTCCATTCTCCATTTTGTTCTATTTCGGCTCCTCTCCTGCCTTGCCCACTCAGTTGGCATAGTTGTCAAACGAGCCCAGATACTCCAAAGCGGCACGATAGCAGAAATGATATTGATCCTGTTGCAGAATATATAGAAAATTGTTAAGAAATATGTTTTATACACTTTTTCTTGCTGTCTCTCTCACCTCAGTCTGCACCATGGCGGGTCGCTGGGAACGTAGAATTCGCACAGTTTGGAATACGTCGAGCACACCTTCGTACTGCATGCGCTCCAGGACAATGCTGAGGGTGATAAAGACCCCAGTGCGTCCCACGCCAGCCGAGCAGTGCACCGTGATGGGACCATCTTGTCCAAATTGCTCTTTGGTCTTGTGCACCTGACCAATGAAATCGATGAAGCCCTCACCGGACTTGGGCACACCCTGCTCAGGCCAGTCGATGAACTGGAACTGGCGTACGGTGCGCGAGGAGCCGTCGCGAGCATCGGTTACCTGAGAATGTATAAGATATTTAGTATGTGACACTATATCGAATAGTAACAGCCTTAGGCCATCGCTAGACACCATTCCACGTGAACTCACCTTAAACTCACGCAGCTTGTACTGCGGCATGTTGTACTCGGCAATGGGATCCACAACGTAATACTGATAGCGCACAGAGCGTTCATGTGGCCAATACTGGAAGCACTTCTCCTGCAAAAAGTGGAAAAACCAAAGAGATGAAACACCTTTATAGCTGAGAGGTACTGCGCCTCTACTTACCCTGCCCATTTCCTTGAGCTTGGTCAGCATGACAACAATGGTGGAGTTGTGCTCCCAGAGCATACGCCAGAAGTCCTCAGCGGTATCCTGTACCGGTCCCTGGGCCGCAATGTAGGCCGAACGATAACGATAGCCATCGATAAAGCTAGCGTTGACATAATCGCTACCCTCGATGCAATGTATGGGCGTTAGGTAGACACGACTCGACTCGTATGGCAAAATGTGGACCAGGCGATTCTTATGCTTATTGCAGGCCAAATTGGCGGTAACAAACTTGGATGAGTCCATCTTAACATTCGATAACTTCTTGAATTCCACCTCCATGCCGGAAATACTCTCGCCCGGTTCGGTGGTCAATAGCTTCTGCAGATGGGTATGCAAATTGCGGGCAGCAACCTCGGTTATTCCACAAATGATGGCCTCCAGTATGGCATCGTGTATGAAGATGTACTGATCCTCCGTCTGCACCATATAGTTGCGCTGGGCACGCAAACAGGTGACATGGCCATAGATATCGATGATCTTCTCATGCTTCATGCGCTCCAGCATTGAATCGATAACAATGTAACAGCCTGTGCGTCCTACACCTGCCGAACAATGGACAACAACAGGGCCGGATTCAGGTGGCGTGAGAGCACGACAACGACGCAGGAACTGCAAGAATGGAGCTGGATGATCGGGTACACCATGATCGGGCCAGGCGGTGAACTGCAACTGTTTGATCTCGCGACGATCGTTGAATCCCTGACGACACAATTGGAATGTCCTTATGCTATATGTGGCCAGCTCCTGTGTCTCGGTGATGGTAACAAAGATCTGACCGTAGGTTTCAGTGCCACGCGTCGGCCAATACTGATCGCACTTGATCCTGGTACGCTCCTCCAGCCGCGTCATCATCACAATTGTCGCCGTCTTCAGTTCCCAGCACATGCGCCAGAAGTCAGCGAAGGTCTCCTGCAACGGTCCCTGCGTGGCCACGTAGGCATTATGCTTGCGATAGCCATCACAGTAGTTGGCATTGATATAGTCAGAGCCGAGTACACCTTCCTGCGCGGGCAACTGGACACGTGAATGATCGTAGGCTGTGACATTGGCATAGCGATTCTTGGACTTGTTGTGCTCGTAGTTAGAGTTATCCCACGTGAATTGCTGACCCGGTTCGATGCTCTCGTATTCCTGCGAGAACTTCTGATTGTCATTCGACTTGAGGCGTTCGATATGATTGGCAAACTCCGAAATGGGTATGGGCGGATGGGAGATCATGCCGGGTGTCTGGAAGTTCAGTCTACGCATATCTACGGGATCACTGGGTGTAGGTCCGGCACCAAGATCGGCGGCCATTAGCGGACGCGTTACGGCCGCCTGATCTGGGGTCTTACAAGGCTGCCGACGGCGACGCACTACATAGAGCACAATCAATGTGGTGGACACGACAAAGGCGGCAATGAGAGGCAACACAACCCACAATATTTCCGGCTCATCTTTGTTACGATTAACCGACACCTCCGGTTCGGATGGCCAATTGGGATCGGGTCGATGTGGACGTTCACCAGCAGGGGCTTCACGCATATCGAGCGACAGGAACTCGGAGAATGGACTCGATGTGTACAGATGCTTCTGCGGAGTGTCAACCACGGCACGAACGAAGATTCGATAGCGTTTCTCGCGCTCCAGTTTGCGATTGGTGAAATTATGATAATCATCGCCAGAGCCGAGATGGAATGTAAATGGAATCGAACGCTGTGGGAACTTGGCGGCAATATATGGCGCATTGGGTCGATAGAGCTTATTCTGAGCAGGCTCCAGATCGCCGGTAAGGAACGTATCCGGATTCTTGTGCAGATTGGATTTATCCTCTGGCACCACAACGAGGAAATAATGCGAAATGGGTCCATACTCTTCGGAAGCCTGTGGCAAGATCACCAGTATCTCTTCCCCATTCACGACACCATAGAAATCCGGCTTGACCATGGGTTGCGGTGCTGCCATTTGTGTGGTTACGGTTATCTTTGTGGGTGGACGATATGAATAGTCCGAGGGAATCGCACTCACGTTCACATTGTATGTGGTGAAGGGACTTAGCTCGTTGATCGTGTGCGTCTTGATGAAATGCTTGAGAGGAATCTCACGCTTCTGTACCAACTGAGTCTGTGGGCATCCCTGCGAGTCCACAAACACTTTCATGGCATCGAAACTGATCTTATAGTTCACCGGATTAAGGCGAATGGGCGGTGACCAGGATAGTGTCATCGAGTGAGTGCTGACATCATGAGCACGCAGATTAAGCGGCACATCCTCGGGCTTAATGCGCACCGTGACCTTCTCGCTGAGACGTCCGAGACCATTTTTGAACCTTGCCGCAATGGCCACCGCATACTGAGCGAACTTCTCCAGATTAACTAGATCTGCCGACTCGGTTAGGCCGACAGTCTTTGTTTGCCAAGCATCAAGATCCTCCACAGCTGTCATGGTGTAGAAGATCTTGTATCCCAAGAGCTTACCCCGACTTGCCACGACTGGTTCCCACCAGATCTCTGCAGTTTGCTCGGACGTTGCCACCGCCTGGACGGACATAGGTGCTCGTCCCATATCCCGTTCTGTTTCAACCAGCAATTTATCGCTAAATGGACCCGCTCCCTGCTTTGTGTAGGCGCGTACTCTGAAAATATACTCGGTATTCTCCTCCAGATTCGTGAAGACTGCCTTGTTCTGTGTCATATTGCGCTCAGAGCCGAGTCCATGATCGATCTTCTTGTGGAACTGCACATCGTAGCGGGTTATGATGCCATTGCGATGCTCCCTGGTTGGTGGATCCCATGTGACACAAACCACATCGGGTGTCTGGAAGCGTACCGTTATATTGGACGGCGGTCCACCGGGTGTACCCTCGGGTGTTTGGAATATCTTAACAGTCTCCTGGCCAATGCCAATGTGATTGCTGCCTGCCACACGGAACTCATATTCCACACCACGCTCCAGATCATTGAAACGTTTCTTCGTCATCTGCGGCCCCGAGAGCATTTCCTCTTTCAGCATCTGATCCTTGACACCCCAGCGAAGGCGATAACCCCTCAGTTCACCATACGTCTGCGCCGGACGCTCCCATTCCAATTCAATGGACACAATCGGGTCACGTTCCATTATCTTCAGGCTAACTGTGGGCCGCACAGGCACTCCACCGGGTGTCTTAACAACAACTGCCACACTGCGATCGCCGTCACCCTTACGGGTCAATGCTGCCACCTGAATGGAGTACTTGGTGTCCGGTTGCAGGCCCGACACGCTGTACTCGAGTACGTCAACCACATCGAACTTGAAGGGTTCGTTGAGAAAACCCTTGCCCTAAGGTAAATGATTAAATAGATTGTTAAGTCGATATCAAATAAATACAGATCAACCAGCACTGTCAACTAACAAATACTCTGTAAATTTATTGCAATAAGAACTAGAAACTGTGCTAACTGGTATTATTATTGTAGGCGTGTCCTAGGAGAAGGCTATTACCAAATTTTGGTACACTATATACTTTAGTTTCTAATTTTAAGGCGTTCATACGAACAAACATAAGATTATGTACAGTTAAACCTCAACAGGTTGCAACCATATGACCTATTACTCTCTTCTTTATACCGTTAGCACTTACCTCATCTCGCATTTCCTGAACATGTATGTGATAACCACGTATTATGCCATTGCGATCCTTTTCCAGTGGCGGTTTCCAGCTAACATGTATCGACGTGGAATTCAAGGGCGTGGCCTTCACATCTTGTGGATCTCCGGGCACTAGGGACGACGACGAGAGATGAACAAGATTAGCTTAGGGCATTAACAAATAGCGAAGGGATACCGAATGCGGATTGAATACGTAGCAAGTACTTAAAGTTAACTTATGGCATAGCATACAAATTTTGTGGACTCATAAAGGTCCTTAGGACTAACTTGCTTAGATATAGTTATAGACATATGTATGTATAAAGTATATATTTAGACGGAACTATACATTAAACACTAAAGGGTTGCTAGAGTTGCCTTAAATCTTAGAGGAGAAATATACAAAACCAGAACAAGTCTTGATTTGATTCAAGTCAACGTCACCACATCACAGTTAGATAAATCAAAACGGAATC
Organism: Zaprionus ornatus; assembly: GCA_018904035.1. NCBI lineage: Eukaryota > Metazoa > Arthropoda > Insecta > Diptera > Drosophilidae > Zaprionus > Zaprionus ornatus. The sequence continues at coordinate 19,114,352 of JAEIFZ010000002.1, read as the reverse complement.
AAACGAAATATATAGTTTGTATGTATACAAATTGAGGAAAGTGCTGCTTAAGTGCTACATATAGAGGTATATGTATATAGAGTAGGTAGTAGTAGTTTAGATACATAATCAAAAAGGTTGCTCAGTAGGTGCACAAAAAGTGAATAAGTAGTGCAGTTTATACCTTGCTTGCTATGGAGATTAATAGTAGAGTAGTAGAGTACTTATACAATAGGTTGTTTTAAAAAAATCGTAGTTTACACAAAAAACTTGACAAATCGGTTCGACCGTTTTCAGGTCTTCCAATCTTCTTATTTTTTTTTTTTTTTGGGGAATGGGCAAAAACAAACATGTAAGCATTCAAAAAACGTTTCGTATTCGGTTAGTGTGCAAAAATCGAAAACATATATAGCATAGTATAGTAGTATTATGTATTATGTAGATGTAACGTAAAAATCGTGAATGGTTTGGAAAGTCAAGAGCCTTATTACAAAAATCCTCGCTGACTTTATGGGCATCAAAAATGGAGAAAACATTTCAAAAAACAAACAAATAAAAAAAAGAGATTTGAGATTTCTTTAGTTTCAAATCGGTCTACATTTCTGGACCAGTACAAAAATATATATATTGTTTTGATTTAGATATGTATGTTAATATATATATATATTGTATATTGCTATTGGGCATTCTTAAACATTATATTCAAACCATATAGAAATACTCACTCTTTTTCTCTAAATAGTTTAAAAATTGTTTTTTATTTATTGTATTTGTATTGTAATATTTAACCACCATCCATTAAATGTTGCGTTCAAAATTCAAATTTCGCAAATTGTTTTTTTTTTTTTTTTTTTTTGTTTATGTTTTATATTCACATCAAAAAAGTTTTTCAAAATTTTTGTATATCCATTTCGAGTTTGCATTCAAAAAAAGGTGCACGAAACAGAGCAAGTAGTGCAAGGTGCGAGTGGCCAAGCAAAGATATATTTGTGTTTTTTTGGTTTTTTATAGTATATGAAAAAAGATATAAGATATATTTCTTTAGTTTACAGTATACAAGTTTCAAAAAGGACATAATTATATTGGTGCATTTTACGTGGGATTCGAAATGAAAAACGATTGTCGGGAGAATAGAAATGAACTAAACAGATTTACATGGAAACTATATATATGATACAAAATGTACATATTTGTTGGCACACCCGCTTTGATACTCTTCCTTTTACTTGGTTAAATATGATGTGGTATTTTGTAGTTGGCTTAAGCTACTTAAAATTACCTTATTGCTTACAACAAACTTACGTGTTACGAATTTCGTTTATTATTCGTATTATTCATACTCTTTAATTCTAGATACTTTCAGGTTTTTCAGTTCAATTTGTATTCCGCGGGTCAGTTGACTTCATTAAAACTTGCTAAATAAATGCATAATACGAATTATGCAGCTGCAACACACCCAACGGCACAAATGTTAAATTATGCTTCATTAGTGTTCTCCGTAGCACTGTGCACCGTGGGGCTACAACAGACTAGAGGGTTGTGGGGGCACAAAGGGGCATGTCAACTGTAGCTTTGTATGTACCTATGTACCTTGTCATTGCATATGCATTCACAGAGCACAACTACAGCACACTTGCTCACACACGTACACACACACACACCCTCACACACACTGATTCAACGCCACACACCAAAAGTATATAAAATAATTAAAATGCTACCTTTAGGAGGTGTTCTGTCTATTTTTCATATATATTTATATGTGTTTTTCTTGCTTATTTTTTCTCTGTATGAATGTGAATAGAAGGAAGCGGACAAAGAGAGTGCAGCTCTAAGCAAATGCTCGAGGTGCTCACTTCATTTTTTCGCTGCATTTTTATACCCTACCCTCATTATGTCGAGGTGCATAAAAGTTGACCCATGGCTTAAATTTAACAATTGTGAAAATTTAATTAAAGCTCAACAGATACTGTAGGTATATGTGTAGGAAGGAATGAGTAATTCCGTTGAATGTGCATGACTTTTAGATACTCCACACTCACTGGAGATATATCAATAATGATCGTCAATTTTGTCTTCTAGCTTGGAATAAAGAGCCAGAGACCAATTGTTAAAACTTTTCTAAAATTAATTAAAAACCTATATTAATCTTTTTTATCATTCTCTCCTTGCGCCTCTAACACATCACCATTTGCAGACTATAAAGGGTATTCCTCGTTCGAGCAATATTTGTTCAGCTTTGTACTATCTATTTTTGCTGAGTATTTTTTCGGTTATTTCTTGCTGCGCCATGGAGAAGAGCTTGTGTGTGTGGGCTTTTCTGTCTACAACACACACAAAAGGGATGCTGCCTGCTTTGCGTATTCGCAGCGCGCGGAGAATTCATGCTACACGTATGCTGGAATTACGAGAAAAAAGCAAGTGCCCAGCTTTAGACAGGTGCTATTTGCATTTCACATTTCGTATATCGCATTGAAAGCCAAGCTAACAAGCGAAACGAAATAAAAATTAAGCAAAAAGTGAGAAGGAGAAACGAGCATCATAAAGAAACATTGGAGCGCACTTTGCTGCAAGATACGCCGTAAGCCGCTCGTACTTAGACTTATTTCGTGTTAGAGAAAGGTATCGACAACAGAACTGTAGATTAAATAAGTAGTTGACACCTTCATTTACCCATTTCAGACACTGAATGTACATTTTTATTCATATAAAAACAAATTTGAAAATATTATTGCATACTTTTGAGCTGACCAATTACTTGCTCACTTCAAGAGCCGATGGTGTATCAATGCAACTCAGTTAGACACGCACACACACACACACTCACACACGCATACAGTGCGCTTGTGGTACAATTAAAATATAGACGAGCAAAGAGATCAGAGTGCTGAGTGCGGACTAGACAACTTGAGGTGCTCATTTGGCATGGAAAAGGGCAAATAAAAAAAGAGAGAGACATGAAACAAAATCATAAAGTAGCCATATAATATTCTCTTAATTTAGAATATCTAGTATATACTTTGATCTGCCACTTGTGCGAGCCAGACACATTGAATTGGGGCACGTTGCCGCTAGGTGATTCGTGATTCTTGATGCGCTTTTTAGCTGGTGCTTCGTGAGGTGCTTAGTCTACGAGTAGATAATCAAAGTGTGCTTACAGCTTAACTTAGTTGCCAATAGGAGACGTACTACCAGGTGCTTAACATTAAGTAAGTACAGTTTTTCATTTACAGTGCTTAGTTCAACAAATTAAATTAAGTGAGAGAGAGCAGTAGAGAGTGAAAGAGAGAAAGAGAGCGTACGAGTGCGAGTGCGAGTGAAAGCCAACACTTTTCGAGGTGTTGAGAGTTCTCGATTTTAAGAAACACAAAAAATTAAGTGCCACTTGAGAGAGAATGAAAAGTTTTCCACATCTCTTCTTCCTCTGCCTCTTCCTTTCTTTCCCTCTCTGCCTTCAGTTGCCAACAAGCAAGTTAAACAGGCTAACAAGCAGTTGTTGTGTGTTATTTTAAGAGGGTGTGCGAAAATCGTAAATGAAAACGTTATGTTGAAAATGTCTAATAAATGAAACAATTAGATATGCAATAAGAGAGACATTAAAAAGTAAATGGCAATACTTTTAGTATATACCTCAACTAGCTAAATGAAAATACAAGTTTCTTTTCACAGACATAATTATGAAAGTCAGTTGCCAAAATGTTCGAATTAATTTCAAAACGATTGTTTAGAAATTTAATTTGAATATTTCAAAGACCTTTTTAGACCGACGAGCTCGGTAAATCAAGTAGATCATAAATATATGACCTTTTTATATTTTTATCGCATTCAGTTTTTCTCTATTATAAACTCGGCATCGATCGGGCAACTGTTTGGCTTTCATAATTACGTGTGTAACGGGCTCTCTGATTAACTATATGTATACATAGTATATGCATGTATCTATATCTATTGGCTGGTCAAAAAAGCACGTTTTTTCCTTTGTTAAAAAATGCATAAAAAGTCGTGAGAAAATAAATAATAAAATTGGTTCATTGTTGTTTCTACAAATGGCGGGATCAACTCAGAAGGGTGCCATATTGGAAGCAAATAAACAAAGACACACCAACAGTGCCCGCACACACACACACTCAGCCAGGTGTGGTGTGTTTGTGTGTGTGTGCTGGGTGTGAACCAGATGCAAATGTGTTAACTGAGTAAACATGCAGGTGATGGCGGACGTAGGGCAAATAAAACTTAATCAAATGTGTCAACAGAATACAAATTAAATACAAAAATCAAATAATTTTTGTGCGAAAATCAATTTAAGGATTTTCCACTATACGCGTTTGTTGCTTTTGCTGTTGCTGTTGCTGTTGTTGTTGCCGTTTTCCACGCGTATTTGCATAGCAATAAAAGTAACCAAAAACAAAAAAAATGCATGTACATTTATAGGAAAATATATAACAACAACAGCAAGTTGGAGAGAGGGAATGGAATCTAAGGGTGAGTTCAACGGCGCCAAAGTGCAAAAATGTGTGCCAAAAACAAAAACATAAACAAAGAGATCGTGAGAGGCGGTCCAAAAAGATTACACCGAGCTGCTGCAAAATGTTATTAAATATGTATGCATACACGTAGCTACATATAGATGTGCGTACATAGTGTGTGTGTGTTTGTGTATAGTTGTTGTATGTAGGAGAAAATAAAACAACAACAAGAACTAACGAAAATAATCATAGTTCTCGGTGAACCGAAAATTTGATACACTTGCAGTTTGGTGCCCGAAAGCGGCTTATGACAGGCTCTGAATTGTTTTGCACTGTTACTATGAATAGTACCATGGAATACCAGGCATACCAATACCATCTAGAGGGTACGGACTGCAGTTCAAGCCTGTTGAAAAAATGTGCAGGAAATTTCACAGTAGTTTAAGTGATACTAATAGAGTTTTATCAGCTGATTCAATGCGGAATGTGACAGAGCACGTGTAACGTGTGTAATACTCACTGCAAGTGTATATAAAATTATAAATAAATGCAGCGAAACGTTTTGCATTGTTTGCTAAAGATGGGTGGGTTTGGTGGTTTTTAGGGGAAGGAGCGTGGGGGGGGGGGGGGGGGTGGCATTTCATTATTTATGTTAAATGGGTATTTGAATGGAAACTATGCTGCTGCTTAGGCTTGTTTGCGGGAGCATTTTTGTGTTTACATTTATAATTGCATAAATTTAATTATGTAAATAAATCAATTTAATATTTAATGCGGTCCTTTTGGCTTGACCAAAAACAAAAATCAACAACAAACAACTAACTAAACTGGCAAAAACATAATTTATATAATATAATTTTTGGTATTTTAGTTTAGATTACATTTGCAGGTAGGTGTATGTAGGTGGGAAGTAGTAGTAGTAATAATAATAGTAGTATAGTAGTATAGTAGTAGAAGTAATAGTAGATAGTATTATATCTGGTGCGCTTACAAAAACACAGAGCTCATGGCGTTTTTGGGTGCTATACAAATTACCACAAAAAATTCAATGCATTATATCAAAAAATATTATTTATATTTATAATAATTTTCCAATTCGGTTTATGCAGTTTTTTTTTTCAATTTGTTTTTCGTTCATCAAGACGATCGAGAATCGTAAATAACAAAAACACAATATAGAAGTTGTGCTAAAAAAGTTTTGTTTTTTCGATTTAGTTTTTTTTTTATAGAGATACAAGTGCAAAAAGTAGTCAAAAATTGCGCCAAAAAATATGCAATTTTATATTACCAATTATAAGATTTTTGGTTTTTGTTTTTGATACGAACTTAAGAAGATAAAACATTTTCGTAACTAAAAGTAAACATCAAAATATATTCAAAATAATTTAAACAACTGGGGAAAGGATGGATATAGGGTCCTGTAGATTAATAGATGTTTTAAGATACATAACTAAAACATTTCTGGAGATTGAAAATATATATTGAAAATAAATTTGATTTGATATTGCAGAATAGTTTTGAGATTTTCGTTGAAGATTTTGAAAACTTTTTAAAAATATTCGTAGGGAATTTGTTGAAGATATTCTTGCACAGAACATTAACAAATATATAGAAAATTATGAAAACTAAAATAGATGCAGATTCTGCAAGAATTTAAATAGGGATTTCGTAAGGAAACAAAAGACACTACAAAATGATCTACGAAAAAATGAAAGCTGCTTTCAAAAACATTTACATGTTTGCAGCACAGCTGAAACATGTTTGATATATGGTATAAAGTATATGGCAAATGGTATTTATTGCCACATACACACACACACAAACATACGTAAAACAAAAGTCAAAATTTCAATTTAAAAATGAAAATCAAGTGTGAAACGCTCCACTCTTGCGTTTTCCGGGCAGCTCCTGCGTTTGGGTGCTCGATGTCAAAATTCAAAAATTGTACAAAAATTTGTTGATTGATTAGTTATAGTTTTTTTTTTTTTATTTATAATAAGTTGATGTTAAGGGAACTTAAAACTCAAACTAAAACGATAAAAGACTTAAAAGTTGATTGTAATTTAAAGTAAATTAAACATATAAATGATGGAAAAATGATGAAAACATACGATTCGAGACAGACAGAGAGAGTGAGAGATTAAGACTTACGCATAGGTAAGATTGTCATTGTCATACATACCATCCTCTTGGGTGCGGATTATGATTGGATGCGAGCGCGGACCGTCGCCCACCGAGGTGCCGGCAAGCACCCAGATCTTGTATTCGGTCCAACGCTTCAATTCGTCGAGCACAATTTTGGTCATGTTCAGGGTTAGCGTGGTGGCCTCGTCGTCTTCGCGACCCACCTCGACGAACAATACTTTATAGTAAATGATGCGACCGTTGGAGCGTTCCGCGGGCGGCGGTAACCAACTGAGCGATATCGTTGTCGAGCTGTTAGCAATGGCTGTGATATTGCGTGGCGGTGCACCTGGTACTAATTACATAATATAGATGGGAACGGTACGTATTTGTGTGGTTGTTTTTTTTTTTTTTTTTTTTTTTTGCGATTTTGGAAGTTTGCATAGAAATTTGCGATTATGTTTTTGTTTTTATTTTTTGTGTATAGCGTTCAGCGATTAGCGTTAGGAACCAAATGAAATATTTCAAACCAAAAAACATGTAACGAAAGAAAGCGTAAAATAAAATGATTTAATAAATGACATAATGGATAGGCATAAGTATAATGTATAAGGCATATATTGATAAGTTGGCATATATAATCAAGAAATAAACTTAAAACAAAAATCATTCAAGACATAATTTATTTTCCAATGGTTTATGCAAATAATGTTGTTGCTTTTCTTTTTCGTTCTCGAGAAGCTTTGCGATTTTTTTTTTTTTTTTTTTTCATTATAGCGACTTCTCTTGTGATAATTGTGCATATTTTTTGGTAACGATTTTCAGCTGAAAATAGTTAATTGTTTGCCTAGAACTACGAGAACTACGTGAAGGAAGAAGTTAAAAGAGATTAACATAGTTTTATACACATAAATACAAGAGTGAAAGAGAGAGATAGAGAGAGAGTATGATAGAGAACTATAAACATTTAAGAGGTGCATGCTTAATAAGGCAAACAGGCGAGTGAATAGTGGCTTAATTTAAAGGCTCACACACACACACACACGCACGCACATGGCAACACACACGCACACATGTACATGGCATAAACATTTAATTTGCATAAACCATGTGGTTCGGTCTGGAATACTCAAGTGCCGTATTAAAAAACACATAAACTTGAAATGCGATACTTAGGATTTATATACGGTAGTTAATATTTTACGCATAGTACGTACGGTATGCTAACATTTATGCAAGTGCCATAATTAAATGCAGGCAAAGTAATAATAAAACAATTAACGTTAAATAATATACGAAAGTTTTGCAAACTCTGAAGGGGAAACATGTTGAATGAGGAAACAAGTCAATTGATTTGATGCATGCAAGTGAACTTCTTAGCACATTTCTCATTTTGGTCATTAGGCGACCAAAGGCGACCAGCTGGAACCACTGGAACCACTGGAACCACTTAAGCCACATCACTACATACTATACAAGCATCACTTAGTATTTTAATTATGCGCCAAATCATGCGAATGTGCAGAACGTGCAAATATGAAAACCAAAAGTGATAGATACAAGATGCAAGTACAATTCGTGCCACAGCTTAACTCTCGCGTTGCTCTCCATTTAAATCTATTTGAAAATCAATTACTAAACACAGACACTGAGCGAGACAAACGGAGAGAGAGAGATAGCGAGAGCGAGTGCGAGAGAGGTGGAGGGAGACAGTGCAACGTTGAGAAGTTTGAGTTTTGTCTAAGAATTACGGTTTTGTGGCTTCGGTTGCAGTTGCAGTTGCATTCGAATTCGAAATTAGAATTTTGACACATGCTAAACGATAGTTGCAATTACTTTTCTCATCATTTGCATAATTAAGCTCCTAAAACAGAAATTTGATAATGCAAATAATACATAAATTTACGGTATTTTGTGCGACTTAATTTAACATTCGCATGCCAGACGCATAAATCGAGTATAAATTTCACAATGAATATCTATCGAACATTTGTTCTACATTGTCTGTGCAGGTAACTGTGAGTGTTAACTTTATGTAACATATGTTAACAGTGGTAACTGTAGTGTGGTGATGTTTACAGTGTTCTCAAGGTTGGGCAAGGTTTCCTTCAACAGATCGCAAGACTTTGGGGATTATCACATCAAATAGGTTAATATGGAATAGGTCATTCGCTTTAATATGCAATAAAATATTTCAATAATTCCCAAATCATCTGCAGTCTGTTGATAAAGTATTTCTAGATTGGTAAATGCTTCTCTATGTACAAATTTTTTCGTTATATATAGAGTAAAGCTGGTGTTTGGTTTGGTTTTGTATATTCAGATTTATGTTGTATGCCTAATTAAGCTATGTTGTCTGTATGTTAAGTATAATCTAAACTAAGCTATGTGTGATTGGTGCAAGTGTCTTTAGGTATATCTTATGTAGGTGTGTTTATCATAATGTATCGATAAATTTATAGAAAATGAATTAGTTTTGATATACGAAATAACTTGCAATAAACTAGAGCAATCACATATCATACAATATAATAAAGGATATATATATTATAATAGGTATTTTAAGTAAAGTCGGAAAGTGCAATTCAAAACACACCTCTTTCTCACACACACACAAACACACGCATTAATTATTATACTTCAACACTCTCTTCGATTTTTACCTTTCTCCTCGTGAGCGCCATAAGACACAACAGAATTATCTCACACACACACACACGCACAACTTTTCATATAAGGTTTCAACTGAATAAACAACTACGTTAATTATGAAATACATATATGTATATATAGGCAGTTTTATATATAAATTCATATGGTATATATAAGTATATATATAATATATTAAATTGTATATTTGAAATATGTTTAAAATAAATGATATTTTGTCTGAAGTTTTACTTAAGCTATAGAAACTCGATCGAATACTACGGCTTAATAGAGTTTGTTCGTTTTCAGTTGGGACCTAACTTAGGTGTAATAGAAAAGTGTTTAATCACTTACCATATTGCTTGGTGCGTACTGGTATTGGGGGCGTGGTTGCGCCCTCGCCTCGCTGTGAACGTGCTGCCAGCCAGATGTAGTACAGGGTATCAGGATACAAACCATCAAGCGTATATGCCTCCGAATTTGAAATGCGCCTAATACAGATGTGATAGCAAATTTCGAGTGTTATTTGATTAAATGATTAGGGCTAAGGGGGCGGGGGTGGCATGGGGGTGGGCATTAACTCACTTGTGATGATCCTGATTGGCGTATGTGTCATTCCAGTAGAGCTCATAATGGACAATATTCTCGCTGGAATGCGTCGGCTTGGACCATTGCAATGTGACTGCGGTCTCGCCGATATCAGTGGCCCGGAAATTGCTCGGTTGTGATGGCACACCTGTACACGACGACGCACAACGGCACATGGCATCCACATCCACATCCACATCCACAAACAGAGGGCAAAGAGACACGTATGGCACACGTGCGTACGAGAATATTTGGTTTTTGGTTTTCGGTTTTTGGTTGGTTTGGTAATAATGAAACGGAAATTACGGAAATTAAATAAAATACAAACAAATCAATGTGGCATTTATTTATGTATGCCAATTTCTGATATCATGCAGATACCCTCCGCACACACACGCACACACACACACACGCGTACACTTGCACATGCCGTGAAACAAATGGCAGGCGGCCTACGGAATTGATTGAATTGCATGCTCCCCAAACAGACTTATATATCGCATTTATTTTTGTTTATATCGCCATAACGAGAGCTCCGTCCGCATTCGAGACCACATTCCATTGGTCTAAGCGTTGCAAATATTATGTTTTTCCTATGATTTATGCGCCCCACCAGAGAAATTATAATTATGCTGGTCTTAAATGTTGTTTATGTGCTTCCACTCGGTTACCTGATCAACATCGTTAGCATTCTGATTAGTTTTCAATTATTTTCGAGAGCTAAGAAGATAACTATTGAATATGCTATTCAATTTGGGTTTATTTTTTGTACTCGCTGGGGTATATGGAATATATATACTTGTATATAGGGGAGTAGGCTATTTCTGCCAACTGTCTGTCCCTTCGTATGAAAATGTAGATCTCAGAGACTACACTAGCTAGGACTAACAATGGTCTCAAAATATGTTATAATTGCACGCAGATCAAGTTTGATTTGGAATGAAGGCCATGCCCCTTTTTGTAAATCGCTAAAAACCGAATTCCAAGCGTAGTTTAAATGCATTTCTGGTAAACATTTCTGGTAAACACATTAGCTAACAAAGTCCAAATGATTGCTGAAAATTTGTTCACAATCGGATAATTAACATAGAAGTTATTTAAGAAACAATTTTAAGAGTTACTCGTTTTCAAACCGCTCCCTAAAGTATGCAGCATAAAAAAAATTTGTTGGACCCAGTGGTTAATGTGTATATCACAGTCGAGCACAGTCGACTGTAGCTTTCGTGCTTCTTCAAAACTCCAGCTTATCGTGCTGGAAAGATGTTCAAACTGTTGAAACTCCGTCATCCTCTTGAGAATTAAAACTTTCAATCAAATCAATTTAAGCATAATTGCTTTCAAGATTTTCAATAGGGTTTTTTTTCAATTGTCAACCCCGAAAAATTTCCATTTCATAATATCAATTTAATCTGGTCTAATCTTATAGAAGTTTTCACAGCAACAAACTGTGGAAAAATGTTCTATTTGCATTTGAAATTTGAATATATTTTTAGTTGCAATTTCGAATGCAAATCTAAGTAATCCCATGCAATACAAAGGACTTACAGACCAGTAGGGGAACTACTGTGAAGAGGCAGGTAAGAGGGAGACAGAGGGAGACAGAGAGAGAGAGAGAGAGAGAGAGTGGGGGAAGGAGACAAGTTTTTGGCACAAATAAAGCTAAGCGCATTATGCAACCGCTACAAGTGCAACAAAATACGTTGAAAGCAACAAATTTAAAGTCAGACCATAAACTGCTGGCCACACCACAAGCTTCTCTTAGACCCACTGTAACCTCTATCAACAATCCTCCCTCCTCCCAAGCTTCGTTCTGGGTACGCTCTACGCCCATGACCCTGTAAGGCCACAAAGCTGCATATCTGAATATGGCAAATGCAATTGCTTCGCCAGTCAAACTTAATGAATATTTGCTGCACACACACACATGCACAGTGGCACACACACACATATGCACATGCACACACACACACTCGCACATCTCATCATTTATATAGTGTTGAAATGAAATAAATGTCTTTTGTTCTGCACTATTTGTTTAGTTGGACAAGTCTAGTTAGAGGAATTTTTGTAGAATACCAGTGACAGTGTTGCCAGATTATTGCATATTAGTGAGGTTAAGTAAACGTTTGAAATTCGAAATTATAATTAACTAATTGCAGTAATCTCCGACCAATTAAATTGCACATGTTTTAGGCCTCACGCAATTCACATTTCATATTCAACATTTAACATTGTGCGAGTCTCTGTGCGTGTGTGTGTGTGTGTGGGTTAACTAATTGGGACTGATTGGGCAATCAATTTTCGGAAGGGGTAGCCAGTGTGGGGGGTTTGGTTTATACTGTCACTCACCTTGCTGTGTCTTCACCTGGACCGGTGTGGACATGGGACCGGCTCCCATTGAGGTGTACGCCTGCACTCGAACCGTATAAATGGCATGAGGTGTCAACTCCGATACAGTTGTCAGTTCGCTGTTGTCAATCATTTGGGAGTTCCAAGAGGCCTCTGGCTGATTCGAATTGGTTGTGTAGTACACCTTGTAGCCCTGATTAAATGAAGAGAGAGAGTGAGAGAGAGAGAGCGTTGAATTAGGCAAGTGAATTATGAAGAGAGGGTAAGTTAAGGAATCTCTTTAATGTGATAACTCTAATACTGATTCTCTGATTCCTTTTCATTTTCTGCAAACTGCTCAAACTTTTGTTAAACAAGAGATTCAACAAATCTTTAGCAAGTGAAAATTGAAGCTGACTTTGCATTGGTTTCATAAAGTTTATCGACAGTTTATTAACCACAATTGAAAGCCACAAGTTTTGTGGCACAAACAAACTCTGCCGTCTCTGCCGCAAGATATTGGCATCTCCTTTGGCTGGCCGTAAACTGCTCTGATAACCAAAAATGAAATATGGATTTGTGGTCTAAAGATTTGCTAACTTTATAATTTCGGGCATTGCGGCAAGGACAGCAGCAGCTGTGCAAGGATTGAGTACAACAAAATATGCTGGAGACCACAACAATTGCGGCCCAAACACTTGACTCGATCAACGTGCTGCACACAGTGGGCCGTGTGGCAGAAGCAGATGCAGAGGGGAGGAATCTCAACTGGCTATGGCTGTGTGGCTTTGATTTCATTCGCACATTTGCATTTAAACGTTTCCTCTCCTGCTTTCTGCCTTCTGCTAACGTCATTTGGCCATTTTCTAGCCAACTCCCTTTGGCTGTGCCCCGTTGACAAAGTGTCGACTCTTCTACTGGAGTCTGAGTGCTGACTCTGTGTACGGCTGTTGTTGTTGTTGTTTAATATGCGCACTTGATGCCAGGTACTTACGGTCACTTGTCCATTGGGCGTCTCTGGCGGCTCCCAAGTAATAACCATTGTGGACGAGCTCAACGGGCGCACTTGCACATTCCGTGGTGCACTTTCCATTTCTGAAACAGCAGAGAGAAAGAGAGAGAGAGTGAGAGAGAGTACGATATGCATATTAGGCTTGTTAACACGAGCAAAGGCTGCGTAAAAGAATTTATTTTTGGACTGCAAACAGGCGAGAGAACTTGCAAACGATTAGGCTCTTTTTATGACAACTATGGGGAAAACAACATTTAGTATGCGAATGAAAGAAAAATTTGCTCAAATGGAGAATATATTCGGGTCGATGCGTTGGCTTGAAATGATGACAATCGAAGGCAATGTTAGTTAACAAACATTTGTACTGTTGAAAAGGCGAGATGTAGTTTGCATAGCAGCTATAAGGTATATCGGTCTGATGCGACTAGGTCTGACCTATTTACAAGGTGCAGCTATAAGAAACATATGTGCCAAGCTTCAACAGACGGACACTCAACTTCCCTGTTCATACTGATGCAGAATATATATATCTACAAGGGTGACCATGAAATTCAAACAGTTTGAGAAGGCAATATAAGAGTAATTTATATTGAGTTTGGTTCCAATCGCAGACGAAGTCAACAAGAAAGGAAATATCTTTCTCATCTAAACCATTTATCAAGATATGCAGTAAAAAGAGTACACACTGCATAGACTTATAATATCAGATACCTTATCAGGTGATAAAGTTGCCAACTAACAGTAAAATATGCAGATAATATCGTCACACTGGGCGTATGCTTGTTATTTGCAGCACCGCTAACCAGTGCAGTCAATTACAATAATTGCATGTGAAGGCAACTGCGATGCGCGCCTGTTGTCAAATAACTCACAATAGTTTTCGATCATTCACAATCAAATGCACTTTAAATGCATCTGCTGGTAGCCCCTCTCCCGTCCCCCCTGCACGTCTCAGTCTCTGTTGCAGCCTGTTCACGGTGTCAGTCATGCATATGCAATTTGTTAAATGAATTTCGGCATTTTGCCAGGATTTAAAATCAAACAAGGCACGGTAGAACACAACAAAGAGGGCGGGAAGGAGGGTGTAGGGTTAGCGGGGGAGTTTTAGCTAGCGGGGTAGGGGGGGTTGGGATGGTGCAGACATTGAAAAACCAAACGGTATTAGGGCACACACAAATGTTTTGAAATGCAAACAATCATCTATCACAATGCCGACGATGTGAACTTTTGTTCAATTCATGTCCGTGTGGCACCGCCCCCCCCCCCATCCCTCTCATCTATGTGTTCACTGCCTGCCGACAGAGGGCGCCAGGCGCAGGTCACACATCATTGTGCAGCAACATTTTTGTGCATTGCTGCCACGTCAAGTCCGGCGCATTATAGTGCGAATTTTGCATTTATAATGTGCTGCATTGCACAGCACACACACACGCACACACACACACACAGACACGTCCTGGAACACACAGCAGAGCAGAGAACATAACACACACATTAACTGATTTTTGTTGTGCAGAAAACAATGCGTAAACGAACCTAAAATCAGTCCAAATGATATCTGCCTATGGCATAACAATAGACCGGGCATATGCATTGGGCATATATGATAATACACCGAATACCCTATAATTTATGAACAGTAAGCAGTTGCTTTTCGATTGATTGCAACTCAGTTTTTTCTTCAATTTGAAGCACACAAAACTTGCCTCATTACAGGGTATATGCAGTTGCCTCGTGCTCAACTTGTGCGCTGTTAGTTCCCATGTATGCTTAACTAGGGCATCTGCAGGGTCGAGCAGTCGCTCTAACCACATTCACACATGTTTGAAATGCATTTGCCAGGCGTGAAATTGTCGGACAACTGCCTGAGGAGTTAAAGGGAGCAAAGTGAAGTGAAAGGAACAGAGAGAGCGAGAGAGAGAGAGAGGGAGAGAGAGGAAAGCAGCAGCTTTAGCCGCAGCAGCAGCAGCATCAGGAGAAACCTCTGCTAATTAGTGGGTACAGCATTGATCGCCTCAATTGCTGACAAGCATCACGAATTGGCAGTGAGTTCAGTAACTGATGTAGACTCCACTTCCTTCTTGTGCCGCACACAGCCACGCCCACCTTCGCTGGTACGCCCAATTGGTTAATGGCCAATCAATAAATTCCAATTCTCACAATTTTACTGCAATATCTACATGTGCCACTGCAGCGTTTTACCCACAATTTATATCGCAGGCATCTCATCTGTTACACAACTGTGTGCGTGTGTGTGTTCGTACGGGTGTGTGTGTGTGCCGGATAGAGCTCAGTCTTGCCATTGCCATTTGCCGGTTGTGTGCTAAGATTTGCATGCAGCACATGGGCACTCAAAAATTGCAATAGCTTTTGCCAAGGCAGCCCCAGCTCTTTTGCCCAGGCCTGTCTGGCCAGGATGCTCCTGTGCAGGTCCTGCTGCCTGTGTTATGCTGCCGGCATCTTGGTTCTGTGCGTCGTCGACGTCGTTGGCGTCACGTAAGCTGCATTTAAGAGCATATACATTACATACGGATACGCTCCATTAATATGTATCCCTTGCATGCCTGCCTCACGCCTACTGCTTATGCCACTAAATTCTTAGCAGAATCCACACCCTCCCCTGCCTCTCTTCTTCCCCCCTTCACACACACACACACACACACGCATGTGCGCACCCACGAAGCCAGCGTTAGCATGTGCAGGACCTGTGACCTATTACATGACGAAAGGAGCTGTTAAAGAGTTGCCTGCTATATATCCAAGTGTGTGTTCGAGTGTATGTGTGTGCGTGTGTGTGTGTGTGAGTGGGTGTAAAGAGTGCACATTAAAGTTAAATGTATTAGGGCATATTACACGTATTATGGCCAAATTGCAATACAAGATAGCAGCAGCAAGACTAGCCCGAGGTAGTCAGAGGTTAAACGCAGACGAGGCCAAAGGCAGATTCCTTGTCCATGCGATAGAGACATTGTTCGAGTAGCTGGTAACACTAATTTGGCTTACGATATGCGAATAATTAAGTACGCACTCTTAAGTGAGGTTATGTTTCACTACACATCTCATTTTGGATGTTAAACTTTTGTTGAAATGCAACAATATTTATGGGAACTATTGCTAATCAAACAAGTAAGGAAAGTGAGGTTATGTTTCACTACTTTCGTGGAAATTCAATAAATATTACTAATCAAATAAGTTTGGACAGTTAGAATCAAGAATTCTGATAGAAAGACACCATAACAAATAGATTAACAATTAAATATCATATTAAAATATTAAACCTTGCTTTATAGTCGAATTGAAAGCCAAATTATCGTTTTACAGCTTCGTTTAGCGTGGTATTGAAAATGTTAATTACTATTATTCTTTATGTGAAAACACAAGCACCTTCATGCCAAATTTGGTGTCTCTAGCTTATATAGTTGCTGAGATTAAGGCGTTCATACGAACAAAAAGAAGTAAACAGGTTAATTCACCTTGCTATTAATGTTAATTAGAAATAAATACACTTTGGGGAGCCTGTCATGTATTTTTCAGCCTATTACTTACACTTATAGAACGTAAGTATATCCGGGAAGGAATTATAGAGGAAGAATTATACAGGATGTGGGTACTTTTAACCTTTTGTCTCCCATAAAAGCTTTTCCAAATTACAAATATCTGCAATTCCACTGATACTAATGTTAATCTTGTTATTTTCCTATACACTCAGATAGAATTTTCTAATACTGCGATAACACAGATTTATAGCAAATTTATAGCAATTATCTGCGGGTTCAGATCTGTGCAAACTCCAAGTCGTGTCTTTAAGCTAACGATAATTTCATCATCCTCAGCAGGTACCGCAAATGTGTTTCCCTCTCGCTCACTCTCTACCCGCCCGATATTGTTGCCTCATTTCGATGTCGTTGGTGCCGTCGCTGTTTATGGCACACGATTGTTGCAAATTCCCGTTAAACGCATAAATAGCACTTTGTCAGCTGCTACCTAAGCCAAAGGCGAGCAAGCCGAGCCAACCGAAGGCGACACGTGGCATTATCCAAAATTGTTCGACCTACGTTGTTGTTGTTGTTCGTGATGTTGTTGTTGTCGTTGCCGTTGCTAGTTTCTGTGCAGTCTGCTATCGAAATAATATTTCGAAACGATATTGGGCAAGCGATAAGCATAATTGCAGCAATAAAAGTTTTCAACTTTTATACGACAAGCTACAAAAAGTAAAGGCGGAAAAAATATACGAAGAAGAAGAAGAAGCGGCAGAGGAGGGGAAATCCTAGAGCAGAGAGAAGAGAGGCAGGACGAAGTGCTTACGCGCAATTGCCATGGTTAAAATGGCGTTGCACATACACAGACAGACAGACAGACAGACAGACAGACAGACAGACAGAGCAACAGACAGGCGTACGCATGAGACCAACACGCACACACAAACACACACACACACAGAGACACTGACAGAGACACGCACACATACTAACACTTTGATGCGCATTCATACGAACGCATAACAATGCAAAGTTTATGCGTTGCGTAGGAGGTGGAGGAACTAGGGGGGGATGTGTGTGGCATCTGCCTGTTTACCCGCACACACATCAGCAGAACGTGCTCTGTCTGTGTGTGTGTGTGTGTACGACGCAGCTGCGTATGCAACGGTCTTTAGACGTTGCATTTACCTTTGATTCTCAGCTAGAATCTGCTTTCCAGGGACTTAGCCGAAGGTTGAGTGCTACCACAAAGGGGGGAAGGGGGCTATAATGTTATGTGAATGCTGCTCAAGAATTGTTATTGAAATTGTTTTGGCCATCAAATTTTGTTTGCCGCCAAAACGAAAAAAAGGCTAAAGAGATACTTACTTGTGCCACCAAATGAGAAATCGCCTAAGATTCGCAATGCATGAGAAAGAAAAAGACGCAGAGGCAGAGCGAACGAGCGAGCGAGCGAAAGAAAGAAAGAGAGAGAGAAAGAGAGCATAACGAAAACGGGTTAGTACCGCACACGAAAAGCGAAAAGAAATCAAGGGGAAAATAAAAATTGCATAAAAATATATGGTACATATATATATATTCTAGAAAATATCCTTTTGTAATCGTAACCAGGCAGCAGCATGTGGTAGAATAAAGAAAAGATGTTTCGAAGAGAAGAGAGAAAGAGACAGCGTTAGTGGGTTATTTCTTTTGCAAGGACTTGCATAAGGAGCTGCAATGGTTAAAGGTTTAACCTTTGCTCCCTTACAATTCCTCGATTTCCTTTGCAGTTTGTCGACTCTACTTACTTGTCTCACCGGTGGTACAAGTCGCTGGTGCTGAGGGTGGACCACGTCCGATATTATTTACAGCTATCACATAGAACTCGTATTCCGTATAGGGACTAAGTGCCCGCACTACATAGTACATGGTGATAATGCCACTGATCTCGCTAAAGGCCTGATTCGCATTCTTAGGTTTGTATTGGATGACATAATACTGCAGATCTTCGGGTCCCTTGTACGACCATTCCAGACGCACCGAGGTGGCGGTTACCTCAGAGATCTGCACGTCCGTCGGTGCGGTTGGTAGAGCTACAGCAAAATTTATTTAGTTTGAGTTATATATATATATCACATTATATATTATCATTTCTACTCACATTGAACCTTGACAACGGACACGGCCTCGATTTGGCCAAGCGAAGAGGCGGCAATGCAGGTGAAGTTAGCACTCTCCTGTATATTGTTCAGCTGCAGCACATTCCGTCCAATGGGTATATCATTCTCCGGCGTCAGATCGTGAGCACCTATAGTGAGTATATTTGTAAGTTGTGCCTAAAGATATTTAAATGAAACTCTACC
Source organism: Zaprionus ornatus (assembly GCA_018904035.1). Classification (NCBI taxonomy): domain Eukaryota; kingdom Metazoa; phylum Arthropoda; class Insecta; order Diptera; family Drosophilidae; genus Zaprionus; species Zaprionus ornatus. Next base: position 19,095,385 of record JAEIFZ010000002.1, on the reverse strand, counting down.
CTTACCCTTCATCCACTTGACATGTGGCATGGGAGAGCCCACAGCAATGCAGGAGAGATTCAGACTCGATCCCAGCATCACCTCGTTGATGGCCTCTGGTGGACGTGAGAAAGTGGGTGGAACACGACGGACTTTCACATACAGATTGGTGGCCTTCGAGTGCTCTGTGCCAATGGAATTCTCAGCGACGCATTCGTATTTGCCCTGATCCTCTTCGCGGCTGTTGTTGATTTGCAAGATGCCTGGAAAAAGAAAGAGAAAAGGAGAGAGAGGGAATTAGTGAGAGAGATACATTATGAAATGAGAAGCTCGTCACTTGAAGGACCTTGCTTTGAGTAGAGGTAGAAAGAGTAGACCAACGTCAGGTAGGTATTCTCTTTCCTTGATCCTGTCCCTATTTACTACTGGAAAGTACACTTATTGGCCTGTAAAACATACCTCGCCGAACAGCTGTCAAAACCGAGCGACAGCTTATAACACCTGCACCTGAATCCTTCCTTTACCAACCCTTTCCTACTTTTCTCTACCTGTTCTCACTATAAAAGAAGTATCTCATTTTCAACTCAACACAGTCACTTATTGACAAGCAACGAGAATGCAACTGCCACAAGTATTTCTACTGCTGACAAGCCTCTGTGCAGCTCAAGGCACTAACTATAATTCAATAGAATCGCCCGCTTTCGCTGAGCAATTCGAGATGATTGATGTGCTGGACTTGGGTAATCGACCCACACGCATGGCACAACCGAAGGAACTACACAATTCGGCATCGAAGTTCTTGCTTGAAATATACAACGAGATCAACGAGGAACAGGAGCCACAGGAGGTGCTGCATCAGCGTCACAAGCGTTCCTTAGACGATGATATATTGGTCACGAGCAAGGATCGTCAAGAGGTTGCCAGCTGTAATAGCATCTTGACCTTTTGCAGTCGCCTGCAGCAACAGCAGCAGGAGGAGCAGTCGGAGCAGGACCCAGATCTACACATCACCTTCAATACTAAAGATGTGCCCAAGGATCTGATACTGGTGCAGGCCAGACTGCGCATCTACAAGCAGCCGAGTGCCAAGATGGTGCAGCGACAGAATCTCACAGTCTCCATATATCGACGCATTCACAGCCACCAACGGGAAGCAGACACTACTCCCATCTATCGCATACTGCAGTCAGTGAACACAACAACGGGCCACAAGGGCTGGCTGGAGTTTAATTTGACGCAGACACTGCGTTCCTGGTTACTTCCCAATACCTTGCCACAGTCCTCAGCAACGCGCCACGAACTGCGCATCTCCGTCAGTGGCGCATCGCTGAGCGAGCTGAGTGCTCGTCAGGTTGGCCTAGTGGCGCCACAACAAGTAGCACGCTCCAATCTGGAACCCTTTATTGTGGCCTATTTCAATGGACCCGAACTGCTGGTCAAGGTACAAAAGCTGCGCTTCAAGCGTGAACTGCAGAAGCGCAAAGCGACGCTGCCAAGTGGACACCACTTGCTGCAGCCACCACCGTCCGCAGATCTGTACAGGCCACCGCAGTCGTGCGAACGACTCAACTTCACCGTCGACTTCAAGGAGCTGCAAATGCACAACTGGGTCATTGCGCCCAAGAAGTTTGAGGCGTATTTCTGTGGCGGCGGCTGTAATTTTCCACTGGGCACCAACATGAATGCCACGAATCATGCCATTGTGCAGACCCTGATGCATCTCAAGCAGCCGCATCTGCCCAAGCCCTGCTGTGTGCCCACTGTGCTAGGCTCCATCACCATACTGCGGTACTTAAGCGATGACATTATCGATCTTACAAAGTACCAGAAGGCGGTGGCCAAGGAGTGTGGCTGTCATTAGAGTAAGGTCGTACAGTGGAACGAGACAGTGTAAAAAGGTATTGCATTTAATTAGCCCCGTATAGAATCCTCTTATTAGTAAGTACAATTTGTATGAAATGTACCTAAATGTAGCCTAAATATACCGTAAATTTAAAGGAAACCTTTGCTTGAGATACTGCAGAAATGTATTGCATTGTAATAGGTAAAAACTGCAGCAGAATAATTAACTATGTTTCTTATTATTAATAAGTATTTTTTTTTTTTAATTTAAAGTAAAATAAACTTTACCACTAAGTTACATAACCTCAAACTGCACCTTTTCAATTAGTTTAGACCAATTTATCTGTACTTAATTAAGCCATTTTTTCAAATGGCAAAGGTCTTCCGTTTTCATAAAATCATATGCATATAAGTTTTTTTTTTTTTATTATTAATAATATGCATATATACGTAAATTTGAAAGTTAAGATTTATTAATAAATTCCAAAATGAAAGTCAAATGAACAATGTTTCTTCTTGTAAATAAGTACAGAATATAACCCTAAATTTAAAGTAAACCTTTCTGGAGACAGTGTTGAAAAGTACTCAATTTTTTTTAGGTTAGGAGTTGCAGAACAACCAACCCTGTTTGTTATTATACTACAAAGTACAATTTCTATAATAATACCCTAAGAAGCAACTCTTACCATGTTTAAAATTTAACATTAAATTTTATAACCTCAATTTTTAGTCTTTGAATAACCTTAACCCATTTGTGAGCACTAAGTAAGCAGTCTATCAGGCTATAATCTTTGTTTTCCATAAGGTATAAGTAGATTTAAGATCTTAGATTTATCAATAAATTTGAAAGTCAAAGTGTGCTGTGTGTTTTGTCTCACTCTCGCAGTGTCTCGCCGTAATGGTCGAACCCACATGATACTCATTGGCCCATAAAATGACTCGAGTTCACCTTCTTTTTATGTACAGACGGCGGCAGTGGGTGTTGGAAGCAACACATGAAAATTAACACAATTTTTATACGATTTTAAAGGCCGTATAAAAGTTATGACAGTGTTGCGCACGGCGTCAGACGCATGCAATCTGCCCCAGTCCCGGGTCTATTAAATATCGAGCGCACTTTTCCGGCATATTACGCTAATGTGAGCGACACACACACAAAACACACACACCAGTACACACACGCTGGGCCATATAATGCGTCATAAACTGTCGAAGTCCCTGCATTATATTTATATGACCAATAAACAATGAAATACCTACTACGAGGCTAATTCGGAGCTGTCGTAACGCCCCCCAAGACAATGGCGAGGTGGATGCATATAAATGAGCGCCTTTGACTGAACAGTTTTGCTATTGTGCACAAAGTTATGACTCAATGTGCGTGCGTGCGATTGTTTTAAGGCAGTTAATCAGCATATTTGGGGAATACCCTTAATGTGGTAACAAAAACAGGCGGTGTGTAAGAGGTTAAAATACTTGGAGTAAATTGAAAAGAGAGTCTCCAGAAATATTATAGGTGCAGTATAATAAAAATACTGAAAAGTACTTAAGATACCAAATATTTAATATGCCAGGGAGCTTAAGTATTTTAGTAGATTTAATATACTTAAAAGATTTTAGAATTAGTATAAGTACTGCAAATACTTAGGATAAAAAAATATTTAATATTCAGTGAAGCTTAAACATTGAGAAATAAGTGCAGTATAATAAAAATACTGAAAAATACTAAAATACCAAATATTTAATATTCAAGGAAGCTTATGTTTTTTTGTAGATTCAATGTACTTGACAGTTATAAGCGAATGTATTGAATTAACTACGCTATATAAAATAAAAACTGAAAAATTTGGATATAACACATTGTGGTATGTTTGTAGTATTTTTCGCACATAAACCAATTTAAATAATCAATTTTACTGACATTGACGAAAGTTCTACTAGTTTAACATGGTTATAAAATTATTTATTTGACTTATAAAACGAAAACTTTGGTATTTTTAGCTTTGTGCTGTATTTTCACATTTCCCCAGAAACATAATCCATAATTATGAAAATTTAATAATCGACCTAATTATGATTGCCGCATAAATTTGCATGCAACATTTTGTGCAGTTTTCTATTTCCAAATTCAAATTTTCCATTATCAAATTTATCTAATCAATAAACGCCAAAATGTATGCAATATTTATTTTCTTTGCGCATGCTGAATTAATCATCTAACGTTAATATTCAATTTACGCCTGAATACACCCCAATTAATCAGTTAGCCAACCATCATTTGAAATTTCAATATGCCAACGTATTTGCGACTCAATTTAAGAGATACACGCACGTACACTGTGTGTGTGTGAGTGCTTGTTTATGTGTGTGCATTTGGCGAATCGCATGAAAAATGCACATGAAATATGCATGATATATGGCAAACTATTCATTTGCACATTCATGTGAAATACTTTCAGATTTTAATCGCTTCATTATTTATAGAGAGCACATTTTTATGCGGCGATAAAAATTGTCGCATCGTTTATGCATACATATTGTATTGTATATATTGGGATTGGAGTTCACGACTTCTTTTTTGTTCTTGTTGTATTTAATATATATATTATACAATAATATCTTTTATTTTTGCCATGGAATTAACGAGTAGCAAAAAGGTAGCTGAAGATACCCTAACAAATTGATGAAATTGCTCGACAAGTGAATCGTTACAATCAATAACGATGTTGTTCCGACGATTTTTATCGAAAACCTATTTCAGCTATATTTTTATAAAGACTTTTCCATATCAAATTTCATTGATATTTCCTTTATTATTTTGAAAGCTTTTCGACTTCTAAATCAACAGTTTTAGTATTTTCAACAAAAAAAAAAAAAAAAAAAAATAAAATAAAAGTATTTTTAACAGTATTTTTTATATTTGCGATATTGCGAATCTGCACAAGGATATTTCACTTTTCTAAAAACAAACGGATTTATCGTGTTGATTTTTGAAAGTGCGTCGATGAATATTTTCGATGAACAAGTGAATTTCACGCTGCTAATATAAATAAAGTATTCGAAAGCTGTATACGATATGACTGTTTTTCTTGTTGCTATCTGTTGTTGTTGTTGCCTGATTCGATGTTGGCCAATTAATGAAAATGTTTTCTGCTTTGCTTCGTTGCCTTTCAACAGTCGAATAAAGCACTGAGTGTGACAGAAGGAGTAGAAGAGCAGGATGAGTAGCGGCAAGGCAGGCAGGGAGGGGGGCGGAAAAAATAAACCACAGCGAAAAGAACTGCAATAATACGAGACAGACACACAGACTACAGTTGAGTGAATCATTTTAATGACTCGTGTTGCTCTCCGTCCAGCGCTAGTACTCCTCTCCCCGTCATCCCCGTACTCCCCCCGGAAGCGACAGGAAGTAGTACGTAGTATAAATTGTAGAAACGCCGAGCTGTGCTAAATGTTGCAAATATCGTACAACCATTCGTGTTTATTATGTAGGTTTGTTGTCTTTTTTTGCTACTGCAGACTCGAATGAAATACATATAAAAATAAAATACAAGAGAGAGGGGGAGAGAGAGGGAGAGGGGATGTGGTACTACTAAAATGATGCATACGAATAGATGATTGTGCGACGCGGTTTTTACTCTCTGCACAGCCATTTTGGGTAATGTTTTTATTTCCATTTTTATTTCCACTTGTATTTCTATTATTGTTGTTGTTGTTGTTGTCGTTTCGGGCTGTTCACCTACATGCATCAAAGTTGATTGTTGTGAAATTTATTGCATACTTTTTGGCGTGTTCGCCTGCACATTTATTACGCTTGTTGCGCTTTCCCGCACCCAAAAGCGCCGACAACAATTGTTGCTATTGCCGTTGTTCTTGTTGTTGTTGTTTAGAAACCGTTGAACCATTCAAACAACCATTAAATGCCACTGCATTTTAAATAATCGAAAAACTTGTTCATGAATACACCCACACACTCAGTGAACTGTTTGTGCGGCATTTTGCATTGCTTTTCCAGCTCTAAAAACTGAAAATTTGATTGAAATTTATGGCGGGCGAAAGTTTCATTAAAATTTCTGGCAAGCTGCAAAAACATTAACATAAGCTACCCGCACAATTGCCGCAGCTATCACACGATAAACGGGGGAGAGAAGGGGGAGAGTGTGTGGGGGCGTGGCTTGTAAAGGGTTTTCAGGGGCAACTCCAGCCGCGGCACTTTGCGTGTGGGCTTGACTTTGGCTATAAAAATAAAGCTGTATTCCATACATCTGGCCTTTTTCGACAGGCTTGTGCGGGTGTGTGTGTGTGTGCGACTCTTATGAAAATTAAAAATTCTTTGAAGTGCCATAAAAAAATATAATAAAATAAATGGCAAACGTAGTGTTGGGAAATTGACTCTAAAACACGCTCGAACCGGTTCTAAAGCAAACTAGTTCAGGCGAGCGGAAGTCGAGTAAGTTCTCTAAATTGGTTCATATTTGTATGTGGCTTTTAACGTATGCAATTATTGTACAAACATTTATTCTGTGTATGTCCAAGTTGAACTACTTTTTATGTAAGTGAACTAGTTCCAAAGTGAACAATTTAAGAAAATGTTAATAACATAGAAGGAGAATAAAACAAAATAAATTATGCTGAATTTGGGAACCAGTTTAGGACAGTTTAACTTTAAGCTACATTCAATTAAATGAACCGGTTCAGTTCGAGCTGGTTCTATATAACATTTTATATGTGTGACACGTTTAAATCATTGTTAAATCCTAAGTAAACATGTTTGTTAGTGGTTTATGTATCGGTTCAAACAAGTTAAAAGTTCGCAAATGGACAGACAGACGGACATACAGGCAGACGGACACACAGACAAACTGGCATACAGACAGATAAACTACATTACTATATCGACTTGACTATTGATGTTGATTAAGAATATATATATAGAATATATTTTGTGTGATTTAGGGACGCTTTCTTCTGTCTGTTTCATACATTTTCAGTTGCCACAGAACTATACTACACCTTATACCCTTCCCCATGGGTAGCAGATGCAGTTGTGAACTAGTTCCGACAGATCTTTGTCGGTTTTTCAACTGTTTATCCTTTTAAAATTGTATAATTTCAGTAATATTTTGTACGCCGCGCGTCAGTCTTAAAGCCAAGTTAACTTCTTTAGCGGAAACTTCATCAGTTGACCGATTCTAATGCGCAGGGAAAATAGTAAATCGGTTCAAAGAGCTGCATAATGCTGATTTTGGACTACATACTTTAGGCCGCACCGCACTTAATCGAATCAAGAGCCGAGCCAGCGAAATGCTGATGGTATGCAATGCGGAAGCATGAAACGGAACCATTTCAAGCGAATCCCGTCGCAATCGTGTGCTCCGTCTGCCTCTGCCGCTGCCTCTGCCCCATGTAGCAGCTACGCATCGCTGAATTGCTGGCGCTTTTTATGGCCACATGGACTATTTAGCCAAAGTCAATCACGGCAACAACAAGGCGCGGCAGGCGGGACAGGCAGGCAGGCGAGCCGCGGGTGCAGGGGCAGTGGGCAACCGTGTTGGCAACGCGTTGTCGTCTTTTGTGCCACAGTTGCCGTTAACAACAGGCGCGAGACAATGGGGCTCCCAAAACGAGCGCACACAGACATGAAACGCTCTAGCTACCGCAGCCGTCTCCCCTGCTACAACCCTGCGTCCCTCCGCTTGCCTCTGCTCTGTTGCTGCCCCGTCTTGTGGCAGTTCTATGTACATGGCACACATGTGGCATGCCACAACTGCACTTCCGCTTGCGCAGTCATTTTCATATTTTGTAACTTCCGCTGCCTCACACACACACACACGTAGACAGAGAGAGAGAGAGAGAGTGGGAAAGAGAAGGATAACTTGTCGCCTGGCTGAATCCCAGTGCCGCTAAGGCGTGTGCCAAATGGGATTATTAATTAAATTATGCTTTAATTTAAGTAGTCCTCAACGTCTTTTGCTACATTGTCACATTTTCGCACCCCCCACCCCTTATCAGAAAAGTTTCAATTTTGATAATGCAGCCACGACTTATCGCACCCTCGAAATGAAGCAACAAAGCAAAAAAAAAAGGAGTTCTGGAAATATTAAAAACTTGACTGACCCCCGTAACGGGCAGCGGGCAACGGGAATGTCGTTATGGTTGCCAAGTTGCCCCAGTGAATTCTCTCTCTCTCTCCCTCTCTCTCCCTCGCTCGAATTTCGGCCAATTACTGTCTCATTCTCTGTCAACTCTTTCCTCAGCTGGAGGTAGGGTACCGGGTAGGGTAGCTCATAATTTAAGCATTAAACTTTCTCAAATGCTTTCAAGTTGACTTGCCTTAACTACAGTTTTACAGCTCAAGTAAATAATTGCGAGACCGCCCAAAGCGGGCGTGCCTGCTTACGACAAGTACAACAGGCGAAAGGATTGTGGATTGAGGGGGGTAAATGGAAGGGGGAGGGGGTGCTGTGGCACCGTCTGGGGCAGGCGCCTGGCGATTGTAATGATGGGCACAGCAATTAAAGTTATAGTCGCTGGGGTATAGCACAGCCTGGGCAGGGGTATGGGTGGGGTTGGTAGTGAGGGGGGTTAACCTGCTTTTAAAGAGGCTGCAGCTAGTGAACAATTTCAAGTTTCAACGAGCGCACATAAAAATGCCAAAAACAACAAGTGAGTGTGCGTGCGTGTATGTGTGTGAGTGTGTGTGTGTGTGTGTGTGCACAACAAATGCACAGCTCGGAGACTGCGACAAGGTGTGTTCGTTTACGAGAATGTCCAGGCATAAAGATTAACCAGCGCACTTTATGTGCCGACAACAGAGGTATTACAAATTTAATGGGGTATTCCACTTGTAAAGATTGAAGCCTTGTCTTCTCCACACCAAGTTTAATGTAGTTTTCCGGAAAACAAACACGCGGATATAGCACGAAATTTCAATTAGCAATTCCTGGTGTCGAGGCAGAGCATGATAAGCTTCGACGATGGTTTTAGTGTACATTTTAAATGGTCGTTTTTTAAGTATATTCCCAGGTGATTGTTATTATATATTTTCATAGCATAGAGGTTGTAGAGTTACAGACTGCTAAACTTGATGGCCATATCTTATAAGATAGCAAATCTATGCTGATAGGTTCTTTTGGTCTTACAATACAATTCGTTTCGACTCATGTTAGATATGTTTTTAACACTACAAGATAGTAGAGGAGATAGAAGATATTGTAGAGTTTCAGACTGACACAGACTCAGACTCACGTTAGACATGTTTTCAAACCTACAAGCTAGTAGAAGAGAAGAGAAGATAGAAGAGATTGTAGGGTTGCAGACTGGTTCATTAGATGGCGTTATCTTCATAGATTCCAAATCTCTTTAGAGATAGCTTCTCATGTACTTTCATTTCACTCCATTTCGATACATGTAAGACATTTTGTCAAACATATGGATTAGTTTGCAAGTGATTTGTATTAAATTGTGACAGTTTATAGAGAAAGTTATAGACTGCTGAATTTGATGGCGATAGTTTAAAAAATGGCAAAGCTATGCCGATAGTTGCTTCTGGTCTTCCGACTCATGTAAAACTTATTATGAAACTAACAGAGTAACTTGAAGTGATTGTTAATGAGTTTTGACAGTATATAGAAGAGAAATATTTTTTTTTTTTTTTTTTTTTTATTATTATTAGGTGAAGAATCCGTACATCATAATATTGTATCTTAAGGTGAAGGGAAAAGTATTGAAATTAGAAATATTGTCGTACTTACAAACTAGTTGTGAAGTGATTGATATTGAATTGTGGCAAAATATAAAAGAGATTGTAGTGCTAAAGATTGAAGAATTTGAATGCAATATATTGAAAGAAGTGTACATCTATGCCGATAGTCTCTAAGGTGTGATATACCTAATAAACCTTATTACCCTATTGCACTTATTTGTTTTCACTTATTCCGTTTCGATTGTCGTGAAACATACAGACCCACTTGAGACATCTTCTACCTATAGATCAGCCCTGACATAATTGTATTTTCCCTCCATAAATGATTATTATAATGTTAACCACTCTCAAATCAACTTACACATGCTTTCAATGCTCTCGAGCCCTCTCTAGTTGCAGCTTAATTTGATTCCCTTGTATTGTTATGCGAAATACTATGCGAAGCTCTACTATGATGAAGCTCTTAACTGGCAAACCCAACGAGCGCCGTCAGTCGGGGCTATTCAATTGCTTGGGTCGATTCTATGACAACCCTTGGCATGGGCATGGACGACACTTGTGACGGCTTCTGGGTAAGCTCATTGCCCATTCCACGTGCTGGCCATTAAGACAATTGGCCAAGGCAAAAACCAATTTCTGATAAGCCTCTTTTGCTTAAAAGCCAAATTATGGTATTTGAAAAATATTCGCTATACCTTTTTTTTCTCCTGCTGCTGCTACTGTTGTTGGTGTTGCTACATTTTTTTTTCTGACGTTGCGCGTTGCGCCAAAGCTAAGCCCCAACCCAGTTATAAAGTAATTTCCCCAGACGCACTGAACCCTTCTAAAAACGAGTAACATGGTCAGTACAAGCCACTGCAGGTTCTTCGTGTCGCCTTTTGCTTTTCAACTTCTTCTTCCTGTTCTTCTCCTGCTGCTGTTTTGTTTCTTCTTTATTTGTATTTTTTTATTTTTTATTGAACAATACCCAGAGGGACTATTTGGCGGGCCTGGTGAATAAAAATAAAGGTATTATGCTCAATATTATTGTCGGTCTGTCGTTGAGCCCACCACGCCCTCCACGCCTACTCGCCTGCTTCAGCTGAGCCTACGCTCCAGAGTGTGGACAAAATTAACTATCAACGGCAATGCGGCAATGCCCCGAAGTAATTTTAAATAAAATATTTATAAACGTATTTGCGCACTGAAGTGCGACCGTTGTCATTTGCTGTACCAAGAAGTAAGAAGCAAAAGTAGGAGCAGGAGGAGAAGAAGCAGAAGATAAGACAAGCAGTGGCAACTACAGACAGAGATGGCAAATGACAACGAAGGTTCTTATACCCTTTGCAGGGCTATTAAGCAGAAGGCTATTGGGGGAATTAGCTGCAACATTTGAAGAGACCCTCGCTGCACTAAAATCTTATGTGCAGAGCTCAATTGAAATAAATGCGAGCTTGGCAGAGGAACACAAGAGAGAAAGAGAGAGAGAGTGAGAGAAGGAGAGAGAGATGAGATAAGGAGAAAGAGAGAGAGATAAGGAGAAAGAGAGAGAGAGAGGTAAAGAGAGAGAGAGAGAGAGCAGAATACAACACAAATGTTACTCCATTGTACTTTGTTGGGAAAACTATTGGGAAAGATATCGATATTCCAGCACTACTTTTTCTTCTACTAATATGATCTCTTAAGTAACTGCAACTCACTTTTCTTAACTTAACAGAGGCGGTAGGGGGCGTGGCAAACATCTTTAACAAGTTATAGCTGCGCATATTAATAAGACCAATTGTCACCGAATTTGGTAGACCTAGCTCTCATAGTCTCTGAGTTCTAGGTGCTCATACAGACACACAGTCGTGTTATCGATGATGTTGCTCAGTAAAGAGCAACATATGCAATTTGTGCAGTCCCAGATGCCTTCATCTGCCAGTTCAAACCATTTTCTATAGAGTCAAAGTAATGATACGCTGGTTTGCGGGTATTATAACTGTCTTTCTCTTCTAAACATACTTTCCTTAGAAGAAAATGTAATTAGGTGTGCAGAATGGCAGAATTGGTAACCCTAAAGAATCAATAGTATCACAAAGACCAGACTTTGTTTCATTGTTGAGCTGCATTTCACGACAATCTAATAATAAAATGCTCTCGACAAGGGTCCATAATAATCATATTAATAAGTCTTAAGGCAAATGGGGCGTGACCGAAGGCGTAAAATGATTGCAGCTGCGAATGCGACAAAGGAAAGAGAGACATGGGGGGTGGTATGAAGCCCGGTGAGGGCAAAATGGATCCCGAGGCGTTTTATTAAAATAATAAAGTTCTAATTTAATTATGAAGCGACTACAAAGAGAGCGAGTGGCACAAGAAGAAGAGGAAGAACAAGAAGAACAAGAAGCGCCCAACGACAGGACAGCGAGCTATGTGGACGGACAGACTATGCGAGTTACTTTTCATTTTGATAACTCACGTACCCCTCCCGAGGGTCTTAATTAGCCAGGCAGGCAGTCAGGCAGCGGCCGTATAACCGAAAAATCAACGCGCCCCGAGCAGCCTTTGCAAAATAAAGGACCATAAAGTGCTAATTGAATAAAACGGCACATGACTTGCATAACTTATTATGAAAAATATGTATATATACATACATATATATCGCATATATATCTCTCTTTATAGTAAGCAGCGTCATTGCTATGCAGCCCGGAACCAAACCGAACCGTAGCAAATAAAACCGAACTGAACCCGTCCGCGCCGCAAGCGAAAATTTATTTCATTTTCATAAATTTAAAAACTTGCTTTAAGACAACAGTTGAGACAAAAGGGCAAAGGGCAGCACAGCTAGAGGGAGACAGTGAAAGAGAGAAGCATAGCAGAAGGAACCGCTTAGAGACGTTTAGGGCACCCAAAAGGATATTTAGCTGGCGGAAATATTTTTACGTTTCGTTTAACGTGCCAAAGATGGCGGCTGTCTGCTTGGCAGCCTGCTGGCACCTATATACCCCATGCCCCATGCCTCTTTCCTGCGTCCCCCACTTGCCATTCGTATTTTAGCAGTCGCCCTTCGTTTTGGGGCGCCACACGGCAATCCAAAAGTCTCTGGAAAGTTGCTCGGCCCACGTAAAACTAATTTAACCCGCAAAGTCCACGGCCACTTTTGTTCGTGTTACGCTAAATTAGTCGACCTGCCTGCCCAGCCTCAAAGAGAGATGGGCAGAGAGAGAGAGAGAGAGACAGCGAGAGAGAGAGAGAGAGGGCAGACACAGACAGAGAGGCAAAAAATGAATTTGTTTCAGCTGCAATACAAATACATCGGCTATATGGCGTTACTCGCCATAGCATAGTGTAGTTCTCTGAGCACATATACCATAAAAAATGATTTTACCTTGGGGAAATTTTTGCAACAGTTTTTAATTTGTAATGCGCTACAACCACTAAAACAAAGTGGTTAGTTCTACTCTCTCTCTCTCTCTCTCTCTCTCTCTCTCTCTCTGTCTCTGTCTCTTAGCTGGGTAATTGCAAACGGTTAGTGTACATAGGCGAGAAGAGTTGTTTAGGCTTACAGCAAGTGGGATAACTAATGTGAAGTTGAAAGGAAACTACGGGAAGAACTATAGAAAAAGTAACTATAGAGCGAAAAGAATAGAATGGAGAAGAATGATAAAAAGAACGAGTACAATAAGAGAGAAAAGAAGGGTAACTAGTTGATATATTAAAGTAGAAGGAAAAGAGAGAGAGACAATTAAATATTACACTCCATTGAGTACAGTCAGAAATATTGTACATTTCTGACTTTGATCAATTGGTGATATAGAAGAGAAGAAGGTAATGAAGAATGGCTACCATATGTTAATATAAGAAAGAAAGGTTGCTTTAAAGGAATAAGAGAGAGAGCTGTACATTTCTCTTCTCTTTGTAGACTACAGTCAGAGATCTCTTCTTCGATCCGTTAACAACAGCTTAAGACTATATATTGAAGAAGAGAAAGGAGGCGAGAAATATATATATGACACTACAGTATTTATGGAGTACAGTCAGAGATCTCTTCTTCGATCAGTTAATGAGATATAAGAAAATAATGAAAGAAAGAAAGTAGGAGTATATTGAGAGAAAGAAAAGAAACAGCTTAGGATTATATAGAAGCAGAGAAAGGAGACGAGAAAGATTATAATATATCTTCAGTATTATATATTCAGTATTTATGGAGTACAGTCAGAGATCTCTTCTTGCATCAGTTAATGAGTTACGAGAGTAAAAAAGAAAGATCAAGTGTAATGGGAAAGAAATGAAAGACAGCAGAGAAAGTATAAAGAGAGAAAGGGATATACATATGTATATTTCACTTCATTATTTATATATATTTACGTTCATACTATATATTTTATAAATGTAGTAAAATTAAATAGATTGACAGAAATAACTATACTACAGCCCACTCTAGATACAATGCCATACAGTCATATTTCCCTTCTCTTTGTAGACCCACAAGCTTAATCCCATGGACCACTGGTAGGGTATAAGCGCAGTGCCCACCTGGCCGAACCTTCGTTTACGTGCAGAGTCAATTGTTTAGCAGGTTGTCATTAGGCGAGCGTCCATTTCATTAGCATTTGCAATTTTTACCATGCTCAACACGTTTCGAATTGTTAAAGCGGCTGACCAGGCGAACTCCGGACCTGGGGCTTCCGGCTGTGGCGTTGCGGTTGTAATACGTTTACAACGGGTGGCGACAAAAGAGGGAGGACAGGGGAACAGAGGAACAGAGAGCAGACTGCGAGCATTGTTCAAGGGCTGATCGGACTGTCGGCCTGTCAACAGCACTTGCAATTGAAACGCTTGGGGAGGCTTCAGCTCCCTCTTCCCCCATCGGCGGTTACTACTCCTATTCCCTGTCCGAGAACTGAGCAAATATAATCATTGTTATCGCGGCTCTGGTCTAACGGTTTGGGAGTGTTGTCAGCGCGTGGCCATTGATGTCATTTTAAAAGGACTTTGTCTGCCTCTCTCTTTTTCTATCTTTATGTCTCTCTCTCGCTCTCTTTCGCTCTCTGTTAATGCATATTAATGTCAATATTAATGTCAATATTTGTGCTTCTAATGACCGTCGCACGGCTGTTGACGGCTTTGTTAGTGTATTCTCTCCCGCCGACGACGACGACGACGTTTGATGTGCCTCATGTCAACGGCAGCCGCGGCGAGCAGCGCTAACGACATCGTCACCGTCATCGACAGCATATTCCGTAATTAGAATCGTTTCGACACAGAAAAGAGCCCGCAATCTACCAGCTAACCCCCCTCCCCCTCACCCCCTCTCGCGACCGCGTCCGTTTTCCAAATGACGCGCTCAAGGGCCCGCCGCTTGATTAAAGGACCTGGCGACATTCTGTTGACATTTGTAAAGTTTCTACCTAATAAGATCTCAACTAGCCGGGCTCATAAAACAGCCGCAGCTGCCCAAGAACTAAAAAGGTGTGTCTCCCTTCCCTTCCCCTTCCACTTTCCCTGCTGCTGCTGCTTTGCAGACGGCACTTTCAAGGACCAACTTTGCCATTTGTCAGGCCTGAACAGGGAATATCACAGGGAAGTGTGGGGTAGGGGGGGGGCAGCGACAGCAGCTGGCAAAAGTCAAACGTTAACTAAGCGCCGAAAAACTTGTGACACAAAATGCGGCGAAGCATAAGTAAACTCCTAAGAAATTCAAATGAGCGTAAGCGCAAAATACTAAAAGAAAAAAAATAAGTGAAGAAGCAGAAGAAGATGCTGAAAGATGCAAAAAAAAAATCCGGTAAAAAATGGCAAAAAAAAGAGGCAGCACAAAAAGGTAGCAGCGAAGACTAGAATTTTAATAAATGAAGTCGTTTCTCAGCGCAACCCTCCCTCCCTGGTGTAGGTGATGATAAGGATATGCGCATATGCCCGATGATAAACATCAAAGAAATGGCTAAAATTAATGTTCATACGCCTGAGAGAGGGAGAGAGTAAAAGAGATGGGGCTATGATAAAGAGTACGAGACATTGGCAAACAATAACTTTGAAGTGATAAAGTTGTCTGTCCGGAATGCAAATGGAAATGAACTCGGAGTCGCACACAACAGTTGATATTTATGATTTAATAACTGTCAGGCATTTCCTTTGCCAGCCCAACTTTTCACTCTCCCTCTCCCCCTCTCTCTCTCTCTATATATATATATATAGTAAAAGGAAATTGGGAGAACCTGTGTGTATGTCAGACGAAATGAAAAGAATATGTTAGTTGGTTATGCCTGTTTGATTGAGTTCGTATCATATTTTTGCACGTATAAAAAGATTGTATGGAGAGACATCTGTTAATCTCGTGGGTAAAATATTACGAGCATTATCCCAGTTTGATCATTTCGTTTAATGCAAAATGTCGCAAAAGTTTGCTAAAGATTTATTGAGGGGAAATTGTTGGTTTTGAAGGCTGAAAAATAATCAATTTCATTTATATCCTAAGGGTTCTAATAGAATGGAATCTTCATAGAGTAAATGTAGTTGGAGCTCTTCATAATATATATTGCAAACTATATACTTAACTTTCTATTACATCTTATCAAAACTTTACCACTTACGTAGTTTGAGTCATTGTCAAAAACTATTAAGAACTATGAGCTAAAAGACCTAAGCTAAAATGAACTGAATCTAGTTCCTCATACTTCTTTGATTGCCTCACCTTCCGCCCATCGTTTTCCAACACTGCCTCTCTTTCTATCACTTTCTTTTTTTAGCTTTCTACACCAAAAGATCTTAACTAATATCAATTATTATATTGGTCATATTGGTCATATTGGTCACATTGGTCATATTGGTCACATTGGTCACATTGGTCATATTGGTCATATTGGTCATATTGGTCATATTGGTCATATTGGTCATATTGGTCATATTGGTCATATTGGTCATATTGGTCATATTGGTCATATTGGTCATATTGGTCATATTGGTCATATTGGCCATATTGGTCATATTGGTCATATTGGTCATATTGGTCATATCGGTCATATTGGTCATATTGGTCGTATTGGTCATATTAGTCATATTGGTCATTTTGGTCATATTGGTCATATTGGTCATATTGGTCAATGCATTTGTTTAATCTTCCTTCATTATTTCATTAGTTTTGCAATATTTCTCTTCTTTCTTCGTTTATAATTTAACATTATAAACTAAAATTTCTTTCTCTATCGTTTGCCAATACTTTCCTTGCTAAAATACAACCAATCGTTAACTATAAACTGAAAGCTTCAAGTATAACTCAAACTGAATCTAAATACTCAATCTTTCCCCACTTTCGTCCCATTGTTATCAAATATTGTCTCACTTCGATTGCACTTACCATTGTTTATGACATATCTGGGATTGGTCATGTCCACCTTGGTCTGATTCTTGATCCAGTAGATGTTCGGCGTGGGATTGCCAATGGCTTTGCACTGCATTTGGACCGTGTGACCCACTTCGATGACGCGTGTGCCAGGACCTTGTGTTATAACCGGAAATCCTGCGGGTGTTTTATCGCCTGAAATGCATAAAGAAAATTCACAAAATATGTTAGAAAAATCACAAAAGGAGGAAAACACGCAGAGAAAATGCTAAAATTCATATGAAACATGTGAAAATGGGTTTCAAAATTATGTTGCATAGAGTAACAAAAAAAAAAAAAAAAAAAAAAAAATATAACAACAGCAACACACACGCACACACGTGTCTATGTGTGGCATGTTGAAAGTTTTAAAAGGGTGTGGGCCATAAAATACGAAGGCAAGAGGGGGGTGGGGCGACAGTTTTGGAAAACAATATGCCGCAAATATATGTGCACACACACACACACACACCTCTACACACTCTCTCACACACACGCACTCATAAAGTATTGTTTTACATGACGCTTTTATAAACGGAAGTTGCCGTTTTTTAAAACGCTCGCGCGCTGCACAGTCGCCTTTTGTTGCCGCCATTTTGTAAGTCAAACAATGGCGTGCACACACTGCCGTGTTTGTGTGTGTGTGTGTGTGAGTGTGTTGGGGTCAGCATTTTTCCTTGTGACAATTCTCTTTTGTGACACACTTTAAGGGCTTGGCATTCGCATTCCCATTCGCAGTCGCAACTCGCATTGTTTTTCCTACGTGTGTGTATGTGTGTGTGTGTGGCAAGTTTAAAGGCAAATCCGCAACTTGCAACCAAGTGGCGGCTCCGCCTGCTGCTCTCGACTGCATCTTTCAAATGAACAAAGCTCATTTACATTTTCCAATTAAATCCAGCAGTCGCAACGCAACCCGCTAACCGAGCTAACCTTCCCCTCTCCGTCTTTCTCCCCCATCTCCTCTTAGCCAAAGGCACTTCGGCTTTAGCTGCAACTGCAACTGCAACTCTGACTCCGACTCTGACTGTGACTCAAATTGCACAGCTGCCGGATGCTGTTGGCGCTCCCACGTTATGTTGCTGCCTCTGCCTGCGGCGCAGCCTTTTCGCTTAGCGGTATTCCCGCTATTTAATGACGTTTGCTTTGTCATACAAACTGCAACAGAAATTTTGGGATACGGTGCGCTAAATTTGTTGCGGCTAAAGCTGAATAATGCACAAACTGATGGACAGGTGGAGTTTTATGAGCTGTGGAGGATTATTACTATAAGAAGAAGTTGAGATATGCTGGAGATATTTCCCTTTCTGCAGCCGTTCACTCTTTCTCAGACTTTATTGCCAGTACAAGTTTTGAACTTATTCTTATTTGTGTCTATAGTCTATGATCTACTTGAGTATTTATTATTTACGCGGGAAGGTTTCGCAACTTCCGTTCCCGACTTCCAAAAATTAGGCACGTAAGAGCCACTCAATAGGGAATGACTCACCTAGGCCAGCGTGGCCGCATGCACTACAACCATGGCCCCTAAGAGCTAGGGGAACTTAAATACTATAACTTAATTAATTATAAGGCAATCAATCAGTTAACTATCAAGTTTTTGGCAATAGACCAATCATAAGATTTACGCGGCTATTGAAAGTAGTGCACGCAGCCAAGTTACCCCGGGGGGGCACTACCGAAACCCCTACGTGGGGGCAGGAGCTTGACGCTGGATGCGTGGGTGGGAGGTTAATTGACCATTAAATGACCGCCAAAACCGGTTGAGAATTATTAAAGTCGCGCTTGATAGTTTGCTCTCGAAAGTATGCAACAATTTCATAAGGAGTTGTTACGGGAGTTTAAAGAAAAAAAGAAATATATTTTTTTTTTTCAGCAAGAAGTTATGGGAATATAGGAATTACTGGGAATTGTCAATGAATTACAAATACTTTGATGTGTTTTATAATGATATTTGGAGCTCAGACATAACAAGTTACTTAACCTTTTAATTATGATAGATATAATATATATCCAGCCAAATGGAAAAGTGTTATATCTTTCTTAACAGTGTATTTTTTAACGAACTAGCTTATTTTCTTATTTTATTCACCTTCTTTTTTGTGGCTTGTTTCTTTCATTTGCGCATTTGGCTAAAACATTTAACAGCGACAGCGTTCCCAGAGATCTTTCTCCCTCCTGCCTGCTACTCCCTGCTACTCGCTCCTTACACTTTTCGCTCCTCTACTTACTATCAGTCGTTTTGTTGTGCCTTTGTTTGTGTTTTTCAGCGTGAAATTAAAATTTTTAACAGAGCGACAAAAAGCGCGAACTGCATTGCATATGTATGCCTTATAATGTTCTGCCTTTCTCCCTCTCTCTCTCTCTCTCGCACACACACGAATACATATGCATAAATGCAAAACAAGAGGCGCCACAACAACAATAACAAGAACAACAACAACAACATTGATGTTGACATTTGACGTTGCCGTCATTTTCGCCTCTCAACGTTCTCTTTATCCATCCGTTCGCTCCGTTGGCATTTTTGCAGCCATTTTTGTCTCTGTCTATGGCTTTACCTCCAAATCCTTTCTTTACCTCCTCGCCATCACCCTGTATTCTCTTTTACTCCTCCACCCGTTGACTGTTTGGGTGTTTTATTTATTATTGCAGCGTCACTTCTTCGCACAGAAATGTAGAGAAACAAATAATGCGAATCGAGTGAACACAACTCGAACATACTCTGTTCTCGAATGAGAGAACATATCGATATGTTCTAAAGTGTATGTTCAAGACACTTACGAGTACAATAGAATGAATATTATCTTATATATGGCATACATATGGCATATTATGTAGGGCATACTTCAATGGGAAACTTTTATGCATCTATAAGCCTCATCAGAATCTTTAAGATACTACTTCATTGCCTCAAAAGAAACTAGAGTCTGCATTTCGTTGTTATTCTGAATATGTTACTAATACACCCCTTAACACAAATTTACAACGGGTGAAGGGTATCGGAAAAAAGCACAACACAAAACTATACCAAAAATTAACAAATAAAACTTTTTATTAAACAAATGCACAAAAGTGTATTCTGCTTAGTTGGTTTATGTGTGTGAGTTGCGAGTCTGTACTGTGTGCACTCCTGTCCGCGTGTGGTTCTATTTCTAGTTTGTTGTTGGATAAAAGAGAATCTGACGAAACAGACGGATGAACAAACAACATACAAAGCTCAGGACAAATATGACGTTAGGTTGAGAGGGAAACAGATTTCCCAGGCACAAAAAGTGCTGCCGAATTTTTGTCCAATAAAGGGAGTGCTGTATATATCATATAGACATATAGTAGAGCACCCATTGGGCATGGAGTTTTATTGCAAGCCCAACAGCAGTAAACAGACGAAATAAAATTGTAATCTAAAATCCTCCACCCTCAAGCTAAAGGTATTTCCCTTTCTGCCTGCAGGCGTTCATTCTATTTCAAACTTTACAGCCAGTTCAACTTTTGGGCTTACTTTACACTATAATTAAACAATTTCTAATTGTTTCTAAACGATGAACCACATTTGATATTTATTATTTATGCGGGAAGGCACGCCTTGCCAATTCCCGACTTCCAAAAATTACACGTACGAGTTGTTCAACAAGGAATCAACTCGCAAAGGTCAGCTTAGCCGCATGTACTGCTGCCATAAATCCCAAAGCTATAACTTAATTAATTACAACGCCAATCGTGAATTATGGCAAAGTAATTAATTAGTTCACTATCAAGTTTTTGGCAGATTAGATAGTGCAATATTTACAACTCGGTCGCACTTATAACTTTTAGACAGAAGCTTTACGCAGTCACCACGGACAAGCAGTGCAACGGCTTAGCTTTCCTGTTTAAGAACAGAAGCATAGTTGTGATCGTTGCCTCTGCACTTTAATTGCTTGATTCGTGGGTGGGGTTACCATGAAATGAGCGTCAAAATTGGTTGGGAATTATTAGGCATACTTGAAAATTTCCCCTTGAAAAAATGCAACAAATTATTGCTGTAGTGTTAAAGGAGTTTAAAGGAAACTAGAAATATATCGTATTTAGTTGAAATGAAAAAGGTTCTCTTAAAATATATATAATGATGTGAGGGAAGGAATAAAATGAGTGAATTGTTGGAAACGGAAATACATAAAGTATTTTAAAGTGATTATATTCAATCGCTTCAAGAGTCCAGAATACTATATTCAATTTGTTTATTTATCGTTTATGCGGGAAGGTGTTTCCGCCATTCCCGACTACCAAAAATTACTCGCATGAGGAATAGTTTCGCAGAGTTCAACTTAGCCGTTTACAATGATGCTACAATTTCTAAGCTAACAGAAACCTAATTTTATATTTGAAACCTAATTTTTAATTTGACACCAATTTTTATATCTTTAATTAATTTTTAACCTAGTTTCTGGCATTACAAATTATATAGCATGATATTTACAATGCGGTTTCGCTATTAACTTAAGACAAATGCCAGATTTTTGGATCCAACGTAAGCTGGATCCATGTAATTTTCAATTTCTCCATTTTTATTCCACCATATGTACAATACTCCCCTTTTATTGGAACTCTAAACTATGTAACGGCTAAGTTTCACTCCGCTCTAAACTCAACGCTAGGTAAGGTACAGCAACGTCAAAGTTTGTATGAAAGAAATCATCTCACATCGACGTTTCTGCACCTCTTACAATTATGCTGGGCTTGACTCATGGCTCAAGTTACCATGAAATTACGCCAGAACTGGTTGAGAATTATTAGAGTGAAGCTATGAAAGATTATGGTTGATGTGAAAAAGATTCTTTTAAAATGCTAACAATTATGTGAGCAACAATATACTCGTACGGATTCTATCGGAAACGAAAAAACATAAATTATGTTTGAATGATATATTAAATCGGTTTGCAAGTTTGGTATACTATCAGTTGTTTATATATTGCTTATGCGGAACGGCGAATTCGCCATCCCGACTTCCAAAAATAATGCGCATGAGGTTTTACATAAGGATTGGTCAAGCAAAAGGCTTAACTTGGCCACATGTACACTGCAGTCAAATTCATCTTAACCTAAGACACATACACGACACCTATACGACGAGAAACCTTATACCTATTCACTTAATTAATTACTAAGGCAATAATTTACATTAAGGCAGTTGTAATTAACTAGTTGACCACTCGGTAGGTTTCCGGCTTTTAAAAGTTTTTAGCCAATATGGCTTTCAAACTTTTAAAAAGGGGCTCACCCGGCATTACCGACTATGCAGTGCTAAGGGCCAAGCATCATTTCGGAGATACCGTCTACTTGATCACCTCAATAAAATGTCTACGCCAGATATGTAATAGAGGTACACAACCGTCGATGTTTGTATGAAATCTCATAATCTAACATCGAAAATTCTGCACCTCCAAAAGCTTAGCTTAACTTGACGCGTGGGTGGGGTTACCATGAAATGAGCGCCAAAACTGGTTGGGAATTATTAGATTAATGCTTGAAAGTTCGTTTTCGGACGTATGCAACCAATTCTAACGGGATTTTTATAGGTGTTTAATGGAAAATAGAAATAGACTCGTAACAGATTTAGTTTATGTGAAAAAGATTCTCTGAAAATGTTTATAATGATGTGAGTGAGGGAATAATATGAGCATATTAGCGGAAAAGACGATAATTTATTTTGACATTCATATTCAGAACCTTTAAAGTCCAAAATGCCACTTAATTCATCAGTTTATTTATTGTTTATGCGAGACGGCGAGTACGCCATCCCGACTTCCAAAAATTGCGAATACATGAGAGCTAACCCTACTACAGAGGTTGGCTTAAGCCGCATACACTGCTACCAGAACTCTTAATCTAAGGAGAAATCTTACACTCTATAACTTTATTAATTACTAAGGCACGTACTTATGGTGAATTAGTGAATTAATTAGTTAACACTGTAAAGTTTCTGACATTAGAACAAGCTAAAAGGCGCGGTGTATTTACAGATGGGGGGTGCGCCAATAACATTGCCAATGCCATATCGGAACATGGGCTGTTGTCAATAAAATCTGGACTCACAGTGCAGCGGCGAAGCCTTCCACTGTAGTCGAGCTATCTCTACCAAATGGCATTAACTAATCAACTTTGACTTTTGCCTGTGGTTATGATGAAATGAATGCCAAAACGGGTTGAGAATTATAAGAGTGATGCTGTGAAAGATCGCAGTCGAAAGAAAGCAACAACTGATTTGGATAATGCGAAACAAGTTCATTGAAAATATTTAAACTAATGTGAGAAAAGGAATAATATATGTTTACTTTATTTTAAAATTTATATATTTAATCGTTTCAAAATAGTTAAGAACACTATTTCTATATCTATATGATCATATTATCGACAAACTTTTAATATCATACTCTGAAGTTCCTATACCATTTTGATCCGCTTTAAAGGCTCTTTCACTGACTCTGCTCTATAGTCAACTCTTGAAGCGTAATCCGTTGGCAAATATTTGGCATTGTTCTAGACCAGATATAGTATGATACTATGTGGAGTTGCTCTTAGTGTGTCCCTCTGCCCTACCCCTCCCCCTCCTCTCTTCTGTCCCAGCCAGGCAGCACTCTCTGGTAGTGGCGTCGATACCACACGCTGGTTTAAGGACATTTCAGTTAAAGACTAAAAAGTTGTTGATTTTGATGTTGATGTTGGCGCAGTAGTTGCTATTGTTGTTGTTGTTGTTGTTGTTGCTGCTGCTGTTGTTATTGTTGTTTTAGTGGCACCCATGGGCTAAATTGTTGTTGCTATTGTTGTTGGCAGTGGTATTGTTGCTGCCTCTCTGCTGCAGCTGCAGAGTTGCCTATGCGTTGCCAATTTGAAAATGCAATGAAAAATTCTAAAAGCAGAGAGAGGACAGTGAAAAGTCCGAGCATGCCAGACTGGCGAACACTTCATTTACAGCGTTACGAGAGGTGTCGAGGGGATAGTGAAATGGGGTAAGGGGCGTGGCGAACGCATCGCTGACCAATGCAACGCGACGGTGCGTATGCTGCATGCGTGTCAGTGTCTGTGTGTGTGTGTGTGTGCATTTATAATAAAGCCAAGCAGCGCACAGGGAGACAGAGATGGGGAGATAGCAAGAGAAAGAGAGAGAGGAAAGGGGGGGAGGGGTTGGGTGCTATGGGAGAGAAGCCAGCTGCAGTGGCTGCTGTCGTTGACTGCCAAATTCATGTGGCTTTTCATGCATTTCAATTAAGCTGCAGCTAGTTGCTGCTGCCACCACCGCCGCCGCCGCCAACGTTGCTGTTGCCTGCTGCGAAAAGTGTTGGAGAATGTGCGAACAATGTTGTGCGCAAAGATAGACTGAGTTAGGGACACACAGGCAGACAGGGGGAGAGTGAGAGAGAGAGAGATATGAAGGGAGACAGACATAGAGAGAGTGAGTAAAAATTGCGACACGCAGCTTGTTGAGTTTCTTTTTTTTTATTTAAGATCAGCTCTCTAATGAATTAGCTAATAAAGGCAAAGTACAGCCCTGCACCTGGTCACACTTGGCTTTTCACAGACTCGCACGCAAACACACCCAGTCGCAGCTCAATAGACTGGCAATGTCTTGAGAGAGCGATAAACATCATTAGATGGCACAAAAGCAACGGCACATAAAGCGCTTTATTTGCATGTTGTCTGCTTTTAGGTGCCACTGACCCCCGCACACACACAAGCACGCATTCACACACCTCCCCATACAACAAACATATAAAAGGAAAAACGATAAGCACACACACACACACTCGCAGGTGTCAGGTGTTTGCATTATTGAGTCACTTTCAAAGGCGCATTTTCACGCGGCGTTTTTCTCTCAGCTTTTCTCTCTGATAAATATGCTGTTTACCCCAGGAAAAAAGGGGGCGCTTTTTGTATGTATTTTCCCCCCACGGCTCACACTTTCTCCCCGTCTCTCCTTCTTGGCTTGTTGTGGCATAGCAAACATTTTACAGACGCGCACGCCGAAAGCGAAAGGCAGGCATAAAGAGCCCGCTTTAAGAGACTTTTCTGACTTTCGACTTCGACTTCGGGGCCAGGTCCTTCTTGGCTGCCTTGCCTTGTTGCCTTTAAGTCTTCCAAACTGGCCACAGGCAAATTTGCATATTTTAATTATTCATGCATTTTTAAGATTGATAAGAGGCGTCTTTTTTCTGGGGTGTGTTGTGTGTGTGTGTGTGTTGGTGCTGTTGGTGCTGTTGCTGTTACCATCTTGCAAGCCAGCGGCCAGTTGACGTTGCGGCCCTTGGCACTTTTCCCACTTTCTACTTTCCACTAGTCAGCATTAGCATTGGCTTGCCTCTTGCCGCTTGCCTCTTGCGGCATTTGCATCAACTTGTTGTTATTGTTAAATTATTAAAACAGCTGAGTTTGCCAAAGTATGGATTGTAATTTTGGGTAGGGCAATCTTAAGCTTCTTCCTCCTTCAGTAATGCTAATGCCATGAAGTGCGAATTGCAAAGGTATCAGCGGGTTGAGCCCGAGAATGGCTTATGGCTGGAAGGAGTGTTTGCTTTCTCAAGAAGATTCGCGAGTGAAAATTGATGGAAGGGTTAAAGATGAAAGGCAGCTCAGTTATAAATATTCCTCTGAAGTAAAGTAAAGCAAATACGAAGCTAAGGTTGCGCTTAAAGGAAAGCTTTTATATTCCTAGTTTACATTCCAATTTTAGGCAATAGTTTATATGGCAGCTGAAGAAGTGTAGGAGAAATATAGAAAGATCGTGGAAGGAAACGCTGAGGTTAACCAGTCGGATGCTGAAGTTAAGCTTTGGCTGTATAGAGCTAAGGATTTTTACTAATTACAACGATACTTGTGTTCAATGGAATTCAAAAATATATTTAATATATTTACTAAATAAATTTATAAAATAAATATATATAAATAAATATATATAAATAAATATATATAATATACTAAATCAACGTATGAGTAAAAAAAAAATAAAAATTAATTCCGCAAATCATACCGTCGTGGGAGTTGAACTCGAGACTACTACTAACTAAGCTTGCAGTCCGCCACGCTACCCACTCAGCTGAAGACACTCGTGTGGGATGATTGGCAAACTTGCATTGAGTACCATTGCTTTAACCTTACTATGTAAATAAAAAGTTTGAAAAAAATGCAGTGCGAAGATTTAAACTTAGATCTACATGCGTTAGGTCTACTTAAGTAAATAGGTTCTAAAGCATTTTCCTTCATTAATATCATCCTTAATAACCATCCGATCTTAATGAGTTTATATTGTAGCTATTTTTAATAGTTGTTACTAATTTATAAAGGCGGGAAGAGGCGTGGTATACTTGTGAAATTGGCATTAATTGCTCGTAGTACATACGCGTATTGTTATAAAATTTTGTGGCTCTAGTTCTTTTGGTCACTGTGAATTAGGACCGACAGACGTGGCTCAATCAGCTCGGTTGTTGATGCTGATTCGCAAAACTTATGCATATATATTGACATATAAGAATACTGTATAGGTACGCATAGGTCTACTTCTGTCTGTTTCAAACATACATTTTAATACACGATAGTAGATAGATAATTTCTTTTTTAATAAACGGCCTTATAATCTTTAGTTTTCAATAGATGTAAGCTTCTCATACATCAGAAGAATATCAATAGTACAAAGTTCTATCAAGCAAGATTGATTTGCCTGTTTATGCTGAACAAGAATGTACTTTAATACATATGTATGTACTATACTTCTCTGACATATACAATACCTTCCTCACTTGCCATACAACACAGACTTCTAATGTCTACTGCTCTCAAGCTAACATCAAGCTGCTGCTGCTGAAGAATTTTCCACTCCGATGGCTAGTTAAACTTGGTGTCAAGTTTATGCAGAATTATTCAGAAAAGTTTTGCCAACTCAAGCAATTGAAAACAAATCAAAACACCAGCAGTCAACAATTGTCGAAACGTTAAATGTATTTATAGGCCTCAGATGGGTGCCTTGTAATGCCCTGGTACCCATCTTCCATCTCCTCTATTTCTACTCAGCTTGTGCGCCCAAAGCAAACAGTTTGCGGGCTGCTTAGTAAAGTTTCGAGCCAGGGACAAGTGTAGCCGGTAGCTGAGGCAAATCCCAAACAAAACATGCTTGAAAATTGAGTGTTTATTGTGTTAAGTAGGCGCACAGGCAAGCCAACAGGAGGAGGAGGAGGAGGGGGGACAGAGTAGAGAGTGGGGGTAGGGAACAAACGGAGACAAGTAGCATGCGACAAGGCAAGGAAATGGTGCCTACGGCAACTACAACGTGCAGCCAGACAGACAGAAAGGCGGGAGGTGGGGGGTGAGGCACATGGAGAGGGAGAGAGTAAATAACCGTTTTTTAGTGGCAGCAGCCGGAAAATGGCAACTGCCAACTGGCTGAAGATGTTAGACAATACCAACAATAAAGCCGCAAGTGCCAGCGGCAACCAAGAAAAAGCAGAAGAAGTGGAGAAGAAAAAGAAACAACGAGTGAGAGAAAAAAAAAATGAAGATATAACAAAGTTTCATTCACAAGACGTCGGGCAAATTTGTGGCCAGTCAACACTTCCTGCTGTTGGCAAAAAGGATGTGGCACACACACACAGAGACATACACACACATGTGTGTGTGTGTGTGTGTGCGTCGGGGATGTGCACATGTGTGCACTGACATCAGGCAGCTCCATTGATCAGCCTAATGAAGGGCCAACGTTTGCCTAATTGCTGTCGCTTCTCGAACAGAGCTCTTCGACCAATATCGTACGTACTCTGTACCCAGACTGGCAAACAATTGATTTCAATCACAAGAGTTCTTGCGAGTGGCCCTGAAGGACATGGCAAGTAGTCGGTAATGATAGTCGTTAATATGGATGTGCCAGAGGACAAAAGAAAATGCATAAGCTTAAGCAAAAACAAAAGAGCGCATGCACTGAGATTGAGTTTTCAATTGGAAAATGCGAGTTATTAGCAAACTGTTGACGTTGGGTTAGGAAGCAGTTGCTAAGCAATTCTTAAAGTAAAAAAAGGCTAAGCAAAGACTGCTTTATATACTTTAAGGGATCGCAAGAAGATTATTTCTTAAGAAAAAAGCTGAAGTAAGCTGTAGATATTGTCCTTTCTTCTGCAGCTTATATCAGACTTTGTAGTCAGTTCAACTTATTCTCCACTATAATTAAACAAATTCTAATTGTTTCTAATCTATGATCCATTTGGGTATTTATTATTTATGCGGGAAGGCACGCCTTGCCAATTCCCGACTTCCAAAAATTACACGTACGAGTTATTCAACAGGGAATCAACTCGCAAAGGTCAGCTTAGCCGCATGTACTGCTGCCATAAATCCCAAAGCTATAACTTAATTAATTACAACGCAAATCGTGAATTATGGCAAAGTAATTAATTAGTTCACTATCAAGTTTTTGGCAGATTAGATAGTGCAATATTTACAACTCGGTCGCACTTATAACTTTTAGACAGAAGCTTTACGTAGTCACCACGGACAAGCAGTGCAACGGCTAAGCCTTCCTGTTTAAGAACAGAAGCATGGTTGTGATCGTTGCCTCTGCACTTCAATACCACTTGATGCGTGGGTGGGGTTACCATGAGATGAGCGCCAAAACTGGTTGAGAATTATTAGTCATACTTGAAAATTTCCCCTTGCAAGTGTGCAACAAATTTTTTATTGCTGTAGTGTTGAAGGAGTTTAAAGGAAATACGATATAGTATTATGATGTGAGTGATGGAATAATATGAGTATATTGTTGGAAACGGAATTACATACTTCATATTATTGTGATATATCCAATATAATTAATCGCTTCACTATAATCAATTTTTTTATTTATCGTTCGTGTGGGAAGGTGCTTACGCCATTCCCGACTACCAAAAATTAGCCGGGCTGGGAGCATAGGCTCCCAGAGTTCATCTTTATAGTCAGTTTAAACTTTGGGCTCATTTTCCACTATAATTAAACAATTTCTAATTGTTTCTAACCTATGATCGAATTGAGTATTTATTATTTATGCGGGAAGGCACCCATGCCCATTCCCGACTTCCAAAAATTATACGTACGAGCCATTCAATAGGGAATGCACTCGCAGAGGGTAGCTTACCCGCTTGCATTGCTCTTCCACCAACCTTACAACTAGGGAAACTTAATGCTATAACTTAATTAATTATAAGGCAACATTTAAGGCAAAATAATTAATAAGTTAATTATCAAGTTTTTGACAATATACAAGCAATAGAGTGCACTTGCACTACTTGTATACGCCAGATTTAGAACATAAGCTTTACGCGGCATTTGGCATATACAAACGGCTAAGCTCCCCTCTGGGGCCGCCGCCTCAATATCGCCCTACGTGCGCCGAAAGAGAGATAGCAATTAGTTCGACGCGTGGGTGGGGTTACCTTGAAATGAGCGCCAAAACTGGTTGAGAATTATTACTAAAGTCTTGATTGAAGTTCGCTTTCTAAAGTAGGCAACAATTTCTCAATGCTGGATTGTTGGCGGAGTTTGAAGAAAAATATAAGTACAATGCGGCAGATTTGATTTGGTATGCGATAATAGGAATCATATGATGTGAGATAAGGAATTATATATTATTTTATTTATTTATTTTTTGTATTATTATTATTAAGTGAAGGAATTATATAAATAATTGGAAACGGATTAATTTATTTTAATGCGATATATTTAATCGCTTCGAAAGTTCGGAGTATTTATACTATTTCTTTATTTGTTATTATTATTATATTTCTAAATTAATTCGTTTTTAAAATAGTTTTTGGCTTTAAAATAGCTATTTATATTTACAATTCGATTTCGCTGTTAACTTTAAAAAATGAAATGAAATCTGACTGATAGTGTGACCTAATATGGGAACGCTTAGAACATCCGGCAGCAGTGCAATTTATGTTGCTGCTTCTGCCTGTGGCGCAGCCTTTTAACTTAGCGGTATTCCCGCTATTTAATGACGTTTGCTTTGTCAAACAAACTGTAAAAAAAATTTTGGGCTACGTTGCGCTAAATTTGTTGCGGCTAAAGCTGTATAATGCACAAACTGATAGACAGTTGGACAGCAAAAGAGAGTTCAATGAGCTGAAGAGGATGATTTCTTTAAGAAGAAGTTGACATATGCTGGAAATATTTCCCTTTCTGCAGACGTTCATGCTATTTCAGAACTATTTCATAACCAGTTCAATTTTCATATTTCATATTTGTTTCTAATCTATGATTCATTTGAGCATTTATTTCTTACGCGGGAAGTTACTACAATCCTTCCCGCTTCCAAAAATTAGACAAGTAAGAGCCACTCAATAGGGAGGACTCTCCTAGCTCAGCTGGGCCGCATGCACTACTGCCAAAACCCCTTAAAACTAGGGAAACCTAATTCTACTTAATTAATTATAAGGCAATTAATCAGTTAACTATCAAGTTCTTGGCAATAAGCCAGACATAAGCGTATTGCAGCAATTGGTCAGCAGTGCACGCGGCCAAGCTATGCTAGTGGGCAACTACCTAAATCCCTACGAGCCATGATAGAGCAATGGAATGATACGTGGGTGGGTGGTACCAAGAAACGAGCGTCAAAACTGGTTGAGAATTATTATTAAAGTCATACTTGAAAGTTTACTTCCGAAAGTATGCAATAATTTTTGACGGGATTGTGGCGGGAGTTTAAAGGAAAATAGAATGAGATAGAAAGGCTAGCAAGAATTTTAGCTTTATATTAAAGTAGTCTGATTTTGATAAAGTCGTTTATTTATAATATATATAAATAGAAAAAGTGCAATGTAGTAATTTGACAAATAACAAAAACCAGCCGATAATTTGTGCGGCAGCTATACCATATAGCGGTCTGATTCGGCTCCTTCAGACTTATTTAGAGCGTGCAGTAACAAGAAACATGTGTGTCAAGATAGTTCCAATACTGAGAGACCAGTTTGCCTTGCAACAGATTGACGTACGGACAGACAGACTCCTCTGTCGATGCTCCTTCAGAATATATATACTTTATAGAGTCGGAGATGTCTCCTAAGTTGCGTTGAAAACTGATTGTCAAAATGTATATACCCTCAGCAAGTGTATAATAAATCTAGTATACCCGTTGCACATATGGCAGAAGGATAGTAGGGTATGCTAACTGATAATGTATGTACAACAGCAGTAAATGAATATCGATTATAACGAATTAAAGAAACAATATTACCTTGCGAGTATACTTCTACTTCTACTTGTCTTGAATGCATTCAATGATTAAACTTTAGTAAAAGTATTTTTACGATATTGGATTTTAACCACATGTCAGCACTGTGATTGATGGTACTGCTTAATCTGTCATATCTTGTCTCATTCTTCCAGGCAACTGGTTGCAGAATCCCGACAGATCTAATACAATATGCAGTCCGGTTTCAAGCATAAAATGTTTGCTGATTACAGTTATATGGCAACAACTTGATGGGTATGTTCAACAATTTGCTGACTCTTCTGGCTGTCCCTTCTCACTATGTCGCTATCTCCTTTGCACTGGCGACAGACGAGCAGACCAACTGACGAAATGGATGTACTAGTGGGAGAGAGAAGGGTAGAGAGTGGCAGAGATGGCCCGTCTGTTTGTCTAACTGTCAGTGCAGTCGTGAAAGTTGCATGTGTATCCACTGACAGACGACATGCACAGCCAGACAGGCGTCCAACTAGACAGCCGGACAGACTAGGCAGGCAGATAGATAAAGAAACAGAGAAAGAGAGAAATAGTGGGAGAGTGACAGGGAGACGGGGAGTCGGGGTTAGCGCACATCTTATTAAGTTTGCATTACGAAGGTTGTCGGAGATGCTGTAGCTGAAGCTGTAGCTGAGGCTGTAGCTGAGGCTGAGGCTCGCCCGGAAGATGGTCGTCTTAGATGGCGGCGTTTCAATTTCGCTGCCCAGACCCCATGGCCTGTCGAAGACTATTTTAACATACACAAGCGCAGCATGCTGTGCCGGCTTCTTCTATCGCTCTCCTCCATCTTCTTGCTGCCTTCTGCTCTTTGGCTCGTCTTCTTGTCTGCTCTACAACAATTTAATTTAATTTTTCTTGTCGTAGACATTTGATAATGCTGCATGCTGCCAGTAAAATGTTGCTAGAAATGTAGCAAATGGCATACAGCATACAGTGGCAGTGTCAGTGGCAAGAAGGCGCAGCCACGCCCCTTCCCCACCTACCATCACCCTGGGCACACTCCTGTACTTGGCAGTTATGCGCTAGCGCATTTTATAAATTTTTAAACTTATGACTCATTTTTATGCATTTCCACTGACTGCACACTGAGCTCGGCCAGAAACAAATGCCTGTTCTCTGTATTTGTGTGAGTGTGTGTGGTAAGTGTGGGTGGCTTGTGGCATGCAGTACGTGGACTACACGATGCGTTCTACAAAAGTGGACCAAGTAACGTTCTGCCTTCTTGTCTGCGTCTAATGCGTTCTAATGCAATAATAAATCATTGGAAATCCATTTGTATTGTCAACACAAGCCCTGACAACTCTGCCAAGCGTAAGACAGAGACAGAGAGTGGGAAAAAGAGAGAGAGAGACAGAGAGCGAGGGGGGAGGGGCATTCTCGCATGCAAGTCAGCCATTAAACGAGGCAATAAAAAAAAAACAAAGAACTTGTTAAGACAGTGAGAGACATAAACACCTTCTATCTATTCCAGCGAAACTTATTAATGAGGTCGCCAAAACAGACATACAAAGAAGTTAAAGCAGACAAGAATATTGAAGAAAGAACAAGAACTGAAGACAATGGATTAAAGTTGTAGATGAAGATTGTACTATGGCTTGATTGATATTTATTGGGGAGTATTAAAGACAGAAATACTTAAAAGGGATATTTGGACTAAAAAATTATATAAATAATAATAAAAAATAAAAATAATAATAATAATAAATAATAAAAATAATACTAATAAATAATAATAAAAATAATAATAATAATAAATAAAAAAAATAATAATAATAAATAAAAAAATAATAATAATAATAAATAAAAAAAATAATAATAATAATAAAAATAATAATAATAAAAATAATAATATTAAAAATAATAATAATAATAAATAAATCTTATTATATTACATTTCAATTATTCAAAATTTATAATGATTGAAATTTCGTGATTTTCTAAATAATATATTCTTTTGAACCCTATTGTTAATATTATTATTATTTTATATATTCATTAAATCACTTTTTTAGCAGTTATACGACATTAAAATATTTATCTAAATATTTATAAATAAATAATCAACATTTGTTTGCATTTATAAAAACTTTAACTGTCGTTTTGCAATTAAAAACTTATTTTCTTTAAATTCCAAACAATTTTTCTATGCTCCAAATCATTTTTCTAGCAATAAAGTCAAATATATTTACGATATTGGGCGTGTGTATGTTATTGACTGACGCTTCACGCTGGCATATCGTGACAAGAGTTAAGGAATGTTCAAACAGGCGAGAACAAGCAGCGCTCACACACGCACAAACCGATAAGACACACACACATACATTGTGCACATGGTGAGGTAGACAGACAAAAGCAAAACAGACGGCGAAATTAATAAATAAATTAATAAATTACAAATAATTTATCACGCAGCACACACACGCGCGTATTGGCAGGCAGCCAGATCTGCTGTCTACTGTCTCTCTGCGTGTGTGTGTGTGTGCGTGCGTGTGTGTGTTGTAAGTGTACGTGCGTGTGTGTGTGTGCCTAAATAAGTCTATTAGAGAAATGAAAATAAATTGCGTGCTTTCAGGCGTCTGCCAGTTGCCAGTTGGCCATCGATTGTCGACCTGCCAACTTGGACAGACAGCGTCAAAACAACAGCAACAACAAGAACTGTGGCAGCAACAGGGAGAGCCTCACAAAAGCCATATTCAATTATAAATGCGTGTAGCACCCCGACATTGTCTATGTGTGTGCGGGTGTGTGTGTATGTGTGTGTTACTACTAAGTGCAAGTGATTAATTTTTGACAGATACATTTGTTGTGCGCTATTGAAAACAATCAATGCGAATTGTATGACACGCCCCCAAATGGATTCGTTGACTCCCACATGAAATATGTATGAATGTTTTGACTTGACTTTCGATTCCCCTGTTCCTGCCTGCTGTCTTTCATCTCCATCATCTTCGGGGCCACCGACCACAAGTCAAGAAATTGATGAGCAATTAGATAAATATGGCAATAAAATTCTTTGAAACATGTTTTACATTACATCCCATTCAGCTTCAAAAATGAACATATATAAACTGTATATGTATATATGTTATGTGGGTGCACATGTATGTATATAAAATATTACCAGGTATTTGGTGGGTGTGTGCGTGGGT
Source organism: Zaprionus ornatus (assembly GCA_018904035.1). Taxonomy (NCBI): domain Eukaryota; kingdom Metazoa; phylum Arthropoda; class Insecta; order Diptera; family Drosophilidae; genus Zaprionus; species Zaprionus ornatus. Next base: position 19,061,132 of record JAEIFZ010000002.1, on the reverse strand, counting down.
GGGCTCGTATGCTTGTAAGCGTGTCTGTGTGTACGTTTTGGGAATAAACAGATGTACAAATAATGCCTCGGAGAGGTAACTAAAGGCATCTGCATATTTGAATAACAAGTGAATCGATTGAAGCAACATATTGAATACACATTTCCAAAGCAAACAGCTTCAGTTCGAGCTCGGATTCGGATATGCTAAGATGCTGTCAAGTGACTTTTCAGTTAAATATGGCCTACATAAGTATATACAAGTCGAATATCTAAGGCGAAATCTTTTTTTGAATGTTGCTTGGTAAATAAAAGTAAAGTGTTTGATTGTATTAATGTGTTATGCAAGCTTTTCTAGCTTATATTTCTAGATAATTATATTAAAGGAGATTCGCAAACATTTCTTCTAGTTGGCAGTGAACAGAGGTACTTATCCGCTATATATTTATATTACATCTATATCAACTATGAAATAACACTTTGCAACACATTACTCACTTAAAAGCAACCTATTACTATTAAAATCGATCTAAAAAAGCACGTAAGCTGCACTCGTGTGTGTTTGACTATCGTACATGTTAAGTCAAATTAAAAAATTAAAAAATTTTAATAAAAAAAATAAAAAAGCATATATTTTCACATGTGGATAGCGGGAGTCGAACCCTGTGGCCGTCGATGTTAAAGTCGGCGACATAATCCACTAAGCTAATGCAAATCACTTTGCATTTTAGGACCTTTTAATTGTGCCCATGACTAATAAAAAAGTATTATGTAACATACTAATTTCAAATGTCGATAGCGAGAGTCGAACCTTGTGCCTTCGGTCTTAGAGTCCACTATATAATCCATTAAGCTAATGCAAACCACTTTAATGCATCGGCAAAGTTGCATCTTAAGACTTTTTAACGGTGCCCATAAATAATTACATTATAAAAAGTTTGTCTGAAGCGGGATTCGATATTGGGGTCTTGTTTTAGTACTACAATAGAAATTATTGCTTGAATATCTTACATATGTATTGTCTGATCTTAATGAAATTCTCACAAAAAGTCTGCAATACGATGTGGGTAATTTTAATCGATGTTATAGAGTTATAGTTGAATTTGCAATATGTCTTTTACTGATTTTTAGAGGCGGGAAGGGACGTGTTGAAGTTCTATAATAAACTAGGGTTTCAAATGAACGGACAGGCAGACGGATATGTCTGAATCGACTCGGCTGTTGTTTAAGAACATAAGTATACACTGTATGGAGTCGGCGACGCATCCTTTTGGTTGAGATATGCATTTCAGGTTGGCACAAAGTATACCCATTACTCCCATTAGTAGCGGGAATAATTCTGAATTAAACCAGTCAGTTTTAGCATATGTCGCTTTTTGAACTATATGTTCTTTTACTTTATATATTTTTTTCTTTATATGTATACTTTGTGGTCTTGGTGACATCTCCTTCTACATTTCAGGTTGAGAACAAGTTATAATACCCTTCTACCCTATGGGTAGCAGGTATAAAAATCAGCGAACTCTTTGTATGGCTTTTTTCTGCTAGTTTTAAAAGTTGCCTGGGCTTAGCTGCCACTAAGCTCGCTCCCATTTTGGGCACTTCCTCGCGTTCCCTTAGCAGCTTAGCTGACCGGTGTCCGGTGTCTAATTTAGGTGTTTCAGCCATAAATCGTTGCATTTTATGCGGACACCACTCTTGGCTTTCTCTCTCTCTGTCTCTCTCTGTCTCTCTCTGTCTCTCTCTGCCCCTTGGTATTTATTCAGTATTTTTTGTGGGTTTTTGGCTATTTACATGCAGCACGTTTTTACGAGTATCTTTGGCGCGCTCTTCGTTCGCCTGAGCCCAATGCGAAATGTGCGTTTTGGGTAAAATTATACCATAAGCCACGTGCTGCGTGCAAAGCAAAGTGAAAAGTGAAAAACGGCAGAAAATACAACAACAACAATGTACAATTTTATATATGTATGTATTGTATATATATGTATATGTATATATATTTGGCTGTGCCATAACCCAAAACCAAAGCAATGTGAAGCCGGCGTGAAACCCGCGTTACGGCCATAATGCAAATTTATGATCAGAATTCAATTATGTGCTTATTGGAACGCAGCTGCTGCGCTCACGCTTCCTCTGGCTTCAGCCTGCTCACCTCCCCCCCCCCTCTCCTTTCCCCACTTTCACTGCTCCAGCGAGTGTCTGTGGCAGCCTCTACCTGGCAGCAGGTACGTGCTGAGCCTCTTGCTGGGCAGGCAGACAGTTAATGCTGCGCAGTTTAACGCTTAAAGCCAAAATGCTATGATTTACTCACACAGATACGCACTCACACACACACACACACACACACACACACACAGATACAACTGTGGCACAATTGCATTTGTGGTGCGTGGCACGCATTTTATGTGCCCCTTCGGGCAGCTCGGGGCGTGGCACTGGCGTCATTAAACCAGTTAACAAATAAATACTTGGCGGCCTCTTGTCACAGCGAGGGCTGGAGGCAGAGGATACCGGAAGGGGGGTAGGCATGGGAGGAATGTAGGCAAGTCAAAGGCGACTTTATGACCTTGTAGGATACAACGTCTTATGCCCCACACAAGGGAGGGCGCAAGCATATTAGCTGCGGCATGCCCTACCCCAACTCACCCCACCCCCCTCTGCGCGCACACACACAATCGCTGTGGCAGCGGAAATTGTCGAGAGGGAGGGGAAACGAAAAATATTTCAACAGCAAATGCGATTCTCAGTTTTGTGATTGCGAAATTCTTGGCATAATTATGGGGAGGAATATTTAAACGAAAAGAAGAAATATTTAATATGGAAATCAAAATTAATATGCTGAGAATGCCAGCAAAATGTTGCAACAACAGAAGAAATGTTGCACAGAAGAAATAGAGAAGAAGGGCAGGGAAGTAAGATGGGTACAGGGAAGAACATTGTGGCATGTTAACAATAGTAGAAAGGTAATAAAGAAGAACAATATTGAGAGCTAAGCAACAAATGTAATAATAGAAAAAAGCGAGAAAGCTACAGTCGCATGTGTTCGACTGTGATATACCCGCTACCAAATATAACTTTTTTGTTTTGCGCATTTTATGCTGCATACTTTGGGGAGCTGATTCGAGTACGGCCTCGAAATAAGAAATTCTTAAATAACTTCTGTACTAATAATGCAAAAAAAAAAAAAAAAAAAAAACCTAATAATGCGATTGCAACCAAATTTTAAGAAATTAACTGTGCGTTGATAGCGATTGTGGTTAGTAGTCCCAGGTCTTATAGTCTCTGAAATACAGAAAGACAGACGTATGTACATGGCTATATCGACTCAGCTATTGATGCTAATTAAGAATATAAAGTTTGGTGGGGGCTGCCACGCCTCCTTCTGCCTATTACATATATTTCAGATGGGTACAAAAGCATAACACTTTTCTACCCACTGGTTAGCGGGTGTATTTATGAAAAATAGAGAGAGAGATGACAAAGTAGACAGCGCAATCGAGGCGAGGTAAGGTAAAAGAAACCTAAGAAAAAGACAGAAATTATTAGAAATCATAACGAAGAAAGCCAGGGTAGACAAAAGAAGAGTGCAAGAAAGCAGAGAACAGTCGGTTGAAGACAAAAAGAGCAAACAGCCACAAGATTCACTAGTTCTGCATGAAATAGAATCCAATTTCATGCAGAAATTCGCCATTCCACATGTTTCTCTTTCATTTCCCTGATAGAGAGCAACTTTCTAACTGACTATTGTTGCTATTGTAGTTTACCCTCTCCCCAAGTCCCAAGTCCCCCTGCTATGTCGGATTTTTTTTATTGAGCTCTGCTCTTTCGGCCCCTACGGTTAGCCTTTAATTGAGCACAAGCGCGTAGTGAGAACAACACCGCAGGCTGTGCTAAAGTATTTTTTTGTGGTTTCTGTTGCCGGCTTTTCTTCTTTATTTTATTGTTGTAGTTCTGTTGTTTGTTGTAGTTGTTTTTGTTTTTGATACACGTACCAGCAGTTGTTGTTAGCTTCGTTTTAACGGGGCACGCGCGTTCATGTATAAATAATTTGAAATTAATTACATGTAACATGTTACTTTGTCTGGTCATTCGTCTGTTTCCACTCTCTCTCCCTCTCTCTCTCTCTCTCTCTTTTTCTCTGTCGACTCGTCTTTCTGTTTCTCGCTTTGTTTGTCAGGGTTATAAAATATATACGGCTGACTTCTATATAGGCGTGCAACTATTATAGGCACAGCATGTGTATGTCGAGTAACATAAATGGAGTAAACCGAAAGGAAACTCGCACAAGGCTTGCGGGTTTGACGATGCCTGTATGCGGATTTATGGCACGCAATTAACTCTGCCGGCCATTACCATATAACAACAACATGCTGAATAATGGTTAACTAAGAAGTACCCTGTAACTTATTTTTATGGTGTGAGGTGTACTTAGCATGTAAAAAATGTACAAATTCTTTGTAGCATGTAGAATAAGAAAAAAAAATTATTTAAAAATGTTATCTATCATTAATATTATTTATCATTATTTTATTATTAGATATATAAATAAATATTATTTTCTTTCATATAAAAAAATATACAAATTCTTTGTAGAATGTAGAATGAAACTGAAAAAATTATTTACAAATGTTTACTATCATTACCATTATTTATCATTATTATATTATTAGAAATATAAATAGATATTATTTTCTTGCATGTAAAAAATGTTTAAATTCTTTGTAGGATGTAGAATTAAATTGAAAAAATTATTTAAAGATGTTTTCCATCATTACCATTATTTATCATTATTATATTATTAGAAATATAAATGAATAGAATGTATAATAAAATTGAAAATATGACTTCAAAATGCTTTCCATAATTAATATCAATTATCTATATTATACATATAAATGAATATTATTTTCTGTTATTTATTTAATTTATTTATATAAGGTATTATTATAAATTTAAATTAATTATATTTTAAATGATTTAAATCATTTATTTACAATATATATTATTATATATACCAATTAGTGATATTTTACATCATTAATAAAATTTATTTATAAAATTACCGATATTATTATCAATATTAATGAATGATATTTTCATGATTAATATAATTTAAATATATATAAATTATTTTACGTATATTCTTTAATACCAAAATAAAGTTGTCTCAACTTATCCCTCTTCTGGTGTTTTCTTTAACTTCCCTTTTATTCCTACAGGGTATATTGGCTAATATTCACCAATGCGCATTCGCCAGCTGTTGTAATGATCATACCTGCATGCATGTGTGCACATGTATGTGTCTGTGTGTGTTACCGGTTTATAGCACACTTTTATGGGTAACAAACAGGAGTTTTTATGCGTTTTGCATTCGCATGCGGCTTAAATGTTTTTGAATTTAAAGTTATAATTAAAAAACTTTGCACCATGGCCGCATATTGTTAGCCTTTTAATTGGCTCTTTGTTACGCTTGTTGTTCCGTTATCCCCCCTTCCCCCACTAACCTCAGCCCCTTCCCCGTTCACCATTTTGGGTATGTGACGTCGACAGTGCAATTGCAATTCAATGCGAATGCCATTAAATCTTTCATATGTAAATGACATGTTAAACATTAAAATAGACTTGCATAAAGTTGCATAATTGCATTTACGCAACGTATGACAGACACACCACCCCCTCCCTTCCCCCTACCATCACTACACCACCTCTGCAGTCTCTCTCACGTCGCTGTCGGCATGTAATTGAGTGTCGGACTCTTTGCTCATTTTTGGCTATAATGTGTATAAATTATTTATTGAAAATGCGCTCATAAAATGTGCAATTGTTGTTGTGCGTCGGCCCTGTAATCTACCTTTGCAATTGCGACACATGTCGAGCAGCGCCTCTGAAATTATTATTAAATATTGTGTTTAACAGTGCGTACGAACAACAAATAACCAGACACCGTTAGTTGCCATTGATCAATTCATAATTATGACTGTACACTGGTTATTATTACTAAATGGAATGTAAATAGCATCGACTCGATTTGCAAACGTTGCTCGAATATTATCAACAATAAATATGAAAATATTTATGCAATTTAATGAACACATACTTATACGTTCAAGTTGTTGCGTAATATTTTTAATTAATTGGAAAGGCATATTAATATTTATTTTACATTTAATTTAACCATTTTTGTGAAGAGCTTGTTATTAATTTTATTAAATTTGTTTGTTATTTAATTAATTATATTATTATTGATTATTATCTTATATTTATTTTATGCTAAATTCTCATAAGTGATTAATTAATTAAGTTATTTAATTAATTTAATTAAATTTGTTTGTAATTAAATGAATTATATTATGATTGATTATTATCGTATATTTATTTTATGCTAAATTCTCATCAGTGATTAATTAATTAAGTTATTTAATTAATTTAATTAAATTTGTTTGTAATTTATTTAAATATATTTGTTATTATTGATTATTATCGTATATTTATTTTATACTAAATTGCTATAAATCATAAGTGATTAATTAATTTAGTTATTTAATTAATTAAATATAATTTCTTTCTAGTTTAATTAATTATATTATTATTGATTTTTATCGTATATTTATTTTATGCTAATTTCTTATAAGTGATTAATTAATTAACTTATTTAAATGTTTAATAATATTTAATATATCGCACGTACGAATTGGCAATTGTTTTACTGCTTATTCATTTTGACTTGATTAGTATTAAACAATTAATTTTTTTTACTGCTTATTCATTTTAAATTGATTATTATTAAACAATTAATTAATTATAATTATTATGCATTTTTTAATTGCTGCCAAATACTTCTTTTTCTTCTTCTTTTTTACTCTTAATTACTGCAACTTTTTTTTTTTAATTTAAAAGTGTAAAATTAAACAACCGCTAATTAATCTCTCTTCATAAATCTGCTATAAATTGCATGCCATGCGTATGCAGTAAACATTTACTATAAACTTCCTTCTGGCCATAGTCAAGTATGAAGAGTTTCCATTAAGCATTTCCCATTACGCACACACACACACGCACACAGATGCCATACACGCGCAGCTGTCTCATATTTGGCTTTATTGTTGTTTTAATTAACCGCTGCAAGTTAAATTAAGACAGTAACATGACAACAACAGCAACAACAATTAAAGCTACACAGTGCCTTGATTTTACCACTCATACACCTACATAAAAACCGCGCGCAAACACACACACACACACACACACACACATATATATATATACAGGGCACATAAAAAATGCCGGAAATGCCGCAGAAAAACTAATAACCAAACGGAAATGCACATACATATATAAAAATAAAGCACGCCTGTCTGCAGCTTATACACCCATACTCCCTCTCTCTCTCTCTCTCTCTCACTGTGTTCCCCTTTCCCTCCCCCTTGTCGTCTCACTCTACATTCTCTCTTTCGCTATGGAGGTAACGACCATAAAGCAGAAACATTAAATGTACAACGCGCACTGACAACCCCAAAAAAAAATTTAATTAATTTCATATGCGATTCGAAACATTTTCAGCTTCTTTGATGGGTTCAACAGCTCGCGTCTATAGGTCATGTTACCGCAGTCCCGCTCCTGCTCCCGCTCCCTCTCCCTACCTCCCTCCCTTCCTATTTTTCGCTGTGTTCGCTACGTTTATATTTAAACTTCAGCTATTTTGGCATTCGTATTTCAATTTGTGCTTGACATCTATTAAATTTTGTTTTTGCCTTTATCAATGTTGGCAACAGCTCTCCAATTTCTCTTCCATTTCCATCTCTTTCCCTCCCGCATTCTACATTTTTTTATAGCACACAACATTTGCATAATTAAATTTATAAACATTATTGGCCGCATGCTTTTAGCTTTATTAATTTCTGTGCCCCATTTCGTTGCACTCACAACCCTGAAGGGGGGGGAATAACCTTTCGCTTCGTTTTTCTTTGCACATATTATACACACGCCGATGTATTTCTCTTTATTTTTTTTGGGAGGGAGGCTATGTTAATTACATGTGATATAGTCCATTTGATTAATTTACTCGTTTCGAGCAGATAAAACCGACACAACTGACGCCATTGCGAACGCAATCCCATTGGGCACATCCACAAACAAATGCGACAGTTATCGATCTGATTTTAATGTCCTCCGATGTTCCTAATGAAATTTATATGAGTTTGCCGAGGCTAACATACATGAGGAAAAGTAGCTTTAAGAATTTATATTAACATGAGAGTTAAACGATAGCATATGTTAGTTAGTTCAATTAATTTTTTTAAACATTCGAGTTTATACACAGATTGGGAATGAATTTGAATGACTCTGCAGTTGAAAATTTAGAGATGATTAAATTGATTCATTTTCTAAACCGAAAAGCGAATGGATTGGAATTGTTTTTGAGTTATATCTTGGATTCCTTTTAAGAAGTTTTGTGTATATTCCATTAAGTAGGGAATAAGACTAGCTTTACTGAAATATTCACTCAAAATCTCTAGAATTATAGCATTACATTGAATCGCTTTAGTCAGTTGCGATTAAAAATTATTTTCCGTTGCTTTTTATATCCTTCAACCATTGAAAATGGTCAACAAAGGTTAAACCTATTTTGTGCAAATGTATGTAATAGGTAGTAGGACACATGCCAGACTTTATAAGGTATAAGTATATAAAGAGATATGCCGTCTGTTCGTCTGTCTGTCTGTATGAACACACAGATCTCAGTTATTATAAAAACTAAAGACATCAAATTTGGCATGGAGATACCTATACATACCTAGCAGATCATGTTCATTTCAAATGTTAACTACCACGCCCACCGCCCCCGCACATCAATAGTTTTGTTTTTTAAGTCGATTTGTAAGCAACGTATATAAGATAAAACCATCTGACCTTAACATATACTTAGCTGAGTGCAATATCTATCTCTCCATCAAATTTTAAGCCTATCGGAGCAAAAACTCAGAAGTTATTTAAATCACTTTAGTGACCTTAGCATGCCTACATGTGTGTAAGAGTAAGAAAGCAATAGACAGCAGCAAATGCCATATGTGGTAGACAGAATAAAGACAACATAAACCTAGAACTCAACTCTTAACCAATACGTAAGGTTTCTTTCAGGTATTTTCTAGGCAAATTGAATCTTAATTTTATACTCGTTTTAGTCAGTTTTGATGCAAAAAAGCTCCTTTTTATCATTGATTAATTTATTAAACAGATGTTTTTCAATGCCTTAACGAGTTTATGGCAAGTACTTTTTTTCAACTCATTCATGTAAATGAATAAAAGCCCCGCACTTGTTTCATTCACTTGTGGGTTGGTTAAAAAAAAAGTGCTGCATACTTTCAAGCGCGCTCGCTCTTGATTTGCCATTAAATGCAATTTGTTGTTGTTATTTTTGCACTGCGGCTGATGCGCACTTGGCGCTTCAACAACTTTCAAAGTGGCAGAGATTTAATTGAAAAAACTAAATGCAGAAACAGTGGAGAGAGAGGTGGAGTGGGAGGGGAAAGGGGGTGGGGCTGGGTTGCAGAAATCAGCGGAATATGACAACAACATAAACTCTGGACGAAACAAATGCTAAGCAATCAAAGCGAGTTGCGTTGAGTTTGTCTCGCTCACTCGGTCTCTCCTGCACTTTCTGCCTCTTCTTTCACTCCTTTTTTTTTTATTAATTATAGACTAATTAACAAAATGCTCAACGCAGCCGTCGCAGCGAGAGGCACTCGTGCATGTGGGCGTGTCTGTCCAGCCAGGCCCAAGTCGGAGCTGATAAGCAAAGCAGCATCAGCAGCAGCAGCAGCAGCAGCGGCAGCAGGAGAAGCCCACGCCAAGTGCATATTAAATGGCTTTTGGAAGTTGTCCTCGACTGTTCTCCCCATTGTGCTTGTGTTTTTTATGTACATTGCGTAAGCAATGCTCAGAAAAGTTTATAATTATGCGCTGATTGTGGTCGCAAAGTGGAGAGAATGCAGTATGAAATGAGCGCAAAGAATGCCAGATGAATTTGATGTTTGTTGTGGCCAAAATATGGTCATCATTTTTGCAATTTTTATGTTAGCTCCAGCAAACTTCACAGTTATGATTGTTAATAAATGCTCAAGGCTTGCTTGAAATCTTTATGGAATTGAAGCACTATATATATAAGAAATATACGAAACAAAATCTTAGGTTTGTTGTAGAGTTTATTTAATTTAGCTTCTTTTATTCCAGCTTAAATTTATTTAAGGCAAATGAAACAATTATAATTTTAATTAAAACCTGTTTTACTTTGTTGCAATTTCTCTGGAATCGAAGCACTTTATAGCAAATAAATATGGTAAGCTCTGGAATTATGTAGACTCTGCTTTTTTGGGGTTTTTTCTTTTGATTTGCAACTCTAGTCTTGCAATATTGGTGGGCCGCATTTTCACTTTGCCATAGATATGCAAATGTAATTAGTTGCATGCCACACAGGAGGCACAGCAGAGGCAGAGACAGAGGCTGGGGCAGGCAACTGCAGCTAACAGCAGCCAACTGTAAAATGCCACACGCCGCTCTGGTAAAATGTTAGTGTACCGAAACAATTTATACTGAAAATAGAATTAAAACCACAAAAGCAAAGCAAACAAAATAGAACAACAAGAAAACAAAGAGAACGAGTGAGAAAAAAAAACACAAAAAAAAATGGAGACTGAACGAAGAGAAATGTGAGAAGGGCTGCGGTGTGGGTGGCAGGCAAGGCAGGAGGGCAAAGAAAGCGCAGTCGGCTAAACCAAGATTTATATGCAACAAAAGAATAAAGTGAACAACCAAGTGGCGCGAATATCACAAGGCATACGCGACTCATTTATCTCCTGCAGCAGCTGAAGAGAGAAGGAGAAGGTTGAAGTAAAGCGCTGAGCAGGGGATAAAGATAAGAAATATTAACTATAATTTACTAACTATAAAACCCTTAACGTTCTATCTTACAAGCCATAAATAATACTACCCATACGCGCGCACTTTTACAGGGTATGTCCGAAAGCGAAGCAGCAGAAGTGAGTCAAGCAGACGCTTAACAACGACAAAAAAAACTGTGCATAGATTTGGACACAATGCCACGAAGTGCACGACAGGAGCCAACGAGAGTAACGCGGCAACAACAAGCCAGCAAGCAACAACAGCAACAACAACGACAAAGTTGCAACAAAGACGATGGCAAGCACACGACGCGTATAAATTTGTAATTCTTGATGCAACCGCAACGTTTATTAATTTAAAATTCAATTTAAAATGGTCAAGACTCTCCGCCCCCAGGCCACAGAACGTGCTCGCTGCCGTGTGTGTATGTATGTATGTGTGTGTGTGTGTTGGGTCTGTGTGCCTGATGTGTGTGTGTCTGTAACTGGTGTGAGGGTTGAATCAATAGATTAATGCAGCAGCAATTAGTCTGATCGAGCGTCTAATTGTTTTGCCACGGCAAAAAGAAATTTAAATTGTTTGCTCGGGGAATTTATAATCCACTGTCAGTCACAGACACCCACACACACACACACATGAGCACACACACACACAGTGTGCAGAATGTGCAACTGCAACGGACACATCAAATTACCAAAAGGAACATTGAAAGAAACGAATGATAAGCCAAAACTTGTCGATGCAGCACGCACAAAGCGTGAAACGAACTCGAAATTGATTGAAACTTGTGTGTTCATTTCAAGTAGCATATCTTCTATAGAGAAACGTTTAAAGAGCAGTTGCAATTTGATATATTGAAATGTGATGATACCACATTTAAATATTCAACTCAGTATGACAGTTACTAAACTTATTATTGTAGTAAAGTGATGAACTGTTAAGAGAAATATTAAGGCAAATTTAAGGGATTATCATATTATAAACTTTCAAGAAGTCTTATTATAATTATAATAACTGGCAGTAATTTTATTAACTTGTAAAGGGAATATTTGAACAACCTTTTAGCAGAAGTTTCTTGACAAATTCTGCATAACTTGCAGCACTTTGAGCCCGTTGAAAAGACTATAATTGATGCAGAATACAAGGTTTGCAGAGCCTAATATTACATTAAATTTAATAAATAAATGCACTTCTTAAAGGAATTTTAAGCAACATCTTAGCATAAATTTGTTAACAAGTCTATGTATCAAAAAAAAAAAAACATGCTTAATCAACGCAAGTATAAGCGAGTGTTAAAAATAAATTTTGCAAATCGTCGCCTGTAGGAATCGAACCCAGGACTACAAGTTTAGTAGTCCGCCACACTAACCATTCAGCCAATGCCACACTTATAGCTGGGTTGGATAAGTTGTATTGTGATTGCAAATAAAGAATTAAATAAGAAAGTGTCTGATACTAGATTTGAATGTGTTTTAAAAGTTGCTCAGAGAATTATTTAAATCTTTCATATCTTCGTTATTTACTGTCCGATCTTAGTGAAATTTTGACAAATCGTTCACAATAGAGTGTATGTCACGTGTGTCAGACAACTAAAGTAGTTTAGTTTATATTGCAGCTGTAATGCAGCGCTGAAATAGACTTTACTGATTTAGAGAGACAGCAAGAGGCGTGGCAAAAATTTTAATATCTATTTAACTGCTTGCAATGCATACGAGTCTTGTTACAAAATTTAGTAGCTGTAGATTTTGTAGTTTCTGAGATATATGCGCTCACACAGACAGATAGAGAGACAGATAGAGATACAGACAGAAAGACTGACTGACTAACAGACATACTGTTAGCTGTTGATGCTGATTCATAGTATATAGACTTTATAGCTTCGCAAATGACTTCATCTGCGTCCTCCTCGTCCGACAAACGAAATAGACCAACAGTTTTTTTTAAATCTATGGCCTAAACTCCTCAAAATTGTAAACAATTTTCAATCTTGCTTTCGTTTAATAACAAACCCCTTAACAAATTTATAATGGAACTTAAAACTTTCATAAGAAACCTTTAATAACTTGCACCACGTGTTTAATGATTTTATTTCGCTCTCAATATCCTCGACAAATCGGGTAATTGATTTTACTTGGCTTTCAATATACCCATGCTAGTGGCATTCAGACTCTCTTGGCAACAGCACGATTATCCTTTATTGCTCCCAGCTTGCAACATGGATCCAGCTTAGCTGGTCTTATCCGCAACAGTTGATCTAATACGCAACGCGTAGTGCACTTTGCAAGCTCACAACAATTTCGATAATGTTCTTTCGGTTTTCTTGTGTGTGTGCGTGTTATGCTTTTCTTTTCTTTTTCTTCTGTTCTTTTTGTGTTGTGCCACAAGTGCAACAAGAATAAGAAGAAGAACAAGAAGAAGGAGAAGAAGCTGTGGGGAGCAGAGAACAGGCAAAAAATACTATGCAACGCGCAGTACATTAAACACAACTGACAGCTCAACATACGTCACGTGGCGTTGTCGTAAAGTTGCCGCAGACGCAGCAAGGAGAAGCATAGAGAGAAAGAGAGAGAGGGGGAGCACAATGAAGAGCTGGCGAGTATGTATGCCATACACACACACACACGTGCACACACACATGCAGGAGACACATCGATGACTCTGGGGCATTTTTAATGGAAACTCATTTTTGAGGTTAATTGTAAGCAAAAGATGGTCGCAAAACGGGGAGGGGCATGCGGGACTGTTACACATACAGCAGGCAGCAGGCAGCAGTGCAGGCAATGCACGCCTGGGGGCGAAAGCGAGACAGGAACAGAGAGCGGTCTCTGAGTGCATGAGCTGCAGCACAGCTGGCTCAAGGCTAGCGGCGTTCATTGTACGAAAATATGAAAAGCACAACGTGTGGCAAGCGTGGCAGGCAAGCAGGCAGGCAGGCAGCACGGCAGCAAGGCACTCGCTGCGGCTACATGCACCGTTCATGGTAACCGTGAGGCATGCCACAGCAGCAACAGCAGCAGCAGCAACAATAACACCAGCACCAGCAGCAGCAGATGAGGTTGATGTGTTGCGACTCTGCGTTTTATAATGAGCGGAAGGTTTTTAAGCGGCCTGCGTTTTGTGCAACTTGTTGTTGCTGCTTCCACTACTGCTGTGTTGTTATTGTTGTTGTTGTTGTGCAGTTGGCCGGGCAAAGCGCTTGGCATAAGTTATACGGATAATCTGGCAAGTATGGTAATGCAGAGCACTCAAAATGCTCTCTGCATGTTGATGGTTTAAAGAGGGTTTTTGGAATTGAGAAGGTGTTCAGCTTAGGTATTGATACAGCTTACAGAGAGAGCCTAAAACAGACAGTTTGATTAAGTTCTGCATACAATATATGCACATGTTATTGCATTAATAAAACAGTTTCTCAATAGGTAATTCAAGTTTCGAGATAGATTCAATAGATGCTCAAACACCTGTACAATTTCAATAGAGTTTAGAATGTATAAGATGCTCATAATCTGCTCAATTTCAATACCAACATTTAAACAAGCAAGAAAGCTACAGTCGAGTGTGCTCGACTGTGATATACTGCCTGCTACCTGCGAATGATCTGGTCGACCTCATTTCCCTCTGACGTCTGAAGAGAATACATCTCCATGAACTCCTTACCCGTAAGATATCATAATCCTTCAATTGTACATTTGTATACATTATTATTAAGGCACATTATCGGTAATATTTTAGTTAAGTTACACTTTAGGTTAAGTTCAGAAGCAACTGAAAGATTCCTAATGACTATAATAGTAATAATAATCTCTAAAAAAAAAAAAAAAAAAAAAAAAATGTTACTCCTATTTTGTGGTGCATACTTTGCTGGGAACTGTTGGAAAATCCGTATCTCCTTGAAAATATTTCTTAAACACCTTATATATTAATCATCAATAAAATTTAAAAAAAAAAAAAATTAAATTTTAAGAAATTATTTGGTTGCTAATAGTTATTGTGTTCAAGAAAAGTCAGCTGTGCTGTATGAAGACTGGCCTTGCAATTGGGTTTTTATTGTTTTAAGGGGCGTCGCCAAAATTTAAAACAATCTGCCTGCAATATAAAATTAAAAAAAAAAAAAAAAATCTGCCTGGAATATTTTGACACATTATTATGTATTTCTCATAGTTCCAGTCGTTACAGAGTCTTAGCACAAGAAATCTCAAAAGCTGCAAACACTTTTGGCATATCAAATGTCTGAACAAGAATATATACCCTATATATGGTAGCAAATCTCTTTACCATTACTCCCCTTTCTTGCCAATTAGCAAACAGCCCATTCTACTAATATTTCCTCGTTCCATATCTAAATTGAGAAGCGGCAGAACCTCAGCGAAATTCCATTAGAAATTCCCTTTAGCAAAGTGCATGCAAAACTTCATTGATTACCGTTTCATGAATAACTCTCATTAGAGACGGCACACACACACACACATGCATACACACACTTATGTACACGTACTAGTTTTTCCTGTGAATAAAACAATACTGAATTGAACATAAGAATAAACCTCTTATTCGTGCTCAACAATTGGAATCATCATTATTGCCATTATCATCATCATCATCATCATCATCATCGTCATCGTCATTATCATCATCATCATCGTCATCATCATCGTCATCATTATCGTCATTATTATCATGGAAGTTAAAGTTGGGTCTACAAGCAGCTTAAATTAGCTGCCGAAAGGGATACCGAATACAAGTTTTGGGGCACAGGGAAAAAGTGCTTAACATTTTTGTGCTGCCTTGGCATAAATGGCTTAATTGCAGACCTAATGACAAGAAGAGGGAAGAGGAAGAAGAAGAAGAATCACAAGAAAACTGGCTGAAATTCCATAGAGCCCTGCGCAATTACTTTAATTGTGCGTCACATTTTTGTTGGTGTTGGAAATTGCAAATATTTATTGGTATTTATAAGCGCACAACACTCACTCACACACACACACATACACACACAGGCAGAGGCGCACACAGAGGCACTTATTCAGTGGCACAAGGAAAAGCACTCCAAGGCTCGTTCCTTGTCGTCGTTATGACAATGCAGAGCACAAAATTGTTGACATTTTTGTCATTTGTTTTTAGATTCTAGTGGCAATGACACACTGCCAAGTTGTTGTGCACACACACACACACACACACATATACATATATATATATATATATAGACACACTCGCATAGAGCGAGAAAATGTTATTTATAAAAATGACAGACACTTCTATTTCGCCACATGCCACATTGCAGGTCCTTGTCGCTGTCCTTCCCATCCATCCTTTCAGACCGCCCTCCCCTCCCCATATGCAGAATGGAATGCTGTGAAAAATGGCGGCTGTGTCACGTCGCATGCATCGTGAGTTTGTCACACATACCACACTAGATTAAATTATAATCGAGCTGCAGGCACAGTAGCCCAAAAAACAGCGTCACTTCTCCTCCTTCACTCGCTTCTACTTTGCATCTTCAGCTGCGTCTGAGATTTGCGCAATTTACTGTGTAAGTGTCGAGTGTCTCTCACTCTCTAGCTAAATCTACCCACCTTCCTCCCTTCCCCACTCGCACTCTCTCTCTCTCTCTCTGTCTCCCTCGCTCTCTCTTCCCATTCAGTCGTCCCTTTTTGCCTGTGCCTTTTTTTGGTATTCGTTGCTTTTTAATGAAATGTCAGGCAAGCGTTTGAGCCATTTTTCATCTGGCATTCGTAGTAGCAATAACAACAATAACAACAGAAGCAGCAACAACAA
The DNA here is from genome assembly GCA_018904035.1 of Zaprionus ornatus. Taxonomy (NCBI): domain Eukaryota; kingdom Metazoa; phylum Arthropoda; class Insecta; order Diptera; family Drosophilidae; genus Zaprionus; species Zaprionus ornatus. The sequence continues at coordinate 19,044,483 of JAEIFZ010000002.1, read as the reverse complement.
CAACAATAACAGCAGCAACAACTGATTAACTTTTAACAGCGCGGCCGCTTCGCTTTGTGCATTGCATTTAAAAAAGTGTAGCATACTTTTATGCGTCGCCATTTTTGATAGACCATCGTAAATCATACAACGCACCTCCCTGGCCCCCTCCCCCCCTCATTCCGTTAGACGACAGTCTTCTTTTGGGGCCCCGCCCATGCCCAGCTGCGCTGTCAACCCTTTGTGACATTTGTGCCTGAACTGCAAGTTTGACATTTTGCGTTAGTTTATGCGATATTTCATATGTGATAAGAATGCCAACAACAACAACAACAACAGCAGCAGTAAAAATAACTGACATTTCTGCGCAGTTGCCCTTTGTACACACAAACACACACATACACACATATAGACAGGGACAGGGACAGGAACAAAGTGACCAGTGTTGGTCAACGTGTACCTTTTTTGCAGCTCATTTAACACTTTGCACAATCGGGCGAAGGCATCGCAAATAACGCTGAACTAAGTAAAACCCCGCACAGATAGAGAAATACAGTGCGAGTGAGAGAGAGGCAGATATAGAGAGAGAGTGGGAGTGGGAGAGGGTTAGCCAGCTCTGATAATTTTGACATTTGTTGGCATTAAGCGAAGCAAATTTTTACTTTCACTGATAGCATTTTCTTCAGCTTCTTTCCTGCGGGGGTTTTCTTTCTTCTCTCTTCTTCTTCTTTTTTTTTCTGGCAAGTTCAGCAAAGATAAATGCATTTTTTTTTATCTAGAGTGCGAAAGTTGCACACCGAATGAGTTTTTCTTTTCGAAAGTGAAAGCTGTGTGGGTATGTGTGTGTGTGCAAACTTGTTTTTTGAGTTTTCTTGAAGGTTTTTCTCCCACATTTTGGGGCAAAAGTTTTTTTCTAGTTTGAATATGTGATTTATATGCGAGTGAAATTTAGTGACTTTCTAAAAAAAAAAAAAAAAAAAAGTAGACTTTCTATTGTAAAGAATAGAATGTTACAATAAATCTCAAAGTGAAAAATATTTCACTTTTTTTTGCCAAGAGAATTTCCTCATGTACATTAAATTGAAAAATTAACTGCAATTTTTGATGCTACTCTCCCGAGTTTTTGTTTTATAAATTACGCATTTACTCAAAATAATATTGACAATTTGTATGAAATATATTTTGCAGAATTTCAACAACATTTTCATTTGCAATTTCGCGCATTCACATCGGCAACGCCTTTCAATTTCAGTGCGCGATTTATGCCACATGTCAACTGTCTGACAAGGATGACCCCGCATAACCCAAGGCATGCCATGCCACACCCAGCTCACACACACACACACACACGACAGATAAGTGAAAACTTTGTGTAAAAAAAAAGAAGAAGAGTGAGAGAAGAGAAACAAATAAACAAAACGCGCCTTATTTTTCTGGTCCTTCTTTTTTTTTTTGGCTTTTTAATGTGCGAGACAAGCTCAAAGCAAATGCAAAACTTTGTTACACATGTAATGAAAAAAATAAATAAATAAACAACCACAATGCTCGACATATCATGTGACGAGAGTTAGCCCCCCCCCACGACCCCTTCTTTGCTGCTGCTCACTCTCATTTGACTCCCACTCCAGGCGCTGCTTAGCTGGTGATAAAGGCGTGCAGGAGAATTGCGTCGATTTACCATGCGAGGGCTGTCGCTAAGCCGCACGCCAAGTTGAGATATCAAAAGGCAAACACGACAAACAAATAAACAAATAAAAGCAGAACAAGAGCTGCTGGTGCTGGTAAGGGGGGAAAAAGGGAAACAAAGACATATCTCTCAAGTGGCATCGTATGTCAAGCCAAGTGCTGCCGGCATGTCAAGTGCACGAGGTGAGTCGAGGTGAGGGTTGCGCTCTATATATGTGTGTGTGTGTGCAGGTGTGTGCGGGTATGCGTGTGTGTTACCCCAAAACCCACATCCATCAGTCAATCTAATTTGCCTGCAAGGCAGCGCACACGGAATCACGTGAGCAACGCGACAAAACACACACGGAAAACATATTTTTCTTTTCCAGTTCAGTTCAGTTTTTTTTTTGCTCATTTTTGATTAAGTTTTAGAGATTTTCGAAAATATGCTGGCTCGGATTTTCGATTTGAATGCTCAAAATCATTGCTAATTTTAAAGGAAACATTTCAGTTTGTGAACTGTCCCGCAACTGTCATTGCTGAAGTTGATGTTAAAGGCATGTGCGCTGGGGACATTTATTATTTAGAAATCGCAGACGTTGCTGCTGCTGCTGCTGCTGCTGTTGCAGATGTGGCATTGTGTGGCAGCTACTCCAGCTGCTGCTGCTGCTGCTGCTGCAAGGATAACAACAAAGGCCACTTGGCAATGCAGTTGGGGGCAAAACAAAGAGACCCAAAGCTAAAGCCGCAGCCAAAGCCAAAGCTAAAGTCCAAACTGCAAGCGGCAAACAAAAGACGCGCCCACAAAAGTATGCTTTAAGAATTCGCCCAAAAACTGTATGTGGGTGTGCCCCCATCATCGTATGTGTGTGTGTGGGTGTGTTTATGTTTGCATATGTCTGTGTATGTGTGTGTGTGTGTGTGCCTATGCTTGAGCAGGCATTGTGTGCACAATGAGAAGACTTTGAGCTCATAAGCAGCCGCCTTTATAGATTCATATGCAAGCTGTCCCACTCCTTCTCTCTCTCTCTCTCTCTTTCTCTCTCCAGAGAGCAGTTGGGACTAAGCTACGCTTATAATAAGCATGGGCCAAGGCATTAGATCAAAGTATTATGTGCTGAGCATCTCTTGTGTCGGAATACCCGACTTTATTTTGCATTTCGCAAGAAAACGAGTTAATAACGCTCTGTGAGAGGAGTTGACTTGACAATGAATGAAATGAATACTCTGTGAGTAAGTGAATACAATGATAAACAGCAATTTGACAGATGAAAGATTACGGTTACATTTGGAATGAATATAGTATAAAAACTTCATATTGTATAACTGGTTGTAACTTCTATGGTTAGTGTATTTTGTATTGCATACTTCTAGGGGGCATTGAAAATGCTTCCACTAAAATTCTTTCTTAAATAGCTTCTCTGTTCATTATCTGTTTGCAACTAAACTAACAGCGATCATTTGGATGCTGATAGTTATTATGCAAAACAAAAATGAGCAAGTTGGCATTATAAATATGCCTGCAATTCGATTTTCATTGATTTAAGGAGGCCAAAATAGGCGTGGCTAAGTTTTTAAACGAACTTAATCTGCGTGTAAGAATATGGTCAATAAGTTGGTAGTCCTCACTCTTATAGACTCTGAGAAATAGGTCGCTATACAGACAGACTTAACTTTATCGACTCGCCAGTCGATGCTGTTCAAGAATATATAACCTTAGTGGGTTAATAATAATCTATATAAGTTATTCATTGCAATTCGATTTTCATTGATTTAAGGAGGCCAAAATAGGCGTGGCTAAGTTTTTAAACGAACTTAATCTGCGTGTAAGAATATGATCAATAAGTTGGTAGTCCTCACTCTTATAGACTCTGAGAAATAGGTCGATATACAGACAGACTTCAGTTTTATCGACACGGCAGTCCATGCTGTTCAAGAATATATAACCTTTGTGGATTAATATTAATCTGTATAAGTTGTATATCTTATTACAAAAGTTTCGCTCGGGATTTCTATCATTTAATGTAGTTCATCATGCATCATATTCAATTTATTTCACTTCACATAAATTTCATTTAAACGCGCCGCAAATAATTCTAGACTCAGCCTGGTCTAGGCTCGGTCATAAAGTCTCATATATACAGACAGAGTTCTTGGACTAAGCTAGATTAGTCTCCATTGTAGTTCTACCATAAATTGCTTCAATTTATTGTTAAGCCGCACTTGGTCCATGGCAAAGTCTAATTCCTAATGCCCAACTATTTAGCAGCAAATGTTATGCAGGTCTCTCGCTCTGTCTCCCTCCCTCTCTCTCTCGTTCATTTCGCTGAGAAGATGTTCGCGTCGTCTGCGACGTCCTGCGGTTCTATCTAAATTTCAGTGCATAGACATCAACAAATCCCATTTCGGAGGCCACACTGCAATGCGTCAAAAACGTTTCTCATGCACTTGCACAGCGCATCGTTTACTGTTATGATGATGAACTACATACCAGGGATGTGAGGGGGGTGAAACACTAAAGGGAGAAACTTAGAATAATATATTGCATGTGCAAAATGTAAAACATGCCAACAGGCAAGCAAGAGCGATAGAGACTGAGAGAGAGAGAGAGAGAGAGAGAGAGGGGGGGAAAAATGTAATTTCACTTTTTCCGAAAAGCCAATAAAAGTTCAATTTTTTGAAGTCGCTTCCAATTTTATTTAACGTCATTACAACTGAAACTTTAATACCAAAAAAGAAGAAGTTGCACTTGCTTGTCAAGGCAGGCGAGAGAAACAGAGAGAGAGAGAGGGGGCGGTATTGAGTGTCTATTGATGGGCAGGCAGCTGTCACATAAGTAATTGTATCCGGGCGAAACGGTGAATAGCAAATGCTCTTCATACTTAAGAAAATTCAAAGAAATTGTTGAGAATATCTTTAATAATATTAAAAATATATTTAAAATATTATCAGTACTCAAGGCACTTTAAGGGAAGGTCACTACAAATATAATGTGATCAGTTGTTCTTGAAAAGTTTCATTTTGTTGACCTATTCGACCTCGTAAGTCGACTTGGGTTCATTTATACATTTTTACTTTGATTGTCTAAATGAACATTCAAGAAATAAAGTTTGTAAAGGAAAATATACTTATAAATAGCGAAATACTTAAGAAAATCTTTTGTCTACTCTATATAGTTCCTATGATATGATATATGATAATATCATAGTATGCCATTATCACGAATCTAATTCTTATTCTCATTTTACCAGTTTACTCTCCTACAATATTCTTATCTATTTCCACAGTTAAACAGCTTATCAGGCACATTTTATTATCAATTTTCTGCTTTTACATTTCATTTTCTTTTGGCTGAGTACCAATTTCCATTTGGTTTCATATCAATTTTCATTTCTAATCCTCATCTTCATCCTCATCCTTAGCCTTAGCCTATTCTGCACTTTTGATTAGAGCATTCGCCTCTTCCAACACATGCTACACTAGCTTTCTTCCTTTCCCTTCTTCCTTCGCTCTTCCCCTTTCACAGTTGCTGTTCCATTTTCATTGCTCAATTTTTCAATTTACTTTGCAACAATTTTCTGGCCAAGTTTCCCAGTGGCAGCCGCACTGAGGGCGCTGTTGCATTATATTTCTATGGCTGCAAGACGATGTTACTCAATTTAAGACGTTGCTGGCGACGAAGTCGCTTTGATAGTTACGTGTGGTTACACACGCGAGTACCCCTCTACTCTTACATCTCTCTCACCCCTCTCTCTCCCTCTCTCACTCTCTCTTACAACACCCCTTCATTCTTTCCCACTCACAAACCTAGTCGCGGCAGACATGCCGGCAAGTCAGAGCTTAGTTATTGCTGCACTCACATCAAATGGGTTACATATAGTATACATATATAGTATATATATATACATATATATATGTATATATATATACATAGTTTATACATCTGTACGTGGTGTGCATTTCTTTTTGGCAATTTCGCCAGGCACTTGAATTGCTGCCAGCACAAATCATATGCAATTTAAATGAGCATTTAATGTGATATATTTGCAACGGTGGGTAATGACTCCTGAAGAGTTGAGAGCAGGAATTAGGCACAGAAATTGGGCAAATTACAGGAAGCTACTTAAAGAAGGTATTTTAAGCAGATATCAAAGTATCTTTTAGTTAATTATTTATTAAAGAGTTTGTATTAAATGATTTTCTATGAAATGAAAGACTTTTTGATTGGATCTTCGGCACTAGACTATATAGAATGAGTAAATTTGGTATACTTCCTTTTGTATAGGTTCTTTTAATATATTCTTCTTAGGTTATGTACATATTTATGCAGAGCTCTGGTATTATGCCATCTAGAGTCAGTAAATTAGGACAGCAGCTTTCTTTTTAAGAGTTCTAACTGGAGTTCAATTGAATTTTAAATATATCTTTTCTATTCACTTATTAAGCCAGATCTCGGGCACTATAGCATCTAGAGTAAGGAAATTTGGTCAGTAGTTACCTTTTTAATAGCTCTTACAGGAATTAAAATGAACATTGAAGATATCCTCTTAGTTTGCTTATTCAACTAGATCTCAGGCACTAAGCGATCTAGAGTCAGTAAATTAGGTCATCAGCTTCCTGTTTAAGGGCTCGAACCGAAGTGCAATTGAACACTGAAGATATCTTCTTAGTTCAATTATTCAGCCAGATCTCTGGCCCTATGCGACCTACATTGAGTAAATTTGGTCAGCAGCTTTAACTTTATCGGACACAACTTTCCTTTATCATAAATGAAAAATATCTACACTTTCCGCTCTGATTTCGGCTTTAATTGAGCATGGGCTAGTGGCTAATGTAACAAATTCCAAACAAATTTCTAGTCCTTATCAAAATGTTGTTGCAGCAGTACTACACACACACACACACACATTAGCATAACTTTATTTAACTTTAGCTTTAGTTTAAGTTTTACAGCAAGCGCTCTCTGCCTTTGCCTCCGCTCTAGCTCTCCCTCTCCCCTTCTGTCCATTTTATCGCTCTCCTTCTTTATCCCGCATTGTGCTATATCATATATTAAGCGCAAAGCGCTCTAAGCCCAATAACTTTACCACACACACTTGTATGGGCTGCTGTGCAGCACAGTGTGGTGCCACCACCGACTGCATTGCTGCAGGGCAGCAACAGCAGCAGCAACAGCAGCAACAGCGTACTTGCCTGCAAAATTTTCCCATTTAAACTTTTCGCAACAGTACAATTTTCATTATTAATATGACTTTTTAGGCAGCTACAAACGGCAAACGGCAAGCGGCAGGCAGCATGCGGCAGGCGGCAAACGGCGCCAAGTGGCTGCCGGGCTTGGCCTGGCCTGGGTGGCTGTTCCGGCTGTGCCCTGACCAAGCCCATGCCCAAGTCCAAACCCGATCCCAATCCCTTTGGCCAGTTAAACGCGAGCTGTGTATTGTCAATGTTTGTCTGTGAGCTGGAGAGAGGAGGGGGGCAGGGGGTGGGCACACCACAGGCGGCCGCTGCAAATGCCAAGGATAAAGTTTTTTGCACCAGACTTGCCGTTTGACTTTGCAACAAGTGCAGAATAAGAAGAAGCAGAAGAAGTAGCAAATGTGGGAGAGGCAGAGGAAGTAAACTGTGTCCAGGCGGCTTTTTAATCAAGCCCAACTAATGGTCCAACCAACCTGGTCAGCGTGCAGCCCCCTACCCTAAAAACCGAAGCGAAGCGTAACCACCAAAGCCGCTTATTACTATAAAGTGAGATTAATGAATCTCGGTGCGCCTCGTCGTTTTTTGGCTGGCAATTAATGAAATTTATTTGCAGCAACGCGTTGCCCAACACAGCCCAGCAGCCGTGGCATATTGTTTATTGTGGCCAGAAGCAGGAGGGGGGAGGAGAGCAAGAGACTGCGGTAGCTGCGGCCACAAGCAAATTTCAAAGCAAATTGTTTGCCTTTTTGTCTTGGGCCCGATGACGACGATATTATTACAATTTGCAGAGTACGAGTATAAAAGACAGAGTATGTGTAGGTGGTGAAGCGCCGTCTAGACTTGCCTTCCAAGTGACAATGAGCGCTTTAGCTGTAGCTCTCTCTCTTAAGTCCAAAAAGGTGCCTTCTTTTGCTGCTTCCTGACAATGGCGTTGAGGTCTAGACGTTGCTTTATCATATTAAAATGTAATGTTGTTATATAAAGTGAAAATTATTAAAAAGTTTCACCTCTATGGAGGAAGTAAGAGGGTAGATTTAAGTTTGCTTTTTGGGCTGAAGACAAGCTCGGATATATTATGAAATATTTTAGCATATAGAAAAATTGTTGAAATTCGTTTGTGGATTTTATTTTAATTTGTAGAATATTGGAAACATTTTTTATAAAATTGTTGAAGATTGATAAAGACAGTATATGAAGTTAATTATAATAATTAGGATTATCGTAACATTTCTAAAATATTATGAAACATTTTTCTATGGTAAAAAGGCGGTGTTGTTGTCATGGATCTCAACCATATATTTGTTATATGGTAAATATAAAAAATTAAAAACATTCTCAATCAACACGTATTTAAATCAAAGCCGCCTGTAGGATTTGAACCCAGGACTACAGGTAAAGTAGTTCGCTACACTTACCTCTATGCTAACGTCACATAATTGCTTCGCCCGCCTAAATTGCATTATGATTGCAAATAAAAAATAATAATTGTGAAGTGTCTGTTAGAAACAAATTGTCGCCTGTAGGAATTGAACCCAGGACTAAATGATTAGTAGTCCGCCACACTTATCTCACAGCCAATGTCACACATATGTCAAAGCTGGATAAATTGCATTAGGATTGCGAATAAATAGTTAAATAAGGAAGTTTCTGATACTGGATTTGAATGTGTTATAAAAGTTGCTCAGGGAATTATTTTAATTCCGTTCTTTCTTTAAAATCTTCGTTATTTGCTGTTCGATCTTAATGAAATTTTGACAAAACGTTCACAATAGAGTGTATGTCACGTGTGTCAGACAACTAAAGAAGTTAAGTTTATATTGCATCTATAATATAGCTCTGAAGTACACTTTACTGATTTACAGATGCGGAAAGGGGTATGGCAAAATTTTTAAAACCAATTAAACTGCTAGCAAAGCACACAAGTCTTGTTATAAAACTTGGTAGTTGAAGCTTTTATATGTCCTGAGATATTTACCCTCATACAGACAGACATTGCTCAATCGACTCGACTGTTTTTGCTAGAATTGCCTTCTACATTTCATTACATTTAAATTTGCTGTTGAATGCTCGACAATTTGCAGTTAAGACCTTCAACTATTTTTGATTTATTTGACTTAAAAACAAGTCCAAGGTTTGCTCTTCATTCTTCATTCTTCCTCCTCCCCTTCCGTTCTCTATTTATTCTTCCATTTTATTTTCTCTTGCAAGTACATCTTCAACTACTGCGCTGCAATCGCCTGTTTTGTAATACGAAAATAATAATGCAGCACATTATAATAAATACGCACTGCTCTATAAAAAAACAGACTCTGCATGCATGTGTGTGTGTGTGTGTTTGTGTGAGGAGTAGGGAAATGGGGGAAGAGGAGGGAGAGATATAAATATAGCAAGCAATAAATTTAGCAAAGCGCCAGCAATCAGCCAACAAATTGTAAACAGTAAATTTTGTGCTAGAGCCAAGCTGCAGGGCAACCAAGCAGAGGGCAAAAGAGCGGACAAAGAGAGGGGTGCAGAGGTTGAAGGGTTAGGGGGTGGGGCAGGGAAAGCTTGCTGGCTTTCGCATTAGCACTAAATCGCAGCGACTAACGCCGTCAGTTAGTTAAACGTTTTTCGCATAAATACGAAAACACACACACACACACATGCACACGCACACGCACACCTCAAAACAGGGCGTTCGTGTCACGCCCAGTAGAACAAATTTATCTGCTAAGGATAGTGCAAAGGGAGACGGGGCGGGGGCAGCGGATGCGTAGTAATCTTTCGATATTTGCATAAAAACAACAACAAGAAATATGTCAAAAAATTTGCAAAGCGTCGTTGTGCGGTTTTCTTTTTGGTTGCTTTCCTGCTTTTTTTTTTTTTTTTTTGGTGGCTGCCACTGCATAAACTGAGCGCCAAAGGATTTACTGCATCTGGCACGCCCCCCCGCCGGCCCACACACACACACATGAGCAACGCCCCCCTCAGAGAAGCAGCAATATCTGAGCTGAGGCTGCTGAGACAGAGTCACGTTATTTGCAGGTGCTGCAATCTATCCGGGCAAACTCTGACTGCGACTCTGTTGGCGGCTTTGCGGCGAGTTGTAATAAGAGCAGAAACAGCACACACACACACACATACAGCTGCTACACCTGCTTGAACTGCTACACCTGCTGCCACACACACACACAGACACACATGGTGGAGAGCACAGAGTGCTCGCTGCAAGTGTTTTTGATCTCGCGCTCTGCTTTAGCCTGTTGGGAATTTTGATTAAAAATGCTTCCACGTGAAACACAAACGTGCTTGGTGTGTTTGGTGGCAACTCTGGCAGCAGCATTCGGGCTTGCTCCAGCTTGCTGCGGAAGGCGGTGTATGGGCGTGTGAGAGCGCCTTTATTGGCATTGGCGCCTTTATTTTAACGCGCTTCACACCGCGCTCTGCCAATGTAGGCGTGTGTGTGTGTGTGTGTGTGAGTGGGTGTGCGTGTGTGTGTGAGTGGGTGTGCATGTGTGTGTGCGTGTGTTTGCAAATTTTTACATTGAGATTTATCACACCAGAAACTTTAAGCCAAAAGGCGAAAGCATAAAAAACAAAACAGGTGCAAAGAGTTACGAGGATCAAGTCGACGTTTCAATGCGCTATAAAACAAAGTGGAATAATCGCTGTAATCAGTCGGAAAGGGTGTTAAGTGAGTGAGTGAATAATAATGTTTACTTGTTCCATTAAAAAAAAAAAAAAAAAAAAAAAAAATAATTATGGCATTATGTTTGAGTAAATAGTATACCAAATTTTGATAATACACTTTCAGTATTTATTGTATTTATTGGGATTTGAACTTTAGAAGAATTGGTTTATTATATTAAAATAATAAAGACCAATTAAAACGAGCAAGAAACGCTTAAATTAATCTAAAAGTTTTTACTGAAGTGTTTGCCTGCATTAGGTTAGAATATTTCTCTACCCTGCGATGTTAAGATACAATATTATAATGTACAGATTCTTCACTTAATAAGAAAAAAAAAAAAAAAAAAAAAATAATTATTAAATATTAATTAAGTTTAAGATATATGAAACCAATTACAAAATCAAAACATTTAAATGCTCAATTTCATGACTTTTTCTCAGCATTACGTGAATTAGTTTGTGTATAACTCGACCTATCTGCATGTATATGTGAAAGCACTCTTCTCATGCCATTGCACAAGGCCTCGAGCCTTTCGGTTAGTGTATAAAGATGATGTAAATATCACAACAGCAGCCGCAGCCTTTTCGCAACTGCTCCATAAAGCAATTAATTGTTAAGGCTGGCGGCGCTTGTGCAGCTGCAGGTGAGTTATATGAGATATATACACACACACACACACATTATATAGATGATGGATATACATGGGGCTAAATGCGGGCAAGGAAAGCAGAAAAAATTACTTTCATGTGATATATTTGCGGCATTAAGCGCAAAAGAACTGGATAAATGCTCATCGCAAGGACTTATGCGCTCAACGGGAATCGGGCAAACGAGAATTATGCGATAAAGTAAATAAGTAGTTACTCGATATATGCAAACAGGGAAACGCAAAACCAAAACCAAAACACAGAAAACAAAGAGGAAAACGAAAACGAACAACAAAATTTATACAGCGCGATTTAATGGCAACTTTTACCTTGGCAACACTCGCTTGTAGTCCCTGCTAAACTACACTAATTACTTCCCCTCGTTGCGAGCTGTATGAGTAAGTGTGCCTGTGTGTGTGTGTGTGTGGGGAGTCTATCAAGAAGCGTTACAAGCGGCCACAAATCAAATGCACACCAATTACCTGGCGCCAGGGCGCACAAAGCATAATCAACTGGCATAATTAACAACTAAAAATGCACAACTTGTGCGAGTATGTATGTGTGTGTGAGGGTGTGTGTGAGTATAGGTGTATGAGTGTATCAACGAAAATATGTTTTTGCACCTGGACGTGCAATTTTCACACATTTTGCGGTGGCAAGCGTGGCACCACAGCGTCGCCACTTGCCCCGCAACAGCAACAGCAACAACAACACATCATACAAGCCACAAAACAGTCTGTAGACAGTCAGAGTAAATTATAAGTTGCAGCCTAACGGTCGCAAAGTACAGCACATTACTCATACGCCACCGCGCGCATAAATTTTTACCACCTCTACCTTTGGCAATAATTATTTTCCGTTTACAAAATGGCAGCCAAAGCGAAAAGCAAACGAGGCCAGTGCTACTGAAAATCAAAACTCAAATTGAGCGCCAGAGAAATCCAAAACCGAAATTATGGCAACAATCGAACGGTGTTTAAACAGTCAAATTGAGACTGAACTGATTCGAATTAAAGCGTACGGATGAAACAATTGAACGCACGAAAGAGGAAAGTTATTTTGTGTGCAAAAATCATTTGAAAAGAATAAACAGAATATTATAAAATTGCAATTTCAGTTATTACTACACAACTTACTTTGGCCCTATTCATGCCGAAGCTTTTATACCCTTTGCTGATTCTTATCTGCTTCGATTGTTCCTATACTAGTTATACATAATGGTGCAGAATTGAATAACATTTATTCGTGTATATTCACTATTTGATGTGCACTAATAACTTAAGCTTTTTCTAATATCAAAACTGATCTTCGTACAAAAACTCTAATTTCGACCAATTGTTCCTATGACAGCTATATGTTATAGTGGTAGGATTTTGATGAAATTTTCTGTGCATATTATATACATAAAAAAAGTACGATATTGTAAATTTGGTTACAATATCTTGATAAACAACAAAAATCGGCCGATAGTATGCATGGTAGCTATACGATATATCGGTCCGATAAGGCTAGTTTCCACTTTTTTAAAGCGTGGGGCAATAAGAAGAATGTGTGTTAAGTTTCATGAAGATAGCTTTGAAACTGAGGGACAGACAGACAGATATGACTAGATCGATTCCTTTGTTGATGCTGATTCAGAATATATATACTATATTAGATCAGAGATGTCCCCTAAAGTTCGTTGCTGGCAAAAATATATATGTTATATATACAAAAAAAAAGTGCAATGTAGTAAATTTGGTTGCAATATATTGACAAACAATAAAAATCGGCCGATAGTATGCATGGTAGCTATACGATATATCAGTCCGATACGACTTGTTTGCACTTATTTACAGCGTACATGTATGGCAAGTTTCTTCAAGATAGTTTAAAACTGAGAGACAGATTAAGAGATATGGCTATATCGATTCCTCTGTTGATGCTGATTTAGAATATATATACTATATTGGGTCAGAGATGTACACAAAAGTGCGTTGCAAACTTCCGGCCAAAATAAATATACCCTCTGCAAGAGTATAAAACTCGACACAGCCTTTCTGACATTTACAAGCTTCAGCAAAAATGTATTATGCAATAAATAAATTTTATTTAAGCCCATTTGCAGCTCTTTACTCTTTTTATGAGTTGAACAAACTTCTCAACTCAATGCACACTCAAGAAATTCATGTTTAATCAAATTAAACTTCTCAAAGTTTGAGCATATTTTGTTTACTTGTTTTGGCAAATTAAAAGTTTGCAATAAACTAAATCTGCTGCAATACTCAATCAATAAAGAACTATGTTTATATATATATAGTATAGTACAAGTATATATACCTACGGAAGTTGGAACCATCTTTAGTTCTCAATTTGTTTATTATTTCATTTTTGCGTGTTGGTTTAGCAGGCGATTAATTTGGGCAAGTTTATGGTGCACTTAATTAGTTCAGGACCCCTTTAAGCTCATTAAAAATCGCCAGAAAGTTAAGAGACTCTGACTCCAGCTCTTACCACTCGCCGGAAATGTTTGTTATTGATTTGCGGAGGGAAGAACTCTTAGCTGTTTATAATTTAGTGAAAAATTATAAATACTTTTGGTCTGCTTTGCTCTTACTCTCTGTCTCTTTCTCGGTTTAAGCAAATTAGTTCAATTGCCAGGGCCAGCAAGTGAGCAGAGTCTTCACTTTCCCCTTTCACTCCCTCTCTGACTCTCTCGCTTGCTCGTTGGCATAGACTTGATTAGGCTTAGGCAAAAACTTTATCCTTTGCACAGTTGTAAATAAGCAAAAGTAAATTTTGGCAAGTAATTTAAGCCACACAAACAAGCTGGCAAACAACTTTGCAGTAACCCCTTGGGGAGGGCAGCTGGTTAGCAAGTCGAGCGTTGGAAGAGCAAGAGTAAGAGGGATGGAGAAGAGAAGTGCCTGCCTGCTATTACGCCAAGGCATGTAAAGTTCTTTACCCAATTTTAATTCAAAATCAATGTATGAACTTTGCTTACATTACGCTAAAACTTTACCCCCGACTCAACTCGACTCGACTCGCCTCGCCTCGCCTCAACTGTGGCTTCAATTAAGGCGCCTGCATTTGCGAGTCGTGGGTATCTACATATATATATATATATAGTATGGATGGTTGGTTGGCTGCTGTATTGGTTACCACTTACCTTCATAGATGGTTAAAGTTGCATCTGCGGATACCGCATCGCCCACACCGTTCTCAGCCACGCACTCGTAAGGCGCATCATCGCGTCCCGCCCGCACTGGTTCGATGCGCAGTATGGAAATGCCGCCCGGTTGCTCCAGCACCGTGTAACGAGATTGAGTGCCTGTAAGTGGTGAAGTGTGTGTGTGTGTGCGTGTGAGTGTAAGTGCTCAGAAATGCGGGGTTACGACCTCTTATAAGTAGCACTAAAGCTTACCTGAAACTTTTTTGCCGTTCTTACGCCAGACTATCGATGGCGGCGGATCGCCGCGTGCCGCGCAATAGAAACTGGCCACGCCCCCAACACGTACGCCCTGGTTCTGCGGTTTCCTGATGATCTCCGGTGGATCTGTGAAAGTGGCAAAAGAACAGCATTTATGGGTTAATACGGAGCTCAAGTGAATTTTGTATGTAATGCCCGCATAAGTAGGCAACACTTTTGTTGATTCGAGCAGGCAGCTAAATACAGCAGCGCGCAAAAGTAGGCAGCAGTGTGGCAGTCTGCGAGGCAGACCGAATAGAATTGCGCGCAAAAGTAGGCAACAATTTGAAGACTTTGCCAGAAGGCAGCTTGCGATTCGCACTTGAAAGGGCATTTGCGTACACGCCTACGCATTTGACTTGCTTTGTGGCACGCCCACTGCCGAAGGGACTTTGCGACTTAGTTCATTTTGGTTGGCAGCAGTTTGTGTAATTGTTGCCACAACGCCGCACACACTTGTATCGCGCTGTATCTTTAAAACCTTTTCCAGCAACTGCTGCTGCTGTTGCTGCTGATGCTGCTGCAGTGAATTCGATTTATTTCGCGTTTGTGTGCTTTGCACATGCTTTTTTGTGCTTTCTTTTTACATATTTGTCACAATATGCTGTCAATACAACGTCGCATGTTGTTTGTGGCATATGCACACGGACACACGCGCGCGCCCGCTGCTGATGCGAGTACGTGCTGCACACACACAGCAAGAGATACGAACAGGAATCGGTTCGCGTCTGTGTGGCATTAAAAATCTGGTAAAAATCACGAAACGTTAAACAAGCAGCAAAATATTGTCATGTGCATTTCACAGCAGCAGTCCTGCAGCAGCAGCTCTGCGTTCCGCCGTGGCATGCCTCTTCTGCTTTTACCCCCAGTCACGCCTTTGCCGATTGCACTGCCTTTGTGCCTGCTCTCTCAGTGAGTGCGTGCGTGTGAGTGTGTTTGTAAAGTAGTTTACCCAACATATCAATTCGATTTATGCATTTTCATTGAATTTAAATGTTAAATTCTCATATAATTTGCGTATATTGTTTTATTGTTTTTTTTGCGCTTCGTGCGAGTCAAGCAGCAAAACTTACGTGTCAGATATTGTATATAAGATAAATCCGAAAAATTTGCATCTGGAATATAACGGTCGGGTTAATTATTTTGCACATCGCATACGCAACGCCACGAATTTTCCGTTTGATAATTAACGCGTTTAACATGTGTTTTTTATGCTTCAGTTCATTTCATGTTTTTTTTTATATATATATTGATTAAAGTTTGTATTCATTTGATAGACTTACAGATGAACGACTTACAATAATATAGTGTATTCTTGTATAAAATATAATCCTTAATGTAAATTTAATTTAAAACATAAATTGCATATTCTATTTATTTTGACTATTTATATAGTGCTATTAATAGTAGCAATAATATAATTTTTTTTTTTTTTTTTTTTTAATGATATAGTAAACTTTATATAACTATAAGAAATATATCTATATATAATATATCTTACACCTACACTAGTGATAGTAGTTATAAACATAAACGTTGGCGGGTGTTTTGCTTGTTTGAAGAGCTCGCAAACTATATAAAAATAAATTATAAAAAAATATATAAAAAACAATTCGCAAACTTATTATTTGCTGGCAAGTAAACATTAATAGACTTTTGCTTCAGTTATTTGGCATGTTTTTTTTTGCACTTCTTCAATGGATTCTCGTTCTGTGCTGAACGACATTAAAACTTTTTTAGCTTTCAGTGTGGGGATCTCTGAGCAGAGTGTCAAACTTTGGCCAAGCGGGATTTCAGAGAGAGTCAAAGCGAAATGCCTCAGGTTAAGAAATAAGAGAGAATATCTATAGAAGTATGTACAATAATATTTTTGCAGAGTGACTGCGACAAACAGATGGAGAGATAGAGAGAAAGCGAGATCGGTAGAGAGTGTTGCATTGTTGCCATGGACACAAATCTGAAGGACATTGTAAGTACGAGTATTGTAAATAATTTAAACTTTGCTTCGAGGCATTCGCAGCCAGAACATGCAGACCATTTGGTTGCTAATGCGGTGCCAGTTGCCAGTCTACTTGTTTTTCCTGTTGTTGTTGTTGTTGCTGTTGTTGCTGTTACAAATACTTGATATCATTTGGCAAGTTTTTGCGTTCAACTTTTGCCTCGACAAGTTGTTGGCCAGAGTACTCAAGCATGTGAAAAATACAAAAACACACACAATACAAAGAATGAAGAAGCAGAAAATTCTCACACTCTATGCGGCTTTCATCTGAGGGCACTCTCCGACCAGGTCTGGCCAATTTCACATGTCAGTCTCGTATCTGTACCTCAATTTCAGCAAAATATTTTTTAATTTGACACTTGCAAATGCAACTTGCGGTCACAGAATTTAAGAGCAAAGACTAGCAAAGATATAGAAGTAAAATAGACCTAGAAGATACCCCAGAAACAGACTGCAAAGAGGTGCATAAGGCGGCACACGCTGACAATCTATATCAAATGCTGTAAAATGTGCTTGAATTCCACTCGCATACCACTGGCATGGCCTGCTGCTCATTATAAACCACCCAAATGGTGTTTTTTCTTACCAAGATGATGATTTGCCTGCGCCTCTTCGACGTCTTCGTTGGATTTGCAAAGCACTTGAAAGCATTTTACGCTTACGTTAACAGTTTTTATAGCCCGAGAGGCGTCGGCAGCAATAAGCATATTGGTTTGTGGCTGTAATGAGCTACAGCAGCCGCACCTACATACCCCATCCCCCTCCCCACCCCCTCTGAAAGATGGCAAAGCAAATTTACAGCAATTTTTTCTTAGCATTTTGCGTTTTCTGCCAGCTTCGCTGTCGCGCGGCGCATTTGTAAAGTTTTATGTTTGCTTAAACAATTTGATTGCAAAGCGTCGTCGCACGGACAAACAGACAGACACAGAAGAGAGAGAGAGAGAGGGAGAGAGAGAGAGAGATAGAGAGAGAGGGAGGGAGAGAGAGGAGGACAGCCAGTCAGACACTTGCGTGACGAGTCATAAAAATCGTATCATTACAGCCATAAAACCGGGATTTCTCTGTTTATTTGCCGGATTGCTTTGCATTTTGCTTGTTGCTGCTGCTGCCTCCGAAGACGCAAAAAAAAAAAATTTAAATAAATTTAATTATGTTTGTACACAGCGCCCACCCCTTGTGTGTCCTGTTACAAAGATTAAAGGCAAGCCAAATGAAATTTGTAGATGCCATAAATATCGGTAGAGCCGAATACCTTACTCCCCCTCTCACTCTCCCTCTCTCTCTCTGCCTCTAGATATATCTGTGTGTTAGCTAAAACTGCAAGCAACTTTTTGCCTTGCGTGCAGCTTTTTGCTGATTTTTCATTTCGCACGTTTCGCTGCCTGGTTGGAGATTTGGTGGGGCGACTATGGAGTTGGGCAGAGAGAGGGAACTGCGGGGAGTAGCGTTGCTGGAACAGGAACTCCATAGAGCGAGCAAACAATTTCGTTGTTGATATGTGCAAATTGATTTCAACGTTTGAAATGTGCAGTTATAGATACACACAAACTAATACACACACTACCACACACACACACACTCACTAACACTCTCACACACTCACACTGGCACACACTATCGCAGTCATGCAGCGCTATACGATTACACACACCAACTGGCAGCCTGGCAATTTATATGGAAATTAATACTAACATTTTTAGTGCGCCGCACATAGAAAAAATATAGTAAAAAGAGGAAGAGGGAGAGGGGGGGAATATGTGTAAAAATATATATGATATTTATACGCATACGAAAATCGAATTGATTTCGTTAAAACTATTCAGGAAACGTTTCGCTGCACGTCGTGGAATAATTGCAGGATTGCCGCAAGCAGCACTGTTAGTGCATGTGGATGGCAAGTGGAACACAAGTACGTTAGTTTACTGCATTGATAATAGTTTTATATATTTGTATATATAAATGTGATCAAGATTTGTGGATGGAATATTGCGGATTATACGTTACTAAACTTAAAAAATTTAAAATACTCAACAGATATAGGAAAATTTAGATGTGGAATGCAAGTGGAACCTATTAAAAATAATATACAGTAATTTTAATGATATTTTGTTGATGTTATGAAGAACTGTGCACCTCATCAAAACGAAAATATAAAAATTTGTGTGTGGAACATAAGTGGAACTTAAGTGGAAGCATAATTTCTGTATATATTTTAAAGATAGTATTAACAATGACAGGCATGAGAAATGAATTCCCATGAATAGTTCCTCTTATTCAACAGAAACTAGCAAATTGGTAAGTGGATTGCAAGTGGAACCTATTTAAAATAATAAACAATAATATAAAAAATATTTTTTGATCCTATGAAAAATTGTGCGCCTTGACAAAACGAAAATATAAAAATTTGTGTGTGGAACGCAAGTGGAACCTAAGTGGAAGTAAAAGCATAATTTCTGTATAAATTTCAAAAGTAGTATTAACAATGACAGGCATGAGAAATGAGTTCTCATGAATAGTTCTTCGAATTAAAAGAAAACTAGCAAATTGTTAAGTGGATTGCATGTGGAACTTATGCATAACTAATACACATATGTATGTTTGTTTATACCTTAAAAAAGGCAAAGAGCAAAATGATGCATGAAATACGTATGCTGTGTACGCTAGTATACATAATGATGTCCCTAATTCAATAGAAACAATAAAATAACTGCAAGGCTTTATGTGGAACCTATGCAGAACTAATACAATAATCTCTTTATACACTTTAAAGATAGCATAAGCTTACACAGACTTAAATTATCTCCCTCTCTCTTTCTTTGAATACTGAGTGAATGCTCTACATAATTGTGCGCCTAATTGAACTCACTCCTCCATCAATTCCCCATGTGAAACTAAATTGCAATCCACAAAAAAAACAGTTCAATTTGCACGAAAACTTTCACTGACATCTCTACAATCTTGCACCCCCTCTTTCTCTCTCTCTTAGTTACTCGCCCACCTTCCACCCAACTCTCTTGCTCTTATTAACCCCTCATGCAATGACGCCTCTGTTTTTGGAACATTGTAAAATTATAGCCATAACTTTTGGCCTTGTTTCCAATATGCCAAAATGCTCATAAAAATTGACCCAGTGTGAGGGCGAAACTGGGGCGCTCTGCCACGGGGAGGGGCATATAAAATCAGCATATGCTCTGCGCTGTAAAGTATGCAGCTGTTTTTTATGACCCTCTAACCCTAGAGTTGAGAAAGTTAGGCCTGCAAATGTTTTTTAGGCCTGGCAATTTATGCCGTTACTCTGCTAACACTACTTGCCAGGCCCACGTCATCCCTGGGGCAAGGTTTTTCTATTTCATCTGTACGAGTTTTTAATAAGTGCAAAGTGCGGACGGAAGTTGTGCAGAAATTTTCCAACATTTTAGGGTTAGAAACGCTGATGTAATAGGGGGGAAAAAAGCTTAAGTTGCAAATAGTGGGGGGGCGTATGGGGAACGGGGAGTGGCTGTAAGAGAGTGCGGTAAGCTGCTGAGTGAGTGTGCCAGTGTGTGTGGGTGTGTGTGTGTGTGTGCCCTCAACAAATCGTTCCAACAAAACTATCAACTGCAAAAGTAGCTTCGCAAAAGATGAGCGAAATGCAGTAAAAGTGTCTCTTTTTGGTCGAGGAGTGCGACAACCGGCCGTCTCTTGCCCTCTCGCTCATTCTCGCACTCGCTCTCTTTCTCTCACTCCACTGTCATGCGGCTGACTGACAGCAGCAATTCACCTGTCAGCATCAGCAGCATTTCGTTTTACTGAATTGCATTGAAATACGATGCTAAATTTAACGATTCATTGCATTTTGCTATCCAACACTTCTGCTTCTTCTTCTTTCTCTTCTTCCTCTTCTCCTTCTTCCACCTCTCACTGAGAGTGCAAAATTGCAACTCTGTTGGACGCAGTCGATATGCTGCCCTGCCTTGCCGGCCCCAAACCCAAGCACAACCCACCTCCGCCCTCTCCCACAGCCCTTGCGCTGCGTTGTGTATTTTTAATGCAGCAACTTTGGCATAGAATTGCTAAATCTGCTGAGTCTAAGAAACAGAACGCCACGCCTGGCCTCCCTCTCCCTCTCGCTCTCAACGAGTCTGGTTCCCGGGCTGCTGCACTGCAAATAAAATATAGAGTGCACCACAGATATACCCTGTAATAATGAGTGGCTGCAAGGTGCTTACAAAGAAAGCACAATAGAAGATTCGAACTCTAGCAGATATACAAAAAATGTTTTGATTTCCGGGTGTAGAAGAGCTACAATTGGTAGATATTCCTCATCATATCATCATCATATTCCTTGATATCATATAAAATTTGAAACTGATTTACTAAAATGCGCAGATAATCTGGAAGTTGAAGAGACACAAGTATTTCTTGATATGATATAAATTTGGAAGTGATCTTCTAAATGGCTTAGTTCTCTGGAAGTTGAAGAGACATAATAAGAATCTTTGGTACATTTATGCTTTGAAATATAAATTCCAAATTGAAGTACTAAAATGCACAGATCTCTGAAAGTAAAAGAACTACAACTAGTAAATTTGGTACACATATTCCCTGATATCATATAAATTTAAAACTGTTATACTAAAATGTTCCAGATCTCTGGAAGTAAAAGAACTACAACTAGTAAATTTAGTACACATATTCCCTGATATCATATAAATTCTAAACTAATCTACAAAAATGCACAGATCTCTGGAAGTTGAAGAGAGACAATCAGAAAGTTTGGTACATGTATTCCTTGATATCATATAAATTCGAAACTGTTCTACCAAAATGTTCCAGATCTCTTGAAGTAAAAGAATTACAACTAGTAAATTTAGTACACATATTCCCTAATATCATATAAATTCGAAACTGTTCGACTAAAATGCGCAGATCTCTGTAAGTAAAAGCTCTACAATCCTTAAATTTGAATCACATATGCCTTGATACCATACAAGTTCAAAATTCTATCAATCGCTAAGCTTAAGCAATTTTCAAACTAATTACAGCATATATGCCAGTCTTAAATACCTCGCTGCATTGCAGCTTGTTTTACACTACAGTTTTTATGGGCAAAGCCAGGCGTTGGAGCTCTGCAGTATGCAACTAAATTTTAATGTTACTTGAAAGAGTAATAAAAATAAAGTTTACGCAAGTCGAGAACCGAAAGAACTGAGAACTGAGCGAAAGAGAGAGAAAGAGAGCTTTGCTCGAGCGAACAAAAGGCACTGATTATACAGTCTAAGGGCAGCCCGAGTATGCAGTGTTAAATTTTAATTAAATTGCACAACAAAATAGCCAGCGGAGATGCCAGCAAAGTAAATAGGCTGAACAGATATGAAGAGAGAGAGAGCGGGCAGGGAGAATCGGAGTTTGATTTGGCCAAAACAACAGGGAAAAAGTGTCAACGAAATCCCATTAAACAATTCATCAAATCGTGAAATCGATAAACGCAAAGATGCTGGATAAAGTTTGTGAGTGTTTTCTGGGTTTCTTCTTTTTTCTTTGGGAGGCAGGTTTGTCTCGGGCCTAGCGACAGGTTTCGCTGCTCGCTGGGGCATATAAATGATGTGGGCTGCTTGGCCATCATTAATCAAAATTAAAAGTGTGACCATTTGGTCTCGACCTGACTGAAGCTGCGAGGGCTGAGGACTGAGAGCTCTTATAGTATTAGTGTGGGCATAATATTAGCATACGTTTCGAGATGGTCTCGCATTCGGAGGCCCCTTAGACGTCAGCGCAGCTGTGCTGCTGTTGTGTACGCAGTGACCCTTCACATTTGGCTTCAGCTAAATGAACCGATAAAAAGGTAAACCATTAAGCAAGCAAAGGCAAGTTTTGTCCTATTTTACAGATCTCTCAATCAGCTGTCAACTGTCGGGCCATAACAAATGTCAATTTAACCCAGCCACCACACAATCTGCAAGTCAATAAGTCCCTGCGACCCAGCATGCTGTAGAATGCTACAGTAGAGATGGAGATTGACGTAACAAAGTGTGTCGTGAATTAAAAAATTATCATTTGTTAACTCGGGCTGGGATTGCCAGCAAAGGTAGAGCTTTAAATGTGGTCGAGGGTTCTACTATGGATCGATATCAATTCTATTTTCGGAAAAAAACTTGTGATTATTCAATTTATTGTTTAGATTTTGTTAAGGAATCGGTTGAGACTGTTGAATATATTTGTATATCTTTCGACCATTGAAATGGTCAAAAAAAGGTTTATCAATTTTGTGAAAATGTGGAACAGGCAGAAGGAGGCGTGCCAGACCACATAAGGTTTTTTTTTTTTTTTTTTTTTTTTTAATATAAAGTATATACAATTTATAAAGTATATATATTCTTCCTCAAATCACTAGCCATCATTTGAGGCAATTGAGCCATGTCTGCTCAGATCTCAGCTTTTATAAAAGTTAGAGACACCAAATTTGGCATGAATGTTGGTGTATACTATGCGCAGATCAGGTTTATTTCAAATATTATATTCCACGCCCACCGCCCTGGCATATTAATAATTCAATTTCTGAAGTCGATTTGCAAGCAAAATTAAAGCTACAGCTTTCTGATTTATACATATAGTAATCTGACTATTATATCTATCTTTCCTGCAAATTTCATTCCGATCGAACAATAAATACAGAAGTTAATTAAGAAAATATGAGCGTACAAAGCAGGCAGGCGAGCGCCATCTGTTGAAAATAATTTAAAAGTATATTACTCCCGTTTTAATATAATTCATTTAAATATTAAAAACTTTTCTCATACCTTTTTTGTTTTCAATATATTTTTTAAATATATCTGCATACTTTGTGAATTGAAATGCTTTTGTGTCGTGATTCTAGCGTCATTTTATGCTTATTTTATCGCATAGTATTTTACATTTTTTCATTCTTTGGCTTCAAGTTTTTCATTCAATATACATATTAAATTCCATTTGTCATTCCAACTTTGTGCCTTTGAAGTATTTCAATAAACTTCGCAAGGCCCCTTTCAAAGGGAATACAATTAATTGGAATTTGTGTCTCAATGTTTAACAGCATGAGCAACAATGTATTTAGTGAAATTTTCTAATTAACTGCAAGTATTCGACAAGGTGTTGCCAACTCAATTGAAAATTCCATTGCCCCAATTACCTAACGATAAAATACGTAAATTTTCAACAGCTTCAACATAATTTTCATGGCAATTCTCTGGCATTTTTGGCGAGTTAAAAACTAACTCGAAAATGACTTGGCAAACTCAGCGTTAAATGGTCCAAAAACTCACACAGACACACATACACACATACACAGGCTGGCTCTGTCAACTTGGGGCTGACAACTATTACTGACCGTTGCCAACACACGAAAATTTTACATGACATTTTAATATAATTAGTTTTTGCTGCTGGCATAATGTAAAGTGCGGCCAAAAAAGTCGAGAGAGGGAGAGAGAGAGAGAGAAGTGGCCGAAGCTGAAAGAGAAAGTAGATGTAGTTCAAGTTGCCTTAAGGACAGCAAAGTTGACTCGACTGCGGTTGCTGCTGTGGTTGAGCCAGGGGCGGAGAGAGCAGGGTCGCAGGGTGTTGAGGGCTCAACTGGGGTCTGAAACTATTTGAGTTTGCGGTCGGTTGGCAGCATTTTATAAGCCGCAGCATATTTTTGCAAAAATTTTAGCCTCACGCCTGTTCTATTAAATGGGGATTTGTTCACACACACACACATGCATACCTAGAAAATCACAGTGTGTGTGTGTGTGTCGATCTATCTGTTTTTTAACAGATACACGCAAAGACGTCCAGGCACATTGGGCCAAACATTCATTATATCTCTATGCCGGATTATGTCCTAAGCCGGGCTACGGCTTAAAATGCCGCAAACTTTATGAGACGCAACACACGTGCCACATGCCACGCCCCCTGCTCTGCTCTAGGCCTATGCCTCTGGCTGGTTTTCCTCTGCCTAGGCAATTTATGATTGCCTGTGTGTGCTGAAAGAGACAGAAAAAGAGAGAGGGAGAGAGAGAGGGGAGGGGAAGGGAGCCTGGCATCTTGTAGACAACCTGGCAATTTCATAAACTGTGTAGACACTTGCCAAATTGGCAATACCCACCACCACACACCACCTACATACACCACTCCCCCCCCGCCCTGTCGCTGCTTTGTTTTCATCTGGTACGCACGTAAAGGCGCCTGTAAGCAGGCTTTGATATTTTATTGAGCCTGTCATAATATTTATGATATGTATTTGATGCGTGTACCACGACAAAGTGAGGCTGCCGCAACTGCCTTCTGTCCACTGTCAACCTGATGCAGCCAATAACATGCCCCTCCCCCCTCACCACCATCTTCCTCTTCATCTGTCCTGCTGCGAGACAATGCTGAAAGTTTGCGTAGAGTTTGAAAAGTTTTATTATTATTAGCATTAAGAGGCCGACGCCTCTGTCTTTTGGCTTTTATTAGTTTCAACTTTTGACAGAAATTATATTGAGCTTATACATGTGTATACAAATATATATACACCATACATACAAATATGTATATATGTATATATATATTGATGATCATGCTAAAACTTTTTGTTCGCATCAAAGTTTCATTTTTCTTGTGCTTTCTTCTCACTTTTTCGTGGGCTGTTTTGTTTAATTTGTGTTATTTATAAGCTGGCTAAAGCTTTGGCCAGTTGCCTGCCCCGGCCGCCAGACTGATGCCTGCTGGCTAATGGCTAAAAGAAAAGAAACTTGTCTAGCACTTGGCAACAGCAGCAACAACAACAACTGCCAGCTAAATGTGCACAAAGGTAAACAGGCAACACTTAAGTCGCGCCCAGCAGCAGCAGCAGCGGCAGCGGCAGCGGCAAAAACAATGCAAGAAAACTGCTAACAGGTAACAGCTAACAAAGCCAGAGGCGTGGCTGTTAGTGGGCGGAGGGTCGACAGAGGGGGGAGGGGGTTTTGGAGGTTTTTGGTAAGCCCTGTGGCAACTGTAGGGGGCGCTTTTAAGTGCGCTTTCAATGTGAAGTTTTCCAGATTTGAGGTGTGGTGTGAGTGTCACTCTCTGTTTCACTGTATGTGTCTGTGTGGGTGTGTGTGTGTGGGTGCGAGTGAGCCTTCAAATCCGCATTGTCATA
This sequence comes from Zaprionus ornatus, assembly GCA_018904035.1. Lineage (NCBI taxonomy): Eukaryota > Metazoa > Arthropoda > Insecta > Diptera > Drosophilidae > Zaprionus > Zaprionus ornatus. The sequence goes on along the minus strand of JAEIFZ010000002.1, from coordinate 19,018,758 downwards.
GCTTGATAAATAGCTGAAATTACTTACAGAGTGGCAACACTCTGCTTAAGCACTCGCCCAGCTTAGAGACAAGGGAGAAAGAGCAGACGCCAAACAAGGCAAATATTTTCAACAAATAAAACTTTGTTTAAATGCTGTAGAAGTGGAGACAGTCTACAGAGCTGGAAATACTGTGTGAGAGATTGAAGAGTTGCCACCATGTTGCAAACACTGAATTAGAGACTGGCTATGGTCTGACCATTTTCGTTCTTTTAACTGAATATAATTAATGGTTTAATTAAATAACTGTCGAGAAACCTTTCTCGCTTTTTTCTTAATCTGCAAATGGAATTTAGAGAAAGTCTACGAAGCTGGCAACACTGTGTATGCATAAAAAGAGTTGCCACAACGTTGGGTTTTTTTATAGAGAAGAAACAGCGTCTAAGACAGTTGACAATCTGCAGTTTCCTTTCTTTAAATTGTCCCTTTAATCCCTTGATCTGAAAGTTGAGTTGCAAACAGTCTGCGAAGCTGGCAACACTGTGTATGCATAAAAAGAGTTGCCACTAAGTTAGGTTTTCTTATAAAGCAAGGAAGAAACAGTAACTAAGACAGCTGACAATCTGCCGTTTCCTTTCTTCAAACTGTCCCTTTAATCCCTCGACCTGAAAGTTGAGAATGCAGACAGTCTAGCAAACTCGAAATACTGTGCAAGTAATTGAAGAGTTGCCACTAAGTTAGGTTATTTTATAAAGCAAAGAAGAAACAGTAACTAATACAGCTGACAATCTGCAGTTTCCTTTCTTTAAACTGTCCCTTTAATCTCTTGATCTGAAAGTTAAGAATACAAACAGTCTGCGAAGCTGGAAATACTGTGCAAGTAATTGAACAGTTGCCACTAAGTTAGGTTTTCCTATAAAGCAATGAAACACAGAGTAAAAGACCACTGACAATCTGCAGTTTCCTTTCTTCAAACTGAAAATGATTTGAGATTTCATTAGATTCCTGCTAAGCGACCTCTTCCATCTTCTCTTGATCTGCATGCCAAATCTTCAACTATTTCAAGCATAACTTTCTTCAACAAATCAATCATCATATGAGAAACTCAACAAAATCTTACACAGGCTTAGTATGTAAATGTGCCCAGACCACAGTAAGAGGGGAGAAACTTACAGACAATCATATCTACAATGTCTACATTTCAACAGAAACAGCAAAAGAAAAAAAAAAGAAGGAGAAAAGGAAAATGTTTAGACGCCGTTTTTTGTCGCCCTGCCCCGACCAGCCGTAAAGTATGCAATGCCTTTGCTTTGACTGCCAGGCCTAGCAAGAGAGAGAGAGAGTAGGGGGGAGGACTGTGCGGGGTCGTGCAGGGTTGTCGAGCTGCTCTTTGTTTTATTGTTTCTCAAATCGCTGCACGCTGTGCCAGTCAAGAGCTTTGACTTTGCCTCTTTATTATTATGCAGCATGCGTCGTGGCGCGACCAGATTATAAAGGTCGTCGTCGTCGTCGTCGTCGCCGCGTAGGGGAGTAGAGAAGCAGCAAAGCAGGAGGTGTGGAAACAAGCCAAAGACATTTGCACAACTTTGTCACGTGGCACGAGGGGCACGCATTATTTTTCCGCTTTCTTTTTAAAACAGGCAGCAAAATATTAAGGTACATTTTCAGTTTGATAAATGTGATGCCAACAGAGGCTCACTTTGCCCGGCAGGTTGTCCAGTATACCAAAAACAAAAAAAAAAAAGGGGAAGGGGAGAAAGAAAGACCATCAGCAAGTTTCCATCAATTTCCCAGCCAACTGTTGCAATGACAGCAATTATGAGGGGAGGCGATGGGCGGGGCAGCATATGCAGTACATAAAAGCAGAGCGCACATTAAAGCCAAAGGCGAGTGAGACGATTAAGACGATAATAACAAGTGACAAGTTTATTGCCCGCACACACACACACACAAACACGCACAACATAAGCTCCTTCACCCCATCCCCCACACAAACACACAGCTGTGCAGCAAAAACTCTTTGCCGGACAGACAAAAGAGACGAAAGCCTAAGCTTTTGTGGTCTGAAATCTAATGCCTGTAACCAAACAACAAAAGTGGCAACAAGGGGAGAATTAGATGGCTGGCAGGGGGAGGCAAAGTAAGTTGTGTGGGGGAAGGAGGGGCACAACAGCGCCCACATTATTGCCATGCGGGGCACACAACATTTGCCGCCTTAAAAGCCAGTTCCACTAATGCCAACAGCTGCCCACATAAATATCAGCCTGGTGACGGGGTGAAGAGACGAGCAACGTAGTGAGGGGGGTGGGTGTGGTAGGTTGACGGGTTGTACTGTCTATAAATGTTTTTGTTAGCTTCGGCAAGCGGCGAGCGGTGCCGCACTAAAACCACTAAGTAAGATAAGTGAGGTCAAGCAAAAGGGGTCATGTGCGCGCATTGTTACGTATACGTAACGTGGTCGCAAGCCAAAACGGACATCAAAAGTGCGGCTGGCAAGTGAAAGCGCACAGCTCAGCTAGGGCTCAGCACAGTTTCGGGCCACACATAACGGAGACATTTCGCGAGTGAGAGAGAGAGAAAGTGCAAGTTATGTTTGTGCGCCGCATAAAGTTGCAAGTACAGCGAGCTTGTGGCAAGACGAAATAGTTGCAGCCTCAGTTAACAGTAAAGATTATAGTCGGACTTATAGTGCCTAATTATGGCAGTAGATTGTTTATAGCACTGAAAGAAGAGCCCAGGCAGCTTTAGCTTGAGAATACAAAAAATTAAAGCATACTTTTTAGCGCAGCGGAAAATTGTTTGCCAGTTATACTTGCGAATATGTTTCACAATAAATGCTAACATATTTTTTTAAGCTTAACAAATACAACAAATATTTTTTTTAATTTTTAAACAATTTTTTTAAATTTTTCAACAATTTTATTTTGCTATTCATTATCAACAATAACCTAAACAAGCTCGAAAATAGTATGAAAACGGTCTCAAGAATTTTTTAAAGTTTGCAAACATTTTTTTTTCTTATTTTATTTTTTTTTTCCGCGCTTATTATTATTCTTGCAATTCAGCGAAAAATTTCTAATCGCCTTCGCTTCCCTTGGCGATTTTCTGCTCATCAGCAAATGTCAAAAGTATTTCCAAATGCAGATTTCTTTTTTTAGTACAGCATTTTTCTCCTGAATTTAAGCTGTTTTCATGGTTTCCTCGGCTTATGCTGCCGATTGCGTTGTTCTTGGCAATAAATTAATTAGTTAAGCTTTGTTGTCATATTGCAGCTTCATTAATTAAAACCACAGAGCACACCTCCCCTCCCCCCCTCTCCAACCACTTTTGCCGTCCCCTAAGCTGGGCATAGATAATGAAAAAGCAGAGGAGGTAAAAAAAAAAACCATATCGTCATTCCGTTAAGCCAACAGCGAACGGGCATTTTGTCAAAAAGTTACGTTACGTTTCTGCTTGGAAATTATTTTACATGATTCAGCATATCAAAAGCCAAAGCAATTATAGCCAAAGGCGCGCTATCATTGTAGGATCAGGGCAATAGTATGATGAGAGGACAGAATGAGTGAGCGGCGTGCACAGATAGCATGGAAATTGGCAACAGTTATTACCGACAGTCGACGTACGGCATGAGAATACACATTCTTGGCAATTAGAGAGCGGTCATTGCGATTGCCAAACTGATAGGGGTAGTTCGCGAATCGAAGACCAAATCAATACACAAAATAATCATAGAATAATTGAAGATATTTGAAAGTCTTTAGTTCTACATTAGTCATCACTCGAATCACAGTTGGAAACTCTATGGAAATCAATCAAAACTAAAATATTCCACTCAGAAAGGAGGAAACTATTTTCCGAAGCTAGGAAAATTGAAAAACTATGCTTACCAGCTGCACTACTAGAAGTAAAAGTCAAGACAGCATGCTAACCCCGTTCGTATTTATCTCTCTTTCCCCCCTCCCCACCCACCTTCTCCTTCTCTTTTTCGTTTTGCTAATGTTTTCAAGAGCAACGAGAACAAACAGTGCAAAAAAATACAAAAATTATTCGTATGCAAATCAACTTGAATCGAATCGAACGGTGTAAAAGATATATGTGATGTGTGCCTGTGCATGTCTGAGTGGCTGTACGTGTATGTCTGTGTGTTTGTGTGTGTGTGAGCACATATCGATAGATTGATGTTAAATTGATGCCACACCGAGTGGGTTATTGTCTGGCCCGCATATAAACAACCAAAAACAGCAGAGCAAAACGAGAGAGAAGAAAAAAGCAGGAATAAGTCAAAAGAAAAGTAAAAATTTCAATAAGGCTAAAGCATTTTTGTTCCAACTAGGCAAGGGGGATGCAAGGGAGTGGGTTGGGGGAGGAGAGGTGAGGTAGTTGAGAGCTCTGGCAAGCAGCAGCATGCAAAGTTGAGAGGCCACTTCTGGCAATTTATGGCATATGTTACCAACACACACACACACACACACACACAGCACACAGCACACACTCTCTCTCACACACACACCCGCATATGTAAATGTTAAAATAATACATGTGCGTATGGCATAAAAATTGATATGCCAACGTTTGCTCATGTGTGAGTAATTCTCAAGCAAAATTTATAAAGTTTTTAAATAAAATATAAAATAATGCAGCACACGCAAGCAAAGAGATTTAAATCGATTTCGTGTATACCCTGTAATTGTGTATTATGTTGAGCAAAGAAAGAATGATTAGTGAACAGTATATATAACTTATATTCTAAAAATATTTTGTGTTGCATACTTTATAGAGTGCTTTGAAAATGAGTAACTCTCGAATTGATTTCTTAAATAACTTCAATATTAATCACCCGATCGCAACCAAATTTGCTGTAATCATTTAGACATTGATAGTTATTGTGTATACCAAATGTGAACTGTGCTGCTTTAAAATTACGCTTGAAATTCAGTTCTAATCTTTTTGCGGGGGCGGAAAGAGGCGTGGTCGAATTCAAAAACAAACTTTATTTGCGTGCAATAATAACACATATTGACACCAAATTTGTTAGTTCTAGCTATTACAGTCTCTGAGATCTAGAGTGTCATACAGACGCACAGACAGTTACTAATGACATTTCCCATTGACATTTATATCGTAAAGCTTTACAAAAGTCCTTAATAAAAATCTGCTAAGCTTTAAAAACACTTTTAATTGCTCACACACCAATTAACCCACTTTCAGCACAGCGCATTAGTGGTATTCCCTAGGTAATTAATCAAATTAATATAATTATTTACTAGTGGAGTTTAAAAAATTAATAAATAAATTTTTTAAACTAATTTAAAATATTCTTTGGTATTGCTCTCTTATTTCCTCAACCTACCCACTGGCTTGGCCCCCCAATTACAGGGTATTATCAATAGCAACTATGTGCAAAAATTATGTCGCATAATAAATTGAACTTTTCATAAATTTTGCAACTGAAATTGGCAAGGGTCGTCGCATCGCACCGGGCCCCTCCGCTTCTGCACCTCCCCCCATTCGCTCCAAAGCGCCTTTATAGCCCCAGCCTGACATTGTCAACGTCTTTGGCAGCTTTGGCAGTTCTCCCCTGGCCTCGCTCTTTGGCACTGCCCGCCCGCTTTCGCCACAATAACAAAGCAGCAGCTCAGAATTTATGGTTGGCAGCTTTTAGGCTTTGTTTTGCTGCTTATTATTGTTATTGGCACCAACAGTGACATATTAGGAGCGCCTACTCCACGCCTGTCGAAGCTCATTTGTTGCCCTGGTACAGAGAGCAGTCCTGCCCTCACCATGGCTCTTCCCCGGTATCGAGATTCGATGGCATCGAACGTTGCGTACGCAGGATTATTAATATTAGAAAAAGGAAATATATTTTCTACTGCTGCTGACCGGCTGCTGTTTTCGATTATTGTCCTGGCCATCGTGGTCGTCGGGTTCGGGCCTGTTCCCTGTCTCTGTCTCGGTCCCGGTCCCGGTCCCGGTCTCGATTCTGTTCCGTTTTGCCGTAAATTGTTATTGACAACGGAAGCAGCAGTGCGGCACAAATTGGGCGTTGAATTTGCGGCTTGCTTTACGTTCTTTAGCTCGGCCTTTCCCTTTCCCATTCCCTACTTCCATTTTTTCCATTTCTATTCTCCTCTATAGATTTCTTCTTTTTTTTTTTTTTTGCGCTCGGAATGGAACAAAGTCTGGTCCATTTGTTGTGGTTATTATTATGGTTGATTTAGTGGCCACAAATTGAATGAATTGTCTTACTTAACCGAAATAAGCAATATACAATACACAATACAATAAACGACACACAATATACAACAAACAGACATACACACAATCATCGTATATACGTGTATATCGTATATGGGTTTCGTATAACCGTATAACTGTATAAGTTTAAATTCAATAACGCCTAAGTGCGTGCTCAAATCAGATTAAAATGACGACGGCGCTGCGGAAATGACAGCCCTGAATTGAATTAATTAATGCCACTTGGAGAAGGAACCAAAAGGAAGGAAGCAGACGAAGACAGAGACAGAGAGAGAGAGAGAGAGAATGTGAGGAAGAGCAGGCAGTAGATTGCGCGAAATGAAGTTGACAAATGCTGACAACGACGACATGCCACATGGCACAAAATATTAAAATAAAGTTGTAATTAAACGCCTCGCATAACTTGCGCAATGCCAGCTCAAACACCTAGAACGACCCTCTGTCTGCCACTCTTCTCTCTTCCCCTTCTCAGTTTGCCATTCCTGCGTCGCTCTTCACTTGCGCAACAGTTGAATAGATGAAAATTACTCACAAGATGCCAAGGTTGGTGGCGACGACTGTGATGTGTGTGTGTGTCTGTGTGTGTGTGGTGTGTGTGTGGGAAAAAAGAAAACAGTGTGAATGCCACACATAACTTTCACAATTAGAAAATTAAAATTACACTGCAAGCAAACGGGGGTAAGTAAGATGAAATTAAGTTGTTTTGAAGAGAAGGAAGAGTTAATTGAAGGGAAGAGAGAAAATAGTAATATATCGATTAGTATAAAGTTATCGATAGTATTTGTACGGATTCTTCACTTAATAATAATAATACAAAAAAAAAAAAAAGTATTTGTAAGATTAATGTAGACTGGTCACATTGAGAATGCAACGCAATTGAAAAAGACGCTCAAACTTGCGAAAACAAATAATCGAATAATCAAAGATCGAAGACCAAGAACTTTACAGTATAATATTATAAAGAAGAGAGAGAGAGAGAAGTATAATATAATATTAGTATATATATATGGTATATGAAACATATTTGAAAACATGATATGTATATGTACTTCCCACAAATCAAATAGAATATCAACTTTCAAAGCCAAAGAAGATATTCATACCACAGTCTCTACCTTGAATTGCCTTTCCCGATATAATAAAGATATAGTGACAGCAAGGCATTCAGCTTGTATACACTCCTTATGGACTGCAGTGCTCTACAGCTTAATCAGCTTAACTTTTGGCCACCAAATGCACACACACAAATTGTTTACAGTGTATGCAGCCAAAAAAGAAGAGGAATTTGAGCGAGCAACTGCTACACAATGGCAATAATTCTGTTGCGCTTACAGCGACTGGGGCAAGGCAAAGAGACAGGGGAATGAAGGGACAGAGAGAGAGAGAGAGAGAGATAGAAAGTGAGTGTATGTGGGGGAGCCCCAGCAAGCTGCTCGCTGGCAATTTGCAACCACTGTTGCCACCATTACAACCGCCAAGAGTGGAGCATCAGTCTGTCTTCGGGCCGCTGGCAACTCGGCAGCTGGGCCGGCACCCAAACACAGTCTCACCGCAGAGACACCAAAAACCAAAAACCCAAAATGAGAAATACACACGGAGAAACACAGAGAGAGACAAAGAGAGAGACAAAGAGAGAGACGGAGGGTGGGAGAGTGTGAGAGTGAGATGGAGGCAGTGTGCGCGCAGGCATATTAAAATATTTAATTACCATGTAAACTTACGACTTTTGTTTTTGTTATTGTTTTAATTGTGACAACAACTGTCATAATAATGAATATGATGATGTTTGCCAGGCGCCCAAGGGGGCGTGGAAACAAAGAGAAAGGAGTGCGGCGCAGGGTAACCACAAGAGCGCAGTGCTTCCCTTCCTCACCAGCCTGGCAATCTACGAGGCGAGCCCGCAAAAGTATGCTACATGCGAGTGCTGAAATGGATGCCAGGCAAAGCTTTATTACATTTGCTATGACTGTCAGTGTGTGTGTGCGTGTGTGTGTGTGATTCATGGCACGTGTGTGTCTGTATGTGTGTGTGTGTGTGTGTGTTTTTCGGCGGTTTTCTTGAAATTGTCTGGCACTTTTCAAGTTGTTTTGCGCCTTGCATGTTATTTGAATTTTAATTGCAGTCTCATTCATTGCATGCTTTTTTCTGCCTCCTTTGTTTTATTGTTCTTCTTCACTCCTACCACTACACCAGACCACGCCCCCCCACACCTCCCTATTTAATTAAAAATGCCTGTCTTGGTCGCTGCACTCTGCGCCAGGTGCTCGTCGTCATCGTCATCGTCGTCGTCGTCGTGTTTGCTCATTGGAACTAATTAGTTTTATTTAGCCTCACTTATTGACTCAATGACTGACTGCCCTGCACGGTCCCACAGTCTCAGAGCCCTGTAGTAGCTTCAGGACCCTGTCCAACAAACATTTTCAATTGACATTGTCAGGACATTGTCAGGCCTCTCTCCTCCCCCCACCCCATGCAGCTCTCAACTCCCTCCCACCCCAGTCACGTTTTGCTGCCTACTTGGTATGCAGCACACAATACACATAAAACATTAATAAAGCTTGTTGTCCTTTTTGGCTCGCTGGCTTTGCTGGCAATTCTTAAGCTCAAGCTGAAGGTCCTTGTCATTACCAAGCATCATCCAGTGCCTCTCTGCCACTGCCACTGCCACCTCCACCTTCACAGGGGTCTCTGCCTGTGCTCGGCATATGCTTAGCATAATTTTGCGGACTACAAACTTCTGATTTCTGTTGTCAGCTTTAAACGTCGAGCTTAATTAAAAAAAGTACAGTGAAAACCATAAAAAACAAGTGAGTTAAGCTAGTAGCTAGTATGCTCAACCAAAAAATACCCTGTAGATAATGCCATAAAGAGGAAATAAAGCTGTCCTCGCTGCCTTTATATCCGCTATTATTTTGATTTTTTTTTTTTTTTTATTTATTTCATTAGGGATCACACATACATGTATTTCTATAACCCAATGAGCCTCTATGGTTGTTACTTCTCCAAGACTACTTAGGATAATTTTTTTTTTTTTTTTTTTTTTTTTTTATAAGTAGTTTCTGTCTATTATTTTTTAAAGAGAAAACGTTTAGCAAATTTGTATTGCACACTTGTAGGCGTCGAATTGGTAGTCCCTACATTCAATAAAATAATTTCTTATACAACTTTTCAGATTTTCTTTTTTTTTTCCAACTTCTCGTTCAGAACCAAATTTTCAGAAATCATTTGGATAATAATATTTATTATTTATGTATATAAAAATTCTATATTTGATCTTAATAAACTAAGAATTTCTTTAGTATATCTCAGGGATTATAAAGAGGTGACTTAAGGTTTTTTAGATACCTAGCTTCAGTTTAGTGCCTGAGGAATACATATACGAAATTTTATAACTCTAACCCCAATAAACACAAAGATCTAACAGTTTTTTAAGTTTATAAACATAATTAAGTCTTCAAATATGTTTATTTGAATTACTACACTACCCTTCTTTCGCCCAATCTACTGGGTATACAATTAGTTGAAAAAACGTTTAAAGTTTTAAATTATGAAAGCGCTTGGACCTGGCTCGGCCACGGTTCATATCATAATTCAGTCATATAAAATTTGTCTAGCGGAAAATTAGAAACGCCGCAATAACAACAGCAACAACAACAACAACAGTGCCAGCTAACAAGCACCACACAGCAGACGCCTTTGTAATTAAAACCCAAAGTGGGGGAGAGACCAAAGGAGGAGGAAAAAACGAAGAAAATCACTGGCATCCATTGATATGCTGATGAGCTTTAGCTGTTTTTCCCAGGCTCTCTCTCCCTCTCTCTCTTTCTCTGCTGATGCTTGACATTGAAGTGACTGCGTGAGTGGCTCAGCAAATTGTGGTTGACAGTGTGAGTGAGAGGTGTGTCTGCGTGTGTGCCAGATTGTTGTTTACATAAAAATTTAAAGCCAAAACTCAATGATTTTTATGCTTATCAAGAGTGAAAATTGAAAACGGGCACAAAGAGAAAAGTTGACCCTAAAAAATGTTTGGAAATTGCCAACAAATGTTGCACATTGAAACGCAAAACGAAAAGTGCCGCCGAGTAATGTTTGTAAATGAAACATTTTGTTGGCCTGAAATATGCTGTAAATAAGGCTAAAGTTGAACAACATTCAGAATTAGTTTTTAGTTTTTTTCCCTCAGCAAAAAATTCAATTCAATTGAAAGACAAACAAAAGCTAAGCAAAAATCAATTTGATGACACAAAATTGTTGTTACAAAATGGCCAACGTAGCTCTGCCTACTCCTCCCCTCCCTCCATCACCATACGACCTACACATGCTGAAAACCCATGTCAAATTTCTGGCATTTCTCAATCAGTTGCAGCCCACTGTGCGCCTTTTATTAAATTTCACAACGCCAAATAAATGTGTATGCGCACATGGTATATATCTGCTTGTGTGTGTGAGTGTGTGTGCTTGCTCGTGTGTTTGTGCGTTGATTTTCAATCGAAGAAGCTGAGCCCCTGAAAATTTGGCTTTTTCTTTTCGTTTCTCGCTCGAAAGTTGTTTGCCAACTTTGCGGTTTTTGAGGTTGACATGTTGCCTCTTGATGCGACCCTAAACAAGTCGAGCAGCAGCCACAGCAGCAGCAGCAGCTCCAGCACCAGCTGATGCCTGATTATGATGATGATGGGTAGTGGTAGCAGCAGGAGAGAGAGAGAGAAAGGGAAAAGAGTGAAGAATGGGAGCGTATTCCGGCCCACAACAGGCGCTAACAAATCGAGCGAATGAGAGCCTGTCGTATTGCTGCCTGGCTGCCTTGGCTGTTCGACTAAAAAGGATATGCATTTCCTGCCAGGTAATTACCTGATGATGGGCTACAAACAAGCCGTCGACTTGGAGCCGTCATCAATTCAAGCCGTGCTCTAATTAAAGATACGAATCTGAACATGCAAACTGCACAAACGGACAACGAACTCTCGTCGCGCACACAAACAGACAAACACAGAAATAGAAACGCCTGCAGCGAAAAGGGTGTGAAGAGCGATTCTCTCTGTATGTGTGTGTGTGTGTGTTTTAGCTGTTGAGTGGTAGGTGTAATTGATTTGCCGGCAGTTTGTCTATTGTTTGTACCCTGTACACCTGGCAATTGCTTGAGCTGGCAGCATATACTGTTTGTAGACGTAAAAGAGCTTGGGGGGAAACTACGAGCTTGAAGAAATATGCATATATCTGCATATACCTTAGGATCTCTGTAACTGGCAGGGCTGGGCTTAGCAAATTTGGTATGCAGATGCTGGTTAATCTTATGCAACTTAAGTGTATTCTGGAATTAAGATAGCATTGATATAAAAGGAGTAAAACTCGAAACAAAAATTGAGAAAAGCATTATAAATTTTAATTTTTGGCCTGATTAAAATGGATAATAATGCGGTATCTGGGATTATTATAGGGTTTTCTTTATAGAAGTTAATGAGCCAAAGAAACTACGAGTTAGCAACAAATATGCATATGTTAATCTGTATTAACCTTTGGATCTCTGTAAGTACAACAGCTGGGGTTAGCAAATTTGGTATGTAGATGCTGGTAAAGCTAATGGAACTCAAGTGTCTCTTAAACTTAATATATCTATGATAAAAAAGGAATAAAACGGGAAACAAAAATTGTGAAAAATATGATAAATCTTCTTTTGCGGCTTGATAACAAAGGCAATTGATGCAGTATTTATTTCTTATTACAGATGTGTCTTTATGGAAGTAAAAGAGCTAAAGCAACTAGTAGTTTGCAACAAATTGACTTAAATGTATCCGTATAAAACTCAGATCTCTATAACTGGAAAAGCTAGGGTTAGCAAATTTGGTATGTAAATGCTGGTAATGCTAATGCAACTCAAGTGTCTCTTAAACTTAAGATATCTATGATAAAAGAGAAGTAAAACCGGAAACAAAAATTTAGAAAAATATTATTAATCTCTATTTTAAGCTAAATAGTCTACAAATATCGCTCCGAATCACATATGAACTCAGCTCTGATAATGTGACTCTACTCAAGACCTATAACAGGGCAGTCTTAGCATCACCTTTTATTAGCATAGGGTGAATTTAATAAATATGAAAAACATCAAATTATTTCAAATGCCCAAGTGTCTGTCCGTCTGTCTGTCTGTCTGTCTGTGCCAACGTCTGTTTGTCTGACAGTTGCACTGACAAACGCCTAGCGCGCACGAGAAATATGCTGGGCGAGAAAGGAGAGAAACAAGGAAGGGCACAACGATGGCAAGGCGGTACAGTGGGGCGTGTGTTGTGGCACTGTGGTGCGCTGCTGCATAATTTTGCAATTGCTCTACAACAAATCGCAGTTGATTGTTTTACGTAGTCGTAGTTGGAGTTGCAGTTGTTGTTGTTGTTGTTATTGTTGTTGTCGGGGCATAACAGCCTTAAAATATGCAACGAAACTTTGCTCAAAGCGTAAAATCAACTCTCGCTCGCAGCACAGCAGAGAACAGCGCAGCGCTATGCTGCCACTTGCCACTGGCAAAAGGAGCTTGCAGCCAAATAGGAAATCACAGCAACAACAACAACAACAACTAGAACGTTGCCAACTGAAACGGAAATGCAAGGCATTCTTATGCATATCCTCTAAACAACAAAACGAACAGCCAAACAACAAGTACAACAAGGAGAACAAGGAGAAACCGAGTCAGAACTCTCCACGACTCGTTTGGGGAATTGTTTTTGCTTTTGCTTTGGCTTTCGTCTGCTGCTGCTGCTTCTGCTGCTGCTGCTGCTGCTGCTCTAAAGGAATTTTTCATACGCAAATTAAATCCATGTACTATAGCCGAGCTGCCTGCCACGCCCCTGAAAGGCGTCTAGGCACATGCCTGCACAAATATTCATTACATAATAAACTAAACAGCAGCAAGAAAAGTGCGCAAAACAAATCAAATTGCACATAAAAATTTCAGCTATGCGTGGCATGCCACACAATACGATGAGACGAGACGGGGTGCCAGGCAAGGGGTATTCCCGCAATATATTTCGGTTTATTTGTGTTTTAGCTCTTGTGGTGAAATCAATGACATGTAAAAACTCTAATTAAACGCACGTTTTTGGCGCCCAATGTTCATTTCTGTCCAAGCCAAGGCCATAAAATGGCAAACACACACACACACACACACTCGCACACACATGCATGCTCTTGCAACCATCTACAGAAATTGGTATGGCAAATGTTGGGGAAGTAATTGAAGGGGTCTTGGGCCATATGATATACGACTAGACCAACTGATTCGCAGCCATAATTGAGCGGATAAATAAATGGGTTTCGCTCGGCGAATGGTTGAATAATATTTGAATAACAGTAATATAGGGGTATTGTGGAAAGGTTGATTTAATTTAGAGGGGCTGTACCAGAAATAGCAGTAAAAACAGGCAATAAAATGCGATTTAATTTGGCGGCTTTCGAGTTTCTAACGCGTACGAAGAAATGCTCTTCGAGTAGTACAAACATAGTAAAATGGGGCAAAAGTATTTAATATTTCTGGTCTGGTCTAAAAGGGGTTCACTTGCTTTGTACAAATATTTCTAACAGGCAGAATAAGACAAAGGGAGGCGTGGCAGACCACAGCAAGTTTATATACCTACCATAAACAGCACTAGGCGAGGCAATTTAGCCAGATACATCTGTCTGTTCGTATGAGCGTCTTTATCTCGGTAACTATTAAAGTTAGAGATATGAAATTTGGCATGTCGGTTCCCGTATACCATGCACAGATAAACTTTACTTCCAATTTGGGATGCTACGCCCACCACCAACGCAAATTGATAATTTATGTTTTGTGAGCGAAGTATTTGTGTTAATTTCTTCTTCGGCATACACATAAATGAATACTTTATGGATGTATCAGTATCACAAAACTTATAGGAAAATGAGCTCAGAATAAATGCATTAATATATAATTAATATAAGTAAAGGGAAAAATATGAAATAAACATTTTTAATAATTTTATTATATATTATAGATTGTGATATGCACTCAACCTTATCAACTACCCCATTTTTAATCATTTTCTATATGAATTCATTACATTTTCAACTTATTTGCTAATCCTTAACCCTCTTCACACACCCTGAGCGAAACATTATCTCTTTGCGGCAACCCTACCCTGGCGCTTGACTCCAGCTCTGAACCCTTTGACCAAACAACAACAAACTCGCACCCCACAACAACTATATGAAAATTTATCATCATTAGCTTGGGGTCCTTTCCTGCCCCAACCCCCAAAAATACCATTTGCATAGTTCTAATTCCTTTTACAGTCCGGAAAAAATGGGGAATAATGGGGAGGGGGAGGGGGGACTAAAACGGAACCTACAACCCATTAACCACAACAACTCTGTTAGTGTTTGTCGCGTTGCCAACTTAACTTGCTGGACTCGCTTTGGTTCTGCTTTTGCCACTTCATCGGACCCTGAGAGAGTCCTGAAAGACCATATAATACAAATTATATTGTTTTGTATTTATGGCATGTGGCGTAGGATTTCTTTTACAGCTTTTTAACATGTAAATTCGATTTTTAGTGGTCGCACACACAACGTACACACACGAGGTGAGCAACAAATAAACAAACACACACATTCACACACACACACACACCTTAATTAAATTTCTAATTATTGTAATTAACCACATTAATATGACCTCATGCGCACCCTAATTTGCTAAAATTCCCAACCTTCACGCCGTGCTGCTCGACTGCTCGACGCGACGTTGCCGCGTAAAATTGTGTAGAAAATTGTCGGTAAACATTTTTACAGTTTATTTGCAGAGCGTGGCGAGCGACGGCGCCCAGTGTGGCAAGCCCCCCCTCCCCTTCCATTCCCCCTACCTGCTGTGTGCTCACCTGGCCAACCATTGCAAGAGACCATCGCAGTCTATATATGTGGTTGGTCCAACGTGCGCTCGCTCTGTGGTTCCTTGTTGCCTTTTATTATATGGTTCACGGGTATTGTTCGTGATGTTATATACCTGTGAAACCGTATGTGACCATGGGGTAGTTAGAATTTCTAAGCAATATGTTTATATAATATTAGATAGCTGTGTTTTTGAAGCCATCCTAGAACTTTTCTTGATAAACTAACCAACATTTAGTATACTCCAAAATTGGTTGCAATCTGAACTTTCACTGGATATACTGCAGTCGTGCACTCACTTAATCTTTACAAATTCAACTTATTTCTGATTGTTGTTGTTCTCGCAGCAGTTATTGTTGTTCTTGTTGTTGCTGTTGTTGTTGTCGGTTTCGTTGGCCAGCGGTTGGCCTTAATGAGGTCATGTGTGTGTTGGTTGGTTGTGCTACGTCGGTGATTATGATGGCATGAAATTAACATTTAATTTGAGCTGAACTAGAGCGCCACCTAGCGACGTTGGGCAGCTCTCCTTGAATGTGTGTATGTGTGTGTGTGTCAGAGAGAGTCTTTGTCTGTGTGTGTGTGTGTGTGCTTTTGGCTAATTTATGCCGCTTGGCCCCATAGACGTCTGAATGTGGCATCATTAGAGGCAACTTTGTGGTCCCGGACGCGCTCCATTGGACAATGGCATATAATTTATGTTTGTCTTAGCAGCTGCTTGCGAGGCCTGTTCACACACAGTCACACTCACAAACACACACACACACAGACACACACAACTGGGTGGCGGGGCAACAAGTATGACGACCAACCAGTTAAAAGTTTTGCGGCCAAAAAGTTTTGCTTGTCTGCGTTTAAGCTGCGACCAGACCCAAAGCCAGATCCCCAGTTGTCCAAAAAACAACAAAAACACGCACATCTCACTCTTTCTCCCACACTCTATCTCTATCTCTCTCTCCCTCTCTGTCACCCCTCTCTCCCGCTCTCTGGGGACTTCTGCAGGCTGGCAAAAGTTTCTTGGCTTATCAATGTGCCCGCCGCCGTGTGGCTCTTTCACGTCCGGCACGCCCACTATCTGCCACCTATTTCTATTGAACTGAAGCAGCTGCCACGCCCCTTTCTTCTATTTAAAAAAATAAAACTGCAGCTAGCGAAATTATTATTGAAAAACTGAAACTGAATATTGAGCGCATGTCAGCGGCAAAAGTTGCCTACCAAAAATTCCATTTCACTCTCTCTCTCTCTCTCTGTGTCGCATTCTTACTATTGCCATCTCTTTCTTTAGTTTCTCGCTTACATCTCGTTTTGCTGCCGGCTCCGTAATATGCCCTTCGTTATTTATTAATGAGGCTTAAGCAGCGTCTAACATTTCAAAGCCCGGAGAACCCCAGCCACAGTTCAAACACAAACAAACACACATACACACAGAGAGAGACACACCCGGACACACACCCGTATACGCACACAGACAAAATAATAAAAATGTGCGCACATTAAATATTAATTTCCATTTGGAGACTGATAAGAGAGCGCAGTTTCCTATGATATACTGCGTGTAGGCGTGGCAAAAACAGTTAACCAGCGAAGGCATAGAAAACTTTTCCACGCTGTCTGTCAAAAGGTCACAAAATGCCGCAGGAAGCTTTCAATTAGCAACCGGACGGGCAGACATGACAGACAGGCAGGCAGGCTGGCAAGACAAGCCGGATAGAAAAGTTTATACAAATTTAGCTGATCTGAATATTGAGGAAATTATGTGGAAATATTATAATTAAATTAAGTTATCAAGTATTCATTATATTAACTGAGTAGATGTTGAGGGAAAACACTTTTATGTTTTATGAATGAAAGTATTTTAAACTCAGAAGTTTCAATGATATTTCCGTAAAGAAATACGTTTGATTGATGGGCATTTTTGAGTTAAGTTTACTCAAAAGATCTGTTAGTATTTTCCTCATAAGCTTAAATTGCATTCTTAATGATATTTTAAAAGTTACGAACAGATCTACAGTAAAGAAGCTTTTTATTTAAAAAGAGCTTGAGCTTAAGCTTACTTTTCTCAATGCAATCAATAAACTTGGAAACTTTCTATACGCTACGATACTTTCCTATGTTAAGATCAAACATATAGAAAAGCTTCTTCTGTGATATAGCTACTGTGAGAAGCTTTTTATTTAAAAGGAGCTTTAGCTTAAGCTTTCTTTTCTTGATGCAATCAACAAACTTGGAAACTTTCTATACGCAAGGAAAATTTCCTAAGTTAACATATAGAAAAGCTGTTTCTTTGATCAGCTTTTGTATTTAAAGAGCTTTAACTGAAGCTTTTTGTTTAACATCAACTTTCGTTGATGTTTAGAAAACTTCCGACCATATAATATGCACGTATATCCTGTTATAATAAAGGCACCTCTCAACAGATAATTATATAGATTGGCGTTGTAAACTTTTGGTATTTTTCATATAGAAAAAAAAGCTGCTGTTAAAAGCTCTTTTCTTTCAACAGAGCTTTAACTTAACGCAATCAGTTTCACTGACAGCCTTCTATATACATTCCAGCCTTCGTTGATATACAGAAAATTCCCTTCAATGTTTTACTTTTATCACATGATACACATATAATAATGAAGTCAACGCTACAAACATGAAACATATTCATATCTAGCACTTTCCTTCCGCTTCCATTGTCTCCCATTGACAATCATTTCCGTTAACACCCAACAAGAGAAACTGCTCTATTTGTAGTGCTTCGTTTTTCGTCATTGACCCAAACAACACTTCAGTATTTCCGCTGCAACAACAGGCACAACAAACAGAGCTCAAAGTGGGTGCAAAGCACAAGTATAAAGAGGGAACCAACAAAGTTTAGAAAAAAAAAAAAAAAAAAAATGGCAATAGAAAAAAGCAAAGAAAGGCAAAGAAAACTGGCAGACAAATTCCATGAACAAAATGAAATGTCAACAGTAAATTTACCTTACACTTTGCTATTGTCCTACGCTGTTGTTGCTGTTGTTGTTGTTGTTGTTGCTGGTCGTTCTGTTGGTTTGGTTGTTGGTTTTTGGGCTGATTATTTTCTTTTCTAATGCGCTGAAAGCTCATTTTTCTTATTTGGGTAAAGATTCGCTCTTAATGGGATTTACAGAATGATACAGAGAGGGAGAGTGAAAGAGACAGCAAACGAAATGTCTGCAGACGGTCGAGTGAATTGGGTTCGTAAGTTGGTCCTGGTGTGTAAAATGGCGCATAAATATGTTGAAAATGGACTTGCAGAATTTATTTACATAAAAAGGATTTTACAAATAAGCAGCACGCACAATACACACACCCGCACACACACACATACAGACTGTGATTTGTGCCTTTGTCATTATTATAAGCGGCTGAGCGATCCCTTTTTTTTTACATTTATTTATTTTCTTTCTGTTCCTTTGGTTTGCTTGTTGCCTTGGTGACAGCTGATGCCGAGATGCCTGTGGGGGCGTAGGGGACCATTGTTATTGAGAGCTGGTGTATCTGTTACACACATGGCCATAAATCTGTAGCCAATGCCAATTTTGTTAGGCGACACACTCGATTCAAATGTTGCTCCCCACACACACAATGCGCACAGTTAACAATTTTGCACGTTTCTCGACTAAAGTTCATTTAAAATTTTCTGTCAGGAGCTGTAGAAGATGCCAGCGGTGGGGGAGGAGTTGTAGGGGTGGGGGGCATGGCAAAACAAAGTCGCGCACTAAGCAGCAAATCCTTTCATCCGATTTAAGTAAATGCAAACAAAATAAGTAAATAGCAAGAAGCAACACAGCCGCTCTCTGCACCCCTCCTGTCACCGCCCCTGGCTGGCTACTTCTACAAAAAGGGGCTTAGCGCCTTGCCATGTCTTCCCTTCGCTCAGCCACGCCCTCTTGGGGCCCCTCTCGGCAGACACTCGGGTGTGCTTGTTAAAACTTTAAGTCCATTTTACTTAACTTGGCTCCTTTCCCTGACAGTTGTAACTGTTTTACTTCTCCTTCACAACTCTCAGCTATTGCTGTCTCGCTCTCGCTGTTAATTTTTAAATGAACTGACATTTAAAGCCTTCAACTATTTAACAGTCTCTTTTTTTAGTACGTTTTTACACGTATTTCTCTGTTATTGACAACGGTTCTAATTGACTTGCATTGCTTTCATATCTATGTTCGTTTAACTATAGTTCTTTCTCTCTCTCTCTCTGTCTTTCTCTATCTCTCTTCCTCTCTTTCATGCTGTCTCTTTCTGGCTTTCGTGCCTAGTATGGCCTGTAATTAGTCAACTCGCTTAGGCACTTTTGCTATTGACACTTGTCCAGCAGAGAGCGCCATTTAAGTTTTTAATTGAATGTCATTTATATTTTTTTGTTTTCTACCTATTTTTGTTGTTGCTGTGGTCTGATTAGGGTTATAAATGGGCGTATAATGAGCTAAACGGACGTGGTAACAGAGACTGAAAGAGACAGGCGCAAAATGGAACGATTTCTGTTGAAGGCAAATTGAACAGTTTCGAATTGGCTGGGAAAATGTTATTCGAAAATAATTGAGGCGAAAATATATACAGAGAAGTTAGATATTGTATACAAAATATACATACTATATTATATATTATAGTTATGGTAAATTAAAAGACTTTTACTTTATCTCAACACATTCTCAATTAAGAATTGATGATGATTATTTATCTATCTACAATACCTTACTCATGCAAAAACAAGAATGCTTTAGCTCATATCGATATCAATCTATTACAACAATTAAACAGTTATATTTTCGAAAATTTCTAATTTATATATTTCACATGCACTTTCAAAAAGATAAAAAAAAGCTTAACTTAAGCACAACAATTGCTCAAACTCAACTCGACTGGCTTGTGAACAGGCTCGCTTGAAAATGCCCGCATTATTCTCATGCTTAAAGCAAACCAAACAAAACTTGAACTCAACTCGAGTAGCAACCCGAGCAAGTCAGTAGCAAAACAGCAACCTCTATAGGCATCCCCATAACCACCCAGTCGAGGGCAGCATGCCAGGCCAAATGCCTGCACACTTGAAAAGTTGCCCATGGTCTCTGTGTGCGATATTTGCGTAGCTCGGCATAATTTCAAATTAATGCACTCAATGGCAAATGGTTTTCAGTTTTTCAGGTTTTCTAGTTTTCAGGTTTTCCACTCTACAGCCCGCCATCACACACACACACACACACACACACACACACACACACACACACACTATTTACATAGGAAAATGGGAAAATTTGCTTAGGCCTTCGTTCAGTTCTCTTTGCTCTACAGACGAAACTGTAGCATCAATTTCTGCAAATGCAGCTCGAAAAATATGCCATAAGGCTGGCAGAGAGGCTCCGCTAAGGGGGGGACAAGTGGAATGGTAGGGAAACTGGAAACGGAACGCGTGTTTTGTGGCTTTTGCAGCAACTGCAACTGGTCAACGCAAGGTTCGAGGTCCACCATTAAAGCCACACGCAGTGGAAAATGCTGCAAAATATGAAACCAAACCAGTTTTTTTTCTCGGTTTCCCCCCCAACTTCTTGTTCTTCTACTTTTTTGTTTTTTTTTCTGGAATTGCTTTGACATTTTAACATTGTAGTCGTGAGATCCTTTTTGGCGTTGCTGTTGTTGTTGCCCCTGAAATGGCGAGGGCGTAAAATTGCCGTAACATGACAGCGAACAACTTGGCGAAGGTAGCTCAAAATGCGCTGCGAACACGCAAACCGCCCGCCAAAAAGGAGACTAAAAAACAGAGGGAGAAACTAGAAAATAAAAAAAAAAAAAAAAAAAAAACAAGCAGACGCAGTAAACCTCAAGCCAGAAACGAGGCGAAACTTCCCGGCATAAGCCAAGCATTTGCCTAATGTACTCGCGCTGCCCCACGTTGGGCGCCTGTTGGTGTTGACTTAGACACACACACACACACGCACACACATAGCCGTGCAGACTGGGTGTGTGTATGCGTGTGGGTGCAGGGAGCGTTTATCAGTGCGCGCTAGAAGAAAGTTTTTCATAATGTGTGGAAAAGAACTTGCAGCAACCAAAAGGAAAAACTGTCAACTTGACACAGACGGTGTTCTTTTTCTTTTTTGTAGGGTAAGTGCACGCATTAAAGCGGGTATATTAGCTACAGCATGATACTATGTATTACTTAGTAGTTTAAGGTAAGAGACGAGAGAAAAACTAACGGCTTTAAAGTAATTTTTCAATTTCGTTTAGAATTCTCAACCAGTTCAAGCGCAGTAGCGCTCAAATGCACTAAGCACTTCCGTTAGGGCATCAAATATTCGTTGTACTCATTGGCAATGGACAGCGAACATTTCTTTTGCTGTTACTGTTGTTCTTGTTGTTGTTGCTGTTGTCGTTCTCGCTTTCGCTTGCAGCTTTTGCTGCTGCTACTTCGCCTTGCCTACATTATTTATGCATTTTTCTTTCGGCTGCTGCTGCTGCTGCTGGCTTTTAATAGTTATGTCTGCGGCAATGTGTGTGTGTGTGGAGATATGCATGAGCACTGTGTGTGTGTGTGTGTGTGGGTGTGTGCGTGTTTACCACATTGAAAAGTTTTCTTTGCAAAGTGCTTGGTACATGCGAGCGCGCAAATATGCCAAAAAATATGCTACACAAAAATCGCTCAAGTGCAAAGTTTTAACAATTGGAAAGTTTGCATCCAGGGTGCACTATGCACAGCCAAGCAGCCCCCTCTCTCCCGGCACCCGTCCCCCGTCGCCGTCCAGTCAAGTACTTAGTTAGAGCGTCAAACACAAAATGCAAACCAAGCGACAGACCGGCATGCACAGCGCGTAGGTCGCGAGGGGGGAGTCGGTAGCGGAGAGGGTAGCGCGGTCTTGGGATGCGACGTGTGCTTTAAGTGCTGGTCACATGACTGCGAAAAGGAGCTGACAAAAAATAAACTTGTCCTCAATTTGTGTGCATGGCAGCAAAGTGTTGGAAAACGCTGGCGAAATGCAAAAAAAAAACACAAAAACAAAAACAAAAAATCTACAAAAAATGCCGCAGCAAAGTTTTGCTTAGTTGTAAAAACGCTTTAAATGAACAACATAAAGCACGAGTAGTTCTTCATTGTTGCCCCCTCGACGAGTCGATTATTATGAAAGTTTTGAAGTGTTGAGCAATGTTAAAAGATTTACAACATTGCTGAAATTGTAATACTGAAATGTTGTTAATTAATTACTTTGGCAAGTATTTTCTACTTTTATTGAGTAAATTCTAATGGGGAACTTCCATTATATTAAAAAGGCAAACAGTTAAACTGGGAAATATTTAAATATACACTTACTAAATCAAATAATAAGTATTCTTTAAATATGTACTGTAAAAGTTTTCCAAAAGAATTAACTTTAATACCATTTATCCCGTTATAAAGTTGAAAATTCTCTTGATTCAATAAAAGAAATAAATAAATTCGTATTGGCTTTAAACAGTTAGTTGACTGCGGCAGCTGTCAACCGAGCGAAAAGTTCAACTCGAGCCAAAGCAAATATGCCAACAAAGAGATATAGATAGATAGTGAAGAGCATGAGAGAGAGAGAGCAGGCAGGGAGGGAAAGGGGAGCGGGAGTGGGAGGTGAAAACAAAGTTTACTTGCCTGGTGCCTTGCAAGTGGCAAGTGGCGCCACCTGTCGACCAATGAGGTGTGAAGATGAACAGTCGCAAGTGTCTAAAGGCGTTATTGTTGCACATTCAACACACACACACATACACGCTCTCTCTGTGTATATATGTAAAGCAAATACGTGGCAAAAACCAAATCAAATGTGCTGATATCTCGGCTAAGAGAGTCCTCCCCCTGTGAGTGAGTGTGCGCTTGTGGCCTGCTTGCCACAGTTACCCCACCTCCTGCTGCTGCTATTGCTGCTGCTGTTGCTGGCACACCCCACCATCAAGTGCTGCCTGTTGCCTGCACCTTTGTGGAAATCCAACAATGTCAACTATGCAACACAAAAGCGACAATGCCGTCGTCGTTTTGTCTGACAGAGAAGGCAAAAGCTGCGCTGCAGGCTCGCCTCCTTTTGCTGCTTCTGCTTCTGCTCCTGCTCCTGCTCTTTCCTGTTGTGTTGTGCCGCACAAAAATAGCTCGTTTCTCGCTTTCTCTCTTTGTTATGCCACTTCCCATTCCTCTAACCCCCCACCCCACCTCCCCCCATCACCCCTTCTCGTTCCACTTTTCACCTGCTTCAGGTTGCTTTTTTATGTCCGCAATTTGCATTGGCCGCTTTGTCGACGTCTTTTGCACTTTTGCTTTTTCTGCACTGCGAAGAGGCAGAAAACGAAACAGGCGGGAGAAGAAAGACTGAGAGGAAGCGGTAGAGAGAGAGAGAGAGGGGGGAGGGGGGTAGCTTACAAAAATAATGACATTAAAATGCGCATTATATTAAAGCCCGATTGCCCGATTTGCTAGCACAGAAACGATCGACGTGCTCACAGCATTTGCACGTGCCTCGCTTGAACCTTAACCCCTTGACGCCCCCAGGGTTGGCGTGTACCATTGCCACAACATGCAAACAGGCTAAGCAAAACAGCAACACAGCAACAGCAACAACAGCAACAGCAACAACAATGGCAGCAACAACAATGAAAACATTGACTGGCAAACTACTTGAGTTTTATGAGAGCAGCAACCCGCTGTGCACCGCTCTCCCCTCCCGGCACGCCATCAATTGACAATTATGAGGCCACGCCCATTGCCGTGCTCATAAATTTTGTAATTATTCCCCTGCGTGCCCAAAGAAACAGCCCAAAAAGAAGGAAGGAAACTACAAAAAATAAAACGAACGAACACACACGCATGCTGCATAGCAAAGCCCCAAGAGAAGTGGGAACTAGAGTGGAAAAGGGGAAGGGGTGCGGACAGGCGGGCAGACGGGGGTAGCAGCATTTCATGGCAAGGATGAGGCCATGAAATTTTGGTTATGAAAGCGCTTTATGATGAGTGTGTATGAAATATTGAAATGTGAACTGGGGAGAGAGAGAGAGAGAGTTATAAACTAAGGAAGGAGTTTCATTTACTTGGAGTCTATTCAAGTTGAAGAGAGAGTGTTAATTAATTAGTTATTCAGGTATATGATCAACTTACTGCATAGAGCATTTGTATAGAAAAAGATCTTAGCTAAATAAAGGATTCAATAATACACAAAACAAAAAAAAAAATATAATAATAATAATAAAAAAAAAAAAAAAAAAAACAAAAAGTTAATCAATATTGTACGAGAATTTCTATTCTGTATTCCTACAAAATGCAAAAGTACTAGTGACATTTCAAATCTGGCAAACTTTTTTTTTTTTTTTTTATTATTATTAGGTGAAGGCAAACTTGTTAAAGCAGAGTTCATCATTTCAAGGGGAACTCGAAAAATGTTTCATAAATAGGAAATTCAATGCCAATTGAAAACCGTTCCAAACTATTAAGAAAATCCTCCTAAACTCAGCAATTAAATTATGTTTTTATTGCAAATATTAAATGAACTTTTCAACTAAGTAGCGTCTAAACGTGCAAACAATCACCCAGGGGTGCCTAAGAAGGCAAAGCAATCCTCTTTCGTTTACCCCTTGACGTCTAAATGAAATAAATGAAGTTTATTGTCACGCACAGCGTCTGCGAGACGCGTCTGGGTGTGCGTGCGGCGGTGTCTCGTCCCTCTCTACCCCACTCCCTCTCTCTTTCTCTCTGTTGGAGCAATTTGAAGGAATGCAATTAAAATTTCATGTACTTGGGAGGCAGCGCACCTTAATTGATTAATACAAGCGCCGACCCAAGACACAATAAGGTAGAGAATAAGTATATAAAACAATAAGAGGCCACAAAATTGTGGTTTGGAAAAAGGAAAACGAACGAAAAATAAAAAGGGGCACAAACAAATTAATTAAAAAATGCGTTGTCTGCTTTTAGGCTGCACGGCGGCGTCTTAGCTTCCCCAGTAATCCCCTCGTTCTTCACAACCTCCCTCTGCCACCCCCTCTGTTAGTAAAAATAAATAAATTGTACTTAAAGAGGCTTCCGAGTCGCCGCAGTGCAGCCATAAACATTAATTAAAAGTTTTGACCCTTTGCCACGGCATCAGCGCAAAGGGGTGTGCGGGGGGAAGTGGCTGGAGAAGGCAGCTGTCGCTCATCAGCTGCAATATTCATGTGCAGCAGCCGCACAACAACAGCAGCAGCAGCAGCAACTTTCAACTACAAACTACTACAATAAAATGCACTCAAAATTGTTGCTGCGCGTCGCTAAGCGGCGTCCGGCGCGACGACGGCCTCAGTGGCCTTATTTGCCCCGTGTAGCGCGCGCGCTCTCGAAAATTACAAGTTAAGCACGACACACACATACACCTGTACATACATACACACACTCGACTACAACTCATATGAGTCATGAATCATTTAGCGCACACGCTGTCCGAACTTTTCCCCCTTTTGGCGAATGAAAACTGCGCTTGGATTTTGCAGGGCGCAATTGAAAAGCACCCAACGACAACTGCAAGTAGCACCCAAAAAAAAAAGCTGCACTTAATGTCGTCTAGCAGAATGAATTTAAAAACGGCTAAACAAGGCAAATATTTGACCAAAATATTAAGAGTTTAAAAAGTATTGCATACTTTTTTGGGCAACTCTTAGTGCGAGCAAAGAGAAGTCAATTTGGCCGATTAAAATGACTATAAAGAAGGTACAGAGTAGTAAATTAGTTTATAATATATATATTATTTATATTTCTTTACTTTACGCAGGGTAGTGCACTAGTCTATCAGCTGCAAAGACGCCAATTTAAACTGGTTCCGTTGCTGTTTTTTGGCTGCTGTCGAAATTTGTTCGCTACAAGCAAAATATGACACGAACATATGGCGCTGGTCAGCTTATGGTGTGTTGGCGTGTGAGAGAGTGTGAAGGGGAGAGAAAGAGAGAGGCAGTGAGAGAGTGAAGCGAGAAGAAGAGGCTGAGTGTAGCTGGCACAATTTTCGGGCGTCCGCTCGGTTAGGTGGAAACAAACAAATAGACAAAAGTGGCCAACAAACAGCGTTCTCTTGCTCACTCTCTCACTCGCTAGCTCTCTCTCTCTCTCTCGCTTCCACTCATTCTTTCGCACACATTGAGAGACTTAATTCAAGAGAAACCAGGCGAACCAGCGAAGCATTAAATTAACATTTTTTCTAATTAAACCGGGCAGCAAGTGGCATATAAAAAATTTGTGCAGTGGCGGCCAATGATGCCGTGCCACAACTTGTGGCACTTAAAAAGTGAAGTAGCAAAGATTTGCATAATGTCATTGTCATTGCGAGGCTACAAATCGGAGACAGAGAGAGCAAGTCCAGTGGATTGCAAACAATTTCGGAAATGTTTAAAGACTTGAAGCTGTGAATTGCTTCTTGAGTGGAAAGTTAAAGGAATAAATAAAGGTAAATTAAGTTGAAGGTAGAAAGAAGGTTATGGAATAATTTGATACCAGATAAGGCTCAAAATTATTTCTTTAGGAAAGTTAAGTGTTAAAGACAAATATGCAATTATTATGTATGTTATCAATAGACAGATGACATAAGTCAAGTAATAAACGATGAACAAACTGCAAGCACAGCGCCTTAAAGACAACTCAGTTGCTCAGACTGTTTCTAAAAGTCGACATTGAGTAGGCTAGTCAGCTATTTTTGTATTTAGATCTAACAAATCACATTAGATTTCAGCTTTATCTCTTAACAAGAGTCAAAGTGCGCCCAATTTACTCTACTGCCTCTGCCGGACAATTGGCCAAATGAGCAACGCTGGCCAAATGCGAATGCGTTTTTATTAATGCCGCATATCATTAGATCAGCAAACAGCTACCAGCACACACACATACACAGACAGAACACCACACCCCCTGTTCACACACACACGCACTCGCACACGCAGACAGCATAAGTAGTACACGCTCTTAACTGCCTCGAATGATGCTCAACAATAATAATGCTTTGGCATTTATCACACTTGCTATTTGTTGTTAATGTTGCAGTTGTTGTTGTCGTTGTTGTTGCTGTTGTTGCTGGCCAAGTGACCAAGCAAAGTGGCTCTAAAATTTCAGTGGCAAAAAAAGCGCTTCGCATAGAAAGAAAAACCTCAAAAAAAAAAAAAAAAAAAAAAAAACTCAGCAACAACAAAGAGAGAACGTAACGCAGATAAATAAATGTGGCAACAACAAAGAGCAAAGCGCCATAAATCTAAATAACAAATTTTTACGAGAAACGAGACCATAAATAAGATGTTACAGCCTGCGCCAGAGAGCCTAGCGTAGAATAGTGTAGAGAAATGCCCAGATGAACGGACAAACAGGCAGCATTCTCACTCTCACTCCATCTACCCTCGCACCAAGTGGCCACAATTCCTAAGAGTTCTGTTAATTTAATATTATTACTTTTCATTACAACTGGCCTGCTTGAGAGTGCGTGTGTGTGTGTGTGTTGGCTACAGCGAAATGCTGTTAGTTTCCTTGGCCTCTTCAAATGTCAACACATTAATGTGCAAGACCTCCGCCACCTTAGCAAGGCAGGGTCATATAAATCAACATTTATCTGCCGCCATCGCCGACAATTGAAAATGACAGTAAAATGTAGCGCGTACTTCTTCAATTCTCCGCCTAATTACCTGGCGAATTTAGCTAAAGAAATATTCATTTACTTTACAAATAGATATCTTAAGTGTGTTCAAGCAACTGAAGTAAGTACAGTAGATATTATTATAAATTTGCATTAGCAAATGAAATAATGCAGTAAATATAATGAATAAAATATGAGATAAGGTTGGAAGAGACTCAATGGGTATCTTTTTTTACTCTTGGACCTTTGAAAATTATAAAACATATATAGGTACAGCAGAAGCCGTGGCAGACCCTGAAAAGTATAACTATTCTTGAACACGATCACTAGACGAATCGATTGAGTCCAGACTGTCATTGATCTCAGCTTATATGACAGCTAGAAACATCTCCTGCTTATCTCATTGGAATATGAACTTATATATTTCAATCAAGTTCAGAACACCGCACTGTAGGCTAAGAAATGTTTTGTTTATTTGTAATTTATTTATTTATTTTTTTTTTTTTTTTGTAATTTATTGCATAGAAGAAATTACTATTTTTGTAATATCTTTTTCTGGACAATTTAAAGTTGCAACATATCACTTTTATTGGGGTCACTGAGGTTTAAGATAGTACCCAACAACCTAACATACGTTTCAGCTAGTTCCCGTTGAATTTATTGTTGTTTTTTTTTTCAACAATTGATACTAGTGTAGACAGGACCTTACCTAACCTTACTATGTTTGCATTAACCAAACTTGGCAAAAGATTAAGCGATTTTCATTAACGAGTTGATGGAATTTAATGTGTGTACAGTTGACTTAGCATAGATAACATAAACACATTTAAATATAAATATACAAATTAGATCATTTTAAAATAGTTTCTTCTTTTTTGTTTTCCATGCAAAGGTCACCCCCTGGCCGTGTTAGTCCGCGCTCTCGCGCTCATCACCTTTCACACCGTGGGGCACCTCATTGCATTTTTCGGCTAATAAACCAGCAGCAGAATGGAGCGCACAGCAAAACACACACACCATCAGGGGGAAGGAGAAAAGGAAAGCGCAAAAACGTGAAATGGAAAGCGCAAAAACAACAAGAGACAAAACATTGCACATCCTGTTGGACGAGCCGAGTTTTTTGCACACTTTTGTCGCACCTCGCTTTGCATTGGTGTTGGTGTGTGTGTGTGTGTGTGTGTGTATTAGAGAGAGCACTATGTGCAGCTGTATGTGTGTGTGTGTAGTTGTATAAACCATTAAATTGAAATTTATGCGGCACTTTGCCGCGTGAAATGTTTGTACAACTCGTTGCGGGCTGCGGCTTTTCAGCCTGCCTGCCTACTGTACCAGCTACCTCCCTCTCCCCCACTCTAGTCTCTCCCCTCTCCCCGCTGGCACTCCCCTGGGCTAACACGACTTCTGCTGCAGTGCCATAGGCGTTGACAGAGCGACAAACCGTTAGACAACATTTTCAGTCGTCGAAAAGAGGCAGGAGAGAAAAAAGGGGGGGTACGGAGTAGGGGCAGATACTAAAACATATGCAAAACTGTTTGCTGTTGCATGTAAATGGTTTTTTGACCCCCTCCACCCCACGGCACATACTCTACGCTCATCCCTTTGCTGACTCCCTTCGATGGCATACGGAAACGTTTGCCAGCTAATTTGTCGTTTGTTTGAAATTATGACATGGCAATTGTCTAGCATCGCACAGACCGAAAGGGGTAAGAGAGAATAGTAGGGAGGGGGCGGAGAGGGGTATCTGAGTGAAGGGCTCTATTGCCAGTTCTATACCGTATAAGACCTCTCGCAACGTGCACTGTGCGTAACGCAACTCATTTTGGTATTTATTATACTGATATTTTTTTTTGGTTTTCGCAACAAGTTTTAATTAATTTGCCACAACTCCTGCTGGCAGGCTCGAGATTCAGTTCCCCCCCCCTACCGAAACCATCCCTTCCTCTTCTACGTTCCACAAAAAGTTGATGCTACGATAATTTGAAAAGTTTTCGCTTAGACAGCGACAGCGGCAACATCGAAAAGTAGGTAGATTTCGCTGCCACTCGCTGCCGCTCACTCTATACGTGCCACTCTCTCCCACTCCCCTGCCCCCACTACCACTACCACTTCCTCTCTCATTCTCTCATTCCTAAAAACAGAAACCGAGCCAACTATATGAATACGACATGCTATATTAAGCCTCAAATAAATGCAGCGCCATAATTAACATATAGCAAAAGTTTTGCCTCCGCTAAGCCATAAGCTGCGCCCCCCACCCCCCACACGCACTGCCTGCTCGGTAAACCCTACTACCAATATCATCGCACCCACTCACTGACTGATGAAATATGGCCAGCTAGAAAGTAGTTTGACTCTCGGCGTGTTGTGTGTGCGCGCGGCTTTTTCGCAAAAAGTAATTTGAAATTTACAACTTTCAGTTGATTGAGCCAAGAGAGTCAGAGAGCAAAAGGTATTTTTGGGATATAAAGCTGCATCAATCGGGAATTAATTGCAGAGGAATGAGTTTCACATTAATTGGCTTCTCAACCCTTCCCGCTTAAAAACCACAAAATGGAGAAACTTTAGTGAAACCTGCAAGGGAAATACACAAATACAAGTAAGCTGCAGATATTTTGAATGTAAGTTTGCGGGACTTGCAACTAAACTGAAAAGCTTAAGGAAAACTTATGATTAGTTAAGAAATCATATTGGGTAAATTGCAGTTAATACAAGGGAAATGAGAAAATTGACTAAAATTTGTAAATATTCTCAACATATAAGTTAAATCTATAATAACAATTGTTTGTCAAATAATCATCGTAATTATCATATAGTATTATCAAATATACGTTGTTAAGATGCAATATTATGATGTACGGATTCGTCACTTAATAATAATAATACAAAAAAAAAGAAAAAAAAAAAATATTTGTAGCCTCAACCTATAGGTTATATATAGGTATTATCAAGTTAAAAGATCTTAGAGACTATAATAGCTGGAGCTATTTCACGCAGATCAAGTTTGTTTTAAATTTGGTTAAATTCGATGAAAACCAAATTTCAAGCCTAATTTGAATGCAGGACAGTTCATATTTGTTAAACACAATAACTATTAACGGGAAAATGGTTTCTAAAAATTTAGTTGCAATCAGATAATTAACATAGAAGTTATTTAGGAAATAACTTTCAGAGATACTGATATTTAAACTGCTCCGAAAAGTATGCAATAAAAAATATACTAAATATATAAGTTATATAATTAAGAAACTCAATTTGCTCAGCGGATAGCGGGTGTATTACAGTCGAGCACACGCGATTGTAGCTTTTATGTGTGTTTTGATTCATTTTGTAAATGGTGAAATCTCCTTAGTGAAATCTCTTTAGTTAACGGCAATGCAGATAAATATATAAATATGTATAAATATATAAAATAATACTAGCTCGTTCACTTGAACTTGAAAATTGTGTCTTGTACTGTGAGATATCTTGATATAGAACAGTGTTACGGACATAAAAAGATGCACTTGCTATAATACGCAAAATCTTGGACTTGATTGAATTTTAAATTAAAAACAGAATAAACTTTTTGCTTTGTCTATATAATATTTCATTAGATAAAGACTTAAGAGAACTTAGACAATAAAGAACAATGCACTTAATCTTAAATCTATGCTGATGGGTTCTTAAATAGTATTAAATTATTTAAATATATGCTAGTATTTTTTATAGTATTTCTTTGGCTTGTACTCACGGACTGCATCAACGGTCGCTGGGGTCCAGATAAGCAACAGCGCTACAAGGAAGGTGGCTGCGACAAGGGAGGCTGCCATCTGCAGACCCATTATTTATGTATGCACAGTGGGTTCACTTAAGGGGGGGAGTTGGGGGAGGAATGTGTATGTAATGTGCAGGAGAGCAGCAGCAGTAGCAGCGATACAGTAGCTATCACTGTTGAGTGTGAGAAGGACAACAACACACTCTGAAATAATGTTCTCAATTAGCTCTCTGCTTGTGCTCTCGCTCTAGCGCGTGCACGCTCTCTATTCTTTTCTTCTCGCCTTGTCAAGCCGATCAGACTTACTCTCTTGGCTGTGGCTGACTGAGGCTCTCTCTGGCACTTGCTCTCTTTCTCTCTCTCACCCACTCTCTCAAATGTTGCGCTCGTCTTGGCAAAAATGCACGCACTGAGCGAGAGGATAAAACGAGAGTTTCGTAGCGTTGAGAGTTTTGTTGCGTGTTTGTTTTGTTGTGTGTTTTGTGTGTTTGTTTTTAAATAGTTTTTGTTATTTTTGGTTTTTTGTTGTTTTAAAAGGGTTTTAAAAGTTTGCGATTGAAAGTGTGTGTGTTTGTTGGGTTCAATCGTTAGTCAGATACATTTTCGCAAGCCGAAAATCATCGGATATTACAAGATGTGTGAATAGATGCGATGTCATCATCATCATACAGAACAGATCAGTAGAGTTTATCGATGTTATGTCACGCCCATTTCGATAGCATTATGCGTGGGTGTTGTAAGCGTGGTTGTCGATACATATCGATAGTATGTGATCGATTTAACATTGTGTTATCGATTGTTTTCGTAGTAGCAGCAATTCCAATTGCATTTTCAGCGGGATTATCGTTGTTGTTGTAGTTGTTGTTGTTGTTGTTGCCATGTGGAGGGAAGCTGTTGTTACTAGACGAACAAATTTACCTGCTTAAAGTTGAACTAAATACTTAGGGGGAGCTCTTAAACATAATATTGATGTATATGTGTAGATATATTTTCTTGCTCTATTTATACAGTATAAAGATATGCAGTTTTATATGGTTTTATTGATTTATTTTGTTATTCTCATGTGCCTGTAAAAGAAAAGAGAAAGAGAGAGAGAGGAAGAGAAAGCGTCACACGTTGTTACTGTTGTTCTACAAGCTTAACATTGACATCCTTTTGCAGGACATCGAGCAGAAGCGACCTTTGTGTGTGCGGTTTTTTGAGCATGTGCAAATCTCTTTGACTTGTTAAGCTGAAGCCCGAAAGCTGTACGAAAAAAAAGGAGAAACGAAACCAACCCATGTGCATATGTATGCACAAATACCTACATATTTGGGTATTATATATGTTTGTGTTTCAATGCTTCACAGTTGCCCCTTAAGCGTCTTTGATTATAGCAAAAACTGAATTGAATATTCATAGCTACTTTAGCAAAATATTTGTAGGTATTCTTCTTAATCTATCAGCTTTCTTGGAACAGACAAAGCTACATTGACTAAGCTCATCATGCTGATCAGGAATTTATGTAGATAAGTTAAAGTTATACCATAGATAACAGAATGACAGTGAAACAATATATAAGTTAATATTTATACTTTTAAAATCGACCAGTTTCAACTTGTTAATCAAGAATTTATACATATAAGTTATAGTCATGTATGCCAGATAGATGGACAAAGAATAAATAAGCTCATTTGTAATCTTGCAACTAGACTAGGTTTCTAAGTTCCTATTCTTTAAACAGACAAAGTCATATCGGCCTTGCTGATCAAGAAGATATATGAGTTATAGTTGTGGATACTACTAACGAAGTTATAAGTTTATAAATATAATTTTAACTCGACTAGGTTCTTTAGTGCTTAACAGAAGGAGCTGTATCGACTAAGTTCCTCATGCTGATCAAGAATATATATAACTGTGTTATACTCATGCATGCCAAGATGACAAAGAAACCATATGTCTTATATCAGTTCATAAGTGTGCTTCTAATTTGACTATTTTCCTTATCTATAAACAGACAGATATATATATCAACTAATTTCATCATGCTGATCAAGAATATATACGATTTATAGTTTTAAGCATGGAACGAAGAAGCTTCACTGCCTAAGCTGCACAATTAATAGTCTATCAGTCAAGCAAAGGTCAATTACCCAAATGAAACAATAGCTAAAACCCGCTAAAAAGTAACTGAAAAGTGTAGAAAAACTACTAAAGAAGCTAAGAAAATTTTCCTTTCCAAAAAGTGCTTGAAGAGGTGTCGAAAATCCATTTGCTTAAGACGAAAGAAAACAGTCCAATTAACACTCGCTGCACTCAATCGAGTTAATCACAGTCGCGAAACTAGTTAGTTTAAGGCATGCCTCGAAGGCAGCCAGACGTGGAAGGCAGCCTATCATTACGGCACCCCTGAGTCAGTTCAACAACTATGCTGGCAATTAAAAAAGAAAGAAAAGCTTAAACAAAAAAAAAAAACACAGGCCTCCGCTGGCATAGTTCGTGGACAGACAGGCAGAAAGACAGACAGCTTGGCGAGGCACTTGCCAAAAGGTAAATATGTATAAAAGTCGCTGCACAATTGCATGAGTACCGTTACTTTTGATTTCACCCCTTGCCCATATCTCGCTCTTCCATTACCTTGTCTTGTTGAAAGGTTCGAGGGGAGGCTGCCCACTTAGCGCAGGTAAAAATAAGGGGCAGAAGCAGAAGAAAACAAGCAGTGGTCGCAGCTGATGGGCGTGCCACGCCCAGTCCACACTTCAATACATACACATACACGTGTGTGTGTTTGTGTGTGTGTGTGTGTAAGCCTTATGCACTTGTAAAAATCAATTAAACTTTTCAAGTGAAGTTATAATGGCTGCCAACTCGTTTTTTTGCCGCTTTCTTATTGTTTTCATAGCGCTGCAATGTTGTTGTTGTTGTTGCTGTTGTTGCTGTCGTTGCTGTTGCTGCAGCTGCTGTTGTTGTTGCTGTTGTTGCAGTTGTCAAAAGTTTTAAAATAATTGGATTTTTTTATTGTTGTTGTTGCTGTTGCTGCTGCCATCGCACTTGTGCTGTAAGCACAGGCACGAACCCAACAAACGGAACACGGCAATCCTCCTCCTCCCTCCCTTCCCTTCCCTCTCAACTCCCTTGCCATCCTTCCCCCCTTGTGCTATAAAAATTAAAATTTTCTTTGTTACTGACAGCAAGGTATAGACGAAGTCAGCAAGGGAGAGAGAGAGAGAGAGAGAGAGAGAGAGCGATAGAGAGAGAGCGAGATAGGTTCTGCCACTTAATGCTGACTGCAGTCGCGTCGTCATCGTTGTGCATTGAGGGTATTACCCAATTTCCACTAAAGTTTTCAACACCAATTGCAGAACGTCAACAGCAGCAGCAGCGGCAGTGGCAAATGCAACAATAGCTGCTTGTGGGCGTGGCCGATCAGCCGCCCCCACACCACACAGCCCCTAAAAAAGGGTTGCCAAGTGCTTGCCATCAGAGAGACGACATCAAGTTGATTTAATGGATTTCTATGCCACATCACATGTGTGTGTGTGTGTGTGTGTGAATGTATATCAATATATATACATATTTGTATAGGCCTAATCTAGCGTAGTGCTGTCAGATCAAGATGTTTGCCTGTGGGTTTCATTTATTTGTGGGTTTCATTTATCTAGGGTAATTTGGAGGCTACTTTTTTGGAAATCCGATTCTATCAGCAACTTTTGAAGTAGGCCAAAGTTCAAGCGGTTAGTTGTGTATTGATAGTGAAAGTCTGATTAAAAGTATATAACGCATATACTTCCAGCTTAAGTAAGCTCAGCATATGCAAATGATCTCAACCCTTTCAGTAGGTTTTTCCTTAATTTGCTGTTCATTTTGCAGTGTATTTCATTGCATATATAAAGCCACACAAAATATTAACTAACTGCAGCTGACAGGTAACTAAGCTGTATTCATTTGGTTATATATTTCCCGTGTTGATAGAGTGAAATTGGAAAAAGAGCAGCAAAAGTTGCTGTCTTTTTGTCCATTAAGCTAATGACATCTGATAAGGCAACTCAGTGCGTGCTATCAATAAAAACAAAGGAGAGAAAATGTCATCGATGGGTCAAGTTGACATCACAAAGGCACTGACACCAGACAGGGTGTGGGGGGGAAAAGAAAACTTTACTTGTCACACACGGCGTGTACTTGTTATGCGCTCGAAAGAGTTTTCTCTCTTGTGGCTGTGCTGTGCTGCTGTTGGGTTTAAAGACGAAGCAAAGAAATCTGCGTACGAGCCACAAACTTCATTTAAATTTTGTTTTGATAGACATACACAGGGGGGAAGGGGGAGCAAGGAGGTGGGAGAGGAGAGAAAGTGTAAGCAAAGGGAAAGCAGCAGCAGCAGCAGCAACAGCTTTTCCGTAAGGACAACTCCTCTTGCAGCAGCTGTCGTCGCAGTAGCAACATTTTTTGCTTTGCTATACTGCTCCCTTCCCTCTCTCTCTCTCTCCCTTTGCCTCTGTCTCACTAATAAAAACACTTGACACCGAAACGAGAAAAGTTGCCTTAACGAAAATGAACAAAGAGAATGTTCTGTGGATTTTGCCGTAAGTAAATGAAATGTAATGCACTCGAGAAATACTTTCGAAAAGGAAAACACGAGAGAGAGAGCGAGTGAGATAATAAATGTGATGATGAAAAACCTGCTTGCAACACCTGCCTTCACACAGAAAAAAAAAGAAATACAAAAAGCAGTTGGGAAAACTCACTAACAATATAAGCTGCACATAACTGAGCGGCTTTTCATTGGCTTAACGGCAAATTATCTCCATGACAAACAATCAATGCCGAGGAAAAGTAGCTGCAACAGCGAGAGGAAAGGACCAAGGACACAGCGGCATGCGAAAGGGATCGAAAAAGGGATGCCGCCACAATAAAAGCAGCACAAAAGCAGCACAACAAAGTAATAGAAGCTTCAAAGCTTTAGCTTTGCAATAAAAAGAAAACAACAAAAGAACACAAACTAAACTGGAACAATGCACGAGTATTTACAGTCTTAATGCGGCAACTAAATGTTTTTACCCTTCAGCTAGCCCCTTCCCTTTCCCCCCCGCCCCTACAGCTGCACTACCCTTATTCCCCAGCTGAGTTGATTACAAAGCTAGTGCAAAGCAGAGCGTGTTTTCTTGACTTCGGATGCTGCTGCTGCTGCACACAAACCTTCATTCGTATGGAAATTGAAAGCGGCTCAAAGCGGACATACAAAAAAAAAAAAAGTTGCATACTTTGAGGCGTCTTCTATTTCGATTTCTGAATTTTTAGTCTTGTTTCCTAATCTCAGCTTTACTTTACAACCAAAGTGCTGGCTTAGTTTTAATCTTTGCACAAGATTTCGCCTAAGCGAAAGAGGAAAGTGCAGCGAAAGCATAGGGAAACTAAGGATTTAATAAGAATCTCAAATGAAAGTGTGCTAAATTTAATTCTTTCAAATAATTCTAATGGGATTTAGTTGGTATACAGGTAACAATACCATAATCTTTATAATTCCGTCTTTGATTACAAAACACAAAAAAAAAACAAAAAAAAAAAAAAAATTCTTTGCAATTCTCGCATCTCATGTTATTGATACTTGATGGCGCCCAACGTGGGAAAGATTAAATTTAAAATATTGCGAATTATACATTCCATCTAATAACATATTAAAACTCTTAATGTCTCTATGCATACTTAAAACGACTACTATCTTTAATTTTTTTTTTTTTTTATATTTATGTTGGACTATTCAGCTAAATCTCTTTAAACTACAAATGAACTGTATTTTATTTTCGAAAACAAATGCAAATTCCATAGTTGAAAGTCATGTGCAGTCGGTCAATCTATCAAAAGTTCAATTTGTTGTCCTATTGACCACGTTCCATTTCTCGTTGTCGACCGCATTTGGTAAATTCGCTTGGACGCTGAAAATTCACTGTGCGAAATCCTAACTGTGTCAATCTATGGCGCATCCTTCACACTGTCCTACGTCCTTCGTCTACCTCCTGCTGCTGCTGCTGTTGATGCTGGCCGAGCGCAACTTGAGGCCAATGTCCATTGCAAACATTTCAGCAGCAGCAGGAGAAAAATCACTTCTCATAGCAGCTCCTAAAACGATTTAGGCCGCATCGTTCACTAGCACACACAAGCACACACAGAGCAGTTAGCATCCTTACACACTTACACACACACACACACACACACACAGAGAACTGTCGTTGAGACATCACGGATGCTTTCGCTGTGGCCATCAGTCGCAGTCGCCGCAAACGTGACGCTAGTTTCGCAACCGCGCCGCCGCCGTCCAAAACAAAAGCAGGAAATTTGGGCGTCAAATGCTAAACCCTCTGCACACTCCACTACCCTTCTACCCTACTCTATGGGCGACCTACAAAATGGGCAGCAACTGTTAACGCTTGCTTTAAGCAAAACCCGAGAACAGCTCAAAAATTGTTGTTCCGCTCGTAAAAAGCAAAATGAAAATAGATAAAAAACCAAGAAAAAGAGAAAGGGATATGACCAAAGTGTGAAAAGGAGGGAGAGAGAGAGGGAGTAACTGCGCGCACAGTGCGAAGCGATTGCCCAAAAGCGACTTCATTTTGTAAATCAATTGAATTTTCAATTGTGTGCGTGGAAAAGCCAACAAGGAAGAGATAGAGGAGAGAGAGAGTGTGTGGGCGAAGAAGGAGAAGTATCAGAAGAAGGTAGCATAAAAGTCAATGCGGGCACAAATAAAGGAAACGACACTATTACCCAAGACCAGCAGCAGTGGAAGGACAATGACACAGGACATGGGACACACAGTCAAGCACCACCACAACAACAACAACAACAATAATAACAGCAGCTGGAGAACAGATTTTGATTTTGGGTTAGTTTCGTGACCCCGCCACGCCCCCTGCTCGCAACCCGCCTGCAATTGCTGTGAAAATCGTTTCGTTTGTTGAGCCACTTTCAGAAATTTCTATAAAGATTTTTCTTCTTTTTTTTTGTACGTTCTTTTGCTTTGGCATAAGCAAATTAAGCGGAATGCAAGGAAAGAAAGAACGGATTCTCGTTTCATCCGATTTTCTTCAACTTGCTCTTTTGCTTTACCTTTATATTTAATAATATTGCTTGAGAGAATCTACAAATCGAGTTGGAATTTAGATAAAAGATATTTAGTATCAACATATTTCCACTTTTATTTCTACCTTCATCGCTATCCCTACTACCATTTCTTTTCACTATTCTATTCCCCTTTCCCTTGCACATGGCCTTCCCATACATTTTCATTATTTCCTTTCATATCTAAAAATTCAGAACAACGTCCTGCGAGAGAAGTGTGTCAATGTTTAATGGACACCGCACACACACACACACACACACACACAAAGATCTGCTTCTGTTTCAGTTTCCGGTTAATATGAAATCAATTTTTTACCAGCTTGAAAGCAGTTTTTATGCTCGAAACGTAGTAGTTTTAGTTTATGCCGCATTATAATCCAAAAACAAAATAACAAAAAAACTAAAAACGAAATGGGAAAAACGAAACCCGTTAACCGGCACGCGGTAAACACGAGATGCGGTCGGACTCCTTTACAAGTGGGAAGTGGGGGGGACGGTTAGTGTACCGAACAATAACCGAGGCAAGCCGAAGATGTTGACGGTTTCAAGTTAAACTTTAATTTGCAAAACACCTTGCCACCTTTTCCATATATTTTTCGCTTTTTATTTGGATTTTTATAAATACTTAAAAAAAATTCCTATAATTCGAATTATTATTTATTTTTTTATTTTTTATTTATTTTTCTTGTTATTGTATTAGGTCGCGATGCTGTTGTTGTTGTTGGATTTGTCACACACAGCGCGCTCAGTTTCTTACAGGCTCGTTACATCCTGCCAAATCCCGAAATTGTACTAAATACGTACAAAACTTTTACGATTGGCCAAGGCTCACTGGCGCCCGCGACGACCTGCTTGCCTCTGTGTGTGTGAGTGTGTGTGCGCTCGTGTCAGCGACACGACAACACACGACAAGCACAAGTTTCCACTCGACAACTTCGGCAGGCGGCCGCTGAGGTGAGTTTTAGCGCAACGAGAGGTTCGTCTCTTCTAGGAATCATTTAAAGAGTAATTTCAAGCTAAAGAAGAGCGAATGAGTTTGAGAGTGTGACTGTGAGTGCAATGAAGCCACTCAGCACAGTAAAGCGACACTCGAGTGAGTCAAAGAGCAGCGGCAATAGTTTAATGGATCCAACTAAATAGCTCAATGCGCCACTGCAGCAAAAGTGCAAGCAAAGAGAAGCCTTGGGAGTGAGTTGAGTGAGTAGCTCAGAGTGCAAATGAGACATATAGTATTTTGTAGAAGTAAAAGAGAAGGAATTGGAGTGAGTTAAGTGAGTAGTTCAGAGTGCAAATGAGATAACTTTTAGAGAACTGAAAGAGATGCAATTGGAGTTAGTTAAGTGAGTACTTTAGAATGCGAATGAGACATATTTTGTAGAAGTAAAAGAGAAGCCATTTGAGTGAGTTAAGTGAGCAACTCAGAGTGCAATAAAGACAACGCAATGAAGCTAAAGAGCAGCAATTGGAGTGAGTTTAGTAAGTAACTCCGAGTGCAACGAAGCCAACTACTACAGCTAACAAAGAGAAACAATTGTAATGAGTATTGTGAGTAGCAACGGATAATACTCATCAAGCGCCGCTCATAGAGCAGCGAACTCAGAAAGACTTTAGTGGAGTCAAGAGTGACAGTCAATGTTGTAAGCTACTAAGTAGTTTAAATTATTGTATGAATCACCAGAGAATTTTTTTTTTTATTATTTAGTACATTTTTAAAAAGTATTTATTATGAATAAAGCATTTCTTTGCATATTATGAGTGCAAATATTTGCTTATTTAAGTTGCTGCAAACAATCCAAAGTGACTCCAGGCTTGAAGAGTGCAATTGAGTAGAAAATATGCTGCTCATAGCAAGCATTAACTGCTCACTTAGAAGGGCAAACAACAAGCTAAGAGCGAACTGTTTGAATGAGTTGCTAATGCCGCTCAAAAGTGCACAGCTTAAGCTACTCAGAAACAGTTGAGCCATTAAGCAGCTCAAGGGCAGCCAAACACCAACAGCAGCAACTCAGCTCAGCAAGTAACCATCTCAATACCTGGTACAAATACGCACTCAACGTCTCTTTAACTGCAAAACCCAACACAGCTCAAAAGGCAACGCAGCATTACTAAAACAAAAGAGCTCAAAGAGTACAACGAACACAACGAGCGCATCGCGAATTCAACACAGTTCAACTCAACTCGGCAAGGAGCTTTCGACTCAGCACGAATCGTGTTCAACGTTCGGCTGTGTGCGACTCGTGTGTGGGTGAATTTCACGAAGCTGCCAGTTCGCACGGGCACAAAAGCAACGCACTGTCAGTCTCAACTGAAGCGGCGTGCTGTGTGCTGAAAGCGGCAGGTGCAAAATAGCCTGGCCAAACTGCACGTCGCTAGGCTTATTGTGTGTTGCATACTTTTTGGCGCGCGCGTAAAATAAAATACACTACAAAGGCAGGCGAAATGTAAGTGTTACGGTAACTGAAACTGAAACTTAAACTGAATGAACGTGAAATGTGAAATGTGACAGACGCAGGCAGTGACAGTTGAACATTTGCAAAAACAGAAAGAAGCCCACTGAATCAGCACAGGAACAACAATAACAACAGGAACAGAAGCAGACAGTAGACAGCAGACGGCAGACGACAGACGACAGACGGCACAAGTTACTGCTGTAGTCCCTGTCAGTGTGTAGTGTGTGGTCCTGTTGGCCCCAGGAGACATTTAACATAATAAAAACGAACGTGTGCGGCATTCGTTGCTGTTTTTGCCAAGTTTTTCTACGTGTGCCAGTGTGTGTGTGTGTGAGTGTTGGTTTTGTTTAATGCTAATAACACACATACACACAGAGAGAGAGAGAGAGAGTGACGCACACACAGTCATACGCCCAGTTAGCAGAAACAATATTGCAAATGTGTGCGGCAAAAGCAGTTGGCAAAAGTGTCGTAAATCGTTTAGACGGCAAACGTGGCAAGCGCCCGGGACACGCACACAGTCACACGCACACAGAGACGTCCTGGCAGCAGGACGATATGTAAACGACAATGCCACCGTGGGAAAAACAAAAAAAAAAAAACCAAACACACACACACTCACAGCAATAATAACAACGCAGTCGAAACAGCGAAAGGAGCAACAGCAGCAGCAGCAGCATGAGCAGCCACAGCGGTGGCACCACAGGATGCTGTCGTTTTGATGGCGAGTCCTTTGCACAGTTCATGTGAGTATAAATATCCCTATTCTACACTCTCCCTTCTCTCCTCCTGCCGTCCTCAGTGAATGAACTTCATAACGGTTATTTTCGTTTCTTTTGGCGCGCGCATTTTTATGAGGTTTTAACGTAAATTCGAATGTTTGAATTAGGCAGCAGAGTCCTTGTGGCACTGCTTATCCTTGTCCTTGCCCTCGTCCGTGACACACTTGCAGGCGTGATAAATTTTTATGTGCGGCTGCTGTGGCCCACAGATCGTTTGGGCTCAATTAAAGTGCGTGGCCAGAAATTCGAACTGATTAATACGATTAAATTTATATTGCAAGTGGCAGTTTTACTGCATTTTGATTGGCTTCCATTGCCAAGACGATTTATGATTTATGGCCGAGAATTAAACGAGTGAAGAACATAACGGAAGTCAAGCAGACAAGATGCGTTTTTGTAGTTTGAGAACAAAAGACCCAATCAGATATTCGAAACTAATTGTGTTATGTGAAACGTAATCTTGCCAAGCAAAAAGCAAAAATATTAAATTACTTTATAACAATATTTTGTGATATTCTTGTAGTAAATTAAATTCTTTTGTTGAGCAATTATTTGAAGTGTATTTAAATTGTTTACACACACTATTTAACACCTGCAAAGTAGCTTAAAATTTGCTTATATTCAACTGTGTAAAACAGTATTTATGTTTGAGGTTTCTATTATTTTAAAGTGATAAAAGCATTCATTAAATAATGAACAAATTAAAAATAATTTTGATCAATTTAATAGTGAAAAATATATACTTTTTGGGGTCTCCGACGCCTCCTTCTGCCTGTTACATACATTTGCACAAAGTTAGTATACCCTTTTTTGACCATTTTCAATGGTCGAAGAGTATAAAAATAAAATACAAATATAGCGTATTTTAGGGTTACCATATTTGCTGTCAATATGTGTTATTATTGCACGCAGATTAAGTGTGTTTTTAAGTAACCACATTTACTATCAATCTACAAAGGATTTGTGAAAATTTGATTGCCATCGAATAATAAACATGTAAATTATTTATGAAATAATTTAAAGAGTTGCTGGCTTTCCAAACCACTCTCTAAAGTATGCAACACAAAATACGCTAAAAATAAATTTTATATATATCACAGTCGAGCACATTCAACTGCAGCTGTCGTGCTTATTTATTTTATTAAATTGCAACAATATCGTAAAAACCCTATTTAGACTTTAAAAATAACGTTTAGCCTTTTATTTCAATTTACAATGAATAAAGCGCGCAATAATCAGAAATAATTTTATTTGAAACCAAAAATAATCATAACATATTAGCAGGTTATTCATTTTATACTAAAATTTCACTTCAATAAACATATTTTGATTGCTGAAATTTGGACAGCGCATTATATATCCAATGAATCATGCACATGAATTTTAATTCGCATTTAAAAACCAAAATTGACATAAAATTTTAGCATTTATGGCGCATGTGGCACAGAGAGAAATCGACACTGTGATTCGCTCGATTTAAAGAGGGGAAAAAATGCAAATGCAAATGTCAAATAGCCACATCAATTTGGCAGTGAAAAAATCTCACAAAATGAAAAGTCAAACGGAATTAGCTTTGTCACGAATGCCGCACGAAATATTTGCCAAAAACTCGTTGAATTATTTCAGCCAAACAATGAATAGAAAAAAAAAAAATACCCGGTGATAACATTTTGTTTCCTTTTTCAATTTTAGACAAATTTGTTTAGAAATATCTCTTTAAATTGTGCCCGAAAATATGTCAACAAGATTTTAGTGCAGTTGAATTTATTTTAAATCGAGTTTTGTCTGTGGACAACTTTTATTAATTTCTGTTTTTTTTTTTCTATTTTTTGCAGGCATTGCAAAAGAGACTGAAAGCAACATAATACGAGACTGAAAGACTGGAAAATGTTGGGAATCCCAATATGGAAAGGAACAAAACTTCATGCAGCTGGAAACCTTATAAAGGGTAAGTTGTTAGCACAAATAAATTGTTAGCAAAGCATGAGAAGCCCAAGTAAATTTCACTAAATTAAATGTTTTCTAAATATTTAACTTTTAAACAACTTTCTTATTATTTGCAGTATATTTAGAATATTTGTTTGAATTGTTTTGCTTGATTTAAAAACCTTTTTGTAATCCATTTGAGCTGCCATAAACATTGTCAAGCATCCTCTTCTGTCTCCATGTTCCCTTTTGGTAATTTCAGTTTATAAAGTGCATCATAAAACTGAACTTCTAACCCTATCTCTATGCATCAGCAGCAGAGTACTACTATTCATAAAAAAAAAACCCCGAGTGAAAGCACTTTTTTTGAGTTATCGTTCTACAGGTTCTACGAGAGTTAGGGAGGGGGGGAAAACAGAAAGAGAAAAAGGCAAAAAAGGCGTCGTAAAAAGCACTTGTAGTTCCGTTATATAGCCGCATTATGTTTCGCATTTTATGGTGCTTAATCCTTTTTAACTACAGCCCCGTCTCCTCGCCTTCTTCCCCCGACCCATCACTCTTGCTTGGCCCCCCGCCATCTATTTCTCTACTCGCTGCTGTAACAGAACAATCTGTCACTTTGTGACAATAATGAAAACTTTCGCACATGTGCAGCAGCAACAAGAACAACAAGAGCAGCGGGGAAAACAAATGGAAAATCGTAAAAAACTGTAAACTGCGTAGTCAACGCAACAAGCAAATGCACTCAAAAAAAAAAAAAAAAAGCAAAAGAAAAGCAGCGGCAGCAGCAGCATGCGATAAGCAAACAAATCTATAAAAATATATAC
Organism: Zaprionus ornatus; assembly: GCA_018904035.1. Taxonomy (NCBI): domain Eukaryota; kingdom Metazoa; phylum Arthropoda; class Insecta; order Diptera; family Drosophilidae; genus Zaprionus; species Zaprionus ornatus. The sequence goes on along the minus strand of JAEIFZ010000002.1, from coordinate 18,974,217 downwards.
AAACATACATTCATATATACATAACTATATAGTGCATATATATATGTAACGGAACGTGTCGATGATAAGCGCTGCGCCTGCAGCAGCAGCAGCAGCAATGGCAACAGCAACTGCAACTTTACGATCAAAACGAAGTCGACAATGGGCGAGGGAGATGCCATTGAACACCGCTCACTCCCCTAGCCCATACTCACTGTCCTGCTGTCGTAAAAACACGGCACGTAGCTTTAAGCTCTGCTGCTGATGTTGCATACTTTTATGCGTCTGTTAGTATTAATTTTCTGAGGTAACTTTTGGCCCGCATGCAAAGAGCCAGTTTCGGTTTCGAGTACCAATTTCTGCTGCTCAGCTACAGCTCAGCTCATTATGCATGCTTGTCCGCACGCTTTGCTTTGACTCGTAATGCCGGTGCTCACACACACACACACACACCCCGACACATCCCGACACACACACACACACACACACAATCCGACAATCTTGCTTGCAAGTTTTTGGGGCAATTTCATTTTCAATTGACTGTCGACCAGAACACGCTGCTGGCACTGGCTAACCAACAGCAGCAGCAATTGAGCGTATGAGAACGCCAAAAGCGAAGCCCTCACAAAAGTTTCCCGCACACACGCACACACACACTCACACTGTGCATGCAGAAGACAAGGAGACACACACACACACTTACAAAACTCGCACACAAAAGACACAAGAATCCTTTTCTTTCATTTGAGTTCCCTTTCGGATTTGCAGCTACTTATTTTATTTGAAGCATTGAAACGTGTGTGCAAGACAGAGTTAGGGGGAAGTCGATTAGGGTCAGGGATCAGCGAGGAAGTGGTGGAGAGGGGGGAGGTGCCTGTTGCAAAGTTTTGTGCAAAATTACGCAGCACAGACACGCACAATTCATTTGCAAATAGAACAGTTTAATTTGTTGCCTTTGTGCCCAGCCGATATCCTTTTTGGCCTCAAGTCCTGCACCACAAAAGTTACAACTGTAAAGCAAAAGGTCTGAAGAGGGTGAAGAGGGAGGCAAGGGATATGGCCTGTGCCCGCATCTGGCTCACACATGCCCGCACACACACACACACACACACGAACACCAAGACACACCCCATCGCTCTCGATCCGAGATTGCTTTATGTGCAGCTTGCTTTATGGCTGGAAAATTGAGGCGCCGCTCGAGAAAAACAAAGCGCCTCCATTGCGCTTACAGTAATTACGAGTCGCCTCTTGCCCTCTCTCTCTCTCTCTCTCTCTGGTTCTCTTCATCACTCTTCACTCCCTCCTTCGCATTTCTATTGAGTGTTTGCATTGGAATTGTCGCTCGATTTTGCATTGGCACGTAACACATACAAACGCGTCTAATGGCCAAATCAAAGTCCGGCGTAGGGGGAAGAAAGGGGGGCTACAGTTGGATGTGTTGCCAAGGCATTGGCAGCAATTGACAAATGAGAAAGGCAGAGGGAGAGAGAGAGGGAGAGAGAGATAAACTGGCCGTACGGCTCTTAATTCTATCTCATTGCTTGGCATGTGGGAATTATCTTAGGATAATCAAGTAGAATTATTTGCTGCAATCTGCAGTTCAATTTAGACACAGAATAGTTTCAGCTCAGTTTGGCTTGATGCAGAAATTTGCATATTTGCCTAGCAACACAATGAGCAGCAGCCTAAACAGTTTGGAAATTGTAAACTAAAACCAAGAAACTCATTAAACAGCAGCCTAAACTGATTGAGAATTCTAAACATTAACCCAAAACGGGCTTCAGCAAGGTAGTCAAGAAACTCAATGAGCAGCTGCATAAACTAACTGTGAATTCTAAGCAAAAACCAAGAAACTCTTTGAGCAGCAACCTAAACAGGTTAGGAATTGTAAGCTAAAACTAAGAAACTTTAAACTGATAGGGAATTCTGGAAATGCCCAAAGTGAGATCTCTGTTAAGATCAGTAAAGAACACTGTACAGTTTTTAAGATAATTCATTTCTATAGTTTACCAAATTTTATAGATATCATAATAATGATCAACAGTTCGATAAATAGAGAACATATTGCCAGAAATTGTATGATAATGAATATATAAGAAAATAAAACATCAAACAGCGTAACCAGATAATATTTGTATTAAAAGACAGCACCCTTTGCAGCTTTTATATTGAGTTATCATGAGTTTCATCGCATGAACATAATTATCACAACTTTCATTGCATAAGCGTTGTTTTTACGCATATCATTTCTGTTTATGTATGTACCTAAAAATTATGTTTCACATCGTTTTTTTTATTAGAAACTGCATATCTTTATAGGAAGCATGTTAAGTATATATTATCATTAGATCGTTTTAAGAGCTCGTTAAGTATTCAAGTCAACCATAAAGCAACACAAAACATCTATACTCACGTTATAAAATGTCGCCATAATTTCGCACTTGCTTTTGTTATCGTTATAGTTGTTGTTGTTCTTGTCTTTTATATATATCTACGAAAGTCGAAAAGTGTCGTTCAGCATTCGATGAGCTGCAAGTAGAAGAAAAAAAAAACATAAATATAAATTTGATTAGTTTTAAGTCACTCGAAATAAAGCCAAAGCTAACAATAAATTTGAATTTTATTTCTTTCATTTACAGGCGCATTCTATCTGGACTTCGGCAAGGGGCGGAAATCTTTTAATGCGAGAAGCTCATAATTTTACTTCTTTTTTTTTTTTTGAAAATTTCCTATGTGCCGCAACAATAAATATAAAAAAATATATGTGTTTATATATTTGCCATAAATAAACCAATTTTCCATCAGTCAATAAAAATCGAGTTACTTTTCATGGGCGGGAGGTGTGGCAGCTCGACAGGGGGCAGAGGGAGCAGGAGTAGCAGCATTTATGGGCACAAAATGATTGTTATTATAGCTTCTTATTATTATTATTGTTATCAAAGCCAATGTCAAGACCTGGCACAGTGCACAAGGCGCACCGGAAAAGCCACCAAAGCAAAGAAACGTGCCTGGCATAAGGAGGGTGCGAGCAAGACAGAAGGAAGAGAAAGAGAGAGACGCTGCCACCTACTCGTACAATGTCGTGTGCAAAAATTTATGTTTTGTTTGTTTATTTGTTTATGCAGTGCTTTGTGAACTGTACCCCCTCCCCCACACACCCCTGCACACACATTCGCTTATATCGCCGTAGCTCATGCAAATTTATACACCTGCCCCGACGCTACAATAAATATTCGCCGAAAAATATCTCATTTCAACGCCTTTTGTCTACCTGCGTTTATTTTTGCTGGCTTGTCACGTGTCGCCATCATTACCGCACGTAGCCCCGTTATTTATACAAAATGTATATCGTTTATAGCGACAACCAACCCCCAAAGCAAAATAAGAATCACCTGCCCCAGTCGAAAAAGGCAGATGAGCCTGCAATAGGCGAAAAGATTAAATACCCTTACCAGTGCATTTAATTGGAATTTATTTGCTCTAAGCGTGACGAAAAAGTTGCTAAATACCCTTTAATTATTATATAATGCTGGCATTTGAAAGACACTAATTCTGGAATGAGGAATATGATAGTAATGGTTTGTATAGAAAGAATTCTTAAAGAAAAAGTGACGCATTCAAGACAAAAAAAACCAATAAGAGAAAATGGTCAAAATTGAGAAGTTATTTAGCTTTGGAATGATTTAGATGTCAATTATATTAGTGTGGCTCAAGAGAAATAAGTTTTTTAAAATAAAACAATATATAAATAATCTTCTGAGCATATCTTGTTAATGAAAAGCAGAAGAATTTTTTTTTTTTTTTTTTTTTTTTTGTATTATTATTAAGTGAAGAACCCGTACATCATAATATTGTATCTTAACAGAAGAAATTGTTCTACAGAACGCAGTACTATACAGTATACGACTTGATAAACAAATTTTAAATGTTCCTTCAACTTCAGACAATAATTATCAAGCAGAAATAATAAATAGAGTAAAGTACCATATTACTATATCACTGTAGATAACCATCCTTTGCATCTGCAACATAACCTGCACAACAATACCCAGCATACTCTTAGTGAGTGTATACAAAAGAAGAAAACAACTTTAAATCATCTGACAGTACATTTCTAATTTTTTTTTTTTGGGCTTCTTCTTGAAGTCTGGGCCATGTTGCTAATTGTTCAATATACTGGCCTGGGTCGGGTCAGTGTGTGTGTGTGAATATGTGTGTATGACAGGGAGAGGAGCAGCTGCTGGCGCTTAAGCAGCTCCTTTGGGGCATGCAATTTACGACACATGTGCCTGAAACTAGGCAACAAAACATGCACAACATGGCCAACATGGCCGGCATGTTGACCAGCTCAGTGGAGCAGCTCAGTGAACGTTTCAGTTAATTTGTTGACAGCTTTGCTTGGACTACGAACGGAACCTCAAACCGGGCACCCACTCTTACTCGTTCTCAACGCCCGTTCCTACAGAGCTTCCTTGAAGCACAGACAAGACGTACTTGCTTTGTGTGTGTGTGTGTATCTGTGTGTGTGTGTGTGTGTGTGTGCGGCAGCAGCTGACCAAAGTGCTGGCATGGACGCATGAACAGGACAGGACAGGACGGGACAGGGCAGCGTACAATTGTAATTAGTGACTATGAGGCAATAGTTTAGAGCATACGGATACAAACTTGCCACGGAAATGAGATGGGTTAATGAAAACGAGAACACAATGCCATGCAACGCCCACCGACCACGCCTCTTTCATACAGGCTCATTTAAAAACATAAAAAATGCATTTTATTGTATAAATTTAGCAACATCTCAAGGGTTTATGGAGTGTAAAGTTGTTCACAAGTGGATAGAGAGAGAGAGAGAGAGAGAGAGAGAGGGGAGTATCCATTGTACTATAAGAGGATGTTCATAATGTGAGAGAAGGGGGTAACTGAATCTTGACGACTGATTTAAAAGATATAACAGTATGTCGATGATCAATAGTGTTTGGTAATTTGTTAAAAAAAAAAAAAAAAAAATATATATATATTGATCACCCTGTGATGTTAAGATACAATATTATGATGTATGGATTCTTCACTTAATAGTAACAAAAAAAAAAAAAATAAATAAAATAATAATAATAATAATATATTGATATATAACAATCGATAAACAATCTTTTCTTTTTTACCTTAACCAGTCAATGGGGTATCGAACCATAAAATGAAATGAAACAAAAAGAAAGTTCTCCTGCTTTCATATTTCTTGATAGTAATCCTTAAGCGACTATCGAACTTGCTCATCCCATGCCATAAAACGAAGTATTTTTGTTATATTTTCTACAATATTAATTTCTCACATTTCTCTTTTAAGCTCTCATTGTTAGTTTCTGTCGGGGTTTATCTTCCTTTCTTAATTCCCCGAATTCTGTCAGCATTTCAAACTTCAGCTCTTGCAGCGCAAAGAGTCCTTAACAAGCACATCATTACGTGGAACTAAGAAGCCCTCAGCTTTTCGCTGCTCTCCAGTTTCACACGTTGTCCTGCCAACTCAACCATATCCCCGGGCCTGACAATCTAAGCCACACACACACACACGTACACACACACACACATAACTTGGACTCTCGCTCGATATACCCGCATTTACTTGTGATTTGATTATCAATTGTCCAGTCCAGGAACAGAAATGGAATGAAAAAAGCAACTCGAAATGAAACCGGGCAGAATATTGTGGCTGCAACTCCCACTCCCACTCCCACTCCGCCACTTTCCCTTCCCGTTCCCCCTACCCTTATCCACTCCCCATTTCGTTTGTTATCAAATACAATTTGGAGTCCAATTTTCAATTGATATCGCCGCGGCGCTGCGTTGTCAAATTTCAACGTCAACATCGTCTTCAGCGTCAGACGTCATCGCCATCGCCATCGTCAACTAATTGGGTTTCGGGGCTCGTCAAAAAGGGAAGCGAAACGAGCAGGTGGTAAAAAAAAAAAAAAACGAAAAGAAAAGAACGAAATTCCGCACAAGAAACGAAGGAAAAGATTAAATTTCCTCGTTACGAGAAAATGAGAAGAAACGACAAAAGTGAAAATAAATATTGAATTATTGATATACAATACATATTTAATACGCATACACACATGCGTTACTTATGTATGTACAGTCGACATGGCGACACAAAAAATTGAGATATGTGAGGGTGTATTTACTTATCAAAGGGTTTGCGCGGCGCAATCTGCTCAGCTCATTTCAAATGCAGCTGACAATTTGCGTTTGGCAACTAAAAACATAAAAATTTCATAAAAGCCGCTCAAGATGCGCTGATGTATTGAGAAAGCAACAAAAACGGAGGGGGGGAGGGGCGGCGAGACAAGCTGGCGAACAGGCATGCGAGTTTTGCGCCTCTCTATGCGCTTCACAGCATGCTGACTTCGCTGTGATGGAGTGTTCTTGAAAAGAAAATCGCCTCGCCAAGGCGAAGAAATTGTTGCTGCGCCTGCTGATTTTGCGCCTCTCTATGCGATTCGCAAGGTGCTTACTTCGGTGACGAAAGCGGTTTGCGCCTTTCTATGCGATTCGTTACATGCTATCTTGGTTGCCGGACACACTTTACACACTTTTGTGACTATTTTATCAGTGATTAATAAGGTCAATTTGGTTTGCTAATTGTAAATAAGGTATCAACTTTATCAATGTAAAAATGAAAGATTTCGATTATAGCAACAGTTTTTAAATAATTCGTATATTAGTGAAAAAACTGGTGCAGTTCTTAAGACAATTGTCATAAATTCCTGATTTTTTTTCAGCTATTTCTCTATCAAACATATATACATCATTTCATGTTTCACTCTTGTTGAAATCCAAGCGAAATCGTTTGCCAGAACATACGCGCACTGTATTTAATTCACTTTTTTCTGTGCGCTTCACTCAGCTTATTGTCAGCGCAAATATTTGTTTGTTTGTCTTTTGACGTAAGACGCAGCCACCAGGCTCGCCCAACCCCAGGCCCGACAACAACACGAACCGCACAAGATACACAAGAAACAGGCTCCATAGAAACGCAATGGAGGGAGGAGACGCAGCAGGCGAGAGAAAGAAAGACTGAGAGGATGGGAAGCAAAGCGATGTGGGAGGCTTATTTCGTTTTACGAGTGTGCCCAGGCTCAGGCAATATTTTGCATGTTTGCATACAAAATATCATATTTGCTGAGATTGTTTCATTAAAAAAAGCAAGGCAGGTGGTGCAAACATATTTCTAGCAGCAACAGCAGCAGCAGCTCAAGTCGAACTACCTTTTGGCTATGCTAGTACGTGTTTAGCTTTAGCACCTGAACGCAAACATAGACACAGATACACACTCACACATACATAAACATACATATGTAGCACACATGCGTGTGCCATAAAATGGTCATATTACCGAAAAAAGCGGTAAGTGCCGCGCTGAGGAAATTGGTTTTACCACGCACCATGGCAACCAGCAAGAAGAAAATATATATAATATCTGTGAAGAGCACAAGAAAGGAGTGTGAGATGTAGGGGAAAACTCTACTCGGACTTGGAACGAAAGTAGTTGTGCATGCCGAGCAGGTGGACAAGTCTCATAAAATTTGCTCGTTTCTCGTGTGCGTTTGTGTTTCGAGTGCCTTGCAATGCATTGAAAAGACATAAAGCTAAAAAGCAGCGCGGCAGGCGAAGGAGGAATAAAGAAAATACAAACTGAAGCTTATCGAAGTCAAGAGGAAAAACAACTGAAAGTTGTAGAAAAACATTCAATTTACGATTCAATAACAGCTTTTGTTATGATTTTCTCTATAGTTTTTAAGGATAATTATAAATTTCATTTTGTTATATCTTTATTAGAACTAAGTTCAAATTCTTGTTTAATCAATTAAATGGGTATTTAGTCATTCCTCCATTACTCATTCCTTCTCTCTGTCTGTCTTCATATACTTTTTAATCCCCGACTATCGCTAAAAGTAATTTTCATTTGACATTTTCTCTTTCCCATCTCTTCCACTCCCTTTCAACGGTCACAGTTTGCCCCCCGCTGCGCTTGAATCAAAGTCAAAAGCTTTTCAAGCATCTGCTTTCAGCAGCATTTAAACTTTGCATAGAACAACATGAAATAACGCTAAGCATCAGCATCATAGAGAGAAAGATACTGCTACTACTACTACTACTACTACTATTCTCACCTCGTGACAGGCGAACAAACTACCCTAGCAACCCCATCTGCCTAACCCATCCTGTGCCTTGTGGACTCTTTGTCCTTTCGTTTCCTTCATGAAAATGTTATAAACATTAACTTTCCATTTCAGTCAAGCTGTCAGCAGTCCGAAATCTCTCCGCCCACCTGCAATTTGCTACCTTTTGCCTCCCCACACCCCTTCCTCAATCGCATTTCCCTTTTGCCTGAGCTTCTCTCTCTCTCTCGCTCTCACTCTTTCCCACACACACCACAGAGTTACTCAATTATTTCGTTGACATTAAGCACATAAAAATACAAATAGATGACACCCAGCCACAGCAACAGCAACAACAACAACAAGAAGTAGAGGCAAAAAAAGGGACCACAACGAGTTCTTATAATGGTCATCCTGCTGCTGTTGCCCCCGCCCCCGCCACCACCTCTTCTTCTGCAGGCTTGTGAGACACAGCGATTTGTCTGCAGATAGTCCGCACCTTTTTTGCCTGCCTACCAAAGGCACGAACGGACAGACGGACGGACGAAGGGGCGTCTTTATCGCAGATTAAGTGCGACATCGTCATCTGCCATCGGTGCCCGAGTATGCGTTAGTTATACTGAGCATTGTGCCGAAATGTGCTTACAGCACATTAATTTCTTGCACCTGGCATTAAGATAATTGTCGGCCTTTGTTTAGATACCAGATACACGATAATCGACTCAACGCTGAGCTGGGAAGTAGAAGCAGAGTGGAGAGGAGAGGAGAGAGAAGACTAACGAACGTATGAATGGCAGGGAAATTGAATGGCATCACCTTGTTGGCGAAAGGGGAGGGGTGAAATGTATGCCAAGTATGTGGGAACTAGTACGTGCCGGTCTTTAAGTCGCACATTGATACGACACTTTCAGAGGGGTTTTTCGAGTAGCAGTTCAAAGAATTGAATACAATGAAATAAATTAAATACAATATTCGAAGAAACAAAGAAGGAAACATTTTAGTTTTTTATATATTATTATAAGTGAAGAAAAGAAGGAAACATTGTCAATGTATACTATCTACTCTATACATAATTATTTTTCTATTGCATACTTTCAAGTGTCGACATGGAAATCAGAAGGTCCACTAAACTTATTTCTTAAATAACTTTAATCTTAACTATTCGTTTGCAACCAAATTTGAAATTAGAATTAATTGGGATTGTGATCATAATTATTCTGCACAATTGACCATTATAGTTATGACTGAAATTTATATTTTATCGGCGGTAGTGGGAGTGGCAAAATTATTATAATTTGTAAAAAAAAAAAGAAATTCCTTAAGTAATTTTTTTTTTTTTTTTTTTTTTTTTATTACAAAAGAAATTGTTATTAAATTTTAACAAACACAGTTACATCTTGATTAAAAAAAGAGAATAAAAATAGTTGTTTATTGTATATTTAATTGATCAAATATTTTTTATGAATCTTTGTAATTTATTTTTACAGTTATTGAAATCAGAAAAAAATATTTATATAAAAAATTCGAGTTGAAGTTAAACAACAACTTGAAGTTCCATATTTTGTTATTCCACTTTGCTCAATTATATTAAATATTGTTCAGTCAGCATTTCTAATCTCCAAAAATGTCTATTAATCACATAATGATCTACACTTTTTCAGCTTCGCCAGCCTTGTGCAGATTACAAATGAAAATTGCGAAAAATTTCTCATTTTCAACGATTTGCTGTCAGCAAACTTAAGTATAGAAAATTAATCAAGAATCAAAATGTCACAAAACCGCGCAAATTTAATAAAATGAAATCAACCTTTTTAATGACATTGTGGGAAGGAGAAGGAAACTGAGAGAGAGAGAGTGGCACTGGCGAGGACAGCTTAGACGGTAGGCAGTCACTTTGAACTTTGCTAAAGTCATAAAAATCATCCACACACACTCACACGCACGCACCTCAACGCACACACACACACACACACGCAGGCCAACGGCAATTGCGTGTAATTTAATAACAAAATAATAGGAAGCAATGACTTAAAAAAGAGAAACAAAGAGAGACACAGGCTACAAGAGGGAGGGAACCAGGAGAAAGAGGGGAAGTGGAAGGGGCAGCCGACGAGCAAAGTCATAAAATGTAATCATAAATTATATGCCCAGCCATTTGGCAATGTGCTCAAGTGCAGTGCGTTTTCAGATATTCCATAAGCTGTGTGGGTGTGTTTGTGTGCGTGTCACTGTGTTTGTGTCTGTGTGTGTGTGTGTGCGTTGGCGGGTGTGGGCGTTTTGTGTTGTCAACTGTGCCAATTTTTGTTGTTTGTCATACCCTCTGCGCATTGAAAATGAATGAAGTGGGGTATATCACATTGGTGATGGCGTTGGTAACAATAAAGTAGTATATAGGCATATATATTCCTGACAAGTCATGTTGGACTGCCTTTCAACTTGTTCAACAGCTGTTAGTGGGCAGCAGAGCCAATGGTTCATATAAATCTTATATGTTCTTCAAGAAATCTTAGTCTGAAGACTGTTAATAAGCAGTCTCCGATAGATATAACTTCTCTGGCACAACTTTGATTGAATGACAAATATTCCAGTTTATAGAACAAGGGAAAGAAACTAAGTGCTTGTTACAGGGTGTCCTTCCTTCGATTTATCTAGCCCATTGGCTGTAACACGCTTGTTTTGAAATATACTCAACGCAATGCCAACGCCTAAAAGCCGCTTAGTAATTGCTTATGAAATATGCAAAGGCGTAACCGACTTGGACCATCCTCGGGCTAAACCTCACCTCAGTTTCGCCGCGCCAAAGCAACCCGGTGCGCCTTGTCGCCGCTCAACCCCCCCTCCCCTACCCCCCCGCACTGTTCCCGAGTAAGGCACGCACCCTTTTAGCCGGAAATCTTCGTTGGGCTTTTTGCGGTTTGGGGGCGCCACAGTGGGCCTAGCCTAGCATGACATTGCCACTTAGCGGCTACATTAATGGCAGCGCCAAATGGCTCTCTTTCCCCCTGCACCAACCCGCCTCCCCCCCCCCCTTCGTTTGCGTTCTTCATCGCTTGCAAACTGAGCGTGTAACGGCAAATAAACTAATACACAGAAGGCAAACGAAGTTGGCATAAAAACGTAGCATACTTTCATGCGCTGCGTATGAAGATGTAACACAGGCCACTCAGCCCCTCAGCAATCTCTCTTCCCCCCCCCGCGCACGAACCGACTATATCATGAATATTTAATGCTGACATGTGCAAAGCATACGATATATGTAGATGAACAGTTTTGGACATGTGTAAGCATGTCTGCGTTGGCCATAAATTGTGTCTGAAAGTTTTTTTTTATTTATTTTTATAGTAGAACAACAAAAATTGCTGATGAAAAGTGAAAAGTTTTCGAATTTGTTGTGTAATTAATTTGTGGCAATACCAAGTTAATAGTTTAACAATATATAACAGTTACAAGTGTATAACAGTTACGATTATTATTGCGATCATCATTAGAGCTGTCGAAAAATCCCTTGAGACTCAATCTACCACACACGAAAAGTGCAAAACCTTAATGATTCAATCATGCCTCACCTCCTCACACCCCTAGCTGCGCTCTCCATCTCCTTCTGCACGCCCAATTGCTACCCTTGCCGGGTAAGACAACAAAACAATTTAACGCTTTAATGATAATGATGTATGAACAACTAAAGACAACAAACAAAAGTTGCACGTGTGTTGTTCTAATGTTTTCCGCTCCCCTTCCCTGTTTCGTCTTCTTGTTGTTGTAGCTGCTTCTGTTGTTTCTGTGGATGTGCCTGCTTCTCCCCCCCCCCCCCTTCCCCGTTTGGGGTTTCTGCCGCGCTCTGCGCCATCAACAACAATACCGACATTTAACAAGCTAATGTGCTTTTAATGGTCCGTGCGTCCAGCTGATTATATCATCTACAGGGGGCGCAAGGCAGGGGGGTTTGAGGGGGTGTGTGGCAAGTCCAAGTAAAATACACAAATAATTAAAATTAATTATCTTGCAATTAGTTTACGATTTACTCATTAAGCAATGAGAAAGCGCCGTTATTATTAGGCCATTGCTTAGGCATTGCGTATACGCCGCGTATGACAGTGTAATTATGAAATTACAGCCGTCTAGCATTTCAATTGAGTTGTTTTGTTTGATTTATGTGCAATTGCACAAGGCAAATAAAAGGCAGAGCCTCCACACACACACACACACACACACATACACACGCTCTGGGGTAATTTGTCATTTATTACGCATACGCTGTGTTGGCCTCACAGCATGATGTTTTCACGAGGTCAACATACGTTTCACGTTTTGCCTTTTATTGACATTTAACACACTTGCAAACACTCTTACCAGCCTTATGATTTATCGTCACGCTGCGCTGCTTAACACTTCATTGCTTAATTGCCAAAAGTTTTCAGATTCGCAGGAATAAATGTGTATAGCCCGACTAGAGCATGCTCTGTAATTAACTTGAAGGGTTCAGATTACATTGCAAAAGATTTATAGAGTATAAGATTTTTCTAAAAAGATTTAATTACAATTAAAAATTCTGCAACATTTCTTAGAACTGAAAATCTAAATTTGCTCCCAATTTCCCTAAACTCCTTTTACCCTCTAAATATTAGAAAATATATATACACACACAGAGTAATACTATGCAGCCTTTGGTTGGCCTGTTGCCAGGCAAAATACTTAACTGTCTGCTTATTATTAAAAGCCAGCTTAAGTGGCAGAGTCAAGCTAATTGAATTAACTTTTCAACCCCGTTGCGTGGTGCGTGAAAAAGGCTAAAATAACATACAAACAACAACAGCAACAGCAACAGCGAAACAAGTTGCGCTAATGTTGATAAAGTGCCATCAACTCAAAGAGATTTTACAATATTTTTTTGCCCTCGAGTTTTGGGCAGAACCTTTAGCGGGAAGAAAAAAAAAGCCAGAGTAAAAATGATGAAAAAGCGCAAATGATGCGGTCATGCTATGCACAGCAGATGCCCTTGTTGGGGATTTATTTAATTAAATTAAGTAATTGAATTAAACATTTGTTAAGGATTAAAAAGGATTTCGATGTGCGAAAAAAAAAGTAAAATTTAATTTATATATTTAACAGTTTAATTTCATAACAAATCATTTGATAAGTATTGTTTATGTTTACAAATCTATTTTGCATTTGCATTTGTTATCAACTATTTTTTAAAATTATTTGCCTGCCTTCACATCATCTGCTTCTCTCTTCTCTCTTTCAGCTGTTGCCCTTGCGACCTTTTGGTTTACCGTAATCTACGCAAGCAACTGGCCTTGCCCAGAATGCTCGTGTGTAGCGTACAAGGAGAAAGGGTTTCAGTTACGGGTCACAGCAGCAGCTACGGCTGCGTTTGGGATACGTATCTCTGTGACCATGTTCGTGTTTCGTGTCCTGTTCAACATGCCAGCTATCTCTGTAGTTCTCCCTCTCGCTATCTGTCTCTGTCTCTCTTTCACAGTACTCCCTTCTCTATCTCGGTCCCTCTCTGTTGTCCTGTTTGTCCTGCTGAGTATTCCGGCTATCGGTTTACGCGCTATGCTTCGTTAAGTGCATTTTGAATTTTTAATGCTCTTCAAAACTTGCACAAAGCGTTGAAGCAGCGCATAAGGGGTTTTAGCAAGGCGATACGAAGGATGAAAGGGGTTGGCAGTGCAGCGAAAGAAGAGGGGAGAACGTTTGTAAGGTGACTCCTGGGTAAGGACACTCGACTTAGCTCAGCGCGCTGGCTGATTAATTCGCTTTATTAAAAAACCATACACCCCCAGAAAGGCGCGTAAGACTTTCTCTCTCTCCTCCTCTCTCTCTCTCCATTCTCCTTTCTTGCCAGCGTTTGAGAGGTTGCAGCACTTGCGCCCAGCTGTTGCGCAAACGAAAATAATCAACACAAATTACGCGCAACGCAACGTAAATATGCCGTGGCACCAGGTTCCCCTAATAAGACCACGCCTCCGCCTCCCACACGCACATACACACACACACATACCCATGGACTTTTCAGTCCATGCCCAATCCTCAATCCCAGGGCAATTAATTTTTAATCTTCGCTAAGCATTGCTACAAATTGTGAACTAACCAGGCAGCTGTTCTAAGGAAAAGAAAAGAGTGGAAAGGGGAAAGGAGGGAAGGGGGAGACAGCTAAGTAGTGGGAGGAAAGGGGAAGACCTAATGGGCGAGTGCGCGTTTTGCGTATGTAGCTCAGCCACATATTTATCTTAATTTAATGCTGGCTTTCTTTTTCAATACCCTACGCCAATTAAGGCTCAACGTAGGGTATCTGCAAGTTGTACGTATATAATAAACAATATAGTCATCTTTGTAGTTCAGTTTCTTTGCGCTTGAATGTTTTAGAATTACAAATTCGGAATATAGATGTAGAGGCGTTTTGACATCAAAGAGCAAGTCTAAATGATTTTAAGCAGCACTTAAAAGTATGCTACGATTTTTTGAGATGAAACTTTTCTTTGAAGGCTTTACATTTCAAGGTTATAAATGTTACTAAATTGATAATCCTAATAGATCTTTCTATAAACTAAGACGATAAAGTGCAAAAAATAATAATTAAATATTAACAAAATAATTAAGAATAAGTCCACAATATTAAATTATCTTTGCTGTGCACTTTGTCTGTCAACTTTTGTCCGGCTAAGGGAAGTGTACGCCCAAGAGAAGTAGAATTATACGAAGAATTGTACGAAGAATTGTATAAAGAATTGCACGAAGTCTTCGCTTAAAAGAGTTGTGCTAAAGAGAAGTGGACGCCTAAGGAGACTACGCTTGATAGAAGTGTCCACTTGAGAGAAGAGTCAGCTTCAGGAAGTTCTACCTGAGTGTCCGCTTTAGGGAGTTACGCTTAATAGAAGTGTCCGTTAAAGGAGTTTGCACTGTCTTCCCTTAAGGCCGCTAAGAGAAGTGTTCGCACAAGGCAGTTACGCTGAAGAAGAATGCCTGCTTAAGGAAGTTCAACTTGAGAGAAGTGTTCGGGGGTTACGCTTAAGAGAGGTGTCCGTTGCAAGAGTTTGCACTGTAACAAACACAAGCACAAGTTAATTATTGAAACTCTCTCTTACCTACATTTAAGAGTTTATTTTATATATAAATAATATACATATATTTTATAAATATCATATTATATATATCCAATACTCAATCCAAAACTTGCACAACTCTTTCAATCAAACCTCACCCGACTGCATGTTTACAGCATATCTATCGCGTCTGGCACTGCCGCACTACGCACAGCTGACGTGTTTCTTCTGCTTGCGCGTTTGGTTTCTTTTTCATGATTTGCGAAAGTGCCAACAGCAGTGTAACGGATCTTAGCCCAAGCCAAGGGGATTAATAAAAGGATTACGCAGCGGAAAATGCCAGCTGCGATGTTGCCGGCATCAACTTGGCAGCTCGCAGCTCGCAACTCGCAGCTCGCAACTCGCAACTCGCAACTCGGATGCGGTTGAGGATGCGAATATGTATGTGGAATACAGTACAGCCTGTTGGCAATTTGTACATAGATAAATGGGGGATGCAGCAGTGTGCAGAGAGGGGAGATCTGCGTAGGCGGGTAAGTGGCAGTGAGGGAGTGGGGAGCACTTGCAGCCGAGGCTAATTGCGTTTCGACTTGGCAGGCGACTGCTCCTCGCTACACGCCCACAATGTGTCCCGTTGCAGTTTTTCAGGGAAAGTGGGAGGGAGTGGGAGCGACGACAAGGCACGGCCTGGGCAAAGCTCGACTCGGCTCTGTTTGGCTCGGCTTGTTGTATGCATGGTCATATATTAAAAATAATCCATTCGATATCTGTTTTAATACTTCAAATTTATAGCAGCCGCTTACAGCAACAACAACAACAACAGGAACAGCAGCAGTAGCAACAGCAACTGAAACAAGTACAACGACAGCAGCAACAAAAGCAACACCAACAACAACTCACTGTCATTTTGAAGGGCTTTTAGCTTGATATTTTATTGCTTAAAGGATGTAACGGGCATCAGCATGCGAGGGTGGCTTGGAAAGTAAATAAGTTACACCAACAGCTACAAAAATTGGACAAGCCTTCAAATTACACTTGCCATACGTATATTTTTTCCATTTACAGGGGCGCTAGGAGGCGTGGCCGAATTCTAAAATAAGTTCTATGTGCGTGCAATAGTAAGATATACTGTGACCAAATTTAATAGTCGTAGCTCTTATAGTCTCCGATATCTCAATGCTCATACAGACAGCTAATGATGCTGGTAAGGAATTTATACACTTTGTGATGTTCTTCGGGCTTAAACCATTTTATATTTACCTCCTACGCTCTTCCCTTCAACAATAACATATATAATCTCCAGCTCTAGTTCCTAAATAAAGAAATAACAAACAAATCGATCTATCTACTTGCAACGTTCGCCCTCGCTGAATTTCTCTTACTACCCTCGCATAACGCGTTGTGCGTCCATTGTTTTTTATATGCGGAGGCCATTTTAATAATAACATTTGTCTTCGGCTGCGGTTTTTTATGGGCCACGGCGCTGATTTGCTTACAATTGACATAACGGGAGATCATATGAGTTATGCTATAACCGCGAGGGCTTTGCGAGGCAGCATCAGAGCAGCAGCAGCAGCTCCAGCTACAGCCCCATTCCCATTTCCATTCCCAGTCCAAACGCAGAGCGAGTGCGCTGCAGATAAGCCGCACTCAATCAGCATAAAAAGCTACGCTATGCAAAAAGCATAGGGAAAATGCCAGGGAGAATTTTTGAGTGTGTGTGTGTGTGTGTGTGAAGCTGAAGCCAAAGCAGCTGCCGTTAATCAGAAAGTGCAACAAAAATGACAACAACAAGAAGGAGAGAGAACTGCATAGTGAGAGAAAACAGCAGAGAATTCTAAATTGCAACTTGCCAGGACACGCACGCATTTAATTAAAGTAAAAGCTTTGGTTTTTCTCTATTTGCCTTCTCTCTTTCCCTCTCCTTCTCTATCTCTCTCTCCCTCTCTCTTACTCTCTATTTCTTTCCTTTGGTTTTTTGTTTTTCGTTATTCATTTTCATTTTTTATTTACTTTTTTCGGTTTTGTTTTTCCCGCACAAAAAAATGCAACGCGTCGAGGAATTCCTCAGTCCAAGGATAATAACGTGCAATTTATATGCGTGCCATTTTTTAAAAGTCAAGCGAAAGCCGAGTCGAGCGTAATCTAAACCACACACCCCCCTTCTCACACCCGGATATGAACAAGGGGTAGTGCTGAAAATGAATGAGTGTAAAATCGAGTGGGGATTGAGAAAGGTTCATTCTACATAAAGTGGGGTTGATTTTATGGCAAACTGAGTGAGAGTTCTCCTTCGGAGGGGGTTGCAGACTGGGTTGCAGTCTTTGCTATATATTTTATGGCAGAGTGTAGAGACTTAAGAAGGGGTAAGTACGCTATAAATATGAGCAGACCAGAGATTTGTATAAGTCCGGTGTTGCCTACAGAATACTTGTCTTATATTCCTATATTTATATTCTTATATTTATATTCTTATAAAAATCTGTACAAAATTGTTATACATTACACATAATATACATATGTCATACAACTGCGAATTAGGAACTGTTATACACAAATTTTCTTATATTGTTATAATTTCTAGCTGGTATATTATAATGGAATACACACTTATTATGTCACAATAGTAAACTCAGCAAGTGTTATATTCCAAATTGGCATACAGTCATTTAGTAGGTTATTATACAATGTAGTTTACTGAAATTGGTATACATTCTATGCGGTTTATTACAATAACGTTAAAGAAAAAAAATATGATAGTATGCCACTAATATAGTCACTATTATACACAGTAGCGGCATACATAGTGGCTTAAAGAGTTGTTATATGCCATTAAAATATATAACTATATATAACAATTCAACTGGAAGTGAAACCTTTAGGTTGTCCTTAAGGATTGGAAAATGGATATGAAAATTGCTGACACTGAACTTTGCTACACAATTATTTAATTTACGTGAAACGCAATGATATAACAAATTTTGTAGGGGTTGAAAAATGGATAAGCAAACAGTACAAGAACTAACATAACGCTTTTCTACTCGGATATAACACATTTGCTTTGTTCTACAACAGAACAAGTGAAATGCAAAAATATAACAAATATATATTAAGGGTTGAAAAACGAATAAACTTAAAATTATAACACATTTCTACAAATATACTTGAATATACATGTATATAACACAATGTTCTGGAGTATAATAGTCTTAACAAGGATAATGAACCAGTTTTACTCAATGCATCACTGTGCTCTGCGAACAAAGCCTCCTTTAAACAGTTATACACTTTATATTGGCAAAGCTTTGCAGCTTTTCGACCTAATCTAATGAACAAAAAAAAATTCTACAAAACTTTGAAGCGCAAAGAGCTTTAAAATGAACGTTTATAGCAATTTTTGGCATCTCAAAAAACATAGAATTCAGTCCTATAATATATATGTATAAAAATATATTAAACTTGCTAAACATAATAAGATTATATTATATACAAATACAAAATTGAATGCTTCTATGTGATGCTAATTAAAAATAAAACAAGTTAAATTATTTTTATTTGTAGACTGTTGTGATTAAAAGTCTCTTGTAATTCCTTTTACACTGTTATACAGAACTAGAACTTAATATTGGCAAAGCTTGGCAGCTTTTCGACCTAATCAAATGAACCATAAAAAAAACTCTACACAACTTAAAAGCGCGAAGAGCTTTCGTTTATAGCAATTTTTGGTATCTCAAAAAACATAGAATTTCAGTGATATAATTATATTAAATGGATATGTATATATAGTGTATATATAATATATTAAATTTGCTAAACATAATAAGATTATATTATACACAATTTTAAATTTAAATGCCCCTATGTGATGCTGATTAAAAATAAAAAAAGTTAAATTATTTTTATTTTTACACTGTTGTGATTTATAATCACTTCTCAGGAATCCCTGAATCCCTGTGAATAATCATTCACAACGTACAGTGAAAGTTTAGACGTCGCAATGTATATTAAAAGTACATTAAATCCAAAACGGATGTAGGTTTTTTTCCATTCTTAAATAAATCAAAACCTCGAGACACCAAAACCAATAACAATTTAAAAATAAAAATAATCCTAAGCGGATATTGCTTATTTTCTAATCTTGAAAGTGAATAATCTACACCAGCATTGAATATTAAGATATTATTAGAGTTTACGAAAGTAAATTTTTTGACTACAAAATTAAGTTAATTTTATAAAAAAGATTCTGAATTTTAAGTCAAGAGAACTACTTCTTATCTTTTACAACTCCTTTGATATACTGTGACATTGATAGTGATAAGTTCACTACAAATATGTCTTCAGCTTTAATTTATTTTAAGTTGACTTACTTATGGCAAAGCAACAACAACAACAGCAACAACAAGAAAGCAAATAAGCGACAAAGCGACAACATGAAAAGCCTGCCAAAAAGTTCGCTAAAGCTTATCAATATGACAATCCCTAAGTATGCGTATGTCAAGTGGCTTAAGCGAAGGCGTTGGCGTTGCCCTAGGCAAGGGGCGAAGGGGAGGGAGGTGTGGCTAAAAGGCCGCACTAAGCCAAAACGATTGAAACACATTGATAACAAATTGACTGAGGCCAAGAGTGTTGTGGGTGTGGGTAGGCCTTTTCAATTAAATATGATGGAAAGCGTTGGGCCCAGTTGTGACTAGAGCAATTATATACCATGGATAAGGCTGCCAATTGGCAGGAGGGACTGAAATGTAAATTGAGATAAGCAAGACAAGAACTACAAACGAGGTTACCCCGGGAGATAAGCACAAAGAGAGTTGTATGCTGAGTGGGAGTATCAAATGAAGATGCACAGATAGATAGAGATTGTCATTATTTGGATGAGACCCAAAACTCAAAACAAATGGAGCATAAAGTTGAAAGAACTGAGGATGAAATATATTGAAGTGTCTTTGTGATAAATGTGTTGAAATGTTGACCTACAACATTAGCATATGGCAATGGATGCTGAAGTTTATAGACATTGTTTGTTGAAATCATTGTAAACTACGTAGAAAGTCTAGAACAATCTAAAGCTGATTATTCTTGACTTTTGTCCTGATAAATAATAATATATAATAATAATTATCATTTTCACCATAGAATAAAAATATACCCGACCGGAAAATAGTCTTGATGCCTATTAAAGAGCTCAACATGTTGATTTTACCTATGTAACTGTAGAATTATAAATATCCTGTACATTCTATATATTCTACATTCTTTAATCATTATTAAATATAATTTTTACATTGCTCAACTCATAACTTCAATCAAATATTATTACCTAAGCAGTCTAAAACAATAAAATAATAGATATACTCAAAGAGAAGCTAGTCTTGAATTTAATGAGGATATGTTTATTATAAAGATGTTAATTATTCATTTCACTATTATATTTATCCTTTATATTCTTTACCTTTTACATCCCTTCTATTCTTTAAACTATATATCACATAGTCTGTATCCTTTATTAAATACAATGTTTACTCAACTGATTACATATCATCTCCTAAGCAGTCTACAACTCAAAGAGCAAATAGATATGAATTTAATTGGGATATGATGAATATAAAGTATAATAATTTGATTATTTATTGTACTATTATAAATAATCTATATATGTTCTTTATTCTTTATGTTTTCTTATATATTTTTTTTTTGTATATTTTTTTTAATAATCTTTTTATATATCGTATATTCTTTATCCTTTATTAACTACAAACTTTATTTTGCTCAACTTATATTTACTCCAGTTACATATCATCAACCAAGCAGTCTACAACAATTTACTATAATCACATTAGCCTGTATAATAAGTCATGTTCTCTAATGTTTCTAATAACTTCCCTTGCAATATACTATCAACTTAACTAAACTCGATTTAAACAGCAACAATAGAAAACGTCAGAGAGAGTGAGCCAACAAAGAGTTCCCATTTCTATTCAAAAAAAAAATCAATGAATTGTCGTGAGGTTTCTTTTCTATAAGTTAAGTTAATTTCCTTTCCCCTACCCTAACCCAGCTGTGACATATTTATTTTTATATGTACAAAAGGGAATGTCCTATTTCTCAATTTAAAAATAGATAGAAAAACTTGGTTAACACACTCCCCGGAACAAAACTATTAACGAGGGGAATGGACAAACTCCTGACCCTGGACACGAGCAAAGTGTGTGCAAACCAAACCTTCCCTCCCCTCCCTTGTGAGGGGTGTTTTCTCGATAAAGCAGCTTAAGGGAAACAGAGAAGCAGTTTGAAAACAAATCTCAAATATTCCCTGACGACCAAGACACGAGCAACTAATTAAAGTACCAACCAGCTTACACCCCTTACCGAACTCCTCCAACCCCCGCTATTAGCACCCCGCTCTATACATTCCATTTTTCGATCCCGAAAATTAAAAGTCATTTGAAGTGAAAGCAAAGCGAAGTAGGAAATGGAGATGGGAAATAAGCAGCTCTACTTCTCTCTCTCTCTCCTACTCCCTCTCTTTTTCTCTGCCTATCCCCTTCTTTCTTTCTCTGTGTCTCCTAGTAAGTCGTATTGATTCACAGAGTAGCGAAGCAATTTCAATAAGGAAATTCTTCATTTTGACAGTCTCATTTCGCACAACGTTCATAATTGCCAACTAATGAGTCGACGGGGGCCGCCGACAGGGGCGTGGGGCTGTGCGTTTCTCCAAATGAAAGAATTTTAATTTTCCAACACTTTAAAAGAAGTTTTCCAACTGATAAAATAGTTGATGGCGACAGTAGGGAAAAGTTATTACCAAGTGGGAGGCGGGGCAGGGCGGATAGAACAATTAACTGGCCGCACATTAAATGATAACAACAGTGCATAGTGCCCAGTGGCGTGGGTTGCAAGAGGGGCGGGGGAGGCGGCTTCTTCAATAAGTTTCGAACAAAAGACGCTAAACAAAAAAAAATATATATAGAAGTTACTGCTGAGGCCATTGCAATTTAGGTCAAGCCAAAGGATAATGCGGTTCGCGGTGTAGGCAAACACACACAAATACACACACAGGCACAGGCACACACACAAACAAAAACACGCACAAACACACAGACAGTCACTGAGATAAGAGAAGTACCGCTAAGTCAGAAAACTTTTGTTTGCAGCCCTTGTTTGTTGCATCTTCTGCTTGCTGCAGTTTTCGGTTATTGTGGTTATCCAAGTGGTAGAGGGGGAGGGGGGCACAGAGTCCAATTAGAATGCACTGTTGCTTCAACTTTCGACTGGCGCGCGCTGTTCGCTTGCTGCTGAGGCTGCTGCTGTTGCTGCTGTTGCTTTTGCTGCTGTTGTTGTTGTTGTTTTCGTTGTTGTCGCTGTGAAACATAAACTGGCTGCGTTCAGGCCCGCCTACGCAGCGCGCTAAGTTGGACCCGTTAAACAACAACAGCAGCAGCAGCAGCTACGACAACCACTCAATGAACACAGAGAGCAACAACAACAACAGAGACAACAACAGCAACAACAACATCATCAAAGACAAGCAGCAACTTGTCCACGGGCCACACATGCTCAGCTTAGTTATTAGCGCTGCCGCTGTCGCTGCATACCGACGCTGTATAATTGTTTAAATGCACAATTAGAGCCGAAACTTACTAGCAAATCGATTTTTTTTATATACAACGGCCACTCCATACAAAAACGCACACACACAGAGACACTAACACTAACACACTTGTGCCGCATACGTGCGTACAAACAAGTGAAAAACGCCGACTGTGAATGCTGCTGCTTGTGCAACGATTTACACACACAGACACAACCGTACGGAGAACGAGTACACATTATATATTATATATATATATTATATACATAATAAATTAAAAACTTACATGCACGTTATTTAAAAAAAAAAATCGCACCTTTTTAATTGCTGCACCGTATGTGCAACTCGAACGCGACGCGTTGTTGTTGCGTTTTGCTATTGCTTTATGTTAATATTAATGTTAACAGAAACATAAACTCAAAATGGCACTGTTATGTGCTCTAAATGGCACTGTTAACTCAAACTAACCAGAGCTGGCGAACAGAGCAGCTGCTGCTGCTATGGCTGCTGGTCAAATGCAAATTGTTTAAACAAATCGAAGTTGCGGCAAATTTAATGAACTTTATTCATGTAATTAATTGCTTAACTTGTTGAGTACCCCTAGCAATTACTTACTCGATGCGTGCGGCTTTTGTTTGCCTTTCTGCTTGGTTTTGGTTTGATTTGATGTTGCTGCCCGAGTTGAACTTTTGTTTTGTTTATAACTTTTGAGGCACTTGAGCTGCGCGGCACTTTAGGATTTTGTTTTTTTTTGCTATTGTTTACGCAGCAATATCCTCTTTATTTATTAGCGCCGCTTGCCTGTAAATTAGACTCTTTAATCCACATTGTTTTCATTGGTGACAAAATCGATTTTTTTGCTTTTTGATTTGCAGCTCGAAACACAAAGTAAATTTTTGATTTTAAATACACATTTTAATTATAGCATTTTATGGCCTTAAATGCAGCCCAATGCGGCAAATAAATTAAATTAAATACCCATAGTTAAAGGTTTTTCGGTTTAAAGGTTTTACGGTCGAAACACGCTTAGTTTTTTTTTTTTATTATTTTACAAAATTCAAACGAAATTCGCATTCGGAGCAGACACGAGGAAGCGCACGCTGTCAACTGAACTAAATTCCTTCATAAAGGATATGGATGGCGCTACCCCCGAATGTGGCAACAAAAAAAATCCGCAACTGAGGGTTGTGTATCACTCTGCCGGATCGGCGCATGCGCCGCACACACAGAGAGACCTAAGGAAGCATTCAAATTGTGCCCGCCTAATAGCTAAAGAGTTGTGTCGCTTCCTCCGGCGAATGTGTTGTAGCAGCAGTAGCTGCATCCGTGATGGACCGAGCCGACTCATCGGGTGCCTGTTTCATGATGTGATTGTAGATGCTGTCTATGGTGGCAGGTTCCTCTTCTGGCGCAGCGCTTGCCAATGTTTTCTGCTGCTGCGCCGCCTTGGGCTTCCTGCCAAAGGCAAAGCAACCGCTCTGTTTGGTGGCCACCGGCGACAGATTGTCCTTGTTCTTGGTGCTGCAAATTGAAAGGGGGGGAATGATATTAAAGTCCCTTCTTCAACCTGGTTCACTTACAATGCTTTCAACGCCTCCAGCTTGGGTATATTGCGATTATAGCTCTTGCCACCGCCTGCTGCCTCCTGCGCTGCCAGCTCCTCTGGATGCGATTTCTTTTTGTGCGTGCGACAATTGGAACCATTGGCAAAGGTGCGTTCACAGAAGTCACAGGAGTACGGCTTGAGTCCAGTGTGCAGGATAAGATGATTTTTAAGCGCCTTGGCACGCTTAAATTCCCTGCCGCAATAGTCACATTTGTGCTGCATTTGATCTGTGTGCACCAGACGATGCCGGTTGAGGGTGGGACGTGAGTTTAGCTGCATGCCACACTCCGGACAAATGTACTTGTGCGGATCGTGCGTCTCCTTGTGATGCTTCAGCCGACTGACGCTCTTGAAACACTTCTTGCACACGTCGCACTCGTAGGGCGCGTAGTCCGTGTGACTCAGCAGGTGCTCCTTGAGCGCATTCAGTGAATGGACCGCCACACCGCATTGCTCACAGATCACGGGACGTGGTCGCTCCTCTTGATGCATATACTGTGCGTGTGACTGCGCCGAGGCGGAGGTGGTGAACTTCTTGCCACAGCTGGTGCAGGGATACAACTTGCGCTTGGGCATGGGCAGATGCTGCTGCATGTGACGCTGTAGTTGGTAGCGCGAGCGGAACATCTTGTCGCACTGCTCGCAGGGCAGCAGCTTCGACTGCCTGACCTTGACTTTGCCGTGCTCCTGCCGCATGTGCCGCTGCAGCGTCTGAGCCAAGGCATAAGCTCGCGGGCATTCGCTACACTGATACTCCTTTCCACGCAACGCAGGCTCTTTAAGCTTTCCAGGTTTGGAACTGGTTTCACTGCTTGAGGAATTACTATAAGCATCGCACAGATTAAGCAGCAGCTCGGTGCCGGTATCTTCAAATTCTTGGTGCGCCTCCTCTGGCTCCTCGTCTTCCTCGTGCTGCGCAATATCCTTTTCCTCCTCTTCATCCGCCTGTAATTTGTCATCTACTTTGCTGGACTCCTCGTTCTTCAGGCACGGCGTGAGCGGATTTTCCAACTCCAACGTCGTTTCCTCCTCTTCAAGTTCATTCAGCTTGGGTTTCTCTTCCACATAATGCACTTCGGTTAGCGTCTCCGGCTCTGGCTCTGTTTCCCCCTCCTCCTCCTCCTCCTGCAGTCCAAATTTTGCGCGCAGCTCCTGCACATTGATGGACTCCTTGGACGAGCTCTGCAAGATGCAGTAAAGCTTTTGCACGCGTGTGATGCGCTCCGAGAAATTCACCAGTGATGTAACCAGCGTGAGGCACTCACTGCATATCATCTCTGGCAGCTCCTCGCCGCGCGTTATCTGCAAGAAATATTTGTTTATATTCTCCCCTACACAAACTGTTGCACTCACATTAACCCAGAAATATTTTCCAATAGCTGTGGCCAATGCGAGGTCATTGACTGCCCCTCCATTGGCATCTCCCTCACGTTCTGCCGACGTAGTATGCTCGTTCTTGAGAAATACATTTATATTGCCCTGTAGGTCATCTTTGGCACAAAGGCGACACCAGAGACGCCAATCACTTAAGCTGGAGTTCACGCTCGGAATCTCAATCTCATCGTTTTCCGTTTCAGTCAGCGCTGCCATTGCGTTGTTTAGTTAAACATTTTTGTTTAAATTGATCTGAGCTTTATAACATATTTAACTTATTGGCAATAATAGAAAAATTTCAATATGCCAACGAAAAACAATTATTGTGTTTTCAGAGTCAGCTGTTCAGGCTGCAGCGAATATCGATAGAAAAAAACTATCATATGAGTGAACGATAGACGTAAGAATCATCGCTATCTTGTTTACACATCGGCTTGCTTCTATTGGCTACAGAGTATATCGATAGATTAAAGGTATCATATGAGTAAGCGATAATTCTTTTCAATTTTCTGGTTTTAGCTCTGTAGTAAACATCGATATGTTGTTTACATATTGATTAGATGCAGCTGGCTAAAGGGAGTTTTCGCTAATAGTATCCATATACATAATTGTATTTTCAACTAAACTTATATTTAGTAAAACGAAATGTAAAACATTTTTATTCACCTAAAATAACACCTGATTCATAACAGCATTAAGCAGGGTAAGTTGTATTTGCTTAATTACAGACTATTGCCCATCGCTACTTTGTATAGGGTATTTTATTTGCAGCTACTCCCTACATGTTTTTCCATTGTTATTGTATTGTCAGTTGTGAAATTGTTGACAGTCGCATTTAGTTTCGGGGAGAACTGCAATAATGTTTGAGGCACGTCTAGGCAGCACAACGCTGCTTAAAAAGATTGTAGATGCACTAAAGGAGATTATAAACCAGAGTACATTGGACTGCAGCGATGGGGGCATCCAGGTATGTATCCTGGAATCGACAGGAAATCCAATTGTCAATTTCTCTATAATAGTTGCAGTCAATGGACAATTCCCACGTTTCACTGGTGGCTATGTCCCTGCAGTATGATTGCTTCGAGAAATATCGTTGCGATCGCAATGTCTCGCTAGGATTGGACCTAAAATCGCTTGCCAAGGTGCTGAAATGCGCCAATGGAGATGATGCCATTACAATCATCGCCGCGGACAAACCTGACAAGGTGCAGTTAAGCTTCGAGTCATTGAACAAGGAACGCACCGCCGACTATGAACTGCGTCTGCTGAATCTGGAGCAGGAGCATCTGGGCATACCCGAAACAGACTACGCATGCGTGGTGCATCTGCCTTCCACGGAATTCGCCCGCATTTGCCGGGACCTCTCGGCGTTCAGTGAATCCGTTGTAATTGCCTGCACCAAGGATGGCATCAAGTTCTCGGCGAATGGCGAAATGGGATCCGTCAATATTAAACTAACCGAAACGGCCAAGGGAGATGTCAGCCTGCAGGTAGAGGAGCCTGTCACACTCACATTTGCTGGACGTTATCTGACCACTTTCACGCGCGCCACGCCCCTTGCGGAGAAAGTAAAGATTGGTATGGCAGCTGATGTGCCACTCCTGGTGGAATATCCCATTGAAGACCATGGCTACATACGATATTACCTAGCTCCCAAAGTGGATGAAGTAGATTAATGAGTAAAAATTACAATATTCTGTGCAATTATTTTTAAATTATTGATTTATTCATAATACCCTAACTTAGTTCCAACTCTGTGCAATTTTTCGATAAATATAAATATTTGTATAATGTCTAAATACAAAATTAAAATGTTTACATATGTAACAAACTTTAACTTAACTTTTTAAAACTCTTATTCAAAACATCAGTTTTTGCGATTAGTGTATGCTCATCTCTAGCTCGATAACTAAAAACTCAGCTGATTTTTTGTGGTGGTTGTCGATAACCCCTGGTAGTGTGACTTTTGGCCGAGCCAGCTGTTGTAGTTTATTTGGTACCTGTTCAGGCGCAAAATTTTAATCAATACGTTAGATAATAAGCTAAATTAAAGAATGTTAAAAAACTTAAGATTTCCATTGCTGTCATCAGCACGCAACATTATTCGATCATACTGTAAAAATGTGGAAAGCGGCAACAAAAATACAAAGCTTTCTACTGGTCCATGGATCAATGTCAAGTATGCCCTGGAGGGATGGGATGAAAAGATGAAAAAAGCAGGCATCGAAGACAGGCAGTTCAACCTCAAGTGCATTGTGTCGCGCGTGCTGAATCGTAAATTCGTAAGTCTACGTGAATACAATGTTATTTTAATAGATACTTATTACTTTTCACACCCTCTTTTGACAGAGCGAAGTGCCAGATGACTTTGCTCACCTTAGATTCTCATCGGATCAGATGGCAGACTTTCAACGTTTCTGTGAGGCTCGTTGCGCCCGTATGCCCTTGCAACACGTTATTGGCGAATGGGATTTCATGGATCTAACATTGAAAACTGCCCCCACTGTCTTCATACCACGCCCTGAAACGGAGGTGTTTGTGCGTCTGGTAATTGAGAAATGTAAGGAGTACGAGATTGAGTCTATCCTGGAGGTAGGCTGCGGATCAGGTGCCATGGCGTTGTCCATGCTGAAGGCTTTACCAAATATAAATGCTACCGCCATTGACCGCAGCAAGGCGGCCACTAAATTGGCCCACGAAAATGCCAAAATGCTGGGACTAGATAACCGCTTTAAGGTCTATAATCACACCATGGAGGCGGACAATTATTTGCCCCAGGAATTAAGCAACAAGTTTTTCGATGTGATAATATCAAATCCCCCATACGTGAAGACGGACGAGTTTCAGTATCTGCATCCCGAGGTTGTGGTGTAAGTAAGACAACAGTTCGTAGGTAAACGAATACTAATCTCTCGTCTTTCCATCTTCCCCTAGTTACGAGAATCTCAATGCATTGGATGGTGGTCCAGATGGGCTACGCGTGGCACGTATCGTTTTCGAACTGGCCTGTGAACGTCTGCATCCTGGTGGCAAACTGTGGCTGGAACTTGGAAACGATCATCCGCCAATGGTCAAGACCATTATGCATCAGAAGTATCAGGGCCGCCTGCATTTCGTGGCTAGCTATGAGGATCAGTATGGGCGCGAGCGCTTTGTGGAGCTGGAGAAGGTTTAATAAGTCAGTAATTAACTGGATTTTGACATGATTAATGCAATTAGAATTAAATAGCATTTGCATTTAGCTGTGATTTTACCCCAATTACAAACGGGCACACATATGATAAATGTATGTGTATTTAAATGCCTGAGAGGCTTGACTATATCCATACATACATACTACATATGTATATGTATTTCCTAATTAACTATATCGTTTGCCAATTGCATTGTCACAATTACAACAACAATAACTTATTAATGCACTTAATTTTATTGGTTTCCATAATTCATGATTATAAGCTACCAAATAAAATCGATAATATATCAAAGACTACAACAACAGCTGCAATTAAATGAAATCTATGCTTTGAAGTTGTGTGCTGCACAGTGGCACGAGGTTGGGCGAAAATGTGCATGGTAATGCACATATATTGATTTATGGTAAGCCATGGCCTTCATAATTTTTCATTTAATTTGGGAGAGAACTAAATAGTAATGTGAAACATTTAAATTGATGATAATCAATGTACTATTATCCTTGCTAATTCATAGATCAACAATATATTCTACAAAATATACTGTGGGCCAATACAGCGTTCTATACGCAGTTTATTTTGTTTTGATAAAAATCTACAAGAGTATTTATAAAGTTAAAACATCTTTTTCTAAATATCCTCATCCTGAATAATCATATTATTCTATCACAATTTGATTAAAAATTACTATACACCAACTTCAAAAAAGACCAATATACAAAAATGAAATTTTTTTAGCCCTTCATAATAAAATCTAATTTTATGAAATAAATATCTAAAAAATTAAAATAAATAAATTATGTATTTATATTAATATGCAGATATTTATAAATGAATTTTAATTTGCATAATCTCAAATATACGATAAGATTGGAACTATAATATAAACATATTTTGAGATTCGAATATATAGTAACAGTGAATAATAATCTCAAAACTCGACTATTTATGACAAATATAAAATTAATTTGTTTTTATTTTTTTTGTTTAATCTAAGCACTAATCCCTAATTTTATTGCCATTTGCCCCACTGTGCCGTAGCTGCATGCAGCTTATTTCGATGTGCGCTCTTTTTTACGATTTTACCGTTATCAATCGGGACAGCTGCTGGTCGGCACTGAAATATTAGAGAGTCATTAACAAGCTGCCCCATTGAATGCGCCGCACAGTGTCATCTTTGGCACAACACTCTTTTTGCTCAACAAAGACGTTGCTGGGCGAGGCAGAGCGTGGGAGAGGGGTGGGGAAGGCGGGATGAGGTAGACAGAGAAGGCAGAGGAATGTGCGCACATGTTGAGCGCGCTGCAGTAGCCTGGGCACACTTGTCGCTCATTAATAAAAGTTTGCCAAGCAGCTGCACACACTCAAACCCACACACACACACACTCACACACACACAAACACGCAGACTCACGCACACACACACACACACACGCAAACACGATATCCATTATTTTTCGCAGGTATAGAGACATTGACCAGCAGCAACAGCGACTGCGACGCAGCAGCATCAAGTCGCAGCCGAAGCTGAAGCCCGAAGCCGCAGCCGAAGCCACCCACGCTGGCGTCGCTGCTCTGCTCGACTGTAAACATTCCAGTGAGCGCAGCTTTCACTCAACTCTGAGTCGCAGCATACACAACAGATGCAAAGTGAGAGAGCGCAAGAAAGAGAAAGACAGAGAGGAAAGTGTAAGAACGATAGAGAGAGGGACAGTGGGAGAGAGAGTCTGAGTGAGATTCTCTAAGCATATTCGGACTGGAAGCTTGTGCGAGTTGAGCCCTGTTTGCCTGCGTGGTTCTGCTGCCGCTGCTACCGACTGATGCTGTCGCTGCTGCTGATTCTGCTGGCTCTGCTCCGGTCCATGGTCGTGTGAAAAGCTGAGTTGAGCGCATTAAGTCGTTAGGGTTCAACCAGACAGGACGCACAATTTTTTGCAGCTCCCGCGTTTTGCTTAGCTGGCGTTCGTCAAGCGTCTCAAACAGCGCCCAACAGTTTGTGCAGCAAACCAACAAATAAAAAATACAGAAAGGAACAGCAGAACAGAAGAAGTAAATTATAAATTGATAATAACAACAATAGACAATTCTTAATTCAAACAAAATATAAAATAAATATAACAAAAAAAAAAAATAAAAACAATTCGCTGCATAGACAACGCTTTTGAGAATTGATAAAAATACGTGCGCCCCTGGCTCCCCTCAATCCCGCGCCCGAGTCAAGGCACGCGTCGGAGTCGACAACAACAATAAACTTCTCTATTACCTTTTTTTTTTTGGCATCTCCTGTACCCAGTGTGTGCCAGTGTGCGTGTATGTGTATATGTGACCAAAACTTCAGCTCAAGTGTGTTCACAAAAAATCAACAGCAACATCAACTGAAAATAAACGACAAATTTTCAACAATTTGTGGGAAAACCAATTAAAATGTATTCTTAACAAGTCAAAGGTAAACAACAATTGCAGTAAAAAAAAAACAGAAAAAAACAAATACACTCACTCTTCCATCATCTCAATTGACTCTCGACGTGTTGGGACAGCTCCAGCTGCAGTTGGGGTTTCTGCGGTCTGGCCACAGCAGGCTTTGGTGCAACAGCTTAAAAGTATGCTATGATTTTTTTTTTGCACTCCTGCATATAAATTGTTGCGCCTTCGTTGGTAAGGAAAATCAACAACGACGATGAGGCAGGAAAATTGACGGCGCGTGTGGCATATTTTTTTTAATAATTGACCTGTTGTTTTCCAATTAAATTTTGTATTTTAATTGTTTGAAACGAGCTTAAAGAGAGTGCAATGAGTTTTTATGGGAGTGAAGAGAAAATTAGTTGCAAACATATAAATTTAAATTTTTTTCCTGTTTTTTTATAGTTTAACTGCTTGTAAAATTTAAAAACTAATTTCAAAAGTGCGTGAAAAATTGAAAAAAAAAACATTAATAGTAAAAATTGCTGAGCTTCATTTAATCCAGCATAGAATTTGCTTGGCAAACAAAAATTGATTAAAATTATGAGTGATTTTTTTTTTAGATAAATCTGACAACATCTCTCATTTTTTTTTTGTGAGCCAATTGTGGTAAACTAAATTTCACTTGTTGTTTATCCGTTGCAATGTGAACAATTTAGTTATTCAATTGTTTGTTGTGAACGGCAGGAAAGGATTTAATTTATGGATTTGTGGAAAATGTATTTGGGATTTGGTAAAATAACAAGAAGTTAATGAATTTTTTTTTTTCAATTCTGGTGATGTGAATAATAAAAAAATGCAGTTTCATCTAACGGAATATATTATATAAATCTTGTAAATATACGATATATTTTTATTTACCTAATTTTAATTAATTTATATATTTAAAAAGACTGAAAGATTAATGAAAAATAGAAAGAAATAGATTTCTCTGCATAAACTCTGCCAACAACAGTTCAATTGTAATCCGTGCAAATGTAATTGATTATTTGCTATTTGTATTTGTTTTATTTAATTGCAATTAAAAACTGCATTATCTCTTAATGGTGTTTATTCTTTTGCGCTCATAACTGTTGAGCGTGTTTGTGTTCACACGAAAATATTTGATTCATTTCCGTCGGTTATGGCGTGAGTGTTTCCTTTTGCTGTCGACTGCCGACGCTGCGTATACGCAATGCAATATTTGCAGCTTTTAGGTTTGTCTGCCTGCCCTTGCATATAAAATTAAATGCTGAGTGATAGCTAAATGATATTGTTTCATTTCATTCCCCCCTCCATACTTTCGTAACGCGAATTCCTTTGCAAATTCCATTTGTTTCATCCTGCGACGGCGGCAATAATTAAAATTTAATTATACGACACAACTTTAAATTGCAATTTCATTGTGTCGAGATTTCAATGTTCGCATATAAATTGCACTTTTGTGGCTGTGAGGGCGTTTTGGGGGCGAGCCAAGAGAATCTCTAAAGAGCCTGTCGAATAGTTGAAAGAGTTTTTTTTTTCGATCCTGGCTTTGGCTGGCAGTTTCCGGGTCCACATGCAATTAACTTTTGCACTGCAATCAATCAGTTCTGTGGCTGATGTGAGAAAGTTTCCCATATATGTATGTATTTGCCACGCCCACGTGTCTAGAGAGCCCCCACACTTGAGCACCACCTTATCATTCAATTTGGACCAAAAATTGTTGAAGAAAACTTTTTGCGCCAACTAACGATTGGCCAAGGCGTGTCCAAGTGGGCGTCAGTGTGAGTGTATAAGAGCTCTCTGCGTGTGTGTGTGTGTGTGTGTGTCTGTGTGTGTATGCGTGCCTTGTTGAGTGGCAAGTTGTGTACACACGCAGATTTTTCATCAATCATTTTCCCTGTCAACGCCTGGAGAGTGCAGAGGGAGAGGAGGGCGCAGAAAATTATTATTGTCATTCAATTGGTTTATTTAGTTTCAAAACTATTATGATTGTCAGGTTGTGTGACACTTAGTGCGGCTCAATGAAATTCAGTAACTCAATTTGTGAGCGCGAATCCGAGCTCAAACTCAATTAGAGGCTTGACTTTGGTAAAGGTTTCAATTTCTTAAATTTCAATACTTTTTAAGAATCATTTTCTAGATATTTTCAATCAATTGAAAACTTAAAGACAAGCAGCAAATCGATTTGTGTGCTGAAACGTGATGCTAGTAATTACTTCCCATTCCCAGAACTTGAACATATACTTTAGCTTCTGTGCTTTCCACGCAATAACAGATTCTGGGAAAATACCTCGAGCTATGCGCTTGAACTTTCACATGAAAAAGCACTTTAAATTGCAGCATTGCCGACATATTCTCTTTCAACCTATCAAGCATATCGCAAACAAAGGTCATTAAGGTCAAAATAATTTCAGTTATTATGGCGAAATTTTCAAGCATTTTTCAAAGTGCGGAATTTCGCAAATGGAGCTCGTAAAGAGAACAAAACAGTAAAATTGTCTGTAAGGAACATTAAAAAATCCTTGGAAAAAATTTTACAGCATACATTTGAGCGCTTAATTTAATTAATTATTTTATAGAATTCTCAGCAAATTTTCAAATTCAATTAATTCAATAACAGTTTTTTTATAGGCATATGTTTGAAGTTAAGATTGTTTCTTTTTTAAAAAATAAATATTAATAATTTTTTTTTTTTTTTGTATTATTATTATTTTTATAATTTTTTTTTTTTCTATTATTATTATTAAGTGAAGAATCCGTACATCATAATATTGTATCTTAACAATTATTTATTAAATTTTATTTTTTTTTTTTTTTATTATTATTTTTAAGTGAAGATTCCCTATATCATAATATTGTATCTTAACATCATAGGGTGAGAGATATTCTTATGAATTACCAAATTACCAAAGAATATTACAAAATAAAAAAATATTTACAAACAATTTACAATTTGCAACAAAATATATTTAACATTTTATTTATCAATTATTAATTATTTTTAAATTTTAATTTTTTATTTAATTCCATATCCAGATATCTCGTTAAACTAGATGGCGAAAATTAAGTGCAACACTAAAAAGTATGCTACATTTATTTAATTGATAAGTTCTCCACTCCATTCACTTAAATTCCTTTGATTCTTCACTTAATAATAATAATACAAAAAGATTGAAACTTAAATTCCTTTGAAATAATTAAATTATTTTATTATTTTTTATTTTATTGAATGGAGCTCTAAAAATACGACTACTTTTACTTGAATTAATGATTTCCCCCAGCAATATTTCATTTAGAGTATCGAAGTAATAAAATGGGAATCTTTAAACAGTTTCAGTTTTTATTGATTGTGCAATAGAAAATCATTTCACTTCAGCACAATTGATTGTTTTTCCTTTGCCCCATGCAGCTGTGTGCAGTTTTCCATCAGGGCAATTTTCCCCATTTCCCCCCCAACGCTTTTTCTTCTTTTTTTTTTTCTACTCCGTGCCATCTTTGTCTAGAATCTTCTTCGACTACTTCTTGTCGCTGTCATCTATCAGTGTCCAGTTCAGAAGCGTTCACCTGCTACCGAAACAAATAATAACACACACACACACATATATACACACATGTGCACAGTCTGTAGACCTGCCCCAGTTGTCATTCTGCTTAACCTATCTTCATTAAAATCAGCCCGGTCCGAAGTTATTACCAACATTGCTCACTGGGCTGCTGCTGCCCATTGTTGTTGCTGCTGTTGTTGTTGTTGTTGTCCTGCCTGGCTGATAAGCGACAGTGTAGACATCATAAAAACTTTTATATATACACACACACACGCACACAGAAGGAGAGTCGAACATAGACGTATTTGTATGTGTATCTAACGTAGCTAAATGCTAAAACACAAATTGAAAGCACAAAACACACCAATACACATGAAGTCGTCTAAATTGCTCCACTTTATATACATAGAAATGGTGCGTACGTGTCTGTGTATGTGTGTGTGTGTGTGTGTGTGTGTCTGGGAGAGAGTTGTACACCCGCACCCCAGCGAAAAAGCCGCCCTCACATTGCCGCGTTCTTCATTCGTTCGTGTATCCAAAACACTTAAACATAAACACGTTGTCTGTGCCGGAGTCGCTCACTCTCTGTGTATGTGTGTGTGTGTGTGTATTGGTGTGCGTCCTGTTCGTCCTTTTTCTTGCGTCTACGCACAATATGTTTCGTCTTTAACCCAGCCAAAAAAAAAAAAAAAAAGCTTCGCTCGGCTATCGTCTTCAGCTCCGGCTCTGGCTCCAGCTCCAGCTCCATCCCAGCCTCGACTCGACTCGACTCGCTGTGTGGAAGTTTTAATGTGATTTCTCGTATTAATTTCGACATCGTCATCCTTCGGTTTGCCTGCGTCTTTTCTTTTGCCTTTACCGTCTTTGCTTTTGCCATTTTCTATTTCTTCTTACGCACTTTTATTGCGCTGCTTGCCTGCTTGCGTTTTCGTCTCTATTTGATTTCAACAACGTTGCCTCCTCGCAATTTCTGTTGAGCTCGGCGAATTTTGCTTCAACCACCGCCAGTAACTCCCCCCCCTCCCCTTTCTCTACCCTCTCTTCTTTGCTCTCTCTCTCTTTCTCTTTCTTTGCTTATCCTTTTCGCCTCACCCGTCTGTCGCTCAAGTTGTTTATGTTCCTCTCATATGAAACGCGACATTGTTGCACTAAACGCAACTTGGCGATTTACAACATTTTGGTTACCCACAAAGTGAAGTGGGGAAGGGGGGGAGCCGGAGAGCAGGAGACAAGATAGAGTAGCAGCGGCATTATCTGACACACACACACACGCACACACACACAGAGAACTGAAGACAGACAGTCATCCAGTTAGTTTGTTACCTTTGCTCTATCAAAGTCTGCCAGTAGCCTGCAGAAATGTAGCTCAATCCTCCAAGGGAGACAGTTCCCGAGTGGGCGTGCGGGTGCGAGTGAGGCAGCTAGCCCAGTCTTGGCTGCAACTTGAATATGCTCTCACAAAGGAGTTCTTAGTCACAAAAGGATGCCTTTGTTGGGTTTCCCATTGCAGCAGATGAAAAAGAAGCCCACAACTTGAATTGAACAACTTTACAGTACTTGGGCTCTTTATACATAGGTATATATATATGTCTAGGCATATATCTATATATTTATATGTATGTCTAGTTAAGTCTTAAGTATTTTTAAGTAGTTAATTTGTGAAAATGTTCAAGGTAATTAGCGCAGGTAGAACTTTCAGTTGATGCTCGCAAAGTATCAAAAATTGTTGCATACTCTTAGGCGGGCACAGCAAATGTGAAGAGTGTGCTCTGCAGTGTTGAGTAACATCGTTAGGGCTTAGTTGATATTTGCTTTCAAAATCTTTCAAAGCTTTGAAAAACTGCACCAAACTCGCTGGCAATCGCTTTGTCTCTCTTTCTCTTTCTCTCTCGTACTCCTTCACAACTTGCCACAATCAGACGCAGCGTGTGGCACGCAAATAGCGCAGCAACGCAGCTTACACAGCTTGCAACATGTGGCACGCTCGCCACACTGCCTGCCTAAGCTGGCATCCATCATTGTTGCCACGACTCCTGATGCTCGACTCCTGCCACAGGACACGTAGCCAGGCTGCGTTCCCCACACTCCCACTCTCCTCCACTTTTCCCCCCTTTTTTTTTATTACTGTTTCCACGTTTGAAATTGTGTAGAAAAAGTTTATAATTGCTCATTATGTTTGATTAGGGCTGCAGTTGCGAGGCTCATGAGTGTGAGTGTGCCACACACTGTTGCACGCTTGGTTAGCATATCTTCAGGCACAGATCAAAGCAGAAGCAAACAAGTTGCAAGTGTGTCTAGGGCGAGTGTGTTTGTGGGGAATTGGAGCACACACACACACAGCAGGCTAAACAACTACAACAACAGTTAGAGCGCATAAAACACTTAGGCAACTAAGGGTTAATTGCCTGAAATAATATTTTGTGTAATATTCAAATACATTTCTTGTACATAAATATATCGTCAAAGCTTTTCGAGGCGGGAAAAGCAACAGCAAAAAAGCCAAAAAAAAAAAAAAAAAAAAATGTACACAGTGCCTGCCAGTCCTGTCTGTCCGTCTGTCTGGCTTGCAACAATTGGCAGTCTCGCGACGTCGTCGTCCTTTGTCGTGCTATCGCTTCGCTCTTCCAAGTGTAAACAGTTCGCTCGGTCTGAGCGCAGGCAGCCTTCCAGCGCGCTCGACATTCTTTTCTCACTCAAAAAAAGGCCAAAAGGAAATAGAGAAAATACCAACAGCAACAACAACAGCAACGAGTTCGGCTCGAAATTGCACTCAAATTTTCCATCAATGGACGCTGAGTTCTCTGAACTGATAACAGGCAGCGAAACACATACACACACACACACACACACTGAAACACACACACACTGCCACACACACACACATGTAGTGGCACACACACACACATGCAAATGGAGCTGTTTAAAAAAGCTGTCCAAATCAGGATGCGAGCGAACAACAACATGAGCAGGCAAAAGGCAGTGATAACATGAGTTCTAGCTGAGACAGTTGACAGCACTGAGACACCCTCTAAAAGTAAGCTTCCCTCTCGCTGCTTAATAATCGATAGAGCGCAGGCAACATTTAACAGAGTGGCAGAAACTAAGGAATTACCAGTTAAAGTCGCGTATTCAACAGTAAAATACCTATAAAATACAAACTAGATAATCAGCTTTAACTATACGCGCAGCTAACCCGCCTCAGGCGCATCCCTATAGGGTATCAATATGCGTAACAGCGCGGAAAACGTTTGATAACGCCGCGCGCATAAAAGTATGCTACACAAAAGCAGCCGCCTCCAATTCTTGCACAGTTTTTGTATGTCACTGTATGGGTGTGTGTGTAGTGCATAAGCAAAGGCAAAGGCAAAGGCGGAAATAAAAAGGGCAGCGAGCAGACAAGACAATGAAATTGTCATAAATAACAACGCACTCTCAGCCAGCAGAAAACAACAACAACAATAACAAAGGCAACAATGTCCAACCAGCCGAGTTATTTCTTTTGCTTTTCGTGTTGTTTTTTTTCGTTTCTGCCTCCTGCTTATTCTTGTCTTCGTTCTTTTTGTGTTGGTCAGTAACTCAACTCTTTTCTTCTTTTTGTCATTTTTTATGCCCCAAAGGGTATTTAGTATGAGAGGGTATATTAGGTTTGTGTGCATGCCGAAGTAGATAACAATAACACAGCGTGACCCTTGAGTGGATTTCAGGTTGATAGAGTTGGCATTATGATTATTATAACTAAGCTTGTTTTTCGGTAGTATCTGTTTGGATTGTTGTCGATCGATTTGCAGTGGAGCTTGTGAAGATAGATGAAGAGAGGTAGTTAGATTATGTCTTGGGTTACTATACCTTAACTCTGTGGCTGTTATATATTTATCGATAACTATATTTAACAATGAGTTATCGCTCTAATTACATACCTAATTAATGTAAGGCAATTTATATTCCTATTACTTACGCTTTGCAATGCTGATAAATGCATTTCTCGACACTTTTACTATTGTTCCCGATGTTTCCATCGATACTTATCGATAACAACAAGCTGAAGTTTACCTTAATTGCGGTTCTAGTTAATGCTTGTGTTGATTTCTTCTTATTGCCAGCTACAGCTTCCAATATTAATTTTAAAAGAACAATAAATAGTATTCCCTAAATTCATACTGTAGTTGTTAGTCAATACTATCGATAGTTAACCGATAATTCGCAAATAAAGGTATATTAGACGCAGC
Source organism: Zaprionus ornatus (assembly GCA_018904035.1). Taxonomy (NCBI): domain Eukaryota; kingdom Metazoa; phylum Arthropoda; class Insecta; order Diptera; family Drosophilidae; genus Zaprionus; species Zaprionus ornatus. The sequence goes on along the minus strand of JAEIFZ010000002.1, from coordinate 18,935,073 downwards.
TTTAGTTTCTTTTGAAATTGACTTGTTTATATTTGAATTTAGATCTTTTATTATATCAACTACAGTCTGTTAAATTTCAAGGCAACCTTTTTAACATTTCTACCATACTTATCGATAACAACAAGCTGAAGTTTATCTTAATTGCGGTTTTAGTTAATGCTTGTGTTGATTTCTTCATATTGCCAGCGATAGCTTTCAATATTTTCTTTAAAAGGCACAATATATAGTCAATACTATCGATAGTTATCGATAACACGCAAATAAACGTATATTAAACGCAACTTTAGTTTCTTTTGGAATTGACTTCTTTATATTTGAATTAACTTCTTTTATTATATCAACTCACTTAATAATAATAATACAAAAAAAAAAAAAAAAAAAAAATTAAAAATTAAAAATTAAAAAATTAAAAATTCAGTTAAACTTCAAGGCAACATTTCTAACATTTCTACAACACTTGTTGATCGGTCTCTCAATACTCATCGATAGTATCCATTTTCAGGCTACATCATCGAGGCTAGAGTTCACTTCTAGTTGTCAGAAACTACTGCTTGAACTATTCATTTTCCAAGAACAATAAATCTCTGTTAACAACTAAAACTATCTCTACTTATCCCTGAAATACAAATTTAAGCCACATTAATCGCCGTTTGAATTAACTTCTTTCTACTGCTGCCAACTACTGCCTCAACTATTTCACAGTCAGGGTATGCTCTCTCCTACTACTATTACCTCTTCCCCTCTTCTAACTTGATAACTACTTTTTGCTATCCTTTATTTTTTTGGTCGTTTCCCACTCATAACGGAAATTTCAATGGCTGCTGCTTAAAGTGACTTTTGTTCAACTTTGCGCTCGGCTATCCAAACACCGAGTACTCGCAGTTATCAGTGCTTCCCCTTTCCCTATCCCTCTCCCTCTCTCACTCTCTCTTCAGCTCTCTCTCCCATTCAGTATGTGAATAGAAAGACGAAGGATCGAGCTTAGGTGGGGAGGGGGGGGCACATTAAACTAATGTTTAGTTGCTTTCGTTACAGTTTTTGAGTGTCGACCCTCGAAACTTTGTCAGTAAATCGTGGCACGTGATGGGCATGAGCTTGGGCGTGACAAGGCAAATTGCTTTCTGTATTGAATTGAATTTTATGGCCTGTGACAGTTTGTGAGTGTCGCAATTGTGAATGCTTCCAGTGATTTTACTTCTTTGTTTTGTTATTTTTTTAAGCAGTTTTCATATTGTTTGCTTGAACTTGAATTGAGTTTGAGTAAAAGTTGAGCAAGTGGATTTTAATCTGCTTTGATCGTAATCTATTGTAAACTAGATTTTTTTTCTACCATTTCACAGAGTATTCCGCGTTGAACTTATCCTTGTTGCTCGTCTGGATTGTCTCACTCGTGTTTATCAGTCAATTAAATTGCTCTTCATTTTCGCAATTTCGCCCTTTTGTGCAGTACTGCACACGAAACAATGGACAATTGGCAACTGGAGATAGGTATTTATTCGCACTATGTGGATAACCGTGTGCAGTAATGCTGCAAATTGCGTGCAACAGCAACAGCAGCAGCAGCAGCTTCATTTGTGGCGAAACTCCTTTGTTCATCAGCAAATTGACTGAGAAGTCAATTGAGGAAACAAATATGATCAGATTACACATCGTTTGTGTGAAGGCAGAGGATAATTAAGATGAGGGTTTTTGTGGGAACTGTGTGTGGCTTTGCAGCATTAGCTGGGCTCAATATAAGGCTATCTATTATTTGCACATCAGCTGATATTATTGGATATATATTGAAAAGTTGAAAATATTTATTAATAATGAATTTAATCGACTCTAGCCGGAAACAGCAGCCAGACACACATTAATAAACAGCTGCTATACATCGAATTAAAATCATGGCATACTTTTAAGCGTCGTTGTTATTGTTAAAGTGAACATTGACACCTCGCATAATTACACATAATTTAACCAATAAAAGCTTGCTATTAACAAAATAAATATTATATTTATATATATATTATACTCTTTTGTTTTTAATAAAAGTTATTTTTGCTTGTTTAACAATACTACAATAAAAATTATGCAGGAAATGTAAGTCGTTACAGAATCCTGTTAATTTAACACCACTTTAACAGCGCGCTATATTCATCTACACAAAATCATTGCATAGTTTTACGCGCATCATTTTAGTCTTATTGTTATTATTATTATTGTCGTTAACCGCTCTTAAACAAAAGGCCATAACTATTTAAATTTGAATAAATTATTAGACGTCATTAAACGCATTTAAATCATCTATATCATTAATTCAATTATACATTAAGCTTATCGATAAAATTTCCTCGATTGACACCTATTTTCTACACCGACGCTATTCGACTTTCATTGCATTATATTTGATTATTATTTTGTTGACTAAAAATCGTTACGTGGTGTATTAAAAAGCAAAAAATATAAAAAAAAAAAAACAATAAAGACTCATACAATGTATTTCTCTCCTTTAATCTCTCTTTCTCTCTCTCTCTGTCTGTCTTTATAATGGCGCACACACAGCTAAACTGCAATTATGCAAGCAATTTAAATAAGGTTTTTTTATAAATATCGAAACGAATCGAATCAGCACTCAAACAAACGTAAATGCGATATGCAAATATTTAAATACATTTACATACACAACTTCATATAAAAATGCAACAATATTAATAAAAAATTAAAAGCGAACTCAAAAAAAAAAGAAAAAAAGCTGAAACAAATAAAAAACATAAAAAGAGCCCAAACAATAACAAAGTGTTCATAATTATAAAAGCAAATGTAGTTAATCGTATAAGTAAATATGTTAAATACGCATTGCCAGCTTAAATTGCATCTATATCTTTGCATCCCTGTCGCTGCATCTGTATCTCTATCAGTACTTGCATCTATATTCGCTAAATAAAAACAAATATAAACAAGAAATTATTAAAAAATAAAATGCAAACTCAATTTCGCTCCAAGTCAATATCAATAAAAAAGCAAAATCGCTCCAATCAATCAGCCAATCAAGCGCCCAATCATCAATGCTACTGCCATACAGTCATTCAACCAAAGCAACAACAATAACAACAGCTGCACACACAACAAGCAATGCAACAACAGCAACAACAACAAATGGCAAAAATTTATATCAATTTTAAATGCTCGACCTTAAAAACGCACGTCATTAATTAAGCAAATAAAACGAGTTTAAATAAATGCTAAAACAACAGCAACAATAACTAAAACAACAACAACAACTGAATGCACAAAAATTAAAATTTACATTTAATTTTTAATTAATTATGGAACATTCATCAACGTCTTTGTTGTTGTGTTTGTTCCATTGCCAAAACGATAAAGTCGCCGACGTCGTCGCTTGCTTCCAGCTACATCCCCTTCAGCAACAACAACAACAACAACAGCAACAACAACGATCATTGGGCATTTCAAGTGTGCAACACCGACAACAACAACTGCAACTGGTACTACAACAACTGCAGCAACCAATTCATTCCAGGCATTTGCTGGGTAAGTGGCAAGCACAGCATAGACAGGTAGAGAGTGTGATAGGGCAAGAAAGCGTGGGTGCAACTTCGTATGTACATTTTTTTAGACGGAAATTTATCAAGTCCTTCAAATTAATAAAAAAAAAAATATGTTAACATTTCGTTTCCACGCAATTTTCCATGCAGCAAGCTTGCAATTCAAATTTGGCAACTATTGAAAAACACGAACTGGAAATGTTTGTCTACTTGGAGTACTTTGTATACCCTTTAAAATTTTTATTTTATTTTTTTTTTTTAGTGAAGAATCCGTACATTAATATTGTCTTTAAAAATTAGAATTTGATTTGTGCGAAATGAATTATGCAAACCAGAAATTATTGCTTGTAACTAAAAAGCTTTTAGGCATTAAACGAAAAGCAGATTAATCCTATACCGTGACTATAAAACGTAGCTTTTTGTTGGATTAACTTTAAAACACCTTTTTGTGAAATAAGAATTGCAAGCATTATTAATTTTCTTTTAATTTGAAGTGTATATTGAATCATTATTCATTGACTTCGAAGTTGAAGTAAGCTTTAAGGAACTTTCTATTGAACACAAATCGAAAACAAGTGAAAGCTTTTTTTTTATGTTTATATTGGTATTTCTTTTGTTTTAAATTCAGATTTACATTGAAGCTCTTTTTTAATCAGCTTTGTATAGAAACTTAAATAATTATTTAAGCTCATAGGAAATTGTTAAAAAATATTATATAGAATTATAATTAATTGAAAGCTCTCTTTATTAATTGTTATATTTGTATTTATATTGTTATTATTTCTTATATTATTATTTCTTTCAAATTTAAAGTTTCAAGTTTTCATTAAAGCCCCAATTTAATCAGCTTTGTATAGAAACATAAATAATTATTTAAGCTGAGAGAAAAGTGTAAAGCAACTTTCTTTGGAATTATAATTAATTGAAAGCTTTCCTTATAAATTGTTATATTTGTATTTATATTATTATTATTTTAATTATTATTATTTCTTACAAATTTAAATTCACTTTAAAGCTCTTTTATAATCAGCTTTGCAGAGGCACTTGAGGAATATTTCTAACTAATAGAAAGCGTAAAAAAACATTCTATGGAACTAGACTTAATTGAAAGTTTTATTCTTATTTATGAATATTAATGAATATGAATATACATATATATACAATATATATATGAATATATTACTGTTATATGAAAGTTCAAGTTCCTTTTTAATCAGATATAAAATGGAACTTTATGTTTATTTCATACTCATAACTCCAGCGCATTTGTTATAAATTTATTCCATAAGCTTTGAGACTCTCTACCTCAACTGTGATTCCGTTTGCAGCTGCCGCATATTTGATAGTCAACCACTCGTGTCCGAATTCTGTTAAGCAGTGTATGCAATGCAAGTTGTCAGCCCCACCACGGACCACGAATCAGAATAAAAATGTTGCTCGCTCAGCATTTTCTGCAAGCACTGAAAACATATAAAATTGCGTTAAAGTTTCGCAAAAGGCAACCAGTTTTGCACTCGCTGCGGCAGTCGCTGTGGCAGTGGCAGTGGCAGTCGCAGTTTTGTCTGTTATGAATTTCATATTAGGTACATACGAAAATCCAATAAAAATCACCGAAAGCAATTTTCGTTAGCCGTGGAGCAGCAGCGGCAACAGGATGCGGAGTAAAAAAGAGCAGGAAAAGCCAGACGGAGATTGGGTTGACGGTTGAAGTTTGGTTCGTCTTTTTTCACAGTCATTTTTCAAATGCTCCATTTAGATGGGACACACTCTCTCTTTTCCGACTGTATACCCACACATTCACATACACACACACACACACACACACACACTGAAATTTGTTGCAATTTATCGTAATGGATTAAGGGGAAACGTGTTGCGACATGTTTTTTTTTTTTTCAGCCGCCTTCGATTTGCCAGGACGAGGCAAATGCATTTTCTGCTTCGTTCGGTTGATTCGCAACGAGAGTTGCTTAATTTGCTTTTAATTCACTGAAAGGGAAAAAAATGGATACCCTTTAGGCATGACAGACCACTTAAAGAGTATGCCAAGCGCAAAATGAAAATACTTGCAAGTTTTAAATTTACAGCAAATATATTTCCCCAGACATAAAATCTATGCAGCGTATCTTCTAGTTGTGCACACTGGAAACTACAGTTTTTTCTACGGCTCTTCTATTTTGTATTTAATGCCCAAGTTAATTGCTGCAACTGCAATTGAAAAGTCATCGGGCCGCTTTCATATCTCTTTTTTTTCTATGTTATTTTTAGCAATCCACTTGAATTGGGCAACTTTTTTAACAGGCAGAGTATTTTCAAAATATTTTTATAAGCTCCAAAGAGCTTCGGCTTAATCCCTTTTGCATATACATGCATAGATAGTTTTTTGTTTACGCTCTTATTGCATTTTAATTGTTCGAAAATGAACTTATTTTGAGCAGGGTAAAGCTGGCACTTTCTTTTGATGCAATTTAGATTGCATAATTTGGGGATTATTTTTGAAAATTGTTCTCCACTTTGTTTTATTAAAAATTCAGTGGATAAAATAAAGAATTTTAGCATAACTTGTGTTGCACAAAACCCAAATAACTTATTCAAAATATACTTGAAGTATGTTTGAGAATAATATCGTGTTTTTTTTTCTTAAAGTATAAGCAACTCGATTTAAAATAAAAAAACAAAACCAAAATCCAAATTAAAAATAATATTCTAAACCTTTAATCCTTAATCTTCTTGTTAAATTTAGCAATATTTATTGAAATCGATCAAAATATGTATCGATGACTGTCGCTAACATCTTTGTGTTAAGCAAATTTAATATTAACATAGCATTAAGCTATGTTATGTTAACTAGGAAAAATGCACTGTAATCTATCATAATATGTATCGTTGACAGTTGTTAACATTGTTATGCTAAGCTTATGTAAATAATGTGTTATGTTATGTTAACTCAAGTTTGGCTAACAGCAAGTTGCTTTGCTGCGATACTTCTCTATCGATAAAGTGATAATGCGTATCGTCCTAACCTCAGCTCCTAAAGGTGTCAGAGAAAGATAAATCTGATTAGGTTTATGTTTTGAGTGATTTTCCTGTTGCTCATTAAGCTGCTCATTTTGAGCTTTTGCATTTCCGCACAAAGAATAAATGTATATGCAGACCAAAAACCAAATATATTTGGTGATATAAATACGTTGTTGCACTACTGGTCAGCTTGTCGGACGTTTGTCATTTTGGCTGAAAAGTTCATTTCCCCAGTTGTCAACAGTTTATAATAGTTTTTGCTTTTGTGTGCGACCGGGACAAGCGAGCGGATGAGCGGACGAGTGAGTGAGTTCGGCGAGCGGATTGAAACCGAAACCGAACCGCTGCAAACAAACCCCAGTTAGAGAAGAGGAGATTGCCATTTGTTTGATGTTCCAAGCTGTTTGTGTGCATGTGTGTGTGTGTATTTAGTTGGCCATTTCTCCATGTCTGGTACTGTCTGTGTGTCTATCTTTCAATTCCAGTTGGTTTATTTCAACGCAAGAGCGTCTGAAGCAGCATCTCTCTTCCATGCAAATCTGTTTTGCTGATTAAACCTAAATAATGTCGAGCGTTTCCTTTGCTGTGGCTGCCACTACCGCTTTACCTTGCCACCCATTGCCATCCAAGGCGCATCCCCCCCTGCCCCCGTCATTCGGTTTGTCTGTTTACTTTAATGCCTGGCCAGCTGACGTTTTATAGCCAATGGCAGAGTGTATAATGGCCATGTGATTAGGTACATCTTGCCCAGGGGCACTGGGGAAATCACGGTAGGTCACAACAAAGTTAATACTCTTCTTAACTCTCCCCACACATACACACAAATTGTGAATTGTGGTCGAAAGCATCTAAAAGATCTCTTATTCTTTTTTAGAATCAAGCAGGTTAGCCTCACTTTCAGTTTGTTTTGCCAAAGTAAAAAGTATTAACTTAGCAAGAGCTAAAGAGAGGTCTAGTCTATGATTCGTATCAGGATACATAGTACAGTATATACACATATTATATATAATATCTTACATGCATATATGTTATATAGAATCAATTACACCTTGTTGTACTGCAAATAACTCAACCTAGTACAGTTTTGCATAGTTGGAAAGAAACAAATTAATTACTTATCTAAATCCAAACTTAAATGTTGCAAAGTCTTCACAATTTTCCAGTACTCTAGGCAAGGGCACACGAATTTGCCTTGCACCACCATTGAAAATTGTGCAATTTATTTGTAGCTTTTCTTTACCTTCTACCAAATCTGAGACAATTTCCAACTTATAAAGAGGGCCGAGCCGAGCCGGGCCGGGCCGGGCCTGCATTTGTATAATAACACAGTTGAGCTGCCGGTTGCAAGCGTCTGCTTCCGTTGTAGTTGTTGCCCCTGCCTCTGGCCCTTCCTCTCTGCCACGCCCACTAGCCACTTGTTGTAGCAGGTCTTTTTTTTTTTATAGCCTGCTTGGCTGTGCTTTATTTCCTTTTAGCCTGATGCTGCTGCCGTTCCACGTTGCACATTGCACGTAGCACATTTTCAATTTAATTTCTGTCTGAGTGACTCTTGTCCCTGCTACTGGTCGTATACCTTACTCTCTCTCTGTGTGTGTGTGTGTGTTTGTGTGTGTATGTGTGTCTGTGTTGGTGCCAGTGTGTATGTGTGCCTGTGTATGTGCGAGTATTGTCCTCGGGCTACAGACGCGCGTTTCCAGCCTGCCATTGTCTTTGGCTTTGTTTGCAGTGCCATTTCCTTTGCGCCAGTCGCATTTGCAACATGAAATTAACTTGTGTATTCCCCCTACATATATATGACACTCTCTCTCTCTCTCTCTGTCGCTCTCCCTCTTTGTGTCTCTCTTTACAACAGCTGCAACAGCAACAGCTGCAACAAAGACAGAAACAACAAGAGCTACCCAAATAGATTATAGCTGAATATAAACGATTCTTTTGGTCGTCAGTTTAATTAAACTGCGCCAATGCCTGCAAATTGTTTTAATGTCAGACACTCGACTCGACTCGGCGACTCGAGCCCTTGGTCTCGCATTTGTCTGTCATCCACTGACCCAGTTTAAGGGCGTATGGGCGTGGGCGTCGGGGCGTGGCTGCCATACAAAGGCTGCATATGTGTGTGTGGGGGGGGTATTTACTGTGTCGTCAAGTTGATGCTGCGCATTTGCATAAGAGAACGATTAAGTAATTAAAAAAATAGGAATAAAAACAGAATAAATACCAAAAGACTTTACTTCAAACATATTTAGCTAATTACATATTTAATATAGTTATTTTTTTATTTGTTTTTAAATACAATTTAAAGTGAAGTAAAAACTTTTCAATTCTTAAGAATATTTCTCCCTGTGATGTTAAGATACTATATTATGATGTACGGATTCTTCACTTATAATAATATTTAAAAAAAAAAAAAAAAAAAAAAAAAAATTATGTTTCTACTTCACTTATTTTGTTATAGTGTTTGGTAATTCCTAAGAATATTTCTCCACCTTGTGATGTTAAAATACAATATTATGATGTATGGATACTTCACTTATTAATATTAAAAAAACAAAAAAAAAAAAAAATTAAAGCTAAAAATTTGAATGTGAATTTTCGCACTCTCTTGAGTGATCCGTATGCATTTATATTTTTTTTTTTTTTTTTTTTATATTATTATAAGATGTATTTATAATGAATTTAAAATAAGGTTTAATAATTTCAATTCTTATATAGATAAAAAGATAATTGAGTCCATAGTCTGTACTCAATTTCCACTGTTAACTTACTGCATATGCACAGAGTGAGATTTTTGCCAATGCTTTGATTGTCTGTTGCTTGCAGCAGCAGATGCTGTTGCTGTTGCTGCACTGATTGTTGCCTGTGATTTTGCTGTTGTTGTTGTTGTAATTACAAAGCACTTGTTGTTATGGCTTTGAGCTAACAAAAGCGCTGGCTGGCTGGCTGGGCATGTGTTCAATCTGCCACGCCACACACACACAAACCCCCAACCGCCCGGAGCTCGTCCATTTGCCGACAGTGTTTTGAGAGCGCAGCAATAACCGCACTTGAAAGCGCGCACAAAAGTATGCAGCACTATTTGCCAAAATGACTTTTGACGCTCGTCGACCGCGTGGGCCCCCCCCCTCGTGCTTCTACTCTCGCTTGGCTATATTTGCATGTGCTCTCTGTACGAGTGTGTGAGTGAAAGTGCAAGTGTGAGTGCCAGAGTGCAAGGGTGTGTGTGTGTGTCTGAGTACGTGTGTGTTAGTGGGCGAGGATAGTGGCGGTGCTTATCGGCATGTTAGTGCTGTCGACTGCTGCCGCTACTGCTGCCAACTGCTGGCATTGATGCCAAAGGGCAGCCCACTCTGCCTGCACTCTGCACTCAGCGCGCCTTTCCAATGAAAAACAATTTTCACTCGGTTCTTTTTTCTCCGCTTTTGACTATCGAAAAATAACTATAAACGCTTGGGGAAAGTACATCAATTTGCTTTTGTGCACTTATTTGCGCTGCACTGCAGTTAAAGTGTGGACAATTTTGTGATTAGCTGATAATGGCGCTGGAAATAGCTTAACTATGTGTATATTATAGCAGGCCTGCTCTTTGTTCCTTAATAGCTTCTGCCGTTTATTTATAATACTCCCTGCATTTCACACCTTTACCTGTTCAAATATTTACGCCATAAAATTAAAAATCTCTTATCGGTAACAAAGTCACTTTTTTCCCGGGAAATATTCTTAGAAAAAGTGCTGCATAAAATGCAAGCAAAGTCAACAGAGCGCCAAAAAAGCGCTTGGACGGCGATTTACGTTGAGTTTTCCTCGTTCTTTTACTGCTCTCCTCTCCCCTGGCAGCTATTGAAGCATGAATTTAAACAAATTTGCCCGACGTGCCCAACGTGCCTGGATGTGTGTGTGTGTGTGTGTGTGTGCCAAAGGGTTCAATTATGAACAGAGCTTTTGTGGTGACAAAGCGGACGCCTAAAAGCTTATCCCCAGCCTGGGCAAACATGGCTAAGCGGGGAACCAGTTGAGGAACTCGTTTTTCTGAATGGAGCAAAACACGAAAACTCAGCACGCCAAGCTGCTGTAATGTGTGAAAAATGTTGCCCTCGAGGTGCAAACTCTGTCATCTGGGGCATAAACGCCTTCAACTTTGGCGCCCATGCGTTGGTTTCCATTTTTTTTTTTTCGTTCTCGTTCTCGTTCGCGCCTGCAACTTTCGTTGGCCAAATGGGTTGCGGTCGCATGGCTGGTGGGGGCTAGAACCAAGAGCAAGAGCAAGCCTTCAATTTCAAGGCTCATTGTTCCAAATTGAGGCATTGGCGAAGCATTAAATTGACTTTAAAACTTTTCACCTGCCTGCAAAAAAAAAAAAAAAAAAAAAAAAACAAAACAAGGCGACAAAAAACGAAACTAAACTTGAAATTAATTAACCGCGACAAGGGCAAAAAACCTCAGGGAACAGCGAAGTTGGAGACGAAGCTAGAAGCTGTGGCAGATGGGGAGTGAGGTAGATGGTGAAGTAAGCAAAAAAGTAGGAAATTTTATCCAGAATCCTGTTGCAATTTCAACTTTTCACTCAGCTTGTTTCATTTTGTCTCGTTTCGCTTTTGTCGTCGGTTTGCTCTCCCTTTTCCTTGGGCACATAACTCATAAAGCCTAATTACCAAAGCAGCTGACGCGGCTCATAGACAAAATAACAGAAATAACAGGCAAAGCACAGGCTAAAGCAACTCGCAGAGAACAGCGCGGCAAGAGCTCGCGGTTTGATATGTACTAGAATTGAGTGAAGTTATGTGCAAAGGGGAGTAAGATAAACTGCAAAATTTTAGCCAAGACGAAGCTTGAATACCCTATATATACAAATGTATGCCAAATTATTCCTTACTTTGGGAAATATTTACAAAAATTTGTATAAAAGCAGCTGCAAGTATATTGTTTATTAACTAGCCCCGCTTAAAAGTATGCAATGCCTTTGCACTGTTGTTTAACAGAAGCATGTTAAGAGCTAATGTAATTGTTATTTATTGCAATCGATTAGCAGCTTTCATGACTCTGTAAACTTTTAACATTGTTCTAGTGTTATCAGAATTGATTAGCAGCGCACTTGACTCGAGTATGAAATACTCTTTGTACAGCTATAAAGCGATCAATTTTCCTAGCTTTATAGCTCTGCTCCACCTCAATTTCTTCTTTTCTCAAAATCACGTTTATTCCTCCTGCGTTCGTGGGAGTATTGCCAGCATTAAGACTTATCTATAAAGCACGCTGCGATGTATTCGAAGCGTATTTGCCGTGCCGCGCACGTGTAAATTATTGTGGCCTGAATGGGCGACGCCTGAAACATGCTACGGTATTTTGCTGTTCTTTTTTTTGCTTTGCCATTGCTGTTGTTGTTGTTGTTGCTGCTGCTGCTGTTATTGTTGTTGTTGTGGTGCCGCGGCAACGCTACACGCAGCCTCGCCGCATGTATTTCAATTACTGCATTTCTCAGTCAGTTGGCAGCGGCTCTCGAGCCCCGCCCATCCCGGCTGTAAAGCGTTCCTCGGGCTCCTCGCAGCATTTTTTTATGGATTTTTAATTTACGCCAGGCGCGCGCTGTTTTTCTTCTGCTCCCTCTCCCGTTTTTGTTGTTTTGCCTTCTCGCGCTTTTACGCAAATTCATTGTTTTAATTTACTCAAGTTTGTTGACCGAAAACAAAAACTAATCAATGTGTGTGGCAGGGGCGAGTGAGAGAGCGAACGAGGAAGAGAGTGGAAAAGGGGCACAGGGAAAGCAGGCCTGCCCTTTGCCCCTTGGCGCAGCGAGGTGACAATGTGCTGCGTGGAAACGAGGTCAAAGCCTAAAATAGGGTTTAACAGTGTACACTTTTTAATTAAACATTAAGTCTGGCAGAGTTACATTTTTTTTTTTTCATTTTCTGGTTTTGCGGTTTTCCCGCTCAAAGAACTGCGTATTTTCATTTCATTTTTCTGCTTTTGATTTCTTTTCCTTGCCGTCGACTCGACCAACATTTGGCATTTGCTTTTGGGGCTTCTGAAGCAACCGCAGCCCGCTAAGTTGTGGCCAAAATATAACAACTTCAAAGGGCAATGGAATGAAGGGCAAACAACGAGAGGGGATTAGCTAATGAGATACAGTCGAAAGATGTGATAAGGCCACGAAGTGAGGAGAAGTGAGAGGCAGACTAAAAAAACGAGAGGTAGCTTTTAATTTTACTTAAAAGACCACAAGATATTGAGCTTAAAAATAACTGCGTAAAATTATTATACGTAAAAAGATCTGAGCGAAAACTTAAAACTAAAGTTTATTTATATATTTATTAAAATAAGTCTGCAACAAAAACTAAAAAAATTATCTTTAATCGAACTTATTTTTAAGATTTTTTAATTTGAATGAAAACTAATTTTCCATTCGATTTCTCTCTTGATTTCAGGCAACATTTCAACACTAAACGAAACAACGATATTTAAGTGAACAAGCGAAACAAAAAAAAAAAATATTTAACAACAACAACAACAGCTGCTACTTACGGTTTCTCCAGCTCTCTGAATAAGCAGTGCAAATTATGTAAATTAAAAAAAAAAAAAACAAATACAAAACAAACAACTACAGAAAAAAAAACTCTGCTGAAAATGCGTGACCAGAAAGTCGGAAATTAAATTTGCAACAGCAATAACCTCAAAAAAGGAAATAAATAAAAGTAGTGCAAATAAACCGCAGCAGCCGAAAATCCGAAAGTAAAAGCAAACAACAAAAAACAGAAAAAAAAAAGAATAACTGTAAAGAATTAAGAAATTCCGGGGGCAAATGTTTGCTTGGATTAAAGACAAATTGCAGAGAATTGAGAAATTCACGTAGAAAAATGCAAAACGCGAGTTAAGCGAAAAGTAAGCAACAAATAATCTAAATTGGTTTTCCCATAGGGAGCACAGTTTGTTGCAGTCAAGCTGCTGAGTTGAACTTTGAACCCGCGACGCGCGTTTGCCATTTGGCTCCAGTGTTAATCACAGCAACGTGTCGAGGACGAGGCAAGGGAAACAAGTGCAGGACGCAGAGCGCAGGGCGACCGTCACATTGTTGCACTCACTTTCACTCAGCAACAACAACAGCAATAGCAGGAGCAGGAGCAGCAGCAGCAACAACAGCAACAACGGGGCAGCAATTCAACCTAAAAACAAGGCAAACAACAAACCAAGGACATGGACTCGCCGTCGTCGTGCACGCTGTTTGTCGTGTTGATCTTCCTTGTGATAATTAAAGGTGAGTGCTTTGCCCTCTTCTCGTTTGCTTTTATCACACTTTCGCTTTGCAAATTCACTTCGTGCTGTGGGTAATGGGAAAGTCAGGCAAACGTTTTTAGCTGGCCCTAATGAAATAATTGTAAACATTAATTAATTAATGAAATGAAAATTGAATTTTAAATGCAATTCATGTTGTATTCATGGTTTTCTTACCCTTCGACCTACATGACCCCTGGCCACCTACAGCTCTTCACTTATGTAATTACAAATATTTAAAATGACCTCGTTGCTTTAAGTTAGTTTACATACCTAGTTTAATCATAATTTAAATAATTTACATCAAATTGAGTTTCTTTTCTCACATTTGTCTTATAACTTTGGCGTATTTTGAATAACTTTCACCGTTAACATAGTCTTAGATGCTGAAGAATGGTAAAATGTCTGTTAGTACTCCTTTTTAACAGTCTGTTGCTCATTTGTTGAGATATGTTAATGCTAATTCAGCGCTTAACAGGCAGAACTTTAACATGTATAAGTAGTGCACAAACTTAACATTCTGTTGTTAATTAAGAGCCGTTTTTAAGAGATGTTAATTGTAACAATCTATATACAACTAACATATGTTAATAGTGCTGTAGCTTAACATTCTCTTGTCAACTAACCGCGATTTACATGCTAATGTTAACAATCTGTAAATAACAGGAAATTATCTTGAAACCGTCTGTAAGTAACAGGAAATCTTGTAAAATACGAATTCAGAAATGCTCTTAAATTGAATGTTTATCAATGAAATTCAATTGAAATTGTGTAAAACAATTTCGCTGTTTGCTTAGCTCAGAAACGCAACAACTGTCTGCTACTGCACATCTTGAATGTGTGCCAAGCCAATCCTTGTGTGGCACTATCAATGCGAAATGCACAACTCTCTGGACTATGCATAAATCTTCTTGTCACATTACAAACATGCCACAGAGCACGGTGACTACGAATGCGACTTCGACTTCGACTTCAACTGCAGCAGCAGCAATAGCAGCTTTCTACTTTCTTTCTGCTTGCACCGCCACGACAGACGGACAGAGACATTATTCAATTCCACATCGGATTTTTCAATTTTCTTTTTGCAACATTTTCACGGCACTTTAAGCAGGCCAAACAGACAAAGTGTAGAGAACGTGGCGCAAAAGCCACACATGATACATAGTGCACACACACACACACACAAATACAGACATCTGTTATACATACATTGTAAGTGTGTGAGTGCTGCAGTTACATGGGTAAATTCCCACGCAGCCAGCTATAAATTCACATTGTCGCCGAGGAGATCGCCCAGAGCCAAACTTGGTCATATTTTTTAGTTTGCTCAACTCGCGAGCAAAGCGAGAGCACAGGAAAAAATAATACGCGGCAATGAGACAAATATTCAAGTAGTGAAGAACTGTGAAAAGAAAAAAAAAAAAAAAAAAAAACACAGAATAGAAGAGCAGAAAATAATACTCGTACAATTGTCAGAGTGAGCCCCAGGAGAGCCTACTTCAAATCTAAAGCTGCTCCCCAGTGTGCAGCAGCACACTCTCACACACTCACACATACACCATATACACCATATAGACTGTCACACACATATAGACATGGCTTTGGCATCGTAGTTCGTTCGTTGGTTCTTCTTTTTTTGTTTCTCTCCAAACTTGCATGCAGTCGAGAAGTTGTTTTTTCTGGCTCGTTGAGTTGGGTCGGCTTCAGTTTTTGTCGAGGGTTGGTTATGGGGGGGGGTGGGGTTTGCTGGGAGGCAGGGGAAGTCTCATGTGTTACCCACTGTTGTCAAAAATAACAAGCAGCGACGCACGATTCGCAATCCTCAATTCTCCAAATGCTCACGTTGTTCCAAATGCATTGTTTCCACTTTTCACATTGCGGCATGCGAGGCATGCATGGGGTGGAGCATTAGTTAAATCAACAGCTGCAGCTAGTTCATGGTGAGCAAATTTAAAAATAACGAGCAGAGCTTATTTATAAGTCGGATTAGGTATATAGTCAGCAAGTGAGTGCACTGCAAAATGTTGTTCAGTTGTGGTAACTCTGGATTTGTTAGATATTCCCATTTAATGACTAAGGTAGCAAACATATATCGACAAAAGCTGTATATTTGTCTGACTCATATAAAAAGTAAGGTGGAGCTGTGGCAACTCGAGAATTTAAGAAGATTTAGGTGGTGAAATGTCAGATTAAGTTGTGGCAACTTTACAACTTAAACAAATAACGAGATATGGATACTAGAACATGCATTGATATTAGATCATTGATTTGTTTATGGTAAGTGAATTCGTACACAAATTGATCGATAAATAATCTACATCTTTAGTAAACTAAACTACAAATTCTTCAGATGTCTGTGCTTTCTTTCATCTAAGGTAATAAAAGTGAGGTTAAGTTTTAGCTCTAGAGTCTTAGCAAATTATGAACTTAAGAGTGCATTCATGAGTGCACATACAAATTGATTGACAAGAAAAGGTATCTAAATTTATAGTAAACTAATCTAAAGTCCATTTAAATTTCTGAAGAATCTTTAAATTGATCTGCTTGTTATTATTTACGTCAGGAAAAGTGAGGTTGTGTTCTGGCAAGTCTAAACTTTCAACAAATAACGAAATAAAGATACCTAAACATATTTCAGATTAATAAATATATTGATAAATTGTAACTAACTAATCTAAATCTGATGATTTCTATAACTTCCTTTCATTTGGAAGAAAAAGTGAGGTTAGGTTGTGGCAGCTCTAGAATTTCAACAAAATACCAGATAGAGATGGCTAAACAAATATAATTAATTTCATCACCTAAATTCGTATAAAAACACGATAAATATATCGATAAATTGTAAATAATAAATCTAAATCTGATAATTTCTATACCTTCCTCTTATATAGAACACACAAAGTGAGGTTAGCCTGTGGAAACTCAAGAATCTTAACAATATACAATATATAAATACCTAAAAAGGCAAGCATAGTTAGGCATTAATGTGTTTATCTGAATTTATACAAAAAAACGATAAATTTATCGTTAAATTGTAGAAACATAATCTTAATCTGCCGGTAACTTATCGAAAGTTTCCTTTCTTGGTATTATATGTTTAATTGAAATCAATTTCATATGTTTTCCTCAATTGAACTTGGCTAATTAGAGCCCCTTCTCAGAGTGCACAATTTAAAAAGTAATTAATCCGAAAGGCTTCAGGAAAACCCGCACATAGTTAGCTCTCAACAAGTGACAGCTAATGCGGACTTGCTGCCGCCATCCCCGCTGCTGCTGCTGCTGCTGCTGCTTCCACTGTCCAGTGGAAACAGCTCAAACAGCTGCCACTCAAACGCTCCATAACTGTCTGACTGTCTCTGTTGCTTCTTCACTCCTCTCCTGCCCTAACCACGCTTCGCAGCGCTATCTTGCCCTGCAACACTACGAAAGCCTCTTATTGTTTATTACGACTTTTGTTTTTGTTTGCTCTCAGTTTTGTTTTTTCTTTGACGTGTTGTTGTCATTGTCGTTGGTGTTGTTGTTGTTGTTTTCTTTGCCCAGCTAAGTTATAAGTTAAGCATCGCTGTGGGAGCAAACTGGCAAATCTTTTGCTCTCTCTCTCTCTCTCTCTCTGTCTCCCTCTATATTAACTTCATGTTCGCACTCCCTCCCACATATACTCGCTGACTTTTTCGAGTGTCTTTGCCCTCTGTCTGCCGCACACAAAGACATGGAGACAGAGAGACAAAGACAAAGAGACAGAGACTAATGAAGATGGCGTCGCATTCGCATTCGCCATCGCTCCATCCGCCATCGCTTTCGAATTTTCATTCTCATTCTCATTCTCGGATTCGGATGCGGATTCGTGGCCAGGACAAATATTTTCAATAAGCTTCGCGTAGCTGTAACAAAGTGCGCACTGATTGGAAAATCAGCAGTTGAAAATTGCCAAAAGCGAAGAGCAGAAAGCAGCCTGGGAGCACGAAGGCGGGGCAGGAGGAGGAGGAGGAGGAGCAGTGTGGAACGTGGAAAAGTGCTCGAGTGGAAGGGGAAAATACAATATTTCAGAGATTCAGCCGCATGTTGTCAACTTGTTGTTGTTGCCAGTTGGCAAACGCATAAATTTCATGGCGATTCCAGAGGCTCTGCGCACCTTGAAGCACCTACACACACACACACAAAGAGAAGAAGAGGGAGAGAGAGAGGTAGTCGCCTGGGGAGAGGGTATACAATATTGCCGGTCATATATTTTGTTTTTAAGGCATTTTATGCATGCCGAAAAATTTAAATCACATAAATTTCTATTGGATTTGCGTGGCAAAGCCCGAGCCCATTCAAAGTGTCCCCAGCACAATGCGGACTTAACTGCAGTTAACTGTTTGGAGGCCTCTCCATCCAAGGGGGGGGGCGTGGTCAGCACCGAAAAAAGCACATGCAATTTGCTTTGGGGACTCGTTTATTTCACTCTAATTGGAATTGTAAAAAGTAATTGAAACGTCAGCTGAAAGTGAAGGGTATCAAATTTGGTTTTGCCATTTTAAATATACAAACAGTATTTCTTTTATTATAAAATATATTTTAATAAACTTTCAATAAATCGTAAGATTCAATAAAAATGCCAAGGGGATTGTAAAATTTTATTTTTGTATTTTATTTGAATTTTTTGGTTGATTTTCAATTGTATCAATTACAAACAGTATTAATTTAAAAGGAAATACATTTTAAAAAAGTTTAAACCATGACAAATATTATTAAAAATGTTGAGAGAATGTAGAATTTTAGATAAATATTTTTTACAATTTTTTGTTCAATTTTAAATTAAGTTTATATTATAAATAGTTTTATAATTAAAATTTGCAAGAAGTATTTATTTAAGTGGTAAATACATTTTATTCATTATTATTCATTTCATCATATAAAGTAAAATAAGTAAATATAATTTATAATTTTTTTTATTGTATTTTTAGTTTTTTTTTAAATTAATTCTTTTTAGTTGTTTAAATTGTTAAGTCTTTAAATTTAATTCATTAGCTTAGCTCCATAGATTTTCTGTATGCATTTACCCAAATGCGAAGTAAATCCCTCTGTCTGTTTTACGATTGATTTGGCACAACAATTTGGCTTAAAAGTTCAGACCACACACAGATACACATTCACAGACACAGACACACACAGGCAGGAAAACTTACTTATCCGCTCTCGGTGGTTGTGCTACATGTTTTGCCTTAGTGTTGGCAGTGCTAAGCATTCCATGGAGGCAAGTTTCACTGGCAGCAGTAGCAGCAGCGGGAGCAGCGGTAGAGGCAGCAACAACAGTTACGGCAACTTGGCACCCACTGGCACCGTGGAGGCAGCCAAAGTTTCAGCCCCTGTGGGAGCTGGCACCGACGCCTGCAGGTAAAGCGGATAATCCACGTTGAGGGGCGGCAGCGCCGACTTGGGCTTCCGCTTGACGACGCCGTCAAAACATGTTGCTCTGCAACTGCACGCATAAGTTTCAAGGCCGCCAGCGGAGGCATTGAAAGAGAGGGATGGATGGGCTTCAATGGGATGCGATGTCTGTCGCAGCTAGGCAAGCTGCACTGTAAGAAAAACAAGTTTTAGTTACGCGCTCTGCACTTCCGTGGCGCCATCTCAACTTTACAACAAGCTGCCTTGGATTGGATTTTGGAGTTAGTCTCGTAACCTTGTCCCAGTCTTGAGGGAAGTGCGGTGTGGGCTGGCTGCACCTGTAGGGTGCGGCGACACATGAGTCAGCTTTGCTGCTACTGCCGCCAGTAAACTTTGCAAATAAGCATTTTTTATACTCAAGCCTCATTTCCCGCGCTCGTCGCTAGATCGTAAAAGAAAAACTTAGTGCCTGCGCCTAAATAACCGTAAACGGCACTCGTGGGTCTCTCAGACAACGCGCAAGAGAGGAGAACACAACAGAGAGCCAAACTTGATAGGCATAAATTTACTGTAATTTAACGCATTCAATTACAAAAAAAACAAGCAGCAGAAAAAAACAACTTGCGCCTTGCGACTTACTTAAAAATGTCATAAAAAGAAAACAACAAAAGAGACCTATAAACGACTGTGCTCGACAATGGCAGACTGCCGTGCGGACCATTGCAATGGCACGACCGACTTGAGCATACCCAGCAATCAAAACTTTAATAAGAGTTTTGGTTTTATTAGGTGAAGTTGCTTACATACTGTGAATTGAGATATAACAGATTACTGTTATGTTAAATTATATTTTTTCTGTTATTTGACAGAGCTGCTGTTATTTGTTTTCTTTTAACGATGTCTGCTTAATTATTGAACATTACAGATAAATTAGAGTATAAGCGGCTTTTATTTAACAGAAGTTCTGTTAATTACTTACAGTTATCGATATCTGTCCGCACTTATAATTGATTAACACCTCAGATAAGTAAAGAAATTGCTTGCTGATATTTGACAGGGCTGCTGTTAATATAAAGTATTAAATAGCACATTAAAAAGGAGCAAGAAAAGAAAAACAAAAAAATAAACTACATAACTGTGTGAAAGTTTGTCATATTTAATTTTATGTTATGTGCAACAGTTGCTGCTTCAGATTTACAGGCAGTGTGTGTTTTATGGCAAAGTAACTTTGCCAACAGATGCAGGCGATGCGCGGCGCATAAAAAAGATTTACAAAAAGATAGGAGAGAAAGAGAAAGAGAAAGAGAGAGGGAAGGAAAGAGCAGAGAAGAGTAGAGAATAAGATAACAAACATATATCAGTTATTCAATTATTTTGCTGCCAATTTTGCTTGTTTTATGGCGAAACTTATCAGTCTTAGCCGTTTAACAGAGCTCTGTTAACAGCTGCTGTTGCAATAAATCCTTAACATTTTATCAAATTCAACGAATAAAATGCAGATAATCTAAAGAACATGCTAGAGATTTATTTGTTTTTTAATATCATTTTAAATGCTCTGCATAAATTAAATACAAAATTAAAAATCCAGACAATTCGCAGCTGTTTGCCAGCCACTCGATGGATACACTAAAAGCATTTAAAAAGAAGAGGTGAAAACAAAAAAAAAAAAAGCGAAAAAGAGAACAGAATTCAAAAAAAAAGGTAGAAATAATTGCGCCCAAGGCGACTACAAAGCGAATTACAAACAGAGCCCAAAGGCGCACAGGCAGCCCCGCGGCGCCACGGCGCCTTAATGTATGCAATGCCAGCGTCAGCCTAAATGAATGTTAGTGTGTATAAAGACTCTCGCTCTCTAAATGCCAGGCCAGTACTATATGTGTGTGTGTGTGTGTGTGTGTAGACAACCCAATTGACTTACAAGCAACGTTTTCCACCTACCGAATGGCGAAAGAGAAGAAAAAAAAAAACATGCAAATTTCGTGGCACAGCGCGAGTTGATGCCTTTGTGTTTTTGTTGTGCGGCGATTTGCATAGCGCCCAGGCAACAACACAGAGCCAGAGCTACACAAAGCTTCTGTCTCCATGGTGACATTAACAGTGGGAAGCACAGCCAAGCGTAGGAGGGAAGGGAGAGTTTATCAGGTTTAGTCGGTCAGGTGAGCTGCTGCCGCTGCCGTGCCGGCCGACCCAATGACTGACTTTGCCAAACGGCCTGGCATTGAGTTACTTTCACAAACACAGATGTACACACACACACACACACACAGTCACACATACAGTCACACATACAGTCGCACACAAATGTAGACACTCACAAACACAATCACATTACAAATCTCTGGAACGAGCAGCAACGCATCCAGGCGGCACGTAACGCTTTTCAAGGATATACTGGGATGCGCATGTTTATTCCCGTTTTTCTGGCCCATTTTTATGCTCAATTCCAGTGAGCGAAGCTGGCAGTGAGCAACGAGACGAGACGAGACGAGACGAGATGGGACGAACGAGAGCGGAGCATGAGTGGCGGCGTCTCTTTCACTCAAAGCTGCGTGGGTTCATTCAATAGATTTTCCCTGCATTTCGTATACACACGCGTATTTATCAATTTGCCCGTATACAGATATACCAGTATATATATATTATATGCGTGTGTATGTGTTTGTGTGCGTGTGTGTGTGTGTGTATGCTGAGCTCATAATTGACAGACAGCTGAATATTTTATGTGATTTCGTCGTCTGGCCAACAACATTTTGCAACCACTGTGCAGGACATTTTGGTTGCTGCTGTCGCTGTCAACAGGCAAATTTTCGACAGTTGCACGCTGCACGTTGCAAAGTGCGTTACCATGTTGTAGACTGATTCATTCCCCCCCCCTCCCTCCTTTGCCGCACTACCCGTTTAATTGTGCCCCAAAACGGCAACGTTTTAATTAAGAAATATGCACTGAGCTGAGCGGCACACACACGCAACACTGCTTGCCACATGCCACACTGCTATACGGCAGTGTGTGGCAGACGACTAGTCCATCAACACAGCTGAGAGTGCTAACCCAAACCCGAACCCTAACTTGGTCGCAATTGTCACGGCGCTCCGCAAGCATGTCAAGGATGCCGTCGCTAGCTAGAAAGCCTAAGAGGAAGGGCAGATGCGGGGGCAAGAGGTCGTTCTGTGTCTGTGTGTGTGTGTGTGTGTGCGTGTGTGTGGCATGCAGCAGCACCTGGCCTGTGCGCTATCTGAGTGCGTGTTCGTCTGTGTGTGTGTGTCCCACTAACTAAAAGCCAAATGGCGTTTGTCATATCAGCTGCTCGTTAGCCATATGAAGAGCAGCACATGACCAAGGTGGAGGCTGGGCAGAGCGGTAGAGAGCAGGCAGAGGAGGGGGAAGGGGGACGGGGCAGAGGCTACGACAGTGCGGCAGTCTCTTCATCTAATCGACATAACTGTGGCGGCGGCGACGCCGCTGCTGTCGTCGTCTGACTAAGTGCCAAACAATGATGAGCACAAAATGTTGTCGCTTGCCACCGCAGCTGACTCAGCCCCCCCGCCCTGCCTGCCCATCCCACTTTGGCAAGTGCCACAAGTTGAGAGATGAGGCTCAGGCTGCAGTTGAGTCGCAACGAGGCAGGAAATTATTATGTCTGCTTAAATGAAAGTGAACTGAATCAAAGTAAGGAAGGGTTGGGGGAAGACAGTAGGAAAGGGAAGTGCGATAATAGCTTCACAAAGAAACAAGGGGAGAAGGGAAAAAAGTTCCTTATCAAGATAATCACGAAGTGGTTATAGAGAAGCTGGAGCAATTGACGATCTTATGTTAAACTACAACAGTTTTATGTTAACTACCAGGCAACTTATGTTAAGGTTATGAATAGTTATCGATTCACCGCCACATTAATATCGAAACTGTTGAGCTCAATTAAAGTGATCTGTGTTATGAATTATAACAGTTTAATGTTAACAACCAGGCAAATTATGTTTAGTGAACAGGTAATTATCGATTACCCACCACATCAATATTTAAACTGATATGCTCAGTATTAACAGCGAGTATATGCTGTAATGAGAAGTCATTTAAATATCGGTTCTATTAACTAAATACTTACCCATTCATTACTCGCACAAATACCATAATTGTTATAAATACATAAATGCATAAACATAATTATGCCACATATCAAAGCTGTTAACAATTAATCTCAATATTAAATTAAGCTACAAATAACTCGTCGATAAGCTAAAGTAAATTGTCGATTACATGCAGAAATCAATATTTAAATTTCACATGTATTTATAATAATAGATACTTGTTAAAATGTAAATTGGATTTAAATTTTTCAATTACGCTCAAATGCTTTTGTTACTTTGCCTTTTATTATCTGCTCTGTTATTTATTTGACAATTTCAATATAAAATAGTGTAATAAATTGGCACAGTTTGGAGCGGCGTATCTTGTGGTCATTCATCAACTACACCGGAATGTATTGTATATGTATGCATATGTACATGTATGTATGTATGTATTTGCGTGTGTGCATTTAGTTTATGTAGCATAGTGAGATATGCTTTATATCTATCAGGCTTTGCGGCATTATTTATGTTGCTCAACCAGTCGCTCTTCCTTTCTGCCTGTCTCTAGCTGTCTGTTCCGCTCTCTCTCTCTGCTGCCTTCCCCCCTCTGCCTTATAAAGCGACATTGTCCATTAACCAAATAGACACAGCTTCATCTCTCTCACACTCAAACACACACTCCCCCAGGTGCAGTTTCACACATATGTGTGTGTGTGTGTGTGCGAGTGCGTGTGAGCTGTGCTGCGCCGCACCTTGGCCCCTTAATGTATGCAATAAAGCTCAAGTGTGGCGCCGAGCTTGTGGCAGCAGCCAAGCACGTAAGGGGCGCAAGGGCGAGGGGCTGTATAGAGAGTGAGAGAGAGATAGAGAGAGAAACAACTGGTATGTAGTATGTTGGTTTTTTTTTTTTGGTGCAAGCTAACCTTCACTTTCGCTACACATGCAACATTGTTGCAACAATTGCATTGTCGACTCCCAGTCGACTACTGTCCCGCCTCGCCCCCCATTTCCACACACACTGCTTGCCCCACTGTGCAAAGTCCTTGTTGTAATTACATTTTGTTTTACTCGTGTTGAGGTTTTTTGTTCGACGACCTTTTTTAAGCAGCAGCGTGGCACGTTCTACTACTTCTTTTTTTTTTGTGCCACAGCTGCCCCACACTAGCCTGCAGTTGTTGTTGTAGTTGTTGTCGTGTCGTTGCTTATGCAAGTGGCACCGTGGGGCGTGTATGTGTGTGTGTAAAATAAAATTCATGCGTGATTTTTATTGTTGTTTTGTGTGCGCATTAAATAATGCTCATGTGTGTTAGTGTTAGTGTGCGTGTGTGTGTGTGTGTGTGGCAGCAACAAGTTATACAAGTAAAATGTCATTGAATTGTGCATACACGCCTGTGTGGGTGTGTGTGTGTGTGTGTCCCGCCTTCCGCTCATATTGGAAACTTTATTGAATTCCTAGCGCTTTATTGTGTGTAAAATTTATCGTTTCAATTATTCAACAACAGCAACAACAACAACAACAACGATTGCAACAATAGCAACAACGACGACGACCAACAGCTGCTGCAAGCAGCAGAACACAGCTCGCTGCTTTTTCAACACGCATGCGATTTTCATCTGAAATCGTCTGACTCGCACATACATACATATATAATTTATATATATATGCGTATATTCTGTATATTTTATGGAGCACCCAGCGCAGCAACCTTGACTCAAGCTGCTCGAGTTGCCCGAGATCCTCTGCTAACTGCATTGACTTTGACATTTATGGACCAACCCACACACACACACTCACGCACGTCCCTGGAATTCTCAATTCTCGATTCGAATTCGCTTGTCCCCCAGGGCTGACTGTGGCACGTTGCGTATACGTAATTTGCGCAGGTAACAAGCAAATGGAATTGTAATGTGAATTGTAGTGAATATGTGAATATGTATGCGCCTCAGGTTGCAGAGGCCAAGAGGTCGAACTGTTGCTATAAACTCAACGCCAGCTCAACAACTTATGCCATAAAGTTAAAGAGATATGTTGAATTCGACGCGAACTTATTGAATGGATATTTATGCGGGTTTGCTGGAATTTTCATTTATATTTATGCAATATCTTTCAGCAGAAAAATCCTTGGAATTTACTTCAAATTTCCAACTTTATTTCAATCCTTTTCTCTAGTTGGGTCTGTAAATTGATTTCGCCTGGAGATGACTCATTTTATAACAGAACATTCCTTACATTCTACTGCCTAATTAAGTTAATTGTAATATTTCGTACAATTTCATATTAATTTTGTATTTGATTAATTAACTAATTGGTCAAGTTCGCAGTGTGCTTGGTTCAAATTCTATGATTAACTATGGAAAAAGAAAGAAAGCTTCGGTTTGCTTACACACAATGCGGCGGCTGTCGTGAGCATGAAAATGGGTCAAGGTTAAATTAGGTCAACTAGCGTGCAGCTTGTTGAGTTGAATGCTTTACCGAGTTTGCCACAGTGCTGGGCATGCTCCGCCATTGCCTCCGGCTCACTCCCTTCGACGACTCTCATGGTTCGAACCACGCGGCCTTCAGCCAGAACATTGACAGGAAACATTGTTGCTCATCCTGTCAGGTAATAAGTAACTTAATTCTTAAAATACTGCAACAGCGTGGAGGGATAAAGAAAGAGATAGGAGTAGAGATAGTACAGACAACAGAGGAAAAGTGAAAACAGTTCGTCGTGCATAAATAAAAGTTTGCTGGCCAACTGTCAGTTGCGTATTTAATGAAGCGAACTGGACGTTCGTTAAATTTCTTAGAGAAGGAGTGGGGGGAGGGGGGGGAGAGAAAGAAAGAGAGAGGGATTTACAGCTCGAAAACTTTTGTTTAAATAAAATATGAAGAGAACTAATTAATTATATAAATTGAATCGTGAGTATGGAATGGAAAACAATCACAAGCTAATTTACTCTTGAAATACATTTAAGATACTTTTACAAATATTATATATATATGGTATATCTCTGGTTTATATGCTGAATTCTGGTTAAATACCATTTTTATAGTAAGATAAATGTTTTGTATTAATTAAGTATAGAGAATGTTGGAGGATTATCAGATTAATGTAACAGATAAACAAATAAGCAGAAATGGTTGTATGGGCGCCCAACGTGAGCTACTTTCGATGAATTTTCATCATTGAATCGTTGTTCGTATTATTGTTAAATACATAGAGAACAAGCTGTTCTCCCAGTATGCATCTACATTGGTCCGTTATGACAGTAGTTCTAATCCAGCTTCGCATCTATCTCTTGCCCACTGTTGCTCTATGTTAAGAAAGGAATTGGCAACCACTGATTGTTCGTGGTGGGGTCAATTTATGCACTCCAGACGTTTCATCCATGAGGTTCCATTCAATCCATCTTATTTAATTTAAAGTGTAAAAAAAACAAAAGTTTTTTTTTTTTTTTTTTTTATTATTATTATTTGAAGAATCCGTAACAAAAGTATTAAAATTAAAATTTTCTTCAAAAAATAATGTTAAATATTTTTATCAAGTCTGTCTGCCATTTTATATATACAATCAGCTTTGTAACAATAATGTCTACGCAAAAAATACATTTAATTTTTTTCAATTTCAAGCTCGATTGGTTTTCCAATATCTCGAGTAATTTTCCATATTCTCCCTTTGCCGCTGTCTGAGATAGAAACTCATTTCTGCAACGCTTTTAAAATGCTTTCAATTAAAAAGATCTGCAAGGCTCATTGACACCCAGTTCCATTCATTGCCCTCGCCTCCCCCTCTGCCCCGCATCCACTAGTGACAAAGCCATCCAAGCACGGTGCCAGTGCCAGGCTCCGTGTAGACAAGCCGCATCCCAGTTGGCAATCAGATTGCCATACAACCCACACACAACAAACAACAATCCCCAGTTCGGTACAAGCCCAACACGACAATACAATTCTGATTGAACCGAGCAATAAGCTGCGCCTGCCTTTCAACTTCACATCCCACATGCCACATCCTCTTCCTCGCATTTGGCAGTGCCGAATAATAAAAAAAAAAAAAAAAACACTGGCATAGAGGAAGAAGGATTGCCTGCCGGAAACACTCGAAAACTCATTGCAAGATTTTACTTTTTGTTGGTTTGACCTGCAGCAATTTGTTGTGTCTGCCTCTCCCTCTCTCTCTCTCTTTCTCTCTCTCTCTCTGTTCTACCTCTATATATAGCATAAATGTATGTATGTGTGGGAAATAAAAAGGAACCAAATTATGCCTGGTGCCCCAACAAGCGCAGGGGTCAAATGGCTGCAATCAAAAAATACGCTTGATTTTTTACATCCTTACGAAAAGCGCACTATCAATATTATGAGATTTCACGGCATCTCCCACTCAGCGCGTGCCCGCCACTCGCTGCCCTCTCTCTCTGCTTGATGACTTACATATGAGTCTGTGTATATCTCTGTGTGTGAGTGTGTGGCAAATATTGCAAATGTAATACGCTTGTTGGCAACGGGTGCAGAAGGAGGGGGGGGGCAGACGGAACTTGCAACGTGTGCGGCGCCCCTCGAGTTGGGCTCGTCGGCGCAGCAATTCAACGTTTTTGCTACACTCAAGTAGACACTCGACGGGTTGAGCTATAAAAAAAAGGCAAATATGTAAATGCTTGAGGGGGTGGGTGAGCTGAACTCAAAAATACCCTACAACTTGTAAGTATGCAATGAGTAGCCAGAGATATATGGAAATTTAAGCAATATAAACAACATTTGAAGCTTATAAATTACTTAAAGCAAGTCTCAGTGCAGCCCTGGTTTACAGGGTATACTGTGGTACGGCCTTGCGGTAAATGCTGGCATTTTAAAAATTGATTGTAAATACTGAAGGCAAAGGCGGCGAGTGCGAAAATATTTCGCGCACGTTGAACCGTCAGCCGGGAATGGACGGAGAACGTATGACAGACTGTCAGTCTGACGGCATGTGTGCTGAGCGTGTGTCTCTTTCTCTCTCTCTCTCTCTCTGTCTCTCTGTCTGTGTGTGTGTGAGTTTGTTGGCAATTTCCGCTTCTACATTTCCGTTCGTTTTGTCACGTAGTTTATGAATGAATTTAACGGCAGTCGCAGCGACGACATCGTCTATAAAGCTTGTTGATATGTTTTAATGAGCACTTTTTGCATACACGCGTGTGCCTGTGTGTGTGTGTGTGTGTACGTATGTGTGTGTGGCACACATAAAACTAAAAAAGATTGAAAGCTGTCCCAGCTGGAGTGGCACATTTGAAAAGACACCGCAAATTGTTCACTCGGTTTCCCCTTGCGTGCTCTGAGCTGCGCCAGTGCGTAGCAAAACTTTTTTAATTACATTTTTCATTTCCTGCCAACATTACGTATACGCTGTGTGGCCAATAAAAATAACCAAAAATTGCCCATTGACCAAAGCAGCCTAATGTCGTTTAATATATATTGCTGCCAGCTTTAGTCAACTTTGCCTGGGCTAGAGAGCAATTTAGCTATTGCTCTGTCTGTCTCAGGCTGCCCATCTTCAGCTCTCAGTCTTGTCCTTTGTGGTCGGGTGACTAACTGTGCGACAGTCGACTGGGAGGGACGAGACGGACAGGCGGACAGAAGACGACTTTGGTCGTTTCTTAAACCGTAGCAATGGATACTAAATAGAAAAACAGAACAGAGACGAGCAGAGCAGCCGACAGCAAAGGGAGCAGCGCACGGCACAACAATGCTGTCAATAACAAGCCAATATGAAACTGGACAGCTCAAGCGTGGGCAGTGAAACACTTGCGAGGGCTGCCACAGAGGTTGTGCTTTTGAGATGGGGAAATGTAAATCCTTTACTGAGAGCCTGTTTAAGGGAATAAGATTTAATTGCTTCTGTACGAGCTATTTTATATCTAATTTATATATATATATATATATATATAAATATATACATATATATATGTATATATATATATATATATATATATATTACATATTCAATCTCAATGAAATTTAGTTATCTTTCTGGTGTATAAGTATAACTTGATAAGTTTGGTTACAATACCATGAAAAACATCAATACATTAATATAGACTGATGGTTTAACGATGTATGAATGCAATATAACATGTTTTAACTCAAGACTTACTTGAATCAATGAACACTAATTATGTCTCAGGTTTTCACTGAGAAATACAAACAGATATAGATCTGATAGATATGAGGTTCTTGAAGCTAATCAGAAAATGAAAATTTTAGTGAATGATCTAACTATATCAGGTTAAGTCTCTGACCCAAGAGATAACACATGTATATTTGGCCAATGGCTGAAACAACCCTCGCTGATACAGCTTTCGCTATTCTATTGCTGCTGTCATACGTTGTTGTTGTTGTTGTTGTTGCTGATGCTATTTGTAGCGCTTCGACTGCTCAACCGAAAATCTAGCTATACAACTCGACAGCCGGTCAACTGGACAGCGGGACAGGAGGAGGAACGGGACTGCTGCTTGTTGGATGCGCGACATATACAAGGAGACAGACTGAAGTCCGATTGCCTTTTGGCCAAAGCGAAAGCCATAACCGGAGACGGAGCCGGAGCTGAGGCTTGTTGGCAATGCTGTTGCCAAGACAGCAGCCGCACAGCGATTTATGTGCTGGCCAGTTCTTGCGGTATCCAGTGTCCAGTGTTCTGCTTGCAGCTGCCTCTAAGCTTGGCGCTTCCTTTTCCTCCCTCTCTCTCGCTCTCTCTTTCTGGTGAGCTGACGGCATTTTTCTTATGAGTGCAAAATCTCAGCTCAACTTACCAGATATATGGCTAGCTATATTTCTTCTTCTTCTGCTGTTCCTGCCTCTCCTCCTTCTTTATATTCTGCTCCTGCTGCTGCTGCTGCTGTTTGTGTGCTTCTTCTGTGCACACAATAAAATGGGAACACTCAATGCATGTCAATTTGCGGCTCTGTGGGAAATCTTCCAGGCAAACCAAGTGGGCTTTGCTGCTGCGTATCCCTGAGCATCTTCGCCTTTAGCCCTCTCTCCCCCTGGCCCCTGCCGTTTGTCATGTATTAATGTCACTTAGATGCGGGCGTTCGAGCCGCCTGTTTACTTCTAGCAGACACTGTTTGCGGCGGGCCATGCGGGCCGCCTTTGTCGTGCGTCGCCCTGAAAACGAGGCGAGGCAAGTTGCCAAAATTTATTTGCGTTTATCTTCGTGGCAAAAGTTTTCGGTTAACGTGTTTGCCATTGTCAACACAGCAACTTTTGTGTTGTGGTGCCAACAAAAACAACAACAACAACAGCAGCAGCAACTGCACATTGACACGCCCCTGCACCGCCCACACATCCACGTTGCATCCGCTGCAATTGCAATTGCTTTTGTCAAGTTTTGCGTTCGTCGTCGCATCTGCCAAATTGTTTGTTTTGTTTGGCGCGTGCAGCTTTTGAGTAACTTTTTTCTTTTCCATCTTTCATTCTCTCTCTCTCTCATTTTTCCTTTTTCTTTTTTGTGTGTCAGGTACACACACAATGACACGCCCCCTAGTCGCTGTGTCGCCCAGCTGCCAACTGTGTGGCGTGTGTATCAATATTTGACTTGTTGTATTGCCAGGCAGCTACAATGCACTTACGGCGAATACCCTGTAGCTTAGCCGCCAGGGTGTATTGAAGAATCATGGTATCCGTTTAACTGATGGACTTTTGTGCATTGTTTAATATAGCTTACTACAGTATTTATTTTTAATTTAATCACCTCTTTGCCGCCTTGGCATCAAGCTTCGATAACTTCATTATCTGCTTATTAATTATCGGCCCACCGCCACTTTTGAGTCACCAATAACTAAAATAAGTGTTGATTAAGCTCAAGGATATTTAAATTTGTTCATATATGTTATCGGCTTACCGCCACTTTTAGTCTTCGATAACTTACTATACAGAATGTGTACAGATATCAGTTTTAAACAAAGGGTGATCATAACTATCATGTAAATACATAAATGGGAAATAATGAGTACCTTGCAGTCGAGTCAACTTACTGCACTTACTGTCTGCCATGCTTACTCAATATTTAAGTCATGCGTTAAATGCTTTTCCATTTTCTACGGGCAACCTACTGTCTATCTAAAAGCCCGCTTCTATTTTGCCAACATTACGCCCCTTCACCAGCAGTTGCATCTATTGTGTGCAACATCTTGTGTTGCGCAAACAAAAATCAATTGCATTCAAATGGCAGATTTTGGTTTATTTACAATATTCACGGTTCACTTGCACTAAAATCTAATATAAATACTAAATACCAAAATACCAAATGCCAAAATACTGCAGTCAGAGCCAGAGTTACTTACTTAATTGATTGCAATTGCAATGGCAAAGAGCGAAGAGCAACGAGACGAGCGTAAAGAGCAGCAAATGCAAATTAAATTTGTGTAAGTATTTTTGGCTAGGGTTGCCAGGCACACTAAAAACAAAACTGAATTTACTGCCAGTCGCAAGCTGCAGCAAATTGTTGAGTTATGCGAAAACTTCCGAATGCGACGCACAAAATGCACAAAATGCTTGGCCTGCATTCGCTCAAGATTTAATTAGTTGGATTGAAAGCGTATTTACGCAGGGGCAGAGACTGTAACTGAGGAGATGGGAGAGTGACAAGTATTTGGATTATGTATTTGAACAAAGAAACCTCCTTGGTTCATAAGCTCGAGCTGGGCATAATTAAATTTCTAATAATAATGAAAAGGGTCTTAAATCGTGGCTTAAGTTTTCATGTTTGCTAGACAATTCCACTGTGTTTGCTTATATTGTTTCCAAGCTCTGTAAATATTAAATTACAGCATGGATTAACTGAATATGATATAATGAAAAGGGTTTTAACAGAAATACAATAGATAATTCAATTAGAATATTGAATATATGATCAAGAAGAAATGATTTGAGCTGATACGAATTCATATTCATATTTGAAGGATTAGTGCCTTTGAGTTGGAATTTCAATAGAATGTAGGGATTGGTAGACTTATAATTGGGTCAGGTTTTTGATAAAGGGTCGTAGCTATGAATTTTGTTTGCGATATTTTGAAAGCTAATAAATATTGACCGATAGTTTCACGATATCATGCAAAGAAGTAGGGTGTGCAGTAGCTGATGATGTAAGAATATATATAATATATATATGTATATATTTATCGGCCGATAGTTGTATGATAAATCAACTTGGTTTATGCTGAAAAGTAGAGTTAGGGCGCCAAATTTCCCCAGAGGAGAGTAACTTGAGTTGAGTCAAGTTGATAATGCTGTACAAGAATATATAAGTATATGCTTTCAACCGTACACTACACTTCCTACTCAATATACATATGCTGCAGTTCAAGAGCCTCAAATAGTTTCTAGATATAATATTAACAGATATTATGTACAACGGGAAATAATCATAATATTCTTTTCTTCACAATAATCTCAACTGCTCTTCAAGCATTCAAACTATTTGCATATCGGCAACTAGGGCAAAATACACATAATACCCTACAAAGCGCGCTCAATTGGCGGGCTCACATACATATACATATGTGCGCCGAGCTCATGTTCATGGGAATTTAGAGCCAACTTCACGCTCGACGCCATTTAGCCGAGCTTAGAGCTATCAACGTGCTGCGATAATAGACCATTCGCCATTAGGAAGTGGTGCATGCGCAATTGTGCGCTTGATATTGCCAATAAATGTTAAGTGTATTACCCTTTCCCTATCCACACACATACACACACACACACACACACACACACACACACACAGACACTCATGCAGAGCTTTTGATACAACCCCAAAGAGACATATTCGTATTTAATCAGCTTTCTTTCCCGTTTACCTCTCGCTTATTTACAGGTAAGTTCGCACATCCGTTCGCTGTCACCTTTCTTGACTGCAATTCGTGTCGCATAAAATGAACGAAGACGAAGAAGCCGAGTGGAAGCAAAGTGCGCTACAAGTACAGGTATTAAATATAAGGCATAACCAGCAAGGGGAGGAGAGTGCGGGGAGGGGCTAAAACACTGAACGACATATCAAAGTAATAAAAAAAAACCTTGACATAAACCTTAGA
The DNA here is from genome assembly GCA_018904035.1 of Zaprionus ornatus. NCBI lineage: Eukaryota > Metazoa > Arthropoda > Insecta > Diptera > Drosophilidae > Zaprionus > Zaprionus ornatus. The sequence goes on along the minus strand of JAEIFZ010000002.1, from coordinate 18,901,765 downwards.
GATATGAGGAAAAAAAGTATGCACACATAACGCACAAAAGTCTAACAATAACAGAGGTAGAGGGGCGGTTGGGGGTAGGGGTACGCTACGCAGGCAATCTGGCTCAACTTTGGTAACAAGTTTTTGTTATTGTTTTCAGTGTGGCGCGCGCGCGAGTGTGTGTGTGTGTGTGTGTGTGAGAGCTTCACGTTTGGTCTTGCGTCCGCCTAGGCAGCTGTCAAAAATCAACGCAAACGTCAACGCTGAGAAGCGACAAAAACACAAGCTCACACACAGACACACTCACAAGCATAGCCCGCACACACACACACGCACACCCACACACACGCACACCCACACACGCTTATAAAGTCAGTCTTTGGACACATGTTGAAAATGTCAAAAAGTAGGCAACATGTTGTGTGCAAGGCCTGCTGCCACACCCCCTGCCTCCAGCACGTTGCCCCCACGTGGCCACCTCTGCCTCAGCCTGTATTTAGATATTTTTTTTTATAAGTTCAGAACGCACACACCCCCAGCTGAGCGCTTTCCCCCTAAAAGGGCCAAGAAGGTCACAAAACCTTTAAAACCCTTCGACTTGTGTGTTCTTTTTTTTCTTGACTACCAGGCAGCTGGCAACTATTTTGGCCAAGGCGTTCATTGATTTTTATGGCCAACGCCTTTGACATGACAACGGACTTACAAAGGACTTAGGCTGACCGTTTTTAACCGCCTTCCCTTCTCACTTCATTGCCTTAAAGAGTTGCCAGATTCTGCAAAAGGTAACTTTACAAAGATTTCGACTCGACTTCGATCAATAGTTTGCACACTTTTCATTGATTTACAGTTAGCTTAATATAACTAAAGGGGCTAAAGGGGAAATCAGAGTTGCCAATTAAGTTTTTAATTGAAAAGCTGCAGGGCATGTAGAGTTCGTTGAATGAATTGAATAAGGGAACTGGCCCTGACTGGAACTGGGCATTGTGTTGACTCTTTGATTATTTGGCTTTTAGTTGATTATAAAAAGGGAGGGACGCACACACACACACAACCACACACACATACACATACATACATATGTCCTGGACTACAATGGAGCACATTCCCACATAGCCGGAGACAACAGACAAAAGCACAAGGCAAACGGAACTGATGAGGCCAAAGGAACTGCGACAAAGCCTGTTGTGAAAGGCAACTCCTTTCAGCAGCTTCCTTTCTTATGTGCCTTCGCTCTTTCTCTCTTTCTCTCTCTCTCTCTCTCTCTCTTTCTGTCTTTTTCTCTTGGCTCCCCACCGTATCTCTTTGGCTTTAAGTTGCCTTTAGTTTAAACTGAAAACTCATAAAAATCGAATACATCGGGCGGGGCCAGTGTTCAATTTTACGCACGCACGAGTTTACCAGCCAAATCATAAAGAAAATTACATTGCAAAACTATCGGGCAACGAGGCGTGGCATTCCCCCCCATCATTCTCATCATCATTCTTTCCCCCGATCGCTCCTGCCATTACTTTAAACTTGACATAGTTTCCCAGGGCCGTCGGGGTAAAGTTAATCATAGCAAAAACTTTGATTTCATTTAAGAAACTCGTGAAACTCTTGTGAAACAAGAGCAACATCTACAACATCCACAACAGGCGCACTCCAATTGTTTGCTTAGGCGAGAGTTCTCCAAGGGTACGTTCAGTCTGAGAGTTGCCAGAACGATATAATAATGATGACAATGATGATGTTGATGGTGACGCTGATGATGAGGATGAAGATGAAGATGATATTGTGCAGCTGTTGGCGGGTGTGTAGAAGTAGTTGAGAGTGAATGACAGGCCTGAATGAGACAGCAAATAATGAGCGAAGGCAACTCAAAAGATGCTAATTCTAACGAATGAAACTCACTGAATTGTTTTCGCTAGCCATGGGAATAGCATCAGCAGCATGGGGAGTAACACAAATAGCCGGAAACACTAAGAGAAGCGGAAGAGAAGCAAATCAATACAATTTGTATAATGCGATAGAAGGGTAGAAGCAATCTTTATTATCTAGTAATATAGTAGATGAAGCTTAAGCTGATCCAATTTGCTTCATTTAATTAGCAATTGCACATTAACACAGTCCATTAATGTGGACAAGTATTTAAAGCACTTGGCCCAGAGTGCCATTACAGAGTCGAACAAGTGCGACGACACGCATTAACATATGTCATTAAGCGACTGTTAACATGGCACTTGGCATAGCTCGTGCCAGGCAGAGAGTAAGAGCACTTTGTGGAAAGAGTGCGGGAAAGATTGAGAGAGAGAGGGAGAGAGAGACAGAAAGAGAACAGAGAAAGAGAGGGAGAGACTGAGAGAAAGAGCAGCTTAACATTCCCACTGCAGTTCATTAAAATTTGTATGGCAATTTATTGCAGTTTAGTGCGGTTTATGCATATAACATACGCATGTTATTTAACGACTGCTAACATGATAATTAGCATAGCTCATGCCAGGGCTAGCAGATCATATAAAACGAGCGAGAGTGCGAGAGAGTAAGAGTAGCTTAGTAATCTTGATGCTGTTGATTAACATTTTATGGTAATTTTGAGGTTTCTTTTGCAGTTTATTGCTTAATTTACATATGTTAACATGGCATAGAACTTTCAAGGGCAGGGACAGTCAACATTCCCGCTGCAGTTGCATTGAAATTTTATGCGATTTATGATTATAACATATGTAATTAAGCGACTGTTAACATGACACTTAGCATAGCTCGTTGCAGGGCTGGCAATGTAAAGACAGAGATAGAGAGAGAGAGGGGGAGAGAGTTGTTTAACATAATATGGCAATTACTTGCAGTTTAATGCATATATCGCTGTTTAGCTCCATGCCAAGTGCTCTGCCCACTCTCGCATTTTGGCAGAAACAAAAATTTTGAAAATCATTTCGCCGCAAATGTCTGAGGAAAAGTGAAAAGCTGCCACTCGCACGCTACCGGCCAACTCAACGCCCCCACTCAACGCACCCCGCTCTCAACGCCTGCTGGCAGGCAGCATGCGCTGTTGAAAACAACAACAGCAACTGCTGCGTCGACGTCGACGTCGACGTCAACGTTGAGACAGCAGCCGCAGCATTCGAAGCAGCAGAAGCAGCAACAGCGACAGTGAATTGGGTTAAGCAGCCCGCTGCGTGAGTGTATGGATGTGGGTACATGTGTGTGTACGTGCGTACGTGTATGTGGGTGTGCCCATGGATGTGTGTGTGTGTGCTCGCGCTACCCTGGCTAACTCAAATTCAATTGTAGCATGTAGCTTTGTGCCCTTGCCAAGTTAAACGATGAAATGAGCATTTGTGCCAAAGTACGTACAAGAACAGCAACAACTACAACAGCAGCACGAGCTGAAACAACAAAAGTAACAAGAGAACACAACAAAATACACATAAATTATACTTTTTGCCTTACACAGCCGTTACGTTGCGCTACGTTACGTTTTGCGTTGCGTTTTACGGGGTTTGCTGAAGCAGCTTTTGTTTTGTATTTTTCTCTGTTGTTTTTCTCTCTTGCATTTAAATTAAGTCTAAATGCCGACAAGCGCTTGTTGTTGCAGCACTTGTTGTTGTTGTTGCTGTTGTTGTCTCTGCTAGTGCTGCTGTTGCTAATGCTGGCATTGTTGTTGTTATTGCAAGGACTAAACTGAAATGTTGCTTTAAAAGGCGTAAGAAAACATTTCATTTATTTTATTTCCAAACGTTGTTGGAGGCGGGCACAGACCGTAAAGTATTTATGTAATTGAAGCCATACAAATTTAATTACTCGAATAATTTTGCGTGAGCTAAACGAGATAAATTGTCAGCAGGATGCAATTTATATATTTACATAGTCAGTATTTATGGTATTTAATATGTTAATTACCCGTCGTTATTTATCGACTGTAATATGTTAATTAACATTACAGTTGGGTGATTTAACAGATGCCTTCATTAACAGTGGCTGACAGATGTGAATGCAGCGTAAATATTTTGAACTGAAATGATAAACTATAACGAAAATTTTAATTGCTATCGAAATTTCAATTTACTTCCTCGTTGTTAATATAGTCAGTATTTACGGTATTCAATATGTTAATAGGCTGAATATTTAAACTTATCAGCTGTTATTCAATATGTTAATTAACATTTATATACAGTTGTAAGCTACGTTAACAGTTGTTTCCAAATGTGAACGCTTTTTTTCATTTATTTTTTATTTTAAACTGCATCAAAACTTGTATTTCTCTCGAAGTTTCAATTTTACTGCCCCGTCATTTGAGTTCTGTGACTTTCATTCCAGAGGGATATAATACAAATTTTGTGTAGCTTTGTATTGACATTTTCCCCGGCCGGGAAAGTGAACTCCGACGTATTTATTTTCAATTTAAGCGAAATGCTCGCGTGTTGCACTGGAGTCGCACGAGCATGGAGTCCGCTTGTTGCATGCTTCGCGCATACAAATTTACTGCCTTCCTACCCCTCGACGGGCTGTCGAAGTGTAATTTATGGCCCCCAGCCGCGGCAGTAAAGTTAATGCCTCTCCAACAGTTTGCTCCGTTTCGTTGCATGTTGTAAAAAACTTTTTAAAACTGACCCTCATCATAATTGAAATGCTCTAAAAACAAAACGCTGCAAAAATCTTTTTAATGAAAATCCAAAAGCACACATACACACACACACAACTACATAACAAAGTAACTCCAGTACAAAATGGCCGCGGCACATGGCAGCCATTTGGGGACGAAAGCAAAGCCAATACACTCAGTCAATATAAATTATATCCAAATATGAACTAAGCCAGTGGCTTTTTACTCTATCTCTGCACTATGCAAATGCAAATGTGGCTTATGCAAATCACACTGTGGAGGACTAAGAAACACAACCACATAGTACTGCTGTTGTATAGTTTACAATCAAGCCAGATATTTAACATAAATATTCATTCAATTGGCTTATTCTTTTGCATATACCAAGTTTCAAACGGTTTAAACTTTGCTAGCAAAGTCTGAAAAGTAGTTTTAAGCGGACTATAATTTAAAAGATAATACCTAATATTTTTAAGTTAAGTTACTAAGATATTGGTATGTATGCATAATCTTATTTTGTGTGTATTTGCAGTAGACTAACATTTCTTTTAGATACATACTTCGTTTTATAATATGAGTCAAAAACTATTATATTTCCCAATAACATAGTGTTCTTTGTCATAACATAATCTGATATCCACTATAGCAAAACATGATTTACAACATAACATAATCTTATGCACAGCATAACTTAATTATGCTAACTCTCTAAACTATAATGTTATGCAGCACTAACATTTACTTTAACATGGCATAAACAGAGACGGAACATGCAGTTCCTTTGTCTAGCTTGTTATCTTATTCGCACACATAAACATGATGATCACGAATAAAAAGAGAAGAAAGGAATGCGCAAAATAACGTTATATAATGACAAGTATCATGAGATAATCTACTACCCTCGCCATAGAGTAATTTTAATCACTGAAAGCCATAAAATTAACGAGTATTTTAAAAGTTTAAGCGGTTTTATAGATTCCAATTCAGCTTGGCCAATAACAAAACAACGCCAAACTCTGCAACTTTTGCAGTAATATTGTTCAAATGATTTGCCATAAAAAGCTGTGTGGCATTTTTATGGGAAACTATAATAACAGCTGCATAGGGTTTATGGTAGTTCTTCCCACTTAGTTTGAGCTTTAAATGGAACTCATGAATTTGGCATATTTATTTTGTGAGCCTAGAAGAAAAGAGCACAGTGAATGCTTTCTGCTTTCGTGCCACGTGGAAAAGTACTTGAAATTAAGCTAATTGCCCGCTGAGCCCGACTCGGTTCGCCAAAGAGGCGGAGGCCAACTAAATGAGAATCCAGCAATTTGCTGAAGGGGCAACCTCCCCCCTCCCCCTCTCTTTCTGTCTCTCTCTCTCATCTCTTTTCTCTGCTTAAAATGCCAACAATTATTTAACAGTAAATAATTCATAAATATTTCATGACTTGCATGTCACAATTTGTGCGCGCCCAAAAACATTTTGTGAGCGTCGGCGCCAGTCGCAAAAACTGTTCATTTAAATTTTAATTGCTTTATAAATGCTAAAAAGTCCTTGAACTTTTGCGTAAGAGTAAAAGTGCTAGAGGAGCCCAGCTCGCCCAGCTGCCCTTGCGATGAGTAGAACAGGCAGCAGCAGCAGTAGCAGCAGCAGCTCGTTTGAAGCCTTTCAAAAACACACACTGAAAATGCCAAAAAAAGTTATATTAATAAAATTTTCACGCGCAACAAGCAGAAAAAAACAACAACAACAACAATAGCAACACACATATAATAAAAAGCTGAAGAAAAGACAAACAACAACAAGAGCAGGCAATAACAACAAAAGGGCGGCAGCAACGGGCTATTTAGTTACAGCTGTAGCCTGCGGCCGTTGCACAGGAAGGACGTCGCCTTCATCCTTGCTACGCTGCCAAACAATGAATATGCCACACAGCAACAAACACAAGCCGATTGTCTCTGTATGTGTGAGCCAACTCTCTCTCTCTCTCTCTCTCTTTGTGTGTGTGTGTATGCCATAGCTTATACGAAATGATGTCCGGTAGGTATACTTGAGAAATTTTTAAGTGTGCGCAACACTTTCACTGCTTTCACCTACCCAAAACGAACGAGGGCCAGTCGAGTGGGAGGGAGACTGGGGGGGTTTACGACAGTGGGGTATGGTATGGAGTGGGTTGGTGTGGGAACCACTGACACCGGAACGGCATGAGCAACGTTCCTCCACTGTGCTGACGCCATTTCCGCTTGCCACACTGAGTCACAACGCATGAGAGAAGTTGGAGAATAACTGCGAAAGCACCCGCCCCGAAAATGGGGTATTTGCCTCTGTTGGCGAAGTTGGCGAGGAATCTGTTTATTGAGGAAACATCTGCCTGTGAAATGGTACAGTAAAAAATGAAGAGCACGCAGAATTAAAAAGTGTACGGTTGGAATGCTTGCGTAATTAAGAAAGTATGTCTTATTAAAATTGAATTTAGCAATTATGAAAAAGAGACAAAGTTTGCTAGGATTGGAATTGTTCATAAAACAAGGTGGGGGATAAAATGAAAATTATGTCAAGTTATATACGTGTATTGCAAATTAAATACTCTAAACAAGTAGTGATACATGTAAAATGTTGAAATAAATATCAATTAATTAAAATAAATAAATTAAATAAAGAAATAAATTACTAACAGAGATATAACATTTACCCTGGCTCAAAAAACTATGCTACAGAATATTTAAAAAAGTTAGCAGCTTTGTTAACAGAGAACTAACATAATTTAATTATGCTCTCAAAAGTATGCTATACTTTTTGATTCAACAGAATAGCTTTGAGTATATTAACGTTTCCCGTTTTTCATTCTCTTTCTTGTCCTTTCCTTTCCCTTTCTCTGTTGTACAACCTCTGCCAAATTATAATTTGAAGTATCCTGCGTATCTACACTGCCAAAGATTAATCCGTTCTAATGTGCCCGTTGATATTTAAGAGACGCAAGCAAATTACAGTTGCCAATGCCTTGTGTAGCGCACTTTCAACTGTCTTCATGGCCGCCACAATACACGCCGTTGCGAATTTTGCAATTCTGCAAGTTGTCTATGCGCAAGTGTGTATATATGTGTGTGTTTTGTTGCTGTCATTTTGTTGCCATGCCGTTTGTTTTCATTGTTGTCGTTAGAAGCGAAGATGCTGCTCCCGCTGCTCCTTAGCCTGCCGGCAGTTGCTTTTAATGAATGAACAACGGGGAAGCAGGGAACGAGAGACAGAGAGAGAGAGAGAGAGGCACACACGCTCGAAATACATGTCTGTTCCAAAGTGGCAATTAGAAAGTTGCTTAAAAAACAAAAAAGCTCTGTTACTTAGGCAAGGCCCGCCTCATTCTTGCTTCCCTTTGGTGTGCATGCCACGCTTCCTGCCCTAGCCTCACTGGCATTTCTGTGCAGACCTTCAAGCTGATTTATGTGGCAAATGCATGCGCCTACACAAAAATTAGCCTTGGCGCTGCATTCCACAGTGTGTCAATATTAATTATGCATGGCACGACGAGGCACACAACGAACGAGTGAGCTGTGTACGCTATGTCCTACCCTGTGCACCCCGTGGAACACCCTGTGGAACTAGTTCCCAAACACTTCCCTCCCACGCTTTAGACAATGCCAAAGCCAGTTGCAACACGAAAGGTCAACGCGAAGACCACAAAATGAAGTTGGCAAGGTTACACGTCGCGTGCCAAGCACCCCACTTGTACAGTTCTAGGGTATAGCGTGTACAGGGTGTGTGGAAGGGGGGGGGGGTTATTGTTTTATTGTTATTCTCAGGCCTCTTATATCAAATGCTTACAACACAATTCGATTGCCGGCGCCATTTGGTTAAGAAACTCGTATATATTTTTCTGTTCTTTCTTCTTGTTCCTCCATCATCACATCCCTATATTCTGTTTCCGTTCGCAGTCTCGCCCTTTCCGTCTTGGCGGCTCTTTTATTATGTGTGCTTTTTATTGTATTACGCTTTTGTTGGCTTTGGCTTTGGTTTTCAACTTCGTTTTACGCTTCAGCGGCATAAATATATAAATTATTAACTCACCACACTGGGGTATTGCTGTTTGTATTACTGTATGTCTGTGTTTGTGTGTGTGTGTGTGTGTGTGTGGCACGCACGTATGTATATGTGTGTGTGTGCGCCTTTGGCAAGCTCCTTGTGGCCTTAGCCCTTTTGCCTTTAACGCATTGTCCTTGATGGCACGCGCACCTTTTCCACTGTTTTCATCTGCTGCGATACGCTGTAAAGAAACGGAAATGGAAGGGTATATTATCGGATAGGAAGATAAGGAGAGGGAGAAATCTTCAATCAGCATATTGATAAGGTTATACAATCGAAGAGCTGAGGCAAATCAAATAACTGATGGAGTAACATATTATGTTTTTTTTTTTTTTTTTTTTTTTTTTTTTTTTTTATTTTATAATATTGTATCTTTACATCACAGGGTGAAGAACTATTCTTATGAATTACCAAACACTATACCAAAAAACATATTATGTTGAAGTAGAAATTAGAAGAGAGTTTGACAGATGTGAAGGGTATTATACGTACATCAGATATGATGACCATCAAAATCTTCTCTTTGAATTTTTTTTTTTTTTTATATTATATGTGAAGAATTCGTACATTATAATATTCTCTGGGAAAATTTATCTCTCTTATCTTTCCTAATTTAATTGCTGAGTATCTTTAGGCCAATCAGGAGTATTGTCAACTCACTCACTTGTTTTGCTCGCTGTTGTTTTTTATGGTTTCGTATTATTTTTAGTTATTTGTGTGTATATGAGTTTGTGTGAGTGTGTATGTGGTCATGTGTCTACATGATTTATGATCGCACATTTATAGTGCTGACAATTGAATGATATTTTTGCGCTCCCTTCATGCTCGCTCCCCCCACTGCAGCCGCGGGCCCAAAAGCATCATGATCGATGGACATGGCTGTAGTTAGTTGTGGCAAAAGGGGTATGTGTGTGGGCAAGGGGGCAGGAGTGTTTGATTGGTGGCATTTCTGACATTGTTTGCAGTCGTTGAGTAGCGCTGTTGACCAAACAGCCTTAGGTTATAAATGTGCATTCCACACACACGCACACACACACACACACACACATACGCACATGTGTTTGTAAAATATTTGAATATAAATTTCAATTTATGGCAAAACGCAAAAAAATATTGCAAAATTTAACTTGCACTTGCAGTTTTTATTTTTGTTACTCTAACATATGCATTCAATTCCATTTTGGATATACCACAATTATTTATGGGCTATTTCAATGAAATTATTGCATAGAATTCGAGTAAGTTATTCAACATTTCAGGCAATGATATTTGGATTAAGAATTTATGTTGAAAAAATTGACAAAACAAGGCTATAAATCTTGAAGTTACCCGGAGGAGATAACTCTATTTCATATCAGAGAAATTCATGAAGAGTTTTGTACAGTTTTCGACATGTATTGAACAGAGAGATATGGCACATGTCTAGAGCAAGTTTTAAAGCTGATATAAGTTACTTCTCCTCAACTCAAATGTTTGTCTTGCTCTTGGTATTTATTCAACATTTCTTCTTTCATTCTTGTTCTCTTTGTGTTTGGTTTTCCGTTTCTCTTTTTACTGTTCATTTTTCTATTTATATTGTAAGTGCTCCCCAACATGGCATAGAAAACAAAACGCCCAGACACTTATCAAAATGTCATTAAAAATTCACTTTGCCAGTCAGTGAACCAAGCCTCCCCCCCTCTGGTCCGTTTCCAACAGTCTACGCCTCTGCCCATGGCTTGGCTTGGGCTCAAGTCACGCAGCGAGCGAGTGAGAGGGAAGACAATTTCAGTTTGATATAAAATGTAACCATTGGGAAACATAAATGTCATTTAAGATAAACGTAAAAATTGCTATTTGATGGCATTTTCTATAGACTTCACATAGAAGAGAGAAAGAGAGAAAGAATAAGGGGGAGACTGGGAGCGGAAGAGGGCACAAAACACAATGGCCGTAGAAATTGTTTAAAAGGCACAACAGGAAAAAGCAAAGTACTCACCTGACAGCGTTAAAATTTAATTGACTTTCTTTTCAGTCAACTGAAATAACTCGACATCGACAAACAAGCGTGTTGAGCTTGTGCAACCTCAAGCTCATAAGCTGTTGCAAATTGGTATATAGGCTTATGATATTATAGGCATTAGAAATGACAAGCGCATATGATAGCAATGGTTATACGTATAGAGATAAAGATCAATATTACCCAACCACTTGAGAAGTAGCTGCAGGAACGTGTTTGTTTGGAGTAAAAAATTCAAGTTTTTTTTTTTTTTTTTTTTTTTTTTTAATAAGTGAAGAATCCGTACATCATTATATTGTATGTTAACATCACAGGGTGGAGAAATATTCTTAACAAAGAAATGCAAGTTCAAATTAGTTATTTCATTTTGTACGTTTAATAAAAAAAAAAAAAAAAAAAAAAATTGTACGTTAACAAATTTTGTTAGCTGAACCTTTATTAATGATATTGCCATCATAAACTACTCTGAATGACATGGCAAGTTTATTAGTTTCCTACTTCCAACTTTGATCAATTACAAAACCTGTGAAATTTATGGCAAAGTCAGTACTCTCTCTCTCTCTCTTGCTGGCAGTTGATTAACACATGTGACTTCTGACTGCCGACTGCCGACTGCCGACTCTGACTCTGACTCCTCACTTTGACTGGGTGTTTATCATTGCAAAAGTCATCATCAGCTGCCGCCTACAGAGCGCAGTGGCAGCGGCAGCGGCAATACAGCGTTGCGGAACTATATGAAAAATGCTTTATTACTACACGTTGTACGTTTATAGTAACAAATGAGACACATACGCACACCAAGAAAGAGGCTGGCAAACAGACAGTCGTGCGTGTTTGTTTGCCGCTATTCACACACGCAGACGCACATACACACATACATACACAAAGAGAGGTGTCTGGGCGTGGGCCATTGTGTTGGCCATGCACAAACAGGAAGACAGTCAGACTGGCAGACGGACAGAGAAACAAACGAACGGCAAGCAGGCATATAAAGTGAGTTATGAAATGTTGACAAGACATTTTATTGTACACACACACACACAGCTACATAAATCATGTGAGTGCGCCCTGCGGCCGGCTACAGTTGCAGGCGCTTTCGGCGTACACTAAACTTGTCTTATTATTGCATCAAGTGGCCAGCAAAAGCAGTAGCAGCAGCAGTCGAGTTGATAAATTTATGCGCCTTGCCTGCCTGCCTGGTACCTAGTACATACTGTGCCACAAGAGATATGTATATATTACGTATACGTCGTGTAGAACATGCTGGAGTGGCTGGAAAATTTGAGTTATTTTCGTGCACAGCCAGAAAAGTTGCGCTGCGTTTTGGGGGGCGAGCTTATTGGATTCGTTTTTGATTGGGCAATTTTGTGTTGCAGCCTTAAAGAGGATAAGAAATGGGCGGAGATGGGCGTGGCAGAGCTAGGAATATGTACCATATTTTTATGTATGTGAAATTGCAGTTGGATGTTTGTAGTAGAAGTAGCATCTTGTGAAAGAAGAAGTAGAATGATAGTAGATTAATGTATTTAGGGTGACCATACTTTCCAATGAAACAGTTTTATTTTCTTATAAGTGTTTTCAGCACTTTTTAGATAGACGTAAAACTTCAGCTAGAGATCTCATTGATCTTTGACTTATTCATTAAGGGTGACCATACTTTAAAATAAAACAGAATACTTGTCTAATTTGATTAGCGTTTCTAGGCAGTACTTTGGTTTTGTGTAATAGTGCCATTGCAATATTCCCGCAGTCTTTGATTTCTTTATTTAGGGTGACCATACTTGAGAATTCAATACCACTGCTTCCCTAATTGACAACTTCTGCCAGCACTTTTGTTTCGTTTAACAGTCTGTATCAAGACAAACTCGAATTATTTATTTAGGGTGACCATACTTGACAATGCAATGGTATTAATACCTTAGTTAGCAACTCTATCCAGAACTTTTGGCTCTGGTAACAGTTCCAATTAAGGCAATTGCAATACTTATTTTTTTAGGGTGACCATACTTGGTTATGCAATGGCCATACTAGCTAAATTGGCAGATTTACCTAGCAACAGTCACACTACCGTGATTAGCAACTCTAACCAGCACTTTTCTGCCAGTGTAAGAGCCTGGATCAAAGCAATTGCAATATTCCCTCAGCACGGGGGGAGGCAGGGTTGCCCTATCGAAATATCCAAAGCGTACTTCAAGGGTTCCATACAAGGGTAATGAATGTGGTTAACTGGTCGAAACATTTCGAGTAGTTGCATATTATAAATCACTCAAACTGCAGTACAATAAAACGCCAACACCGAACGGTCAGTCAACGCGTCGTATGAGCAATCTGTAGCTGACGGCACATTGCTCATACGCCATGTGTGGCCAGTAAAGTGTGTATCTATGTGTGTGTGTGTGTGTGTGTCGAGAACTCAAGCAGCAGCCACAGAGATATAAGTTAGACAAAATGCGGACGTGTTGGCCAAGTGGCTGGCTCAATAAAACGGGCAAATTGCCCGCCTGAATGCAACTTGACGTGGACTTCAGTTTGCCACTTCAATCGTGCACAGACTGAAATTCCACACTCCACACTTCACACTCTTGCCACCCAACCGCAGCCGCACCTCAGGAGTTATCTTTGCACAACATTCAAGCGCGTTGAGTGCGCTTTGAACTCGTTAAGGCCAACGCCAAAGCAAAAGCATTCGCGCTCGGTTTAATTTCGCGCTCGTCGCTTAAAACTCGGAATTAAATTAATAGCACGGCGCATTGCAATGCGCGGACTTAGCGCGCGAGTATCTCATTTAATGTCGCTTTTATGAGTGCTGCTCCCCCTTCGCACCCCCTCCCCCTGGACTGTCCACTCGAGGCGAACTTCAGTTGACGGCCAGGGGCGCAACTCCTTGCTGTGGCTTAGTACCGCAGGATAAGGACGAGTGCGAGCGCCGTTGCTCTCAGCTATTCACAATCAAATCCAAGCGAGCAAGCGAGCGCGGTCGCCCCAAGGACCTTGACACATTTCCGTCCACATTTTTTCTCCATTTTCGCTGTGTGTCCTTTATTTATTTTTTTTTTGCGCTTTGCTCATCTTGGTTTTTGGTTTCATCGTCTTTCGGCGGCTTTGCAGGGGCTCCAGCTTGTTTTAATTTAACTTACTTATAAACAACTTGGGATTGTTGCTGTCAAAAGGGCATTAAACGGTTATTTCTTCTACTCCCTCTCCCTCTGTCTCGCTCTCTTGCTTTGTTCCTTTTGCACTGTACTCCCTTCTCTGATCCTTTGCTTTTTCCTTTAGGCAGCTAAAAACTGTAAATTGAAATGACCTTCAAGCGGGAAAAACACGCGCCGAGTGCCGACACAAAACCTCAACACGTGCACACAAGGCGAACGCCTGCAAGTATGCAGTAGAAATTTCTTAGAGTGTACCAGCTATGCGCGAGTGTGTGCGTGTGTGTGTGTGTAACCCTTGTAGCTCTTGGCAGCCGAGTGCCATCAAAGTGTCGACAACGGCAGCGTGCGCCGTAGGCACTTAAGACATTTGCGGCATGCTGCATGCAACACATACACTGTGCCACGCCTAAGTAAATGAAAGCCTACCAAATTAGTGAGAGAAAAAGAGAAAGAGAGAGAGTGAGAGAGAGAGAGAAGTTGCCTGTCGAAAAGTGTTAAAAACGACAGCAATGTTTCTATGCCTGGTTGAATTTTGGCACAACACGTTGCCAGCCGACATTAAAATCATTGTCAGGCAACAGTGACAGAAAGTAGTGGGAGCAGTGCGGGCAGAAGAGAGAGTGAGACAGAGACAGAGACAGAGCTAAGAGCTGCCATGTTGTATGCATTATAGCCATCAATTAACGGCCAAGCAAAATTGTGTTGACACTAAGGCCGGCCTGATGCTAAGTGAAAGGCAGACAAGAGAGCGGCAGAGACAGAAGTTGAATGAGACAGAGATAGAGAGAGAGACAGAAAGCCAAGATGTCTACCGAGTGTGTAGGTAAAGCATTCACCTCGAAGAATGTGACCGGAAAATCACTTGAACTGTCGACACATCAAAATATTTACGAGCCATAATAAAGCGAGAAATATGAAAGCAATAAACAGTGAGGCAGCTCAGCTGCCCTAGGCAGAGTGGCATCTCATCTCATCGTGCCGGTTCAGGTGTGTTTATCCAGTGTCCGGAAATAACCGTATATTTATTTATGTTCGCAAGTTTCCCTCTGACGTTGGCCATAAAAAACTACACACGAAAGGCGACCAAACAAGGCAATAAACGCACAGATCAATTTCTAATGCTCAATCAACTAAAAACGAACGAGAGAGAAAGAGAGAGAGAGAGATGGAGTGAGAGTTAAAGAGTGCTAGTGCGAGCGAGAACGCACTCGAGAGCTTTGGGCTGAAATTGTGATAAAATAAGCTGATTGAAAGCAGCTGCAAAGATGGGATTCTTTTTTATTTCTGCCGGCTTTTCATCTGGTCCCCAAGCGGAAGTTAAGACCGATTCGAGCGGCTTATACGACATGCATGTGTGGCAAAAGTGGTGATAAAAATAATTATTATGAATACTTTTCCCTTACGCTCTGTAGATCGCACTATGGCAGGGCACGTGTGCTGAGATTGTGTAGGGAAATGATTTATTTATAGTTAGAAAGACTTGCAAAATCTGTTGTAAATTGGGAAGGATACTTTATATATAGAGCTGAGGATTTGACACTATTGGCAAGCACATAGATGGAGTTAACATCGTATTAGTTTAGAATTGGAATTAAGAACAGGTTATTTTAGTTAAAGGTGTTCATACAGACAGAAATAGAAATAGGTAAAGAAAATGCCACTAAAGGATACAGATATATATGGGATTTGATCAGATATACATTCACATATCAGATTTGTACTATATAAAACAAAATATTTATAAATAAAAGTGACCTACAGGATGTGATGTGATAATTTTTAGGGTTATGCTGCATAAACATCTTTGTGATTGCGCCTATTGTTCAGGTAACAGATGCAGGTAAATAAGTAATAACTCGTACATAGAATTATTAACCTATAGCATAAGTTTAACGTGTTCATACAGACAAAAGTAGTGATGGAAAAGGGTTTATTGGTAGTAATGGTGAAGTTATCAATTGAAAGGAATAAATTTATGGTAGAGAAGGTAACAGATGCAGCTATACCTTCAAATTTAATTCCAGATATGGCAGATAAACCTATAACATTTATTCAAACGATTTATTTACGGAAAGAGAGACTTGCAGAAGATTATATGAAAATAAAATACACAAAGAGCATAGAAATGGGGACTATTGTTTAGGTCACAGATGCAAATAAATAAGTATAAGATCGTACTTAGAATTATTAACTTATAGCTTAAGTTTAACGTGTTCATACAGACAAAAATAGTGACAGACAAGGGTTTATTATAACTGATGATGCAGATATCTATTTTACTAGGGATAAATCTATAGTAGAGAAGGAAACAGATGCAGATATACCTATAACATTCATTCAAACGATTTATTAAAGAGAGACTTGCAGACGATTATATAAAAATAAAATACACAAATCGCATAGAAATGGGGACTATTGTTTAGGTCATAGCTGTAGACAAATAGGTATAAACTCCTACTTAGAATAATTAACCTATAGCGTAAGTTTAACGTGTTCATACAGACAAAAATAGTAACAGACAAGGGTTTATTATAACTGATGATGCAGATATCTATTTTATTTCAACTTAAAGGGATAAATTTTTAGTAGAGAAGGAAATAGATGCAGATATATCTTCAAATTTAATAAACCTAGAACGTATAACATTCATTCAAACGATTCATTAATGGAAAGAGAGAAAATACACAAAGAGCTTAGAAATGGGGACTATTGTTTAAGTCATAGAAGTAAATAAATAAGTATAAGCTCGTACTTAGAATTACTAACCTATATATTAAGTTTAAAGTGTTCATACAGACAGAGGCAGATAGAGACTAAGGGTTATTACAACTAAGGATACAGATAGCCATTTTATTTCAACTGAAAGAGATGCATTCATAGTAGATAAAGAACCAACTACAGCTAGTAATCTAGCTACAGCTAGATACAGTTCTAGCTTCCTTTCATGTGTCTTCTCTGAAATGCTTTGGCCGCCTGTCGAACTGCAAGATATGGAACTGAATAACTGAATGGCCATCATTAAAGATGCAATGGCTGGCGCACTTCCGTCAAAACTTTTGGCAAAGCTCCTGCACATTTGCGGCCGTAAAAGTTGCCGTGACTGTGCCCGTTGCCGACGAACTTTGTCTAATTATGCACAAAAATGCTGAGAACTGACCATAAAAGGGTTGCATGCGGCAGGTCGTAAAAAGCGTAAAAGGTTCCGCGCCGGCTTGGACAACTTTGTGGTCCATTAGTCGAGGCTCAGAGAAGCAGAAAGCTGCTGAGTACGCAGTGAGTAAAAGTTAAGTAAAAAGAAGAAGAAGAACGGAGCGAGGGTTTACGGGTGTTAAATGCGTGTGAAGCCAACTTTTTAATTACGTTTAATTAAGGGCGGGCAAGACAAAAGCAAAGTTATGTGCAAGTAAAGCACAGCTGCCAATAGGCAAATTGTGCAGAATTATGAGACAGAGAAATTGCATTTGCTGACGGCTCAACAGTTGCACAAATGTTAAGAAAGGAAGAGGGAGAGAGAGGGGGAGAGGGAGACAGAGAGTGGGCCTTGCAGCGACAGGCTCATGACTGCGTCTGCTACAACATCATTAAATTGTTTTCCCTAGCTGCATGTAACGACGTATCCAGACAGCCTGCAACAACAATAGCAGCAGCAAATACCACAACAACTGCAGCAGCAGCAACAGTAACAACAACAAGAATAACAACAACAACTGCAACAGCAACAACTACCTACGAACATGGAGTATCAGCAATTGTAAACGACTCTCAGTCCGTCTGGATTCGTTTCGTGTCTCCGGCTTTGGTTCACAATTTTGTTATTGTATTTCCAGTCTCTCTCTATCTCACTCTCTCAGGCACTCTCTCTTTCCCTCTCTCTCTCTCTCTCTCTCTCTGTCCCTTACTCACTCACTTGCCAGCTGTCTCGCTCTTCCGCTTAATGTTATTTTGCTCACGAATTTTGTTATTGAATGCAACACGACACCCGACACATTTGTGTGTGTGTCTGTGTGTGTGTGCTGTGTGTCTGCTAAGTGTGTGTATGTATGTGTGTGTGTAACCGACGTTGTGTGTACTTATGATGCATGGTGCATTTGGCATTTCAAGCTGGGCAAACACCAAAACGGCTGTCGAAAGTGCTGACAAGCCAAACCAATAAAAAAGAAAAACACACACACACACAGACACACACACAGACGCACAAAACCCACTCAAGTTGTATTGAAGTAATGCATAAATATCTCTTGAAATTTGTGATACTCTAAGCATGCACAAGTTCAGGTCATATTCATAGTTGAAATAGGTCAAAGCTTGACAAATAATCATGCCGAAAGTTGATTTACTTTTCGACAACTTTGCTCGCTCTCGCTCTCTCTCTCTCTCTAGCTGCCATCTCTTTCACGCCTTTGCAAGTATCTTATTACCCCTTCTCTGTTGCTTCTTTTCCACACCAAAAATAAACTTGAAGTGAACCAAACTCAAAGCAAATAAACACAAGTCTATTGAAGTCTATGAAAAACACTTTTCGCATGCAAACATATTTGCAATCCGTGCAGGATTCGTTGCCTCCTCTTCCTCAGTCTCGTCTTCAGCTTCAGCTTCTTATTCTTCTTCATCTTCCTCTGCAGCCTCTTCTTCTTGTTCATTCAGTAACTGTAACTGCTGCTGGCGCTGCTCAATGAAGCGCGTAGTGGGGCGCAATAAAAGCGAATACAACTTGGCACATTCTGCCAGGCCATCAATAACTGAGTGCATCCATTGCTCAATATTGAAATCACACATTGTGTCTTCCCCCCTCTTCATTGCTGTCTTCTTCTTCTCCTTGTTTTTCATGCACTTGTCGAGTCAATTGTGCAATTAAAGCGCAGGTTGCGCTATAATTGCGGCCTGCGCTGTGAAGGTCGTTACGTTTTTATTAGCAAAAGTTGCGCCATTGTGTGAGGGTGAGTGTGTGAGGCGAGGGTGGAGGGCGTACAAAAGGTGTTGCAGTTAATAATAATCAATATATACAGCGCCCCTAACCTTTGCGGATCGCTCTGTGGATGGCCGCAAAGGGCACTTCGGCGGCTTCTGGCTCAATGGCAGGTGCCATTGAAAACTATATAATAAAAATTCCGTTGCATAGAGCTGGGCGCCTGACCTCCAAGGCACCCCCCCCCCCCCCCTCCCTCCACTCTTCCATTGCCCACTCTCTATCTACCTCTGTGAGGGAAAAGTGTGTCGCTATGCCAATCGATAAGCCTTTTGCATAGCTGTCCCTCACTCCCACTCCCCATCCCCCTCCCTCACCCTCTTCAGATCTCACTCGTTTCTCACGTCGCCCATTTCGCAGCTTCTGCTACCTTTCAAAAACTTTAAATGAAAAACTTTAAGTGCTAGCTGCTCCTGTGTGTGTGCGTGTGTGTGTGTGTGTGGGTGTGGGTGTGGGTGTGTGACAGACACTGCACATTGGTTGCAGTTTTATTATTCCGTTTTATGACTGTTCCAGCCGTGTTCAGCAATGCATTCCTTGCAGCTAAATGGAGTTTCAAATTGCTGACGAGTCCAACTGGGAATCGGACTTAAACGTAGCTCGAAACTATTTCCAAATAGTTTTTAAATATTTGAATATATATTCTTAAAGCATCACAAATATCTGTAGTGAATTTGAATATGCTTTAAAATTCTTACAGAATTTCAGAAATGACAACAAACTAAATTTATTCAATTGACAAGTGCAAAGATTACTTTTCAGTTATGCAAATTTGTTTTGTGCTAAGTGGCCACTGTACAATGTCCATGGGGCACACACACCACTCACACACAGACACACACACTGGCACACACACATACTCGTACAAACCCGCATAGAAGGCATACAAAGCACAGCTCACTAGACACTGAGGCTGAGTACACGCTGCTGTGCTGCGAGCTGTTTATCAATGCAAATATTTAGCATACGCCACGTTGCACGTAAATTGCAAGTGCACATCCGCTGCAGTTGCTGTCGCAGTTGCAGTTGCAGTCGACGTCGCTGCCGTCGCTGTTGTCGTCTTCTTTGTGGCATAGCCCCAACGCAGAGTTCTTGGCGTTTGGAAAGTAAATACCAGCGCGGTCTGCGTCGCTGAAAGGCCTAAAACACTCTGTGTCTTGTGTGTGTATGTGTGTGTGTGTGTGTGTGTGTGTATGTGTACGCGAGTAGCGCGCCACATGCATAATGGAAAACGTGGCATACAGACAGGCACTGGCAAAGTTTCACACCTACCCCACTTGCCCCTACCCTCGCTCGTTGTTAACTTTGTTTGCGCTGGGCATTTTAAATGAAAAGCTAAAGGTAAAAAGGTAAAACCGCCCCCGTTGCGCACTTCTCTGCCCGGCAAAGCTGTGCCGTAGCCAGAGCTCACCTGAGCTAGAGCATCAAGAAAATATGCTCAAGTAAAATGAGCAATTAAGGATTATTGCTCGGTTTGCCCATTTAAATTATGAGGCAATAACTGGAAAGGTAAAGCCTCACGCAGGCAGGGGCAAGCGGAGACTCTCAAAGTCGCGCCCGACAGCTGCTCATTGTGTGTGTGTGTGTGGGTGTGTGATTGTAAGCCACAGGATCTATTTGGGAGGCGTGTGCTAGATTAACTATGAAAAGGATATATGTATGTGTGTACGCACGTGAAAGACACTGTTCCAAAGTGGCAACGGACTGTTTGCTCAAGCAGCATTATTTATGCAATTATAACTGGGTATTCATGGTTAAATGTTAAACTGCTCATCAACAGTTCGCACTCAATTGGTTATGCATCAATTACAGTTTTGCGGCTGCTGTTAAGCTGTTTGATCAACTTGCTCTGCTGTTAATGACAGCAGCTGCTCATTTGGGTATGTGTGTTGTTAATGCTTAACAGAAAAATGTTAAGTCTGCTGAGGCGTGTAATGAATTTAAGAAATTTATGAATGTGATACGATCTAGTTCAAATTTACTTTCTTAATACTTTGAATGAGTTTATTACGGCCCTAGGGCCTGATCTAGTGGTTCGATTTTCTGGATTCAAAAATGTTTCAAAGTATTTTAAGTTTTTCCACATTGGATATAAAAAACGTGTTTCTTTTATTGCATTCCTGCTGTTGCTGCACAGCCCTGCACTCACACACACATCACGAAGCAAATTCTTGCATTCCTGATTTGAGCACGTTTGTTTAGATACTCCCTTTCGGTTCGTCCTTCAGCCTTCCCCCCCTTGCACCCTTCCCCCTGCAAGTACGTAGCATGTGCTGCTGCTTATCTGCTTAGCTTGGCTTGTTAAGCTTTCGGTTTACGTAGCCATCGATTGGCGTTCTCGGCACTTCTCATTGCCTGGGCTCAAGCTGCACCTGCCGTCAGCTCAATTCCTGGCGATAAGACGCCACGCCATGTTGCATGTTGCATCCCGTATGCAGCTGCCCTGCTGTTTTATATGTTAGCATAAACTTGGCAAACATATGACCGCACTTTGCGGTCCTTGCTCGGTTGATTCTTCGTGCTGTCAGCTGCTGCTGCTGCTGCTGCTGTTGTTTGTTTATTTGTTCTGCCTGCAACAACTTTTTGAACTTGCAGGTCGAGTGTGAGTGGTGTGTGTGTGTGTGTGTTGTCTCACAAAGGCTAAGGGCTACGCGGTGCAGTCGAGTGACAATAATTATGGCATCCGCTATTATAGTTACTTCTTGGTAATCAAATTCACAGCTGCAACAACAGAAGCTCCCTTTGCCACCATCCATTCTCTCTCTCTCTCTCTCCCTCTCTCTCTATCTCTCTCTCTTTCACACTCTGTCGAAGTGGCAAGTGAGTCGTGGAAGTTGCGCGATACTGTAACCACTTTAACATGCACCGCAAAAGCCAAACAAAACAAAGGAAAATGGCAACAAAACCGCTACAACAACTTGAGGCAAGTGGGCAACTGCCGACGCCGTTGCCGTCGCTGCTGCCGCCTCAATCACAATCCAGGATGCAACTCGTTGGGTGCAGCAGCCTTGCCTCACGCGCCTCAGATGCCTCACTAGCTGCCAAGAGGCGGAAACAATGCCGCGCGCAAGAAAAAGAAATTAAAACTTGGGCGCTGTTAAATGAAAAATGTGCAAGCCACAAAAGGTAAAACTTTTTTAATACCCCGCAATCTAGAGGTGTATTAATCTGCAGAAAAGTAGAAAACAGCAAAAAAAAAACGCATACTTAACTCTAAAAATAAACTATGCCAAAGGCTTTTAAATAAATAATCATAAGAAGTTAAAAGTTTGAATAGATTTAACTTAATGCAAGACTGTTAGCTTACAGAAAGAAACGGGCAAAGTTGGCAGCACTGCTAACAGCAAAATAGAACAGCTGTGCTCTCTCTGTTAAGAGCAGATCTGGCATCTCTGTTATTGCTGATCTATCCCTGTTAAACTAAGCTCGGCTCTGTTAATTGCCAATTTATCGGCCCTGGTAACGGCTAATTTATCAGCCGTGTTAACCACATACTTAGCGACTTTGTTAGCTGTAGGCTTATCGGCATTGTTGATAACAGAAACTGCAGGGTGTGCCACAGTTGCTGCCAAAGTTATCTTAACTTTTTTCAATTCGTTTCCTTTGTTTAGCTGTTGGCCATTGTCGGCTACGGCTAACGCGTCACGGCAAGTGCTACGATTCATTAGCAGGCGGCACAGAAGGCGCAGACGGCACAGGAAACAGGCGAACGAATGAATGACTGAGATCTTGCAGGCAAGTTGCAACAAGCATGCCATTCAGCAGCCATATCCATTCAAGCAGTCAGTCAGTCAGGCCGCCAGGCAGTCAGTCCGCCAGTCAGTCAGTCAGTCAAACAGGCAGCTGGCAGAATTACTTCCGCTTCGCTTAATTGCATTAAACAAACCCGAGGAGGCCAACGATAGACAGACAGCCACAGCGACGGAGGGCGGCGCAAGCAAGAGGGAGAAAAGTTTTTGGCCGCCAGTGCTGTCCCCTCTTCCCGTTTCTCCCGCCGGCAACCACAAAACACGTTCACACATGAGCTGCAGTCAGGCAGCAGCAGCAGCAGCAGCAGTTGTTGTCCCTCCCATTCACACACAGTTGTTGTTGCTGTAATTGCATTATTTTCATTAACAAAAGTTCAAGTTGGTCTGCGCTTTTCGTCACGCCAAGGATCAGCCGTAGCCGCCAAGGATCAGGGGATCAGGGGAGGGACACACACACACATACATATAGTATGTGTATTTTCACCAACTGTTCCAACAGTAATAAACTTTAATTAAAATGCATAAAAGTCGCTGCGCCAGTTTGTGCAGTGCGCAAATCGACCGAAATGCAATTAATTTAATTGTGAAATACGTAGGAACTGTTAATGCGGCACCATGTGCTGTGCAGTACGAGGAATTCGAGGAGAAGCACGACTACGTGTAGCATTATTTAACAGGGCAGGCGAAGAGTGCGACGCGTCTCGCACTACTTCTAATTACCACGGCCATTACCATTCCCCCAACCCATGACCCCCTAACCTCTGACCCCCGACCTGCGTCCCCAATCCATTTCCGTTCCCAATCCATTTCTATAGCCTCCCCGTCAACCCAGTAATGAGCCGAGTAGCTGGCAAAGCGGCGGGTTAAGTGTCGAGTGCCGCAAGAGAAACCGATGAGAGCGCTACTCAAGCCAAGAGGGAGAGGGAAGAACATTCTACAAGGGTTCAGCACGAGTGGCGCAAAAGGATTGAAGGAACTGTTTAAGAATGGCGAATTAAGTTGAGTAACTAGAAAAAAGTGCGAGAGGTAAAAAGGATATAGAAAAGATATACGGATAATAGTCAAATAAGGGAATGTTTGAAAGGAAATAATTTAACCAAAGAGGCTTGAATGGCTTGCACTTTCGCTAAAAGTTCTTAAACGTGCTCTAGAGTGTTATAAATCTGATATTAAGGCCTTATAATTTTTGTGTAAGTCTGCTATAAAAGCAATTAACTGTTGACTCAAAGGTCTATGTTGGTACTCGTTAAAGAATGAATTATACTTGTGGTACTTCTTGCCAACTATAATTTTATGAATAATTGCCTAAAATGTGCTATAAATCTGCTATAATTTCCCATAATCTACCATAAAATCTGTTATACCTTCCTATAATCTGCCATAAATCTGCTATAATTTTCTATAATCTGCTATAAATCTGCTATAATTTTCTATAATCTGCTATAAATCTGTTATAAAAATTTTAGAAATTTGCTTTAATTAAAATATAATTCCGATATAAAACTGCTGTACAAATGCTATAAATCTGATATAAATCTGCCATTAATCTGCCATAAATCTGCTATAAAAATGCTATAAATCTCCTTAAACCTAATGTATAAATTATAGTAAAACAGTGATTCACCTGCAATGATTAAGACAGGTTAATCTACTATAGCTGTGATTTTCCTTAATAGATCCCCCCGAACTCAAAGCGGCTGCAGC
Organism: Zaprionus ornatus; assembly: GCA_018904035.1. NCBI lineage: Eukaryota > Metazoa > Arthropoda > Insecta > Diptera > Drosophilidae > Zaprionus > Zaprionus ornatus. The sequence continues at coordinate 18,877,566 of JAEIFZ010000002.1, read as the reverse complement.
TAATCTTAGCCCATTGAACTGCATTTCCATAGACATTTTTGACAAATTCCGCTTTAAGGACATTGCTGATGCTCTACAAACAAATTAACACAGAAGATTGAGAAGCTCTTGGTGGAGGGAGCGAAGGGCAGGCATATCCCTCGAGGGCTGGCAGCGAAAAAACAAAAGTTTATTTGACAAATACATTTCAATTGTTATGCGAGAATTAAAACAATGCATCAGCTACGACTAGGGCAAACTTCCCCCCGTTATTCCCCGATTCGCCATTCATCCGTCCTCTTGCCCTTCCCCTGTCCTTCTGTCGGTTTGTCCAAATGACAAATGAAACTCAAAAGTTTAATGAACCGCAGCAACAGTCGCAAAACGAAATTTTGCTTTACATAATGAGCCGGGCGAGAAGTTTGCTAAAATGAATCCAACGGATAACGGAACCAGGCGTGAGCGAGCAGGAGTGTGGGGAGTGGCAGTGGGAGTGCAGAAGAGGTGGGCGGCAATTAAATTTCACCCACGAAATGTACAGCTCAATGCGCAGCTTTTATGGCAATAAAACTCACAGTCCGCCGAGCAGTTGTCAAAATTAACTAAATGCGCGGCTGCTCATTAATCTCTGTCTGCGTCGCAGTCGCAGTCGCAGTCACAGTTGCTGTCTCTGTCTCTGTCGCCAGCGGCAGCAGCAGCAGCTGAATGAACGAATGAATGACAGAGTGAATGAATGAATGGGCGAATTGCCAACCAACTAAGTCGACACTGCTCAAACGAACTGCGAAATTCTGACAATAATAAGTACAATGTAATGTGCACTAGGTGAGCTTACTCAACTGCTAGATACCCTATATATATATAGATAAATTTTCATTCATCAAACAACTTTATCATCCCATTCATTGCAATTCCCAAGCGTACAGGGTATTCAAGTGAAAAATACACTCGAAATGTTGGCAAAAAGTTCTACAACAAAAAACTGGAGACTAAACAGAACCAAGTGCTGAGACTGGACGCATGTGGCAAGTGGCAAGCGGCAAGTGGCAAGTACGCATTGCGGCCAGCAACAGCGAGTTAATCATTTTGTTTTAGCCATTTGTTTGATGTATGAACATACAGTTTGAAGGGGAGAACAGACAGAGAGAGAGAGAGGAATAGCGCATAAATGCCATGAGCAGAAAATTTAATTAACGACGGCAAAAAGAGATGAAAGCGCATTCCTGAAATTAGAACAGATACAGATACAGAACTGAGCTGGCATATAGCACATATATATGTGTGTATACAGAATATAGTTGAAGAGATCTACAGATTATGAAGTGCGGAAGAAGTCAAGGATTCGCACTTGACTGCGAGATACTTTTGGCAAAGAGATACCAATTTAGAAAACAAAAGATTGATGAGATAAGCTTACTATATATTTATATATTATTTAAGCTATTTACTAACTATTAAAAATAAATAATTATAAACAATAAAACAGAGTATATACAAAGTTCAGCTTGCTAAATAACCTTCCCATTTCTATAATAAAACTGTTTCCCTTTTCAAGCTCACAAAATTGTGGCCCAAAACTCATATCGAAAATTACTTTACAAAAGTTTCAAAATTACCGCCCAGAGCTAATTAAAATTTGACAATGTTCTTGTCGCTCTTGTTTTTGTTTTTCCTGTTGTTTGTGCGTTGTTCGTTGTTGTTCGTTGTTGTCGGCACATTTGGCAAATCAATTGAAATCTCATTAATGTAATGCGCATTGCGAAAGGTACTTTGTGTGTGTTGACAAGCTGCAAATGGCTTTTGCCCCCACTCCGATGTCCCTGTGGCCAATTCTTTGAGGAATGCCGAAAATTGCGCATACGCAGCGTATGACATTTAATTATTGCAACACATGTGGGGGCCATGTTATGCATGGCCTTTTGTGGCAACCTAAGCACAGCTTACGAGATTTTGTGGCTGCACAAAGGTCAGCGGGGCAGGGCTGGTGGGCGGAGTAAGATAAGTAAAGCATTCTTAGTCGAGGCTTTATCAAATGCCAATCAGCTGGGCATCAATTAATTAAATGCATGGCAAATGCGTAAGGTATGTGGGAAGAATGCAGGGGGAGTGCAAGGCAAATGCCAGGGGAGCACTGTTGCAAGCCAAGTGGCCTGTGCAACAAACTGTGGCTCAATTATTTAGACAACTGCTGCGAGAGTTGGCCCAGAGCCCAGAGACCATGCATAAACAATATGAAACAAGCCCAGAGAAGGCGACAAAAGTGGCGAAAAATAAAAAAAAACTAGGCGAGAGATAAAGAGTGAGACAGTGAGAGAGAGAAAGAGAGAGGTAAAGGCAAGCAGCTGGCGAAGACAAAAGCATCGAGTATTCCCCACGTGCGGCCATGTGCCAGCAATTGAAACTCAATTTAGTCAACTGGCAAAACACCAAGCACACTCACACACACACACATGTGCACACACACACAAACATATACAGTTACAAATGCAGTTTACAATTTTCACGCCAATTGCCATAAAAGCCGTAAGTGAAATACATACTTAAGTGCAGCCAACGAAGGATCCGTGGAAGCTGAGCTCAACAGACTCTGATTTCACATCGGATTTTGACTTCAGGTCTCTAGTTGTCTCTGCCCCCCCTCTTTCTCTCTGTCTCTCCTATCTATGGCAGTGTGTAGAGTCTCTTGACTTTGTGTAACTGTGTCCTGCCATCCTTTCATTCGCCTCACGTTTAGCCAATGTGTCGCCAAAGCTCTGCAACGACAATCAACCAGCCGCGTCGTTGTTGTTTTTTCTGTAGGCTCTACAGGAGAGGGAGATGGCAGGAGATGGGGGAGAGATAGGGAGAGAGGTAGGTAGAGGCAGCTCCGACGCCTGGTTGGGCAATTAAATGTGGGACGCTGGGCAAACTTTAAAACAAATAGCCCAACACAACAACAATTAATGCGAATTTATTTTCGAACTCATTTGGCTATAATTGCCGAGCATCGTCAAAAAACACGCGAACGTTTTGAGGTTGCCGCCAAGCGAGGGTTACTTGTGCAGTTGTTTGATGTACGGCACAGTCTGTTATGTTATGGTATGATTATTATGGCTTTAATAAGTATAAATAGCTCTCCATTAACAGAATTCTGTTCTGTTGTAGGGTAAGTCTGTTAAATACTTATTTTCAGTCCAAAAGACTTTTTAACAGAATTCTGTTCTGTTGTTAGGTAAGTCTGTTAAATACCTATTTTCAGTCCCTTTAAGCCTTTTTTTAACAGAATTCTGTTCTGTTGTAGGATTAGTCTGTTAAATACTTATTTTCAGGCGTGAAATTAAAGTCTGCATAGGTTTAATTAAATTTAAACTATAAAATTGAGTTCTTTATTCAAATATAAAATAATACAAATTTTTAATTATATATTTGAAATATTTGCAAGTCTAGGAACACTTTAAAAAATATCCAAATATTGCGTTAATTTTATTTGAAATGTAATTTCAACATCTCTTCAAAGAAAACTTTTACCATGCGCTCAGAGCTTGCACAAACTTTTCTTGCGACCCTTGCACTTGGTAATTTTCATGGCAATTTCGGGCGACTCATTTACAATAAATTTTGGAACGGGCCTACGCAACGAAAGGCTTAACACGACCAATGGACGACAGGATGGTCAGACGGACGGACAGAGACCGACAGAACCGACAGAACCTACAGCTGAACCCGCCGCCGTTGCCGCATGTACAGGGCCTAGCAGCATTTCGGCTGCTTTATGAGCTACAATTGTGGCATGCCTGCCCGCCCGCCTGCCTGCCAGTTGCCAAGCAGCGAGCCGCTCTCTTCGTCCCGCTGCCCTTTGAGCAGCGACAACTGGTGCTACGAATTGCCAACTGGCAACTGTAAATAACTTTGCTTATTTGAACATTTATTGGTGACGTAAATGGCTTGTAGCATTGTTGCCGTGGCAGGATGTGGACTGGCAGTGGGGATGCTAGATTGGCCATGTGGGGCAAGGATGTTGTCTTGCCCATGGAGGCTTATATTGCCGATTTTTACTCGTTGTTAATTTCCTGTAACTCGGCATTTGTGTAAAATAAGGAACGCGTCTCAGAGTTCAAGTTGACGAGTTTACGAGCGCACTCAAACACTCAAACTCACACTCGCATGGCGCAGCGGGTACTCATGCACGGATACTCGCACGGATGCTGCTGCTGATGCTGTCAGGTTAATGCCATTTGCCGGCTGAGAATTGGTCTTCTAAAGCTCGTAAAACTTGAGCTCCGGCCATGGCTTCGGCATCGCCATCGGCTCGGCAACGGGCTCGACGGGCTCGACGGGCTTCGGCTGCATGCTACATAAAATATGATGAAGGGGCACTTAAGCAGCTTGCCTGCCACGTCTCGTGTGTTGACAGCTATCAAATGTGTGCACAACAACATGCATAAATGAATGACAGACTCACTCACACTCACACACGAATACATACACACACACACACAGAGTCACTCTCCATGGAGTGGGGTGTGTTTGTGACACGCCTTTGTTTCCATAAATATTAAAGCAGACCTTTAGGGACCCCGTCTCGAAATCAGTTCACAATTTATGAGCAGCCGAAAAGAACTTTGTCACATTTGTTTGCCTAGGCAGCTCCAGGTGGGCCGGGCAGCTAAGGCTGCTGCTACTGCAGTGCCTTGCATAAAATAATTTATAGAATTTATGCAGCGCAGCAGTTGCCTTCTTGGCTCTGGCAAATAATTTAAGACCAGTTTCGGCACCTTCGACAGCAGCTTTGCAGCTGAAGTGTGGCACCAATACTGTTGCAAGTGTGGCAGCTTAAGCAAAACAGTTGAATTGTTTTATTGGAGAGTTGCTGAAGGCAATGGAAAATCGGAATATCATGAAGGAGTCTTGAAATAATAATTATAATTTTATTGTAGCATACTTTTTTGCGCAAGAGTAAAATTATGAGAAAATACTCCTGAGAAATTATGTAGCATACTTTTTTGCGCCCAAAAATAAGCAGTAAGAAGAGAAATGAAAACAGAAAGCTGGACAAATTACGCACTTTAATGCAAATTATATTTATATGAACAATAATTAATAATAAATAATAATACTAGAGATTAATAATAATTGCAAAAGGCGTATAAGCTCTCTTTGATTATAGAAATGTACTTTCACTTCAAGAGCATCATCAGCACATGGTTGTTGTCGCCCAACCCACAGCTACCGTTAATTAAGCTACTTAAGTAAATCATATTAATCATTGCGCTTCAGCTGGAATATGTCTTCGAGTTGAAATTGATAAATGTTGTGGAAAATGGAAAATAAACTGTGAAGAATGTGTGACAGTTCTGGTTTGTACACTGACAAATTGAAAACAACCGCAGCACAATGCAAGTTCCTTTTCACTCTCTCTCTCTCTCTCTCTCTCTCTCTGTCTCTCTGTCTCACTCTTGCTCTGTTGCATTGTGGCCATTGGAAACCAATTGAAATCGCATTGCAACAGTCATTAATCAAGCTGCAACTTTGCCACAAACCGCACATGAAATCAACTCGAGGCAAAGCAAGGCAAGTTGAGACGAGGCGATTTTGAAAGAGTTGTTCAATTGGACAAATGACACACACACACACACACATACACACACACATACTGCATATGCATGAGCATCCGATTGGGGCGAGAGCGTTAAGCTGTCGGTTATTAGAGCTTCGCCTTGGGCAGCATTTCCCACTCAAGGTGGGCTGAAAGCGGCAGCGAATTCCCCCAAGTCGGCCTGGGCTTAGGCGCACAATTTGTGCGACTTTCTCAGTGAATAAAAATGTCAAATTAATTTCAAGTGCTTAAATGCACGCTGCGACAGTGGAAAAGAGAGAGAGAGAGGGAGAGAGAGCGGGAGCGAGAGGCAAAAGGCAGAGAAAATGAGAATTTACGAAGCATTCATATAATCCTGGCTTTTAAGCCTGGGCAGAAACTAACTGGCAACATGTGGCATGCTCGAGTGACCCCCAAAAATATGCTACACAATTGTTAACAAGCTCAAGGCTCGCCTCGGCTCTTGCCGGGTCTCTGTCTATGTAACTGTGAGTGTGTGTGTGTGTGTGCGACGACAAAAACGATTTCATTCATGAAAATTTTTACACAAAATTACATTTGCCAGTTTGGCTCTCGCTCTGTCTCTCGCTCTGTCTCCGTCTCTGTCTCTCCCTCTTGAGCTAACTAACTGCTGGGGCAGCAAAAGAAGCCACTGTGCGGCAGCCATTTTCTCTAAATTACTCAGGAAAAACCCCAGCACATACACACACACACAGCCACACACGCCGTGCACCGTTATATTTGTGTGTGTATAATTTGCGTTGCCTTTTCATAAATAATGAAATGCTCTTTGGGTAGAAGTATCTATGCACGTTGCTCTGCCGCTCTACCGCTCTGCTGCGACTTTTGTTTTTCACATGTGGCAGAACTTTATAGCCAACGCATGGGAGCCCACTCACACACTCACACACACACACACACACACAGACACACACATTGACATGCACACACACTGTACACTGACATGAACACCCGAGCTGGCTGGAGCGGAAGCCGACTTACTTTACACACATGCCCACATCCGTTCATACGAGTGGAATACAAATTTAATCTGTCGGTTTTCTGGGATTTCCTCATTTGTAGCAGATTAAAATCTCTCGAACCCATCCAGGGCACCCAGCAATCGCAGCACATCACACTCCAGGCCAGGCCAACCCAGGCCACCAGACCAGCACCAAAGAGGGTCAGTTGATATCAATAGGCATGCTTCGAAATGGCACTAATGAGTTGCTAAGTGCTGTTCTGTGGGGCACGGGTGGTGGGGTGGTTGCATGAGCAGCAATGTACACAGCGTACACAGTTCGATAAAGGGTTAAGACCACAAACGCTTGCCAGGATTTGACTTATGGCTTGCCCAAAGCAGTTTCAAAAAGTCTTCTTTGCTTAGCAGAGCAAATATAGAATCTACTGTTCGTTTATTTAACTCTAGGAATTCGATAATATGTTTCTCTAGCTGGCAGTTCAAGAACTTCCCTAAATGAATGGCAACTTATTATTATCTCCCGCCGCAGTCGACGCGCCTCTTAAACTTGTCTGGCAAGTTGGCCGTGTCTGGCGCAAGGCGCAAAACCAATTTGCAACATTGTTCACATACTTTCTCAGTGGTTCTCGGGCTCTGTTCAAGTTGGGCTGGAGGGGGAGCTAGGGCTTTGCTACGACGATTTATAGACCTGCCCGTTGACTTCTAACATATGCATAATTTTTCAAGAGTCTCTTGGCATAGAAATCATATCGTAAAATAAAATCACAAGTGCTTTTAATTTGTCGTAGTAAATGCACAGCCCAGCAACGGGGCTTCTTCCTGCTCCCTCTCACTCTTTCCTCTCTGCCCTTCTCTATCTCTTTCGCTCTCTAATTCCTTGCTGTGCTCGCCTCTCTCTCTCTCCTTCTCTGTCGCACACTCCGCTCGTTACTTAGCGCACATTTAATTTTGTTACCAATACTCAGGCACATTTAGCAGTAACACGCACCCACACACACACACACACACACACACGCACACACACACGGCATCATGCTCCCACACGCTCTCTCTGTGTCTCTCCACGCCACACACTCACCCAGATAAGTATGTGGATGGCATCTGCTTGGTTTCCTGCGACTTTGGCCCAACTTTTGGCGCACCATAAAACTATGCGGCAATTTATATATACTATACATTTAACGTATATAGCCATGCTTCGGCACCTCGCCTTTATAAATGGGCGTGGTCAAATGGGCAATTGTACTTTATGCCAAATGTTAACGTTAATTAGGCTTCTTAGCAAAACTTGAGTAGGTTAGATTAGATTTGCTCAGAAAGAAGACGGAAATCATTTCGTGTGGGGCTCGAAATGAGTTTGGTTTTTTATTTTCCTAATTATTGTTAATTAATTTACAGCATTTCTGTACTTCTTGTTTAAGTTTTTTTATGATTTATAAAATTTCTTTATAATTAATATATATTTTTGATTAGATTTGCTCAGAAAGAAGACGGAAACCTCTTCGTGCAGACCTTGACATGAGTTTGGTTTTTTATTTTCCTTATTATTGTTAACTAATTTTTTTTTTTTTTTTTATATCATCAAAATATAGTTTCTTAATTCTTGTTTGAGTTTTTTATGATTTATAAAATTTCTAAATTTATTTAACGTCAACTAAAACAGTCGACTTGAAATTAAAATTAGTTTGTACTTTTTAAAAGCTTGAAATAAGTTTGCTTTTTTATTTTCCTAATTATTATTAATAAATTTACAGCATTTCTGTAATTGTTGTTTAAGTTTTTAATGATTTTTCAAATTCCATTATAGCTAAAGAATAATTGCATAGAAAACTTTCGAATTTAATATATTTCTAGCTCAGATTTGATTTAAAAGAAGAAAATCATTTCGTGTGGGGCTTGAAATCAAATTTGTTTATAATTTGCATAATTATTTGAATTATTTTGCAGCATTTTGAGCTTTAAATGAATATGGTTTCCTATTTCTCTAATTATTGTGAATTATTTCCCATTACTTCTATATTTCTCTAAACAATTTCACAATTCGTTTGTAATTAAAAACTAATTGAAATAGGAACATTCGCACTTAACCAATTTCTAAATTATATTTCATGACAAAACAAATGCCAATAATTACGTACAGAACTATAAATTAGTTTGCTTTATAGTTTAGTAATTATCGTTAATTATATTACTACATTCTCTAATTTCTTTATCAAGTTAAATTAAAATCACAAAATTTCTTGGTAACCAAAAAATAATTAACTTAAAAAGTTTAGAATTGAATCAATTTCAATGTGAACAGTTTTGCAACTCGTAAACATCTTCGTTATGGTTTATGACAATGTGCGTATTTGGATGATAACTAGATCTGCCACATCGGATCTGCCCCTGCCACAAGGCGTGCTTGGGAGAGCATTTGAAACATTAAATTCTGCGGTTTGCACGCAGCGAAAAATAATCGCTGGCAACGCGGCGGGAAATTGAATTTGCGAGTGTTGAGCCGCAAACGCAAAAACCGCCAGCGAAATCTATGCACGAACGGAGCACACACTCACACGTACTCATACACACACACACACATGCACATACTCTCGCACACCCCAGCATCGCCTTTAAAGGCAACGTGTGGCAGCCGCAACACATTTCAAATGCGTAAAGCGTTTGCGCCAATAGCTGAAGCAGCAGCAAGCGCAGGAGTCGGGGGCGTGGCAGGCATGTAACGTGGCAGGTAGACGACGCCTAGTTAGTTGCCCTGCCGCCAGCGGTAGGGCAGCATTTTAAGCCATATAAATTAGCGGTTAGATTGAGCGTCATAAATCGTGCGATTAATTCTAAAGTGCGCGTGCGTTCGCATATTTATATAGGACAATGGAAATGCCGTGTTTAAATCTCACGGAAATCGAAATAAATACAAAAAAAACACACACACACACGCAGACGAGCTGTGACAAGGGACCAACAAAAATATGACGGAGGTTCTAGCAGGTGGGCCAGGCTAAGGGGAGAAGCAACCAAGAGTTTTTAGGGTTGTCAGGCGGCTAAATAAAACGAGGCGATTAAAAAAAGACAGTGGAGGGACGGGGGCAGACACAGAGTGGGGGCATATGCAACAGAGTGGGGGAATATATACAACTTTTATATATATTTTTAGAACAGTTTTAATTCACTTGAAGTTCCCCGAAAGCCTTAGCCAAGGTTTGAAGCTCAGCGAAAAAAAACGTTGCATGCTTTTAGGCTGCGCCAATAATTTGCCTAAACGATGCGCCAGCTTAATGTATGTATCTAATTAAAATGGACGCATAAAAAATACGCTCTCATGAATGCGCTGCTGCGTGTGACAGTGGCAGATGTGGAGGCTGCTCTCGCTGTTGTGTGTGCGTGTGTGTGTGTGTGTGTTTAGCGCTTCGACTAGTTTCATGCTGCATAAATTTTGCCCCGACTAGAGTACTAGACTGCCTGCCAGAGCCTTGCTGCTGCTGTTGCCACACTAGTCCCACTGCCAGAGCCAGTTCCCAGTTCTCTTAGTCCCACTGCTAGGCATAGTCCCACTCGCCATGTTCATCTACTGCTGCTGCTGCTGCTGCTGCGTGCGTGGGCGTACACGGGCGTGTTGGGGCCACTTTGGAGCAGGCACAAGCTGTTTGTTTATGCTCCAGAGCTGCATTTTTATGTGCCGACAACGGTCGGGAAAGGCCTCTCCATCAGCTGGCCAACTACAGCAACACACTACACTGTGCATACTGTGCTACACTGCACTACAAAAAGATGAATGGCAGAGTCAACAGCGGCTGAACTGTTACAATGTGTGTGTGCGAGTCTATAAATAGGCAGGGAAATTGGAATAACTTGATGAAATTCAAGCTAAATTGGTATTAAGACAGAGAGAAGATTTCTATAGTTGGAGCGGTAGAGAAGAGAAGCAAATACAAAGAATTTAACTGGAGATAGGCAAGTGAAGGAAGACAAAAATGAAAAGATAGCATGGAACGAAAGAACTAAGTGCAATTTTTTTTTTTTTTTTTTTTTTTTACTAAGAGCAATAAAAATAGAATTGGAACTGCAAAAAGTAGGAATACATAACAGAATAATTTAAAAAATTATTGAACTATATTTATAAATTTTTTTTTTTTTTTGTGTTATTATTTTTAAGTGAAGATTTATTAAATAATTTTAAAAAAGAAGATAAATAAAGTAGAAGAAGCCATAATGTATGATCTAAAAAAATGTATACATAATAGAAATGAATCATCATTATTAAACTCTCAGAAATGACGAATCACATGCCGAAATAATTTGAAAGAGATAAATAAATATTTTACAAATAAAATCGAACGACGCTTTTAAGTGTCCATAAAATAATATATGTATATGTTTGTCTGACAGCAGTCAACAGGTCTATCTTGCGAGTGTGGCAAATGCATTTAGAGATTCTAGCGACGATATCGACATGCTGAGATGTTGTTATTGCATTAATCATGCAATCTTTATGGCATTTAGGGGCACGAAATTTGTCAATTTTGATTCATAACTGGCAGCACAGTGTGGGGCTGGGGCTGGAGGCAGATAGAAGGCGCCTGGCAGGAGTGGGGGCGTGAAGCGGGGACTATGGCTTTTTAATAAAATTAGCTCTGGCATTGGGTGCTTGTTTATGCAGCCAACAGTCGAGCGACCCCGAAGAGCAACCGAGCGACGCTCATGATGCACACACACACACACACACATTCGCCGTGCGTGTGTACGAGCTTGTCTCTTGCTGTGTATGCGTGAGTGTGTGTGTGTGTGTGTGTGTGTGTACTTGGCTGCTTATTATGCATGAATTTCAAATGAAGTCGCGAACGTGACACAAACTCATGACCGCCCCCAAGCGCCCTCTTCAACGTCAGTCGCACCGCACCGCCCACCTACCCCACCCCCTTCGCCACCTCCTCACTGTGGTGCCCACTTTCGTGACTTGTTTTTGTATAACGCACAGCGTACGCGGCCTTTTTGCTGCCTGCAAAAACACACAAAATTTACACATTCGCATTACGATATGCATTTAATATGAACGAGAGCGCGACACAGGCAGAGGCTGAGCGGGAGAGAGACAGAAAGAGAGAGATAGACAGAGAGAGAGAGAGATTTCTTGGCCAGACGAAAAATTGAAAAACACATAAAACTCTTTGCGCTAAATGGTCGCCCCAAATGAGATTCGAGAATGGAAACGGAAATGAAAATGTAAATGCGTTTACGAATGCGAATGCGAATGAGAAGGCGCAGGCGAATAAGACTGTGAATATACATAGAAGTTGGCGTATTATGCGTAGTTTAAGTAATAATGAAATTTGTGCTTGTCGGTGTTTCTCTCTCTCTCCCTCTGTGTGTGTGTGTTGATTGTTTATAGCGCTTAAGTGGCAAGGTCAGTCAGCGCCGAAAACCTGGGACCTGACCTGACCCACAATACTTTGTGGCTTCTGCCGGGATAATGGCGTATTATGCAAACGATAAGGTTAAGTCGATAAATAGTTTGGGATTTCATTCTGTGAACTCGTTGATTGTGAATTCGGTTATGATTAACGGTTTGATTACTGTAAGTAGTATATGAATAATTGGCATGCAAATTAATTGGTATATTTCATGCATTTAATTAAAGTATTCTTTATCAAATGTTGAAATAAAAAACTGTATTAAAGTTTAATAATTTTTATACTAATGTTATGGAACTAACTAGCGTTTAGCTTCAATATAAGCGAATAATAAAAATAAAAAAAGGACGATTCCATTTTATAAGATTTATATTGCTTGACAATAATCAATCGGAGAGTAGTTGGGTAAAAATAGACTGCTTACTATAAGGCTAACATAGGCTAGAAGAAATAATCGATAAGAAATTTTTTTTTTTTTATTATATGTATATTATTATAAGTGAAGAATCCGTACATCATAATATCTTAACATCACAAGGAGAAATATTCTTAAGAATTGCCAAACACTATATTAAAGTAAGTGATGTAGGAACATTGGTGAAAAGTGTTTATTGTTGTCCAAGTGTCTTGGCAAAGCCTTGCCGTTTGAGTCATATCAGAGGTCGAGCGGGGATAAGACGTCTTGCAAGAAGACTGCTATGTCTCCGTAGTCTATCACTGTATCGACTTGTGTGTCCCCCAATTTGTGCCACAACTGTGTGAAGATTGAGGTCTTTATGGAGTGTGGAGTTACGTACATACCAGGGACAGTTGGTTATTTGCCGTAGTGTGCGATAAGAATAGTAATGCTTTATAAATACTCATTCACAATAATAGGGAAATTTTCTATTAATCCAAAAGGTTGTCAAGTAAAAAAACTAGTTTACAGACCGACCAATAAGCTTATTAAGGCACATTATCCATAATATTATTTTTAAGCTACACATGAAGTTTAGTTCAGAAGGAACTGAACAAGTCCTAGTAATTTTTTTTTTTTTTTTTTTTTTATTGAAACGATGAATCCGTACTTGCAGTGCTAGTACTATAACAGCGCAATTAAACAAATAAATAACAGAACTAAACCTCACACTTATCGCGGGAGAACTTATAAGTACACGTATATCACAAACATCGAGGGGGTCTTTAAAGTTGTCCAATTGTTTTGGCAACACCCTTTCTTTTTAGTCTTCTTAGAGGCCTGGCGGGGAGTAAGCATCTTGCAGGCATGCTGTGGATTCCTAGTGACTATAATAATAAAAATAATAATTTTTTTTTTTTTTTTTTTAAATAATAAATAGAAAAAAAAAAGCCCGCAGCTAGTAATCTATGTTTAGCGTCTTTTGTATTGCATACCTACGGGCATCGCCAAGACATGCATACCTACGCCCACTAAAATTAGTTCTTAAATAACCCAACTTCTTAACTCTTTGATGGAAACCCAATCATTTGAACAATATAATTAATGGTTCACATCAAAAATAAACGATATGGCATTATAATTACGGTTTTAATTCACAATTTTGAAGGCAGTTACAGTAAAAAAAAAAAAAAATTACAGTATTTAACAGAGTCTTCAACATTTTATTTCTTTAATACCATTTAGAAGTTTGACCATTTCATATTTAATATTGTTATGGAACTCACTAGAAGGAGGCATGGTCGAATTCGAAATCTAACTCGATCAACGTGCAATAAATAGACATATTCATCATCAAAGGTAGTCCTAGCTCGGACAGATATGGCTACTCAGCTGTTGATGTTGATTAAGAATATATCTAAAGTACCTTGTGGTATTCTTCAGCCTGCTACATACATACAGAATCGTAATAATATATAAATTATATAATGACAATTATAACACAATTATCATATTACATTTTGAATCATACAAATCTAAACTATTTGGAATTTTAACGATTATTAATAAATGATAAAAGCAAATAAAGTCTCATTTACATTGAGTAATTAATTGGAGCTCATTTGTTCAGTCTGAGTAAGGAGCTTTCAATGAGTCTCGCTTAGGCTTAGCATGGAGTGCAGGAATCTGTTGGGTTGAAAGACAAAAGCACTTCAAAATACATTGTATTAATTCAATTATTCGTGTGGCTTTGCTGCTCTGTGCGCCATTTAATGCATAAATTAAACAGAATATTTAATCTGCTCGCCTTATATACCGAAAACTGTGATTGTGATTCATTGAAATCTGCATGCTTAATTGCTGCATGTTGTTTTGGCTTTTCACTTCGCCAAGAAGTTGCATAATAATTTAACCGAAAACTATTGTTGAATTATGCAGCTAACTTTGCCGTTAGTTTGTGCTGCAGGGAAAGCAATTTAAGCAGAAGAATGTATTTTTATTTAAGAAGAAATCAGTTAAATTCCCCTTAAAACCAATGATGTTTTAACTACCCTATGTAGTACACGAATGTGTGTGTGTGTGTGTGTGCAATTTATTAAACTAACTACTTAAGCATGCGAAAATAAGGCTGAAGAAAAACACACATCAAAATAATCTAACACACCCTTAGAGTCGGGCTCGGGAAGCACTTAGGCTCAAGGAGCACGAAACTGACGAGGAAGTGTAGGGAAAGTGAAGGTAAGAAGTGCTATAAGTAAAGTGAGAAGCAGCTTGGGCAGAGGTTGAGTAGGGATGGCGACGGGGGTGGGGGTGGAAGAACACTCAAGTGGCGGCACACACTTCAAGGAGATATTTTCAACACGCTCTTCGACGGCAGCAACAAAACAGCAACAAGGACAATGGGCGCTAGGCATTTGCAACTTAATTGCAACGTGTGTGTCGAGGTGTCGTGCCAGGGCGTGTCTGTCTCGGTCTCTGTCTTAGTGTGTGTGTGTGTGTGTGTCTGTGGGTGGGTGAGGCGTTGCTGTAAGGCGTGGCAGAGACTTTGCATAATGCATAGACTTGACACACACGCGAGCTCGTAATAATCATTTTGTGAGCTTGCCTGCTTCGCGCTAATTGCAATTAAACAATAATGCAGAGGTGCTAGAGAGAGAGACGCTGAGAGAAAGATAGAGTGAGAGAGAGTGGGACAACAACAGTGCCATGTGGCAGAGCGAGCAGGCGAGTATTTGTGAAAAATTCGTTTAGAAAAGTGAAAATGATGCGTAATTACAATGCGAGAGAAGCGCATGTCGTGCTTTTGACAGCAAAAGGCGTTTAATTAAATGTTAACAGTAATGGCAACAACAACAACAACTACAACAACAACAACACAAGCACGCACAACAAAGCATAGGAGACAATTAACAACGCCTTATTGTTGCCGTTCGAGTTGTTGTTGTTGTTGTTGCCTTTGCTTGTATTTGCATATCATTAAGCTGAGTAACAATAAAAATTGCGCTCTTTCCCTCTTTATCTCTCTCTCTCTCTCCCTCTCACTCATTCGTGCCGAGTGCATTATCAACACTTGCGTGACATGAACGCAACTGGCAGAGGGGAACAGAATAAAGAGAAGACAGAGAGAGAGACACAGAGAGAGAGAGAGAGAGAGCGAGAGAGAGAGAGACAATTTAATTGCCCGCTGATGCTGCGCCTTGGCGGCGTGCGACGGCAAAAGCAAAAGCCAATTTCAAGCGATAAACAACTTTGTGCTCTATTTGCGCTAGACAGACAGACAAGAGCTGAATGCTATGCAAAGTTTCTAATTGTAAAGCATAGAAACATTCTGTAGACAAGTTGAAACTCTCTCTCTCTGCCCTATTTTGAAACAAGCCACACTTTGAAATTGATTTTTATTTATATTGGCGATTATTTTGGGCTTAACTATCGATTTGGTCACTCAATCGTTGACACTTTGTGCCCGCCAAGTGGCCTAGTCCAGGCAGCAGCAAAAGCCACAGTGACAGCCACAGAGAGCCATAGAGAGCCATTAAGTAGCGCACACACCAAAAAGCAGTCGACAGTGTATTTTATAACAGACCGTAAAACGGGCAGCACAAATATTTGAGCTGACCACAGACCGAAAATCCAAAAACGAAGAGAAAAAACAAGCAATGAAGCTACAGTTGAGTGTGCCCGACTGTGATACACCCGCTTTGCGTATTTTGTGTTGCATACTTTGGGGAGCTAATTCCAAAGCGGCTTCGATAGATAACGATTTCTTATATAACTTCTATGTCAGTGAGCCGATCGCAACAAAACTTTCTGGAATTATTTAGGTGTTGAACGTTATTGTATTAACCAACTATTAACTCTCCTGCATTAAAATTACGTTTGGAATTCACTTGGAGTTTTTTATCGATTTACAGAGGAAAAGGGGCGTGGCTAAATCTGAAACAAACATGATTTCCTCGCAGTATTTAGGTATTTTGCCATATCTTTTTGGTAGTTCTAGCTCTTATAGTCTCTGAGATCTAGAATTTCATATGGGCAAACAGACAGAGATACAGACAGACAGACAGACTGACTGACTGACTGACACACAAAAAGGCAGAAAGGAAGATGATCAGAGAGACAGACACACAGACAGATAGATAATAGACAGACAAGCAGACAGACATAAGGACATATAGACAGACAGACAGACATGCGGAGAGACAGACATAAAGACAGACAGACAGAAAGGCAGACGGACAGATGGAGAGACAGAGAGACAGACAAACAGACAGATTGAGGGATAGACAGACGGACAGACAGACAGACAATCAGACAGATAAACAGACAGACGGACAGACAAACAGACAGATGGACAGACAAACAGACAGACGGACAGACAGACAAACAGTCGGACAGACAGACAGACAAACAGACAGAAAAAAAAACAGACAAACAGACAGACTGACAGACAGACTGACAGATTGACAGACTGACAGACTGACAAACTGACAAACTGACAGACTGACAGACTGACAGACTGACAGACTGACAGACTGACAGATTGACAGACTGACAGACTGACAAACTGACAAACTGACAGACTGACAGACTGACAGACTGACAGACAGACAGACAGACAGACAGACAGACAGACAGACAGACAGACAGACTGACAGACAGACAGACAGACAGACTGACAGACAGACAGACAGACGGTCAGACAGACAGACACTCAGACTGTCAGACATACGGACAAACAGTCAGACAGACAGACGGACATGGCAATATCAACTCGGCTTTAACTGACTTTGTGGGATCTGCCACGCCTTCATCTCGATAAGCACAAAGTTAAAATACCCCTCTACACTATGGCTAGCGGGTATTAAAAAGGAGAAAGAGAAAGTATCTGGCGCAAAATAACAAGTAAAATAAAGAGCTGACAATTTACGAGCCGAGGCTGAGGTGCGAAAAAGATGGGGAGATGACAGGCAGTGGGATAACCAGTTGGCAGAAGGGGGGCGAAGGGGGTAAGCACACGTATTCAGCTGGCACACGTTGTCCGTCGTCGAGGTTGGTCGCAAATTGACAACTCAATTGCGAAAACTATTTACACGCAATTAGGTGAAACGACGCAGAGACTGAAGCGGCCACAAAGCTGCTTAGATCACGGCAGAGTTGACAAGTAAAATAGAACCATAAAATGGTGGCATAACAAAAGGACACGGCACTCGGCCACTGAGAGTCCCGGCTCGAGTGTAAATATTGACCAGGCTCGACCAGCCAAGTGTACCTGGGCTAACTGGGCTGCCGCACTGTGCCCGAGCTGGAGCTGGGGCGGGTGGTCTGGGGCTGGGGCTGGGGAAATTGTTGAAAGAGCAGCTCATTCATAAATGCATTAGGGAGCTGTCAGGCTGTGCAATCGAATTCATGTTGGCATTAACTGTAAATTATGCAAGCCAGGACAGGCCATGAATTTGACATGGCACTGAGCAAACCACTTGGAAACACCACCAAGCCCAAGCCCAGTGCAACCTCAACCAACCACCCACCCCTTACCGACCTTACCCACCTTGCAAACCATCGACAAACCAAACTTGTCAAGGTGACTGTAAACGGATTCCTGTTTATTATATGAGGCATTAATATGCAGGCGTTGCGTATGTGAAGGACTCTCGATTTCTCGTCTGACAGCACTTGGCAAGTGACACTAATAAGTATACGCCGTGTATAACGTATATCGTATATATGGTATATCCTATGCCGTATATACTCCTAACTTATTTGTTTTGTGCGGTCTTGAGTGCGGCCTGACCCAGTTACGTTTAGTTCTGCGCCCTCTGATCAATTCGCCCTTGAGCGGACTCTTGCACAAACTTCGCTCTGGCTGCAGTTGTCCTTGCTGTGCAGTTGACATTTGGTTAGTTACACACACACACACACACACACACACACAGAGAGACAGAGTGAGAGCAAGAGTGAGAAAGACAGATAGATACACCTGCAGAGAACTGTCTCTTGGGTCACCCTTTTGCATGATTTAAAACTATTTAACTTCTTTTTTTTTGTGCCCCTTCCTTTTCGTTTTTGGTTTTCCTTTTGTTTTGTTACGCTTTCTGACATTTTGCGCTGTGATTTCCATTTTTGCACCTTTTATGTTGAGTGTTTTTACGAGTACGACTGCTCTCGGCGCTTGCATTCTTTTCTCTTCTGTCGCTCAAAAATTTATGAGTTTTTTAACCTTGCTGCAAATGGCATGACCAGAAAAACAATGAAAAACAGTCCGTGCCCCAAAAAAAAAAAAAAAAAAAAAATAGACAAGAAAAAAGGGCCACCTTGCTGACAAACCCAACTGCACGACGGGTTGTCCCTGCACGAAGGTTGATGTGCATGTCTCGGCCTCGCCCCCGCTCTTGCACTCTCCCTTTCGCTTTTGAACTGTGTGTGTGTGTGTGTGTAAATTGTTAATTACTATTGTAATGCGCATTGTATTCTCCGTGAGCTGCAGCTGCTTTCAGCTGCTGCAACAATGATGCCCACGTTGCGTATACTTCATCTTTGATTTAATTTCTTATTGAACCTTGTAGAGAGAAATTAAAATTGAGATATAGCCTGAAAGAAGTATAATTATATTATGATTTATATGAAAGGTGAGGATCATTTTTTTTTTTTTTTATTATTATTAAGTGAAAGTAAGGATAATACAAATAACTCATGTTAAATATTCAATTTCATCAATCCTCGTGAGAGGTTTGGTTTTTTAAAATTTGTTTATGATAAGTGTTGTTAAGATGCAATTTAGAATGTATGGTTTCAACGCTTAATAAATTTAAAAAAAAAAAAAAAATTTCATCAATCATTAGAAACATTTTTCCAGCTTACACATATATTTATATATATATATATATATATATATATATATATATATATATTCAGCAAGCAATCCTTTTCGACAGAAATATGATTTGTTTGCCGAATTTTGCCGCTGATTTATGTCTTTGCACATTGCGCATACGCCACGTACGCGGGCAACGAGACGGCCAATTAGGAAGGCGGCTGCCAGAGAGACAGCGTGGTAGACCGCTGAAATATTTTTAATAGCTTTGTAATGAGCTGCCTTAAGAGCTGTCAATTAAGCAGGCTCATAAATGCACACACACACACACACACACACGTACACGTACATACAAAATATACATACACTATATATACGTAATGTGAATCAGTGTTTCGGGCAAGAACCGCAACTAATTGAGCTACATAAATTGGCTGTCATTGCAGAGAGCTGTCAGGGACCACACGAGAAGCGCCTACTCAATAACCTGCTCTCCTCCTACAACACACTTGAGCGACCCGTTGCCAATGAATCGGAGCCGCTGGAGGTCAGGTTTGGACTGACGTTGCAGCAAATCATCGATGTGGTAAGTTTCTCATTTCTAGAGAGTGCGAAGAAGGTTCAAGAGAACCCAAAAAAAACAAAATATATATATACAATATATATTCAATGTATATAACAATAATCAATCTGCGGAGAAAAACGATAATCGCAACAAAAAGAAAAAAATTAAAAGCACAAAATCACAAATCAATGAGAAAGGTTCAACGCTACTCCAAAAGCCGTCGCGATGATTCAGTTAGAGAACACGTACAAACGTACAATAAACTTAGGTTAGGTTGAAGAGTAACCGTGCCGTGACCACAACTCAGTGGTCTGCTCTTGGTAAGTGACATGTACCCGTCATCGGAGGCAAAAAATAAATGAAACAAAACAGAATTTCAATTAGCAAACAGTTTGCTTTCTTTCTTTGCATTTTCCAGGGACTTTTTTCATTTCCACTTATTTCCTTATTTTTTTTCTTTTCATATATCAAATGCAAATAACCGCAGACATTTTTAATTGTATTTAAAATTTGTTTTCCTTGAATGTTTGTCGTTATCCAATTAAGACCTTTACCCTATTTTATGTTGCTATGGCATCAAACATGATTTACATTTTAGCATCTGCCTGCCCCAGGCAAGCATTTTAATTAAAAGCAGACCAAAGGAAAATGATATACGATAAATGTAGTTTGGAAATACTCAATAAAAGAGAAAGAACTTGTCGCGTAATACGATAAATATTTACATATTAGACACGATGTATGATGACAGTTATTATCTTGTCTTTAAGTCACAATTCAAAGTTTATTATTTTCAGTGAGACTTTTACAGTTTTAACGCTTTGCAAAATATTAAAAAGAAATTATTTGAATTAAATTTACGAGCTCTTGCGTTTCTTATAGGACGAAAAGAATCAGATTCTGACCACAAATGCGTGGTTAAATTTGGTAAGTGACATGTACCAGCCGTCAACTTGTCTAGCACCTGTTTGTCTTTCTTTATCGCTATTGTCAGGGTTGTACTTGAGTTCTTGAGTTCCTGTGTTCATTATTTACTTACTGCGACTTATTCTTAGAAACCACAAAGCATTAATTAAGTATCCATTTTGATTTGAATTCATTTACTTTGGGAGCGCCTCTTATCCAATATATGTTGTTGTCTCGATATGTGTGTGAACAAAGTAATATAATGTACAATCAATTCAAACCTTTTTTTTGCTGTGAAACACTGAATTTTCTGTTCTGAATCTGCAATCACCTCAATTAAAAACACACGCTTAATACGAAGTAAACTAAAGCTAAATGGCAAATGCAAAGCGAAGGCTTCTTTCCCCAGTTCCAATGCAGTCACTTCTTTCTCTCTACTTCTCTCCATACTCAGAGAAGGGGAACTTTGTGATTTATACACACTCATATCACGGGGATAGGGGCGTGAGCTCGTTATGGCCGGATCCGGTATAAGGGCCATCGGGCATCGCTAAATTGGCATGAATTGCCAGAGCGAGAGAGAGACTACGGCAAACGTAGGCGCATAAACAAATAAATCAAAACAAAGAAGAGCAGAGCGCACGACGCACAAATACCCTGTACTTGTAGTAAGTCAAAAGTTTGCCACAGTTTTCTGACTTTGAAATTCATTCACTTGATTTGGAATCTAAATATTATAGAAGTATAGAAATGTTTTAAGTCCACTTGAGTGCAGGGTATTAGCCGGCACATACAGCCGTTAAAGCTTGTCACCTTGTCGCTTTACCACGCTTTGTTTGCGGCACACCTGAAGCTCGGCGCGCGATTGATCAAAAACCCTTTTCAATAAAATTAATAGCGCTTTTTTACACGCTCCGGTTCCGAGATTTATGACTGCAACAACAATATTCAATTTTGCCAGACGATTCGTTTTTGCTCCAACTAATTGTTGTAAAAGCTAAAAAGAGAACAACAACAGCAACAACAACAGCAATAACAAGGCAAACAGCTAAATACACATTTTAAAATTAAACCTGCACAACAGCAACAATAACAACAACTACAACAACAACAACAGCAAAATAATAAAAAAGAGCATTTGTTTTTTTATCAACCAATTTTTTTTAGCCGTGTGTCTAGGCGTTTTTGTCGTTGTCTTTGTGTGTGATTTCGATTTAAGTATAAACTCGTATCTGAAGCATACATGCATATATCTATAAATATGTGTTTTCATTTTCAATAAATGTTTCTTTCACACGTCTCGCAACACGAAATTCAATTTACACATTAAAAATCTAATTAAAATAAATGACAACTCGGTAAAAACGTGTAACGGGAATGCGCTTAAATAGTTGTTCGTTTGTCACACACACAGCTCGGAATGAAATTAGAAATAATTTCACAATTAAATAGAAAACATAAATTTCTCTAATTAATTTGCTAATGAATTCACTTTAACTGTACTTAAGTCATTAAATCAAATGCTAAACAAATGATTAAAACTTTAATTCGTTGCACATTAAGGGATTAACACGCGTATCCTGCAATGTCCTTAAACTTCGAGCAGTGACAACAAAGAACAGCAACAACAATGGGATTTAAGCGCATTAGACACAAATTAAAGCAAACATTTAACCTGCATTTAATTAAAAGTAAAATTAACATCAATATTATGCTTAACTCGGTGTTAATTTCCCTCCTAGAAGACTTTTCCTTTTACTGTTTTGTTTGTTGTGTTCCACTGCAACCCCCTTTTCTTAAGTGTGTGTGTGTGTGTGTTTGAATCTTCTATATGTCTGTGTGTGTGGGAGTGTATGCTAATCATGTACTACTCACACAAGTATCTGTTGCAGATACTGTTTGAATAAGCTTACTTCTTGCTGGGTACATGTCATAAAACGTTTCTCAAACAACGAAATAAAACGAAATACGCTGATTGAAAAAATCAAAACAGAAACCAGAAAAGCGACACAGTGAACAGCAAACTTCGGTTAACCGAAGAGGAAATACTCTTGCAGGTGGTTAATAACAAGGACATAACTACACATATATAAAGATGATATAGATAATATATTAGAAGAGAGGCATGTGTTCATACAGCGACACTGCTGATTTACTGCGAGAGATACCTTTAGGGAAATCTTATAACATTATTCTGTAATATATATATATATATAATATATATAGTAATAATTATATATATATTGCTAGAGATAGCTTTATGGAAATCGTATAGCATTGTTCTGCAATATATATATATATATATATATATAATATATATTTAAAAATATATATTTTTAATTGCAAAATTTAATTTTAAAATCTAAATTATTTTCTTTTTTTAAATTTCCAATTTTAATTTAATATAATCTAATTTTAATTTCAATTTTAAGTCGACTGATTTAATTGACGTTAAATAAAAAAATAAATAAAATAAATAAATAGTAATAATTATATATATATATATTGCTAGAGATACCTTTATGGAAATCTTATAACATTGTTCTGAAATATAAGTATTATATATTTATATATGTACATATATATAATGTAATATAAATATATAATATAGTAATAATTATATATATATGTATATACTGTCAACATTCTGGTTGCCGATTAAATAATTTGATATTTAAAAAAATAAAAAAAAAATAAATAAATGAAATTAATTTCTATCAATGTCCAAAAACCCAAAATAAATTCAAATTATTCATCCGTTTCTCACAAGACAACAAAATCCTTCTTTTTGAGGCTTCACAGCGTATTATATCATCAAAAGTGTGATACAATGTCAGTTGAAACCCCTTTGCAAGAGTATTGTGTGCTATAAAATCAACCAAAACCTAAAAGCAAAAAAACAAAACGAAAAACAACAAATATAATATACGGCATGCATGTTGTTTAAATAAATATGCATTTGACTAAACAAACAAACTAGCTGTTCTCATTGTATCTAAATATTATAATAAATGTATACACAACAAACTTAAAAAATGAAAAACCTGACCTGACCAAAAAAAAAGAGACCTATTTGCGCGACTTGGCTTTAATGTGCGGCGGCACATCCATCTAGATCTGCCAGATAACTGTCACTTTTGTACACAAACTATGCCCATCGATAATGCTGCCTTAATTAAAGTCTATTGCAAATTGATTATTTATTGCACATTTCAAGGAATTTCATTTAGATAATCATGCTTAGATTTGATTTATGCATCATGAGGATTGATAGATAGGAAAAACCGCAAAGTTTGTTGATTTGCGAACCACATAAATTATGCAACTTTATGAATTTTCACCCTGACATTTTCAACGCGAGCCTTGGCCACGTTGTCAATTACGCTAATTAGTTTACTAATAATTAATAGCTCCCATACACACACACGCACAAACACACACACACACACACGCTGATAAATAGTGGACATTTCCCATATCGAATTTATCTGCGCATCAGAGTCGACATAGTAAATGCACTACAAAGAAGCATTTTAATGAGTTTTCTCACACACAGAGACTCTGTGAGTTTGTAAGTCACGTGAGAGAATCACCTTGTGAGATTTTAAGCTTTAAATCGAACCAGAAAATAGCAAAGTAACAGCTGCACAGCATGTGCTGATTGGGAGACTAGCACATACCCTGTATGCTGATGCTCAACTAATAAAGCAGAGTTTTTACTGATTCTCTCCCTCTTAAATTTTCATAGAGTTTCAAATGATTACTCGTCTAGCTTATCCCACTATACCCTTTGCATTTTTAAGCATGTAAAACAAGTGTTTCTGCTGCGGCAACATGTTCAGTGCCTGCTCTGCTTCCTGCTCTTTTTGTTTCAAGTTTTTCGTGCTTCCCTGCTGCTGCTGCTGCTGCTGCTACTGTTGGTACTGATGATGATGATGATGATAGTTGGTCCTTTTCCATTGATGGCCCCGGCATGTCAGTCAGCTGCGGCAATGCACAAAGTGTCATTGGCAAAATTACCACAGAGAAGGAGAACTAGATAGCAAGATAGGGAAAGAGAGAGAGAGGGAGAGAGAAGAGTCGTACGTGTGGCTTGTTCTTGAACTCGCTCTCTCCTTGGCACGCCATTAAAATGCACATTGTGGCAGCATCAAAGTTAAGAAATAAAGTCATTAGCATTTTTCGGCTAACTGCGAGTGTGTGTGTGTGTGTGTGTAAGGGGTGTCGTAATGACATGCCAGGTTGCAAGCCAACAACCAACAAGGCAACCCAACTAGCCGATTAGCACAGCCACACACACACACACACACACAGATACACACACAGACAAAGCCGAGCAAATGACTCGGTGCATGGAAATGTGTCAAACGGAAGTGCTTAAAGGTTTTTCGGCCAAGCTCGAACAATGCAATCGAGACCCCCGACAAGTGCGACAAGCACTCCACCTGCTGCACACAGGTGCTTCGAGTGCTAATAGCAGCTTGTTATAGACCTCAACCTGAGGCATGAACAGGTGCGACAAACACCAGCAACAGCTAATGGAGGCCATTCAAAGGCCGAACTTCGAAATGGAAATAATTGTAAACTTCGACATTATTATGTTGGTATAATCTGTCAGACATTAATTGACGAACTGTCACGTTCAGCTCTAACCTCAATTAATCCATTACTGTGAATTTCACAAACAGTTACCACCAACTGCCAGTGCTTATCACACTCTTATTTGTCGCGACATTGACAACACCAGCAAGGAGAGAGAGAGAGAGCGAGAGAGAGGGGGAAGGGGGCACACATATGCCAAGGCCAACAAACTTTGTCCTTGAGCAGCCAGACAGCAGTGTTATATATGGGTAAACCCCATTTACAACAAGTTTGCTCAAACATTTATCATAAAACTCGCTGTCTATATGCCTGGATTGGGAGCACATGACAAAGGACTGTTTACTCGGGACTAAGAACTGGCTAAAGAGGGGGGAGACAGTGGGAGACAGGGGGCTGCACAACAAATGGCAATTGTTGCCTCATTAGAAACTCATTTAAAAACAATTTGGCACGTTAATGCAAAATAAATCTATAGCTTATGCAGGCAATGGCAACGTGCTCGCATCGCGACTCCGTGCTCCGACAACTTTCAGCATGGCTTTATGTATGTGTCGCATATATATGTATATCCATATACTATATACTATACATATATCTTTATATATATATATATATATGTATTATAGTATTCAGGGCGATTAAAGCGCCCGACTGCCGCAGAGTGCGAGCATTTAATGCAAATGTCATTTGTTGCAAATGATGCCTTCAACTTTTGCAAATTTGTGCCCCAGCAAGAAAACAACTCAGTAAATATTAAGCATGGCAAATTAATGCTCAGCTCTAGCCGAATAGTTAATACACTTACCAGGGGCATTCTATGAATTAAGCACAACTAGAAAACTTTATAGAACTCTTCGCTCAACTGTCGTAGACTTGTATGCCGCACAATATAGTGCATGTGTATGTCATTAGATTACTTTCATTATTCATAGTACAATCGTAATACCCTGTGCTAAAGTATATGCAGAGAAAGCAGAAAAACACCCGACAAAAATGTCATTAGTATGCGTCGGTGTTGACGTTCACGACATCTCCAAGACGTTGCCACGAGACGTGCTTCTTTGGGGCTTCGCTCTCTCTCTCTCTCTGCCCCCCCATCAAACGAAGCTCGACTGTTTTTCTCCATCCACGAACGATAGGGGGAGGGGGTGGTAGTACCCCTTACGGAAGTGCGCTTAGCAAACTGCCTGTCATAAACATGAAATTTGCACAAAACCGCCATTTTTATAAGGTGTCAACGGCAAATATCACATATCACACAGGCACATATAGACGTTATGGCATTTGATGTCGAGGAGAGGAAGCTGCCGCATATTGGCTTTGCCCAAAATGTTAAGTGGCTCAAAACTGAGTACCACCTTCGGTCTGCCACCCCCACTCCCCCCACTCTCTCTCTCTCTCCTGCATATCATTACCGAACAGCTCGAAAACATCCTGAGCGAAACGGCAAAACGTTGCCGGCTTCCACATGTATCTTTTAATGGCTCAAGTCGTTACTGCAGCTGCTGTCGGTCCCTAACTGGGCCAAGTTACTGTTGTTGTTATTTTTTGTTTTTGTTTTTGTTTTCGTTTACACTGCCAAGTTATTAATGACAAAGTCACCTCAGCTTTGGCTTTCATATGCAGATGTGATTAGGAGGGAGGCAACTTCATCTGCATTACAAACGACAATTGCCGACAGCACCTTGAAGAACACTCCCAGAAATGGTCACCCTAATCAAAAGTAGATAAAACACTGCAATATTAGTACTTAATAATAATCTAAAAATCCTTTAAAATGCTGCTGCTCCTTAAAGAACACTCGCAGAAATGGTCACCCTAATCAAACGTAGATAAAACACTGCAATATTTGTACGTAAAGAATCTACAAATTCTTGAAAAAGCTGCTGCACCTTGAGGAACACTCGCAGAAATGGTCACCCTAATCAAAAGTAGATAAAAAACAACAATATTTCTACATAATAATAATCTAAAAATACTTTAAAATGCTGCTGCACCTTGAGGAACACTCGCAGCAATGGTCACCCTAATAAAAACAAGTTAAAAAACTGCAATATTTCTACTTAATAATAATCTAAAATACTTTAAAGTGGTGCTTCACCTTAAAGAACCCTCCCAGAAATGGTCACCCTAATCAAAAGTTGATAAAAAACAACAATATTTTTAAAAATACTTTAAAATGCTGCTGCACCTTAAAGAACCCTCCCAGAAATGGTCACCCTAATCAAAAGTAGATAAAAAAGGCTGCAATATTTCTACGTAATAATAATCTAAAAATATTTTAAAATGCTGCTAAATATTTTTCTGTTTTACTCTTTTCAAATCAGATATTTCTGAAACCTTTCCTGGTTCATATTAAATTTCCAACATGCGACTAACTGTTTGACTGACAGTCTGTCTGGGCAGCTGTCCATCTGCGTGACTGACAATAGGCCAGCATGAAATATCTTTAATTAAAATTTGTATAAAGATAAATGGGTTTTGATACCTAGTTCAAAAGTTTTTATTACACAGACATGCCCACATCTGATAAAATGCTAAGCAAATTGGCACATTGCACACACAAAGGACACTGGCTCGCTCTGCCTCCCCTTCTTCTTCTTCTTCTTCTTCATCTTTCATTCTCACTCATATTCTTGGTTCGCTTACATATGGATCTGCCTACCAGCAGATTAAATTTTCCTATTGGGTTCCTGCTTCCTCGTGACAAGTCCTTGCAAGCTGCAGCTAAGTTTTCGGTCCGGCCATTGTGTTCAGTTTTCTCTGTATTCTGTGCAAAGTTTTGATAGCATTTCCAATGGTTTTGCGCTATTTGATTAGGTTCCTTTGTTCCTGCGACAGACTAATTACAATCACACACATACACACACACACACGTGGAGTGCAGCAAAAATCTGTCTCGTGTATTCAATCAAATTTGCATGACAGTCGGAGATTAAGTTAGCCCAACGTTGAAGTATATTAACTTGTTACCTATTATTAATTAAAATTATTTAAGCTTCAGCAATCTCCTTGGCTTCGTAACCTCACAATTACGCAGATAACGAAATTTCCAAGCCAAACGCATTAAAGCCAAAGTCGCATCCTGTGCAGCGAAAGTAGAGGCTTATTATAAATATATACAGACAAAAAACCGCTATAAATACCAATGCTAAAAAATAAAAACAAAAACAAAATGCAAAAGAAAAAACACAAAAAAAAAAAAAAAAAAGAAAATCTCTTATATAAACTCATAAAACAAATATATATATAAAAACTTTCTATTATCATGCTCTGCTCTTTTTTACTTTTCACTTTAATTATCTTGTATATTTCTTACCACTTTCTATTGCGTTCGTATGGTTTTTATTTTCTGTTTCCGTTTTCTTTTTTTTTTTTTTTTTTTTTTAAACAAACTTTATAAAATGCGTTTGTAGGACGAGAAAAATCAACTACTTATAACGAATCTTTGGCTTTCGTTGGTAAGTTTCAACTTAAACTCAAAAGTCATTTAAACATAAAAACCCATAAATATAGTTATATACTAAATAAATCGTATGCTTTAAATATCATAATCATTAAATAGTCTATTCCATAAACCGTCTCCTAAGCAATGCCAAGCAGCGCACCTTCAGTAAATATTTCGATTCTAATACTCATTTAGTCTGTAGTTAGTATAGCTGCGGCATATAGCGAATGGAATCGGTTTTGCCTGCCCATAATTTATGCACACACCCACAGCCATACCTATGCTAAGAGTTGCGTTAAGATTACTCTCAGTGTATAGACCTTCTTCTTTGAAATTGTTGGGAACCAACCGAACTTTCTGTAAAGTATTCTACATTGTCTTCCAACTTCTCCAAACCAACTGTCTATATACAAATACTATCTTCCTCATATTGGTTTTCTCTGATAATCAACTATATACCGAATCTATTTGTAAGATACGTTAGAACTCTTCTTCTTCTACTTCTTCTTGAACCCAAAACCAACTTATTAGCTCGATTGCGTGGCATTTGAGGTGTGTGGTAAATTATTTAAACATCATCTTTAAATATGATTCTATTAAATATGAATACCTTAAATCAATGCGCTTTATTAAATATCCACTATACTACACATACATACAAATATGTTTAACTCCTTATCTAGCTAAAGCATAATGCAGTTTGATTTTCGATTCCTTTTTATTCTCTATTCTATTTAGTTTTCGAATACCAATTTTCAGTAGCAAATGCTTTTTTCTCCAACTACTTTACAACTTTTATTCAGTTTATTAGTTTTAGCTTGTGGGCTGTGGGGGCTGAGATATGTTATACATACAAACATATAATATTCATATTGATTTCGTTTATACATAATATATTTTCGGCATTTATTAAGAGCAACTAAAACCAAACACATAAACAATGCCAGACAACCAAACAAAACTCTAAAATTCTCTCTCTGTCTTTCAATTCTAGACAGCAGCAACAACAACAAATGAACAAACAAAACACAATTCTTGCACGATATAAAACAAACACTTTTAATTGCATCGTGCTGTAGACCCATAAGAATCTCTATCGTATTGCATGTTTTAAATATTTTTCATATTTGTTTTTGGCAATATTCCTCTCTGTGTAATGTGCTCGAGAAAGAAATGAATGCTGCCTATGCATGTGTGTATGGGTCGAATTCAGAAATATATATCATAAGAATTTTCATAGATTAAATAAAAAGGTTTTAAAAGATATTGAATCCATGACAAGTTCTATCAGCATTCGTTGAGCACCAGTTTTATTATGAAATGCAAACAAATTTTGACTACCATTCGATATTAAAAAGACGAGCTAAAAAGATTTCGAAATATTGTAGGATTTCTTTTCGCTGTGCAAATAATAAAGAGCCGAAAGTCTTTTAAGCCTGCGCCACGGAATTTGTAAAAACTGCATAAACCTCACTCTAAAATGTGACAAAAAATATGCGAAAACATGCGCATTATTGAACGTGAAATATCACATGATTTTTTCATGGAATCCCCGTACTTATGTGTGGCATTGGAACCGCTGAACACTCGTCAAGTCCTGTCAATATGCGAAATTAATTAAATTATTTATTTAACACATCGATTCGACTACATCCTTCTCATGCTCGCGTTCGCTCGTCACTTTGGCCTGCAGCAACGATTAAGCAGAGACGCGTCGCATATGTTGCATGCCGCCACATGCTGACTGCCTGTGGCATGTACATAATTTGTAATTTTCGGTTTTGCCAATTGCCAAAAAGCCCCAAAATTTGATTCGCACAACGTTCTGTTGTTTTAAGCATCCGATTGGCAATTTGATTGATGGCTTGATGCGTCATTTATGAACTGACAGTTGGAAATGCGCTTGTGCTCGCAATGTTTGCCAATTCGCGAACAACAATCGTAATTTAAATGTTCCACACGAAGGACGGGCGGCAAATTTGTAAACATAATGGATCGATTGGGCTACAGTGCCCGCCATTGTATGCCCCACACATTGATGGACAGCTGAAAAGCGAGTGCTTTCAAGATATACATACATAGTTGGCAGTTGCGCCAGGTTGCATTTAAAAGACGCAGGGAACGATTGAAAAATGGAACACTAGTAAAAATGACAGGGTGTTCCTTATGCTAATTTCCAATGGACCGTATGAAGGTAAAACATAAGTTTAATAAAATGATATTGAGCAAAGAAGAGAAGTTCGAAAGAAAAACAATATGAAGCCAACCCACACACTATAGAATGTTTGGGAATGAAACATAGAGAAATAAAAAATAAATGGGAGATCGTAGCAAAAAAAGAATGAAGCCAACAAAGTAACTATGAAACTCTAGAAAAATGAAACATAAGTAGAGTAAAAAAAAAATAGAAGAAAAAATAAAAACATAATATAAAGGCAATCAACACACTATAGAATATTTGGGAATGAAACATAGGTTAAGTAAAGAGAACTAAAAACGAAAGGGAGATCGGAATAAAAAAAAGAATGAAGCCAACAACTATAACTATGAAACTCTAGGCAATGAAACATACACGTAAGTAGAGTAAAAAAAAATAGAAGAAAAAATAAAAACAACATGAAACCAACCCACACACGATAGAATATTTGGGAATGAAACACAACTTAAGTAAAGAGAACTAAAAACGAAAGGGAGATCGGAATAAAAAAAAAGAATGAAGCCAACCAAGTAACTATGAAACTCTCGGTGAAGTAAAAAGAGGTAGAAGAAGAAAGCAAAGTCGAAATAAAAACAATATGAAGCCAACAAAGTAACTATGGAACATTTATAAATAAAACCTTAAAGTGCACGAAAGAACATTAAAAGCATATTGACGAAATGCACACCATGAGAACAGATGAAACTGAAACACATGCGAAATGCGCTTGCATTTAATTACGAGCATAAAAAGTGCGACAATTTTGTTAAAATAACAACGAGTCTGCTGGGAACGATGCGAACGATGCGAACTGCAACCATGAAAACCAGCTGTGTAGTGCTGAAAACAATTCCCCAAATAATTATACCATGATGTGGAATCACAGAGCAGCGAGCGAAAGGCAAAGCATATTTAAATATAATTTCAGTTGGCAGAAATCAGTTTCAATTTCTGTTTTAAATGCCGGCAAATGACTGAGCGGGCGAAATCAGTTTTGCCATGTGCCCTGTGCGACATACGTAGGCTCGCAATAAAATCCCCGTCAAAGTTGGGTACGAAAAGCGTAAAACTATTCCAGGCAAACTAATTGCCACATGCGAATGACTCGTTCTCCCGGACCACAAACGGACCATTTTGCCTGGTGCGGGATGAGAGACCTGGTCATATTTCTGTGCGCTGTGTACCGTCATCTGTTTTTACAGCTGTCATAAAAGCTCTCGCACAATAACTGTAGCAGCACGGAAGAGTAAAGAGAGCGAGGCATAGCGAAGAGGAGAGAAAAAGTGGAAAGTTTTTAAAGCGCAACCCGTGATACGTGTATGTATAATTTAATGCAATGCCATGGCATGTAATTAAATTTTTGTTGTGATTTAAAAACGAGCATTTGTTGCCGGGGATTGTGTGCTCTAAAAATGCCACAAATGTGTGTAAATTATAAAGCAACAACAATAGAAGAGCAACGACATCAAGAGCAACAGCAACTGTAATCAGCAACAAAGTAGAGGAAAACTTTGCCGCTTTTATGACAAGAACCACTTGTAGGCCACGCCGCAAAGCGCGAGCTGCAAGTTCTGTGGCAGCTCCAACAACAAACAACAAAACAACAAACAGTTAACCGCAAAATGACACAAAGCATACAGCCTAGTCCTCTGTCGTCTGTCCTTTGTCCGGACTAGGGTCCGGGTCCTCGGGCCAAAAGATAGAAGGAGAGACACAAGTCGGGACAGCAGGCCAGGAGAGGACAGGATCAGGCAAAAACAGCCAAACGAAATGTTGATAAAACTTGTCGTGTGTGTGGTTTTTATAGCAATGTGCGGGTGTGTACGAGTGTGTAGTTGTGTGTGTGAGAGTTGTGTGTGGGGCCAACTGCAGAAACTTAGCTTCAATTTGTTGTCAAGTTATGTTACGAGTGCACGGTCTACTATATCTAAGCGCAACAGCTTGTCATTAAACTTAACAGTGCCTTAACATAGCGTTAACATTAAGCATTGTGCGTAGTACTGTACTCCTTCTGCTCTTCCCACTGCCTGTGCATGTCTTGTGTGTGTCTTTTTCTGTCTGTCTCTTAGTGTGTTTCTCCCATTTCTTGTCACATCACGTCGCTTTATTATTTAACTTTTAGTCATAAATATATTCATTTTGTTTATGTACTCGTACTGTTAATGCAATTGCAACAGCTGTATGTTACCGCTATTAAAACATATGTTATATACGTGATACAGGAATGGAACGACTACAATTTACGATGGAATGAAACGGAATATGGCGGCGTCAAAGATCTCCGCATCACGCCCAACAAACTGTGGAAGCCCGACGTGCTCATGTACAATAGGTAAGTTCGCTCAAGTATCCAATTAGCGGAGCCCTTTCGGATGGAATCGGCCCAATAGCTAACGAACTAATCACAATAACAATAATCGATCAAATGAAAGAAAATAAATTGAGATAAATAACACTGTTGATTTTGCGCTACGTAGCAATGACTTAAACATCAAGTCATCTGCCATCAAATCCACTGAGTTTAGGTGTAAAACAATTATTATTATACAAATCAATATCACATATATATACATTTTAAAATCGCTGGTAAGTCTACAGCCGTGTAGCAGTATTAATACCCACAAATCAAGTCGGATAGTAGCTAAACTTGATTTCTATAACATAATTTATATATCGATAAGTTATTTGTTTACAGTTTTTCGTTTCGAGTTATGTATTACCAGTTAAAGATCATATTAATCCCGTTATGTAGCTGCATTGTGCACTTT
Source organism: Zaprionus ornatus (assembly GCA_018904035.1). NCBI lineage: Eukaryota > Metazoa > Arthropoda > Insecta > Diptera > Drosophilidae > Zaprionus > Zaprionus ornatus. The sequence goes on along the minus strand of JAEIFZ010000002.1, from coordinate 18,843,931 downwards.
AGTTGTTTAACTGGGACGCTTGTTGCGTTTCTTTCGCTAGCGTTATTTGTAGTCTGTAGAACATAGACTATGAACAATTCAAGTATTTCTGTTTTATTTCGGGGCGTCGAGGGAGTAATGAATGGATGGATCTATAAACTCACTTGATCTCAATACTTCTAATTGTTTTAGTATTTTATGACTTTAACGAATCAATTTATTTATTCATTAATAAATGATATAGTCCACTATCTATTACTCCCTCTCCATACCTCGTTAATTATTCGTTCAACTTTTCCATTTTAGCAGAATTATAATTTAATTTCATTTTTCTTACCATAGATATTAACGTATTTATAGATACTAAATTAAATATGCATATCTATATATCTGACATATTATATACCTCTTACTATCGTATCATAATCCACTCGCTATTGTTTGTGTGTCTAACTATTATGAAAGGCAAAGCCGAAACCCAAACATAACAACAATGTTTTCGATTCGCTTCGCTCTCTGTATTTGTATTTCGATGTTACCCAGTTTTGATTTGCTTTCAATGTTTATGTTGAACAAACGACTAGCGTTTTAAAAAAAAAAAACTTCAACTTAAACATTCACAAAAAAAAAAAAAAAAAACCAAAAAATATGTTGTTTACTTCAAATAAGAGTAGTTTACACGCAGTGGTGTTCTAGTGGGACTGTACATTGTCAGCTTGCCGTTGATGTGGGCCTCACTTTGTAATTGGATTCGTAATGCTAACCGAACGTACATGTATAATCATCTCAAATATAAACTGAATAATATAAACAAAATTAAACCAAAAAGGAATATCAACCACTCTAGCAAGAGCTTAAATAAGATTCTGACTAAACTCCATGAACTTAAACACTTTGTTTAACCAGAATATTATGCAAGTAGTTTGTTCGAAACAATTGACAAAAGATTAAGAATATGCAAAGTAAAGATCGTTCAATTTTAGTACTCATACCTCAGAAGACCTCACTTACCTCTAGTTCAATCAATCTTTCTCATATATCAAGCCACATATATATACATTTATATATACATGTGTGTGTGTATAGTCTGTGCATATGTAGAATATTGTTCGCTCCAAGACAATAACCAACATACAAAATTGTTCAACAATATGCTGGTGTAATATTTCTGGTTAGACGTTCAGTACTTGAATTTATTTAGCCAACAAGATACCAAAACAAAAAAAAAAAAAAAACTTACAAAAATATATTGTAGCTTGCGAAAAAAATACAAATTATATCAAAGGCAAAATAGATTTTCAAGTATTGTGCATGAGAAATCAAATCCCTCGTACTAAACAGCAACTAAATAAAAATATATAAATAAATACCAATGAAAATACCAACCAAAAAAAAAAAAAATACCTAACCTAACCAAACTGAACCTAAAATGTGCCGCAACCAACCTTGACTTGTTGGCACACTTAATAAGTATTTTATCCCAAACATTTCGTTAATCGATAACCCACATCCCGAACACACATACACAATAACCACACACACCTAACAATTTAATTAAATGTACTAACAAATTATTTAAAAACTATTTAAACTCTTTTCATACATAATTAAGTCATATGAAAATTATATACTTGTGTATTTTTAGTTTAATATAAATTCTCGAACAAAAATAAATACCAACATGTTAGTTAGATTAAAACCAGATCATACTTATAAAATATACTCAGAGCTTATTCCATAGATAGTTTTCGCACAACATTACAAGACTTTGGTTATATAACTGAAACGATATGTAAATCTTAAGCTCGCCCAGCCGACGCTGAATAGGTTTTCAAGAAACTTTCTACCATATTTATAAAGTAAATTTCACTGAGTTTAGTAAATATTAGTGAATATTTATTTGACAATTTATCTTTCAATTCATCCGTCTCATTGTAATACCTAGCAGATGGTCTTGTCACCCCGCATATCTCCGTCCGTCAGTGCTTACATTACACAGGGTAAAAATGTTACATCCACTTCAAGTACAAACCGAATAATTGAGTTGTAAAACGTGCTCAATTACCTTAGCCTTTTTCGGCTAAATTGCTGGCAACTTTCACTAGTCTACATTCCCTTTTACTCCTGTTTCTACCCAAAACTTCACTTTTGGAGAGCTCATCAATGAATTCAATGCTTAATGCTTATATTCCAATCACGCTCCAAAAGCAGACAAACTTTTTGCCTAATTCACGTATCAATCACCCAACAATAAGTACAAATTTTTGCGCAAAACTTTATTTCCATTTGCTTTCACTTAGTCAAACTAACTCGTATATCTATCTATGTTTATCGATGTTTGTGTATAACCTATAACTGTTCTATATTCCATATGCTATATATCTATGTGTGAATGTGTGTGTTTGTATGTGTGTGTCTAGTTGATTCGCGTCCAACACAGAAAAAGTTTTGACGCTTCAGCCCTAGCAAAGGCAATCCTAAGTACATGCATCATACCCTCCCATAAGCCAAACCGAACAGTTTGTATTAAACAGTATACAAAAGGAGAATGCATGGAATGGGCGAAGTCGAATTTAAAATACTCTGTTCAACCCAAATCTTAAACAATGTTTTATGTATACTATGCTTTAATCCGAATTATTTTCATATTTGTGTATATGGAGAAACCAAAGTGTTCAATGCAATTTCAACCAAAAATATTGCTGGTTTTAATGTTCCTGAGCTTACACAGCCAACTGGAAGGTATAGGGATGTAAACCCTCTATGTGTGTGTGTGTGTTTTTATCTCTGTGTTTGTTAATTGGCAAAAAACAATTGAAATGCCCACAATTATTACAATTTCATATCATGTTCACTCTCATGCTCGCATTCCCATTCGCTGGCGGTAAGCTTATAATGTTTTTTCAATGTTAGCAAACAAGTTTGTTTGCCTGTTTATGTGTGTGTGTGTGTGCGTGTGAGTGCGTGCAAGTCTACCAATTACCCAAGTAATCTATTGTTATCAATGTGTCGATACGTATGTGTGTGCTATTTGACGTTCTACTTAGCTATGTTTTACTGTGTCTACTCTTACTACCTATAAATATTTTCATGCTTTCCATGTTAGTCAATGTCCATACACATATAACCAACCACAATACTCATTCAATATCTATGTGTGTATACGTACGTGTGTCTGTATAACTCACACACACAGAGTTAACGCTAAGCTCTCGAGTCTTTAATTGACAGCGAAACCGAAATCGATTGAAATCGACCAATGCTGCCATTAGGTTTGTCTGTAAGTTAGTTTAAGTTTCGTTGTAAGCTTGGCTTAGTTGCATGTCAGCTTAGCTTAAAGTAAGTGTCAACTGCAAGTTAAATAGAAATAAACACGTCAACACACTCGTGTGTGTCATATGAAAATACACTTGTACATGGGTGGGAGATAAAAAAAAAAACAGGGAAAGTTAAGTCAAGCGATTGTGGCTTTATCTGAAAGTTTAAATAATACACTTTTATGTGCCCTTTCAAAAGTTAGTCGAATGAGCAACTATTTTGATACCCTTCGACCATTGACCATTGATGGTCAAAAAGAGATATAGTAACTTTGTGCAAATGTATGTAACAGGCAGAAGGAGGTGTCGGAGACCCCATAAAGTATATGTTTTCTTGCTCAGGATCACTAGCCGAGACGATTGAGCCATGTCCGTCTGTCTGGATAAACGCGCCGATCTCAGCTATTACAAAAGCTAGGGTTACCAAATTAGGCATGAAGATTTCTGAGATCAAGTTTATTTTCCGTTTGGGATACCACTCTTGCCGACCCGCAAACCGATCATTTCCTATTTACATTCGAAGTACTCATGTCTTAACTTCTGCTTCAGCACACATACATATAGATAATTACTATATAAACCTATGCTCCAAGTCCTTCCGATCGAATAATAAATACTAAAGCTATTAGATTAACAATTTTAACCTATCGACCAGCAAACCAGTTGTCCATAACGTCATAACTATATCACTTGCACAGAAAAGAAAGGGAGGAAAGATCTGAGCGTGTAGCGCAAGCTGTTTCTCGACTCTTCTCTTCCATGCACATGTCGATAAGGTAGCGTCAACTGTTTCTCGACTCTTCTTTTCTATGCACAATGTTGATAGGGTACCGCGAGCTGTTGCTCGACTCTTCTCTTCCATGTCAATTACCAAAAATACAGGTGCTTATATGCTAACACTCCATAAAATGCAATTATTAAATAGATATTAATTTTGATCACTCGATATATTGCGAGTTATCGATATTGGCGAATTTTAAATTTATAAAGAAATACCGATATATAATGCTCACACCGCTTTTTGCAGTCTTTCGCGCGATAGGAAACTGCGCCGATAAATTATTGGCAAACGTATCGAAATTGATGCAAGGTGGCAACGCACTGCAGTATTATGATTAATTTTTAGCTTGCGATTAGTATCATACGATTAGATACTTTTTATGGCAACATAGGTCAAAGTAGGGTATCCCACTGTCGTGTGCCGCTCGACTGTTGCTCTAGTTGTATCCATAAAATTTACATCATATGTGCAGTCACAAGTTATGCTCTGTATTGATATTGAGTACCTATTTCGCAGTGTTCATGAATAACTTTAATAATGATGATTATTGTAAATCAGTGATAATGTTTCATAGGGAAATAATTCAGCAATATTGCAGTGCGTATCTTTATAGTAAGATCTCTTTTTGCTCGCTTTGAGTTAATTTGGAGCTACTCAAAATAGCTTTTATACCACCAGCAGATGCACAACATGTGTATACAGAGTATATTTAAAAGCCTTTTTATGAACTTCTTGCTCAAGTTGACAGCACAGAAATAAACCATGGCTCGCACTCGTATTTCTATGCTGCGTGCTGGAAAAACCTCTTAAAATTTTCTAGCCAAAAAAAGGAAAACGAGAACTCGCTACAAAATGAACCGGAACATTTTAAGCCATAACTTAAGTTTCAAAATTTGTGGAAATGGTAGAAAACATAGTTCAACTGGCGACTAAAAACTACTTAAATGCCACAAATCCCCTACACACTCACACACACACACACACAGAGAGAGAGGGCACTTAGAGGGCACCAAAAAGCGTAAAAGGGGACTCGAAATGAAGACAAATATGCGACTAAAAAGTACCTGTCGCACCGTCAAGAGTTCTTTTTTAATTGGAATTTATTTTCACTGCAATGGAGCTCACGGGTTTTCCCAGTTGATTGACGCCAGATTTACGAGATGGAAATGAACTTCAGCTGTCCAGTGAGGTGTCAAGAACAAAAACGCAATGCCAGGCTTAAAGAGTTTGCTGTGGCAGGGGAGAGTTGCAGGGAAGCTGAAGAAGAAATGAAACCACGTGGGCTTCTGGTTTAATTTTCCCGGGCACGCAGCATCCGGTGTTGATTACGGAATGGCAATGAAAAGCGGTAGCTAAAAGGCCTACGCAAGTTCCGGCAATGTCGTGGCATAAAATTCATATTGATTAGCTATGTACTATGCCTGTAGTCTGGGGAAATCAGTGTATGGGGACAGGGACAGGGCCAGGCACTGGGCGTGGCTGCGTGTGTTTTCCGAAACCTTTTTTTTTTTTTTTTTTTTGGCTGTCAACTTTATTTACTAATGAACTTGCGCACTGCGAAGCCAGGTTCGAGGTAGCGTAATCAATTCCACGAATCATCCCGATTACAATTTCCCAACGAATTCGCTAACCTTAGAGAGCGCACAGCTCATTAAGAGCTAATCGCAATGAACTTACAGTGAGTGCTCTACCTTTCTGTACTGTACTGCTTTCATCGGGAATCGATGCACGTTTGGCCAATGGGGAGAATAAGGTTTTGGGAACTTCGTTTCGTTTCGTTTAATTTATTAATTCTTCTTTCCTTGCGACTCGATGCGAGTCAACTTGGTTCGGCTCGACTGGGCCGAGGCCCTGCCTAGGCCTCATTTGTATGCGTCGACTGTGCTGCTAATGTGTGGCCATCATTTAGATCAATAGCAAGCGGACAAGGCTTATAGAAACGAATACAGATACAGATACAAACACGGACACAGTTACAGAAACAGATACAGATACAACTACAGATAGACAGTTACACAGCATCGCTTTGGCCTTGTGTGTGTTTGTGTGTTGGAGCCCATCAACGCCTGCTGCCCATCAATCTGTCCGGCTTCAATATCGTAATTTGTTTATGCTGATTTGCATTTGCAGTCGAAAAGATGTTTAATTGAGATACTTTTTACTAGCAAAGCGGGCATTAAGGCAAATTGAAATGTTGGTTTAGGCATGAAGAAGATTAGGTACCCTTGCCGATGAATACTTCGAGTACTTCAAAGGTATTTCATTACCTATTAAGCAGAATCGAGCAAGTTTGATCAACATGTTCGGTACTGTTCTTGACTCATAACACCATAGTTTAGTACATATTTTAACAGCAAGGCAGCATATATATCGAATGTTAGGTTAGGGTAATTCGCATTGAAAAGCTCTCACATTAATTGCAATGTTATCTGGTATCTGTCGTAAGGCGATTACAAAGCATGTGCGACTCTACAGTGAAAGGCAGCCCAATCTGCAGCCCCATCCATGCCTAAGCCCAGTGGCCAGGCAGCCAAATGAGATTGACAGCGGTTGTGGCTTAGCCAAGCGAACCGTCGACCATTTTGGGCGCATTTGCTGGTCAAGTCCGAAACAGAGCAACATCAATTTTAATAATGCCTGGCAATGATTTTATTTATTTGTTTCATGCCGCTTTCGAACCGAAACCGGAGCCGAAACACGCCAAGGCCACGCCAGAAGGCTGCCAAATCTTTTCATTTTCAAATATTAAAATGTTCTGCTGTATTGGAGTGTAGAATGAGGTTGGTCAGGTCAACGAAAGGTCTTATGAAATACGAGAACGCACCAGAAGGTGTTTCCAATTGGGCATGAGCTGCGTAGCTACCATGAAATAATAAACGAATTGAGTGGAAAATTGATATATCCGGAAAAGAGAAATTTATTGAAATGTAGAAGGGTTCGCAACACAAAAAACAATTGTTTTCATCAGAAATGAACAAAATTCGTAAAACAATTTAACAACAAAAGGGCAGCTTGGGCGGAAAATTATTCTAACCGGATTCGTTTTCAAATATTCATTGATATCTGTTAACAATGAGTCAGAAATTTCATTTTCAAATATTCATTGATATCTGTTAACAATGAGTTAGAAATTCAGACATAGTTATACGTTGAGGTACAGCCTTGACTCAATATTCTTTGGTTAACATTTAATATATATATTATTTAATATAATATTTCATGTTGAAAGCGTATACAATTTACAGCAGCAAAATGCCTAGTTCAGCGTTCAAGTCTTGTCTTTACACAGATATCATCTTTGTGCTATCACACGCAGGCGTTGAACAATAAGGCTGAGACCCTTGCGCCAATTAGCTCAAGTATTGTTGTTGCCCTCTATGGTTTCTAGGTTGTTGTTGCACTTGTTGTCGGTACATTTGAACACCTCCAGGCGGCATTGCCGCAATCTCTCAAGCATGGACGCACAGCAGCTGTGGCAACGATGGCAACCAATGCACCTGTGGCACAAGGGCCTTGTCCATGTTTATCCGTCATTACAACGGCCGCTAATCGGGGCACAAATTCCACTTAAATGCTACAACAATAGCATGTAAGCTGCGCTTACCGATGCCCGGGCCACAGTCACATACACAGTCGCATACGGCCACACCTACTGCAACTCCAGCTGCGTGTTGGCCATTTAAATGCGCACTTTGACCGCAAAATCACAATCGCTATGATTTAAAGTGCGTGTGTGATTCACACACACACTCGCACACTCGTACACACACACAGCTCGTTACTCAAAATATCTATGCAAATTGCGTACAAAATGTTTGCGCAACAGTTTTTCGAGCGCCTCCTACTGAAAATAAAAGTAATTGCATTTCATTTTGAACGCAAGCTAAGAGCAAATCCACAGAGATGTATTTAGTATATATATATACATATATGGCATATATATGGCATTTATATGTGGTATATTATACGATTGCGAGCCACTTGTGTCTGCTGCTGACTTTGCCATACAAATTTGTTTGAGCCTGATTTGCATATGCACAAATAGATACAGCTACGGCCATAGCTGCAGATACAGATACAGATACAGATACAAATGCAGATACAGCATGAAGTTGTATCCAACAGATTGCATTTGCTTGGCCAGAAAATGTGCTGACAGTTGAATTGTTATTTGGTTCATCAACTAATCGGCTAATAGTTTTGTGCAATTGACTATAAAGAGATTTGAGGAGATTTATTAAACCAATTTAAGAATATTTAAGATATTTTATGTAAGAATTAAGAAGTTTCAGTGTAAAAAGCATCGATCCAATTGATCGCACTCGATCGTTAACTCTTTTATAAATAGTGTATTATAATATAGAAAAGCGTTAAAGTTCCTTTCGTAGCTAAAACTAAATTCTAAAGTATTTCTAGTGTATGTTATGCCTAGTTTAAGACCAAACACTGATACACTAACCAAGAACCTTTTTCCTAGTATTTAGAATCCACCTATACAACACACAACTTTCCTAGCCTCCCAGTTCTCTTGAGAGCTCCATCCGAATATTTCTTTTAAACTAGCCAAAAACAAAATATAAAGTAAAAAAGAAATGAAAGCGCAAATCACATGAATCAATAGAAAATATAATCAAATAACACTACCAAAACAGAAATTATCAAACTATAACAAGAAAATGAGAATATGACAAAAAGAAAAAAAAAAAAACAAAATCAAAGTAAATCGAAAAAAAAGCGAATAATACATAAACAATTGTACAATAATTTAGCGCGGATGAGGGATTCGATGGCACGTATCACACCAACATTGTGGTCAAACATAACGGCAGTTGTCTGTACGTGCCCCCTGGTATCTTCAAGAGCACATGCAAGATAGACATCACGTGGTTCCCATTTGATGACCAACATTGCGAAATGAAATTCGGTAGTTGGACTTACGATGGAAATCAGGTAAAGTGTTTAGTACACAGTTTAGTACACGGTACACGAGTACACCGTACACCGTACACCGTACACTGTACACAGAGTACACCATTCACACTGTACACAAGTACAGTACACACCAGAATTCAGAGCTATCAACGCGGTACTCAGTACCAAGTGCAGAGGTCACAATCACGCTATTTGCTACACACACTCTCTCACACACCAATACACACGCACACGCACAAACGATAAAACATAGTCAGGATATTAAATAGGAAGTTGACCGTGGACAGTTCGTAGGGTATTCAACAACAAAATAAATAAAGGTTCGACGTTTTCAAAGAGTTGAACAACTCTTGCCGCTTAAGTTTATGCTTTTCCAACCTCTCTCTCTCTCTCTATCTCACTCTCTTTCTATCTATATCTATCAACATCCTAGTCTATCTTCCAGTTTATTTTATATATCCCGTCACGTCGAACAATTCTTTGCGTTTTTGCGAATTACAAAACCAAAATGATCAAGTGCCAAAAGGCACCGAAAACAAAGAAATGTTGACTAAAATGTTCAATACGAAGTTGAATATTTTACGCCAATACATTTGTAGGCTTACAGGAGGAATTCACCATAGAGGTCGCCTTTTGTGTGTGCGCTGCCAAAGATCGTTCCCCAACACTGGCCCACACACAAAACGGGCCCTATAGAAAAGTGGAATCATGTGTGAGACCCTTGAAATTTTTTGCAGCAAAAATTTCAGTTTCAACTATTTTGCATGTTAGGCCAAAAACCACGCCCAAATGTCAAAACTGAACAATTATTTTGGACGTATGTAAAGACTCTTAATGGAAGTGAAACATAAACAGAGGCTCTCTGAATACCATTTAATAATATTATTTTCACGTTTCTTTGCACTGAAAACGCAATTTCAAATTTAGTATACCTATTAGTATATTATATACGAAATATATATATATACATCCTATAAAAAGCTCTCTTCTGCTCGCTCTGTCTCGTACACCTTGAACACATGCTTTCTTTGTACATAAATGTTGTTTCAACGTGGCTTTAAGTGAATTCTCAAATTTGTATACTTAATAAAACTAAAAATGTTAAATTTCTTTTTCTCCAAATAACTTAAAAAAAAACCCAAAACTCAAAACAATGCCCAACCACCAAAAAAAAAAATAAAATAAAAACTATACAAAAAAAAAAAAATTCGTTTGTCTTCAACCCGAAAAATGGCAAACAAATTTTTTCGAAAATCTTAAAAAATCCGAAAACGTTTATATAAAAAAAAAAATATCAGTTGGATTTGGTTTTGAATTCCGAAGATGGAGGGGATCTTTCCGATTTCATAACAAATGGCGAGTGGTACTTGCTTGGTTAGTAAAAATCATCATAATCCTTATTCTTATCTCACTGTAATCGTTTCTTAATCGTTGTCATGTGTAAATGTCTTTTAAACAACATAATCGACCATCTGATTTTCGATTTGTAAATAAACATTCTAAGTATTTGGAAGCAACTTGTAGCCCGGAGCTTACTTAAATTGCTTCATAGAACATTTATAATTTGCTGCCGTTTTCAGTTGTACCTTTAAAAGTAGTGTACATAGAATGAAAAATTAAGAAAAAAAAAAAAAACAAAAAAGAAATCATTGTACATATGTATGTATTATTCAGTGTGTCAATGTCATGAAACCTGATCTGTTTCGAGATTTAACTAATTGTGAATTTTGTCGTTCAGCCATGCCGGGAAAGAAGAATACCATAGTCTACCAGTGCTGCCCAGAACCATATGTCGATATCACCTTTACTATACAAATACGCCGACGTACTTTATATTATTTTTTCAATTTAATTGTGCCATGCGTGCTGATCTCATCGATGGCCCTGTTGGGCTTCACATTGCCCCCGGATTCAGGCGAGAAATTAACGCTGGGTAAGTATTAGAATTGCACCCGATACAGAAAGAAAGACAACTCTACCAAAACTCTCAACACTGTCCCCAATATAATCTGCCAAACTATATATACATTCTTTATTACCTTTTGAAATCTTGAAAGTTTTTTCAGCGAAAATGTGGTAAATGCTGCAAATCAATTCAATATCGAGTAAACTATATAGTTAGGGTTTCGTAAAATTATGAACATATAAGTAAATTGTTGTTCAGGTAAAGCAGCGGTAGCGAAATGAGGCTTAGCTGGATTTAACCATACTTTACTCTAATATAAAATCTTTATAAAACTCTATCGTAAACTAAATTTCAAAAATATATACTGAACGAAGCTAGTTAGACTAAACTATGCATGTTTTATTTTCGAGTAAAACTAAAGCGCAGTAAACTAAACCCCGGAGAGTCGCCTTTTGTTTATTTCCAACTAAAACTATCCCATATAATCTCTATAAAATCTACACCTCAAAAGGCAACACTCTAAACATTTTTAAATTAAAATTCCTAGAAGTACAACGAAACTTTTGAATCCCCTTAAAAATAATATAAAGACAAAACCAAAAAAAAAAAAAAAAAAAAACATATATTAAATCGTAAAATGGAAATGCGTAAAAATATAAACAATTTTTTAAATAATATTTCTTCCTTTTGTCTTTGAATTTTTCAGTATTTTACGTTTGGAGTTTCATTTAAATTGTTTTTATATAAGTATTTATTGTATCTCTTGTTCCAGGCGTAACTATACTACTATCATTAACAGTATTTCTAAACCTTGTTGCCGAGTCTATGCCGACAACGTCGGATGCTGTTCCTCTTATAGGTACACACACACGCTATTTATTTAAATGATTTTAAAAGTACCCTAACCTCAAAAAAAAAACTTAGAAGCCAACAGTACAAAAAAAAAATAATACCCAAAAAGAAGTGATGTGCTGTGCGTAAATGCTGTTTTTAGTTGTCATTAGTTTTATTACAGTAGTGCAATGAAAATTACCGAAACAACCGAAATACAAAAAATACTGTTTAAGAAGCATTTAACAAAACTAACAACAATTGCGCAACAACAACAAAATACCAATTATTTAGATCTTTAACACACACACACACATGTAAAGACTGAATCACACTCAAAGAAACACACCTAGACACAGTGAAAACACTTCAAAACGTATGGGGAATGAAATACGCTACATATCTTTAATTCTATACGTATGTTTGCTAATAGATACTCTAACTTCTGGACTTTAACTATGTGCCACAACATAATTTCAGTTTCAGCCAGCTACTACTCTTCTCCTTCTGCCGGAACTTTTTGGATAGACCTTTGCAAATAGAACTCCAATACAAATCCAAAAACAAACACTGAACACAATGCCCAACCCGATCTCACGTCCAAGCGAAACCTTCACACAACCTATGTCTTCACTATCTGTCTCTATACCTATTTATCTGTAAAGTACCTAACAACCAGCTGGAGCAAGTTTTTTCTCATATTTTCACTTATCAACTACATACTTTTAGCTAGCTTCTGAAATTCTCTCTATCTCAAATATGTTTACTACTATTTTCCACTACTATTTTTTAACTACTCTTATCGAATATTCTTTGCTCCGCTGCTCCAAAATACTCGTAGTCGTTTAAACATCGCGCAGCAAAAGCTCTGACAATAATTGGTATTTGACCACACGCCGAACACACAAAACACACACGCACTCAAACGCTCACAAATAACTCACGACTCATGAAGTCACAAAACCGAATCACACACACTTTATACACCACATTCCTCGTTTATCGTTTTCATTTCCATTCTGCTGTTCGAAACGTGTATGTTAAGCTGTCCCCCTGTTTCCACCCGAAATCCTTGAAAAACTTAGCTTATCAGTTGTTGTTTCTGTCGATTGGTTTGTTTTCTCTACGTGTTTGTCGCTAGCTAATCTTGTTTTTTTTTTCAATATATTTTTCAATAAGTATATATAATTTATTTCCGCTTTTCTGTTCTTTCTATGTTACTTAGCCTGATATAATTATTTATGTTATCTTTAATGAGAACTAAAAAACAAAAATAAAATAAACAAAAGCCAAAACGTTCATCATGTAAATAAGCTTCTCTATATATAGAGTAGTGTACTTTATATTCATTCTCATGCTCAGGACAGGTCGCATTCTATTGCCTGAACAACCAAATCATCAACTTAAAATAACTAATTACAAAGCATAGAAGCATTTAAACGTAGAGACAAATGCAATCTAAAAATGTAGTAATCTACTCGTTAAATGTACTCTGAAAAAGCTGAATTGTAAATAGCCAAAAACTATGAAAAATCCAACGAACAACCTTTTTTCGCTACCAAAATTTTAACTTACAAAACAATTGGCCAAACAATCTATGCCAGGCAATCAGTAAAATACTTAAACAAACACAACAGAAACTCACTTAATTTCAATATGGATTCGATTAAAAGTGACAGCTAAGGTCATGGAAATAGAGACACAACAAAATTACAGACTAATACGTATATTTACAAATTCTTAAACAAGATTTAAACTGCGTGTGCCATGTTCAAGGAGCAATGTTAACTTTACATATGTTAATTTAACAGCGAGACCACTAACTTTTTGTTAGCTCATTAACAGTCATGTTAGTTACTCGAAGAGGCTTTGCTCGAAGCTCTGTAATACAATAAAAGCGCAGTCTTTTATTTTTCGCTTTTCTATCATGAATAATATTAAAACAGCCAGACATAATGAGATGTTAAGCCAATATGTAATTTACACAATGTATTTATTTCCATGACCTGTGCTGTAGCAAAAGTAAAAATATTTGAATAACAGAACATTTCACTCTCAACTTGCCTTTTGGCAAAATCAACAAAGACAAAACAAAACGTATCGCAGTTAATTTGATAAAAGTATCCCGCCAGACTGGCAAACACAATATGTTAAATTAAAGAAAACAACAGAATCACAAAAAAAAAAAAAAAATAGAAATATTTTTATGATTTTCGTATGCATAAAACATCAACGAATATCAATTACTAAGGCAACACCAAACATATATGAAATATTGGTCAAGGTTTGTATTGAAGGCAAAAGATAAATGACTATGCAAAGAAAATGAAACGCAGCCAAATGTCGTTTTGATACTTGGTAAAGTAGAGAGGAAAACAAACCCAAATGTTAGACAAAGACATAACAAGTAACCAACATAAACATAATAATCGTGTATATAACAATATGTACATGCTTATATAATTAGGCTAAGAACCAATGTAGATTTGGTAGGTATGCGATCATATTCGGGGCTATAAGCTCTGAGCTGGCAATAGACAAATTGCCATAAACAACAACAACACTGAAAACAAAGTACACTGTAAATATAACACAAACTTAACCGACGTAAGTACATTTACGAACATTCACATACAGGCACACACAGAAACGAGTACAAGAACTCAACGAAACAATACAATATGACAGTAAAAAATCCAACTGGAAAGCGCATGCCACAAAACAACTTACAACCGGCCAAAAGGCAAAAGTTTTAGCCATACCAAAGACACTTTCTCTCTCTCTCTCTCTCCACTCGTTCTTTCTAACTCGCTATCTACCTTGTTTTGGCAAGAACTCTCTTGTGCTTGCACTCAACACATTTTCACACACGCAACTCACAGAACACTTGGCGAAAACCTAAGTAAATATATTCTACTGCAAAAAATAAGATATAAAAAAAAAAAAAAAAAAAAAAAAAACGAAAAAACCAAACTCTAAAATTCTCTCATATTACGCACCTGTAAAATCCAGATTTTTAAAATCAGTACAATATCCCTCACCCGCATTCACCCGAACTAAACGAAACTCAACTAAACTAAGCGAAAAGCTAAAAAAAATATAAAACCAAAGGAAAAGAAAAAAGCAACATTTGAACTTGCATTTATGCAGATCCATTTGACCAGATGGTAGACTTGCAACTCCACATAATATCGTATCGCTCATGATGTCCTTTCGCCCATCAAGCGTTCATATTATGTCATACAAAACTCCCCCGACTCCGGCCCGTTTCCAACTCGTTCCGTACCCCGTTTACCACTGACGCTTGTGCGAACCCCAAAGAGTTCTTCCAACAAACGACCCCATCGTATAATTTGCATGCACTGCACAAATTTTCAAGTAATATCCATTGGTCCGACATTTAACCGGGACTCACGTACCAAATTAAATGGGCCGCATGCGGCGTGCTGTGTGTGGTCTGTGGGCGTGGCAAATTGGCGACACGTAGCGCTTAACTCATTGGCCTTTCCAGCGAATAAAACGAAATAAAAGTCAAGAAAAGTAAAGACAACGCCCGACTTCAGTTCAATTTACAAATATTCTCATCTAAGTTACAGCGAAAACTTGCCGCATGCAACAGAAGCGCTAGCCCCTCCCCACTATTTGAAACTAATGGGCAAAAGTTGGAAGAATCTACACCTTATACTTACCGCCATTAAGCTTTTGAAAAGTTGAAGCAACTACTTCTACCAAAGAGAAGATGAGAGTAAGAAGAACAAAATGGAACATTAATTTGGTGGCGTGTTGTGAAAATTTGGGCCAAAATGTTTAGTGCTTGGTCAGAGGGTGTCAGTTGATGACCCGCCCTGATGTCTATGGTGCAGAAGTTGCATGCTACGAGCTACAAACTGCAATTACAAATCTTAAGAATAAAGTTTGCCAAACTTTAGACAGCGTTTCAAAGTAAATAGACAAAGTGTATCGAACAGGACTACAAATGGTCTGTACTGATTAAGCAGTTCTTTCTCCGTGTTCCTTCCTTCCCTTCTCAAATTTTCACAATTCGTAATGTCTTCAACTTGGAGAAAGCTTTCTATAGCATACCCAAATGTTTGGCATTATTTATATACTTATATTGTATTGTATATGTAACCCCAGACAATGTACGCTTTAGTTGAGAGTCCCCAGTGGGTTTTTGAGTTTCATGTTGACTTAAAATCATACAAAGCATTATACTCATCACTCTTCAAGCACACATCAATCAGATGCAAATCGAGATCCAGATGCTGATCAAATTCAAAGCCAATCACTAAAAGTACATAATAAAAAGCAAAGAATTCGGTTAGTTCGACAAAACAACACGAATACCATCCACAAAAAATACCATGCGGCGCATAAAATACGAACTTAAGAACAAAACACAACAGAAAACACAGGATATAACCTATTGTACAACAATAACAGGAACAACAACAACAACAACAACAGCAACAGCAAAACAACAACAACACCGAACTTATGAAATGCCCTTGATAAGTCAGTTCTATGATTTTGATTTCTCTCTCACAACAAACTACACACACATACGTTTTTTGATTTCCTTGTCTCATTTCTTGTCATTATTTATATTGTATTTTATCAAACGAAATTCTTTTGTTTCAGGAGTTACAATTCTTCTATCGCTCACAGTGTTTCTCAACCTTGTAGCTGAGACATTGCCCCAAGTATCTGATGCAATCCCCTTGTTAGGTAGCGATTGCATTTAAAAAACATACAAATGCAAATATATATTCAAATTTGTCAAAAAAAAAAAACAAAAAACAAAAACAAAACCAAAAACGTTAATTAATAAATTACTTAATATGATTTATATATACGTACATACAAACTATATATATATATATCTATATATATTCATAAATATTATTGTTATTGTTGTTATATATATATATCTATTATGATTACTCACACACATTACTAAATTGTTCGCATATATAATCCTTAACTAAAACCAAAAAAAAAAAAAAAAAAAACCAAAAGAAAAAAATCTTTAAATTTAAATAAAGTATTAGTCTAACTAATCAAAGTCAACAAATACAAATGCAAAGTGCCAGAAGTTGTTAAATGTTATTTGTGTACTTCGTACTATGTTTACTAATTACAAGAAGTTTTAACTTTACTAACTAAACCAACTCAACTAACGCTCTGTCTCTCTCGCTCTATCTATCTTGCTCTATATATTGTTCGAAAATTGAACTTATAATAATTCTATATATATAATGACGCCGTTTCTTAGTTGATCATATTATTATGTTGCTATCTCTGTTTCACAAACACTCTCTCTTAAACGTCACATCTCCTCCCTCCTGTTGTCTCTATTGCTCTCTCTTTTTTGTTTGTTTTGTTTGCTTTTTAAGTCTCAACGTATTCTTTTCGGTAGTCATACCAAAGCTCAGTGCTATGGCACTGCTCCCTTACCTCCATCACATTACTAACTGAGCAACGTAAACCCGTACAAGAAATCTTTTAAATGCTATCGTTATCTACTCACCACACTTCCGATCTATATCTCCTGACAAGTCAACTTTCTCTACAACTTCTTCACTAATCATTGGTGCGTGACTGACTGATTATACAAAAAATATCCATTTATATTCTCTATATTCTATATTCTATTCAGTAGAAATTACTCCGCACAAAATGAATTTAAAAAGCTGCGCCAATGATATTTCAAAATTCACTTCAATTCAAATTTTCAATTCTATTCAAATGATATTGGTGTTGCTTTTTTATGGTGCAATAGAACTAAGGAATCTGTTTTATGGTAAACTTATGATACGATTACAAATATACAATTTTACCGATTTATTAAGTTTATTCCAGCGATTCGATGTTGCAAAGGGATGCAAAACCATATTTGAATACCCATAAAATACTATTAACAATAAAATATTGGTCCGTTTGATCCACGATTTTATACTTTGGATTATTAATCAAAGCTTAATCTGAGAATAACTGAAATATGTTCTTCACTGTTCCAAAACACATCACAATATATATCAATATGTTTCTACAAAATTTTAAAAAATTTATCAAATTCTTCTATTGCATCAAGAATAAAGCGCACAATTGAGAACTTCCATTTATAATTATTCAACAACAAATTGAAAATTCTTTATATATATAAATTTTCACATATGTATTAGATATTTACTATATCTTTAACTGCAGTACACTCTGTGTGTACTTGTGTTCACTTCGCCATTATGCAACTCTTTTAAAACCAAATCGTAATTACAAAAGATACTTATGAGACAGATTTCAATACAAGTGAGTTTGGGAAAATACTTGCGAAATACAAATTTGAATAAATGACGATAAGTTATTGCAAATTATCGCCGCTAACACGTCGCCGATCGATGAAGATGAAAGAAAGAAAGAAGTTTTATTCTTATGGTATTATTTTGACTACTTTTGCTAATAGCTTTGATTTCGACTTATTTCGTTTGGTTTCTCTCACTCTCACCTCACCTCATATGCCTCACTTTTGTTCAGTAAACGTTAACTGCATACGCATAGTATCACCAAAAGAAATTTTAAAAAATATAAATATCTTATATGTATACCCAACACACCCAAACCCACACTCACCTCACACCAGTTGAAAAACAATTATCTCAAAGATCGTATACACCAAAAAAAAAAAAAAAAAAAAAAAAACAGAATTCGAACCACACGCTATTTTTTTTAATACTAGTATCTATAAAAGTTGATTATCTTTTCCATCCTGTACTCTCCTTTTATTCACGCAATCACTTTTTACACACACTTTTTGACCCATTTCTCGGAATGATATTTTTTGCTCGAGAACCTTTTTGAACAATTCGAAATACGATACCATAAAAAACTCACAAAATTTTAATGCAAATCTTTAATTAATAGAAAACGGCAAAAAAAAATATCATTTCGTTTCAGTTCGTTATATGATCTGTGCAATGGGTCAGAAATCTGTGACTCTGCATTCGCTTGCCGTTCCTTTTATATGTATATAAATATACTATAGAACCCAACAGTTGTGCTGGCTTAGTGATCCGTACAATCTGCAATTGCACTGCCATAATAAAACGCTGTAATATCAACAAATCCTATAAACAACAATTTTAACTATCGTCTATGTAAATACATATATATCCAATAAATAGTCGAACTATATATAGCCTAGCAAAAGCACCCGCAGGCAAACTGAAGAATATGAAGAAAAAAGGTTCAGCCAAAAAATATCATTTAGAATTTGTTCTTAAAAATCACGAGCTGTGAATAGAGGAACAGTTAGCAGGCAAGTTCTTAGATTTAAATATAGAACAGGAACGCCATTGCTCAATCTTATGACTGCCTGCTATGAAACTCGTGCTATGCACAGCTCGCGTCCTTACTTTCTCTTCGTAAACTCTATCTCTCCTTTACTCTATCTGCCTCTCCATTATAAGTATCTTCAAGTCTTACGACCCTAACTACTACATTATCTCTTCTGGCAGCTTATCCCTCGTAATGGTCCCGAAACCCCAAATATTTCTTAGCAATATTATTCAACATTTTTCGGTCGAAATATTTGCAGGTGTTACAATTCTCCTCTCGCAAACAGTTTTCTCCTTATTGGTCGGCAATGTCATAACAAAGACGAGCGAGGCCGTACCCCTGCTAGGTACAAGTAAAATTACACTCTCAATCTAATCGTAATTCTTAAGCTTTATCATTTCAAAAAAAAAAAAAAAAAAAACCTACAAAAACAATAAAACATCTACAGAACTTCCTAGTGCTATTAAAAACCAATACCAAACTCTTTTCTCTTTTAGATGCTAAAAAACTAAAAACAAAAGTCAAACGAATGTAGCATATGAAAAGTTTCAACTAAAAAATCTGCTGCTTAAAATCGATATTTGTCAACAAATATCTATATATCTTGTACAAAATTTAATAATTAGTGCGACTGCAGGCTGCTTTGCAGTACGTTTAAAGTAGGTAGAAAACCAAATTGAAAAACTGAAAAATAACGAGAGCATGAAGTACAACAACTCCAAAGGATAACAACAACTACAATACAAAAGCAAATTCTTACCTTTGGCTGCCGTAGATCCATCCAACAATTAACCCTGCCCCCCACCAACATCTACCGTATTAACTGCTTCGTTAGAGTTTTGGCTGAACCTCTTTTTTTGACTTAAGATAGAAGGCTGAGCAGAGAAAACTGAAAATAAAGATAAAATTCGAACTATTCTTCGGTTAATCGAAGAGCTATTATCCTTGCAGATCGGTCGAATTCATGAACATGGAAATTATTAAATATGTATAACATATATGTATATAACAATATACTATAAGTTTGTCCGACTTCAATGAAAACGTGGAAATCAAAAGGATAGGTAATATGTGAAATCGACCTAACTTAAATTCTAAAAAAGGTCGATTTATTTTTATCCATACAATATACAGTAAATACAGTACGCTTTTAAAAGTGATTTTTATAATCAATCGAAAACTCCCTCTGCAAGGATAACTTGAAACCTGTTCGTAGCCTTCATCAAAACTAGCACCATCAACTGTGGGTGCTTTGCTTAACATACATAGTTCCTTAGCACCCCCTAGCAACTAACTAAGTACAGATTCGTCTGTTATGCGACAAGCTAAGTATGCTTTAAGATTCAAAAAATAAACTATCACACACACTTAAGTACATAAAGACTTGTGTAAATCGATACGAGACACGCCCAAAAGTTCCTCACATCCAAGTATCAAAAGCTGACTAAATAATGAAAATCGATGTAAATCGTAAGCCGTAAAACGCCTTAAATCAAATGAAACGATTTCTTGTTTAAAAACCAATTATTAAATATAATAATACATATAAAGTACAGTAAACATACCATAAAATACATCTATCTAAATACATATATAATCTGACAATCAATTTACATGAAACTTGTAAATTAATAATCGACATAAAAATAATTGCATTGCAATTTGTTCGCTTGAGCAATTAGATCATCAGAAGTTCTCAACTCACAACACTTTACAGTTGTTCGACTTGTACAGAATAAAAATTGAATATCCAAAAGCAACAGCAATAACAACAAATGGCTTCAATTAAAGTAGTGCATGTATTTTGTTTTATTTAACTTAATAATAAACCCAAAAGGCAATCGAGTAATCGGAATGAGAGGAGGTTTGTTCATAATTTGCAGATTTTTGAAAAGATTAATAATTAATGAACTTTAATTGACATCACTTAAGAAAAATCCAGGCTACTCGACTGTAAAATATCTAAATTCAAAGAATAACAAAAAAAAAAAAAAAAAAAATAAAATAAGAATCACTTATAAAAAATATATAGAATATTTTACGTTTCCATAAATATATATTTTAGTTTTAAATATCAAATTTATGTTTCAAGACATACCTTAGGACTGTAAATTACTCTATAATCTTAAACTCCCCTCGCTGATTACTTGACTGTCTTTCAATCTCAGCTTAACTCAGTTTTCTATGCATGACACAACTCGTAAAGTAGTATATACATCTAAAACGCATGACAAAGCCTGTCTGTAAACGTGAAAAGCTTAAAAGTGAGTAGAAATGATGCACGCAATAATATCCAGTAATTTGAGTGGTAGCTAAATCGTCTGGTAGTATCGCATCTGATCAATCACAGCATCTGTTTGTCACAAATCGACACAGTAAACTTGATCATTCCGATTCACGAGAATCTACTCTACTCTCTTACTTATCATATAAACTAAAACTAACTAACGTTTGTAAATGCTGTTTTATCGTAAACTTATTATTTCAAAAACTTCTGTTCTTTAGTGTTGCGCAAAACGTTGAGACCCCGGGAACAGCATACTAATATGATCAAATTTCTCTCTCTCTCTGTCTGCTTGCCACGACACTCTAGGTACATATTTCAACTGTATCATGTTCATGGTTGCATCGTCTGTGGTGCTAACGGTTGTGGTGCTCAACTATCACCATCGCACAGCGGATATTCACGAGATGCCACCGTGGGTGAGTAACAGTTCGATTCAATCACTGGTTCCAGATCGGAACTTTGGCTTAGCTTTCAGTATAAGATGAAATGTAGAATATGAACTTCTTTTCTTGCTCTTTATAATCTTAATATATTTGCTTACTATGCAATTTTCGCAATCTCTTAGATTAAATCCGTTTTCCTACAATGGCTGCCATGGATACTGCGCATGGGACGGCCTGGTCGCAAGATCACGCGCAAATCAATATTATTAAGCAATCGCATGAAGGAGCTGGAATTGAAGGAGCGTTCTTCCAAATCCCTACTAGCAAATGTGCTCGATATCGATGATGATTTTCGTCATACAATATCAGGATCACAGACAGCCATCGGTTCTTCAGCGTAAGTTATCGAGGGCAGTTGTTTAAATTGACAAATCATTACTCAATTTCATTCACATTAACAGTAGCTTTGGTCGACCCACAACGGTGGAGGAGCATCACACTGCAATAGGCTGCAATCACAAAGATCTGCACCTAATTCTTAAAGAATTACAATTTATAACTGCGCGCATGCGCAAAGCTGACGACGAGGCGGACTTGATAAGCGATTGGAAGTTCGCTGCAATGGTTGTGGATAGGTGAGTAGCCCAGGGGTGTATGAAAAGGTTTTGAATTAAACTACAAAATATGCCTTTGCATAAGAGAAACATAAAGTTAAAGTTCCGTTCCATATTCATTTCCAACCTCGCCATAAAAATAAGTTGCATACTTTTAAGATACTTGGACATTGATCTGAGACAATCTAATAGTTTTGCTAAATATTTATGGCATTATATTCACTTAATTTAAGATACGTATGCGATTAAACATTAGCTAACTGCTCAATTGATCCAAGCAATTTGCATTGGCTTTGCATTTGTGCACATAACCTCAATCAACAAGAAGCGCACGACTGTCAAACACTGCGGGTACTCGCAATAGAAACGGGCATCCGCCTGATGTTCGTCCAAATCAAACAATTAAGGCAACAGCCGCAGCTTCCGGTTGTTTGCAAAGCATGGCACAATCAAAGTACTCACACCTATACAAACACACACCCACGCGTGCATAGATCTGTGCCACACGTGGCATTCAAAAACAAACATGGCGAAGGCGTCGTCTCAATATATATACATATAATCTCTTATACTAACCCCTCTGCTCTTCTTCTTCTCTTTTTTCTTCATCTATTTCGCAGATTTTGTTTAATCGTTTTTACGCTCTTTACGATTATTGCAACGGTAACCGTGCTGCTCTCAGCCCCGCACATAATCGTGCAATAAGGCCCCTCAATTTAGACACTTAAGCATACACACACGAACACACACACACACACACACACACACACACACACACAGGTATACATTTATATGCCTAGTTAAGTTCTTTTTTCAAAAAATTAAAAACCAAAAACTAGCGAAGCTGCTTCAAGACAAAGCAAAAGGTAAAACAAAGAAAAATTAAGCAAAAAAGTTGTTAATTACATTTTTAAGTAAACAAAAAAAAAAAAACACAGAGGAAGAAAGAGAACTCTGAGGAAATTTCACATATGAAATGCGAATGCGGGAAACTGTAGAACCACAACTCATGTGTGTACTAAGGGGAAAAACGAAGAAGAGAACACAAATATTTTATGAAAAAAGCAAAAATTACTGCCGTACAACAAAACCGAATAAGAATAAAGCAAATTGTATAATGTTAGTAAGTTACAAGCGATAAATTACCGCGTAAAGAGCATAATGCAAAACAGAAAGAAGAAAAACAGAAAACAAAAACAAGCAAAAAAAATTTGCATAGTTATAGCAATAAAACACAGGAACGAGACCAGAGATGAACGATTCAAATGGACACAAAGAATATTGCAATTATGTGCGCACACACACACACACACACGCTGGACTGTGTGTGTATTTGAGTGGGTGTGGGTGTACAAAAACGAACTTATAAGTTAATTATGCTGAGTTCTTATCATTTATGTAAGAAACAAACCGTGGCGAATACATTATATGTATGTATATAAGAGAGATTGTTCCTATGAGACATTAGATATGTATTTAAAACTCTCACACACAGACACACGCACACACTTGCACACACAGGTACAATACCAAAGGGACAGCAAGTAGTGAAAGATACTTCAGAACGGACATTAGGAACCCTTTCTTATTAGTTATTTATTAATTGCATTACAACTATGATTTATTTACAACTTTTTGTTTACATCACGTGGACCAAAAGTAAATTTTCGTTAGCTGAAACCCGTTTTTATAAACCTTAGATTTAATTACTGTTCAATCTGTTATTATTTCAATAATTTACAATATCATTTAAAATAGTTCTAGTGTTACGATATTCGGTTGGTCAATTAAAGTTCCCTCATTTATCTTCCTCGCGGCGTGTGTAAGATTTGTGTGGTTAGATTAGCATCTAGACGGGGGCGTAAAAGGAAACAAAATGACACATAATAATAAATATAATTAAATATATTATATACTAATAATAGTATCATATGATTAATTTTTAAAATGCGCATACAAAAAAAGCAAAACAAAACAGAGCAGAAAATACCCGCAGAAAAGTAAGAACACTTTGAGAATATGTTCACTGAACAAGCTGTTTTTAGAAAATTTATTGTTGAAATTGTAGCAAATCGAAAATAAGAATACTAAACCGAGAATTAAACCAACAAGAACAACAAAAAGAAAGCCAAGTTATATTCACCAAGCAAAAACTTAGTTAAATGAGAAAATAAAAACAGAGCTAGCTGAAAATAAGAAAGCAAAAAAAAAAAACAGGTGTATATATATTTTAGTACACATATATCACCGCATATACTCGTATACATACAATACAAGAATATATTTTTAATAAAACGGAAACAAACAACAACTAACAACCCATCAAATTCGAAAAGCAAACCCCAGTATAATAAATACCCAAATGAAACCACACAATTTTGTTGGAAATTTCACAATTAAATCCGAACTTGATTTCCATTTAGATTTCGATTTTGTATTTAGTTCGAGCTTTCTAGTTTTCAATTCTACTGCAAGCAAAAAGCGCAAGCAAGTGATATTAACGGTAAAAACAAATAAAAACAAAAACATAACTCAAGCTCCCAGATTGTAAAACTTTTCCAAAGACCCACCTATGAAACCTTTTAATGTACACGTTTTCTAAACAGGAAATAAGAAAATCGAAGTTAAACCAAAACGAAATGAAAACCTACCTCCTTGTTGAAACGAACACATGATGAATAACTCACAATGTACTCGTGAACACTGCCGTATCAAACTCGCACATACTCGCTCTTTTTCTCTCCCTCTCTCCTTCTTCAATCTACAATATGTCCCAACACATCGTTTAAGTTTTCCTATTTCACTCTCACTATCTCTCTATGAATTTCTAACAGAATTGTGGCAGAAACTCATTTAATTTCCAGACGAAATGTTACTTAAAGATACTCTTTGATATAATATGTAATATCACGTTATAAAGTTGTGAAAGCCGAATCCTACGATAGACCCAGCTGATATCCACATGAGTGCTAAATCAATCAAAGAACTTAAGATCTGACAGTTATACGACTAACTTAGAGCTACACAGGGCACTCGTTTTTCGTATGTTTTTTGATTAACGATTAACGGAACTTTTACTGCCGCATGGGCCACATTCTATGCGGAATCCTACCGACAACTGGTCTGTCCCCCTAAGGTTGTTTAGCAAACTATTTGAAATGATTTCAATGATTACTTTTCATTTGCAATTTGCATTTCGCGCGCAATTAAAAATGAAACTCAATTGTAATCGGAAAGCGTTAGGCCCAAATCAAATATGTGGTTTGTCTCTAATTGGTTTTTTTTTTTGATATACTTATGTATAATTAATTTAGTGCAGCAACTAGGCGCATAATTAGAACTATACTATGTACTTATATGTGTATGAATGTCTTTTTGATAAAAAGAAGCTATTTTAAAAAAGCAAACCATTTTCTACACTCTTTAAAAGAATGAAGTCTACATGTATGTATTATAATACTATAGCGTTAACTAGGCGATTATAAAAAGAAAAAAACCCAAATAACTATAACGTAAGCGTCCTACATTAGGAGAGGGCAACTAAAAAAAAACGAATTTAATATTACAGCAAAGAGTAATACGTTTAAAAGTGAAAAGAAAATTTAACAGACATCTCCACACGGCAAGTTTGTAGTATCATTTCGAAAAGTAAAGCAAAACGAAAACCGATAAAGGGAAAAACAAAGAAAACTACTAGCTACTTTGCAAAATACATTAAAATACCTAATTCTTCTGATCAAAGTTAAAACTAAATGCTAATGCTAATTAATAAAGGTTGGCACACAAACATACACACACCAAATATACACACTCCCAAATACACTAACACACACACAAGCATTCGTCTTCTTATTCAATAAAGAACAACTCAAGAATTCAAACAGCGACTTCCGTTTTATTGTTTTTGCATGTCTATGCAGCTAAAACAAAAACTAAAATCTCAATAGCTCATAAACAAAAATGATCAGTTCATATTTTAAACGATATATTTAATATTAGCATTTAACTAAAAAAACAAAACCAAAACTAGGCTATAAACTGCAAAACTTACCAAACAAAACAGAAACCAAAAGATACCGTTAAATAAATCCCAACGCCTATCGAAAAATATCCCTGAACAAATCAACTATCAATTCAATTTAAATAGCTAATTGCATAATTAATAAACCGTTACCGCAAATTGACAAAACGAAACCCAATTAATGCATGTGTAAAAAAACAAAATCCAAGAATAAGAAAAACGCATACTTAGCAAAAAGTCTGTTGTCGATAAGTATTATTGGCAGACAAATAACTTTCGTCACATTGACGATAATAATTAATTGTAAGCTGAAACGGAATTAAATGATTTAAATAATAAATTAACTTTAAAAATCGAGAGAAATGATTGCAGAAAAAAAACAAAAACTGAATAAAATTTATTTTGAAAAGAGAAATATGCGGTATTTATTATTCCAGCCGGGCAAGTTATCGATAAAATCGATTTTACAGAGCATTCGTCTATAAGTTGACAATCAGCTGTCTGCTGCTGTTTCGGAACTTTGAGCTGGGTTGGCAACACTGTTGTATCTTGTCAATCAGCTGTTCAGGCCAAAGCCATTAATTAACTTCAAATGTAACAAAAAATTTGTTTACATCTAATTTTCATAAATAGCGAATATCATGAACATTGATTTACGAAAACTGTGTCGCATTTGTTTCGTAGACAGTGCCGACATCGACATAATGGACCACAAGGTAGTGACTGCGGGCCAAACAAACGATGCAGACATCGAAGAAGAACACACAATTTGCGAAATAATGCAAACCATGTTTGTAAGTAGAAAACTTTCTAATTGCAAGTTGAACTACTAATAAGTACGGGAAATCAATCTGCCAGCACCATATTAATTTAGACCTAACAACGGAGCTGCCTATGATCTGCAATGCCTGCATGGAGGAGTGCCTTGTGCACTACGCCTACTTCAGCAAACTAACGATTGCCAATCGCCAGCTCCGTCAATTGTACAACGAGGCACAGCAGGAGAGGGAACAAGGATTCGAAGATATGATAAAGCTGGACACAGCAACTGAAGAGCAGGAGGAGGCGATACAAGAGGAGGTGGAAGATGAACAGTCACAGTATATTGAGTTGCAGACCGATGAAGAACTGCCACGTCCCTCGCAGAGGCTGGCGAACGAAGACTCGTTGATCGTGTCCGAATTCCTACCCGCCACCGAGCTGGACGAGCAAGAACAAACCGAAATAGATCAGAATCTGTTGCACAGTTTTCCCAGCTATGAACTGCGCACACTGGACTATGCAGCAGTTGAACTGAAGCACGACAACCTGGACGAATACAACGAAACGAATCGATTACTCAACGCTGAGCCCTGCGGTAGTCAGGCCATCTACAAGTGCAAGTATTGTCCGCTGGCCTACGCCTCTCAGCAATTCCTCAAGACACACGTTAGACGCTCGCACGTCTGCAAGTATTGCACCACAGCGTTTACTAAGGTGAAGGATCTCAACGCGCATATCCGTGACAAACATGCGAATGGTCATCAATGTGTGGTCTGCCTCAACAGTTTTAGCACCAGCAGCAATCTGCGAGCGCATCTCAAGCGCATGCATGGCGTGCAGTTGCCAGCGCAAGTAACCCTACTTGGATATCGGCAACAGGAGACAGGACAGTCCAGCGGCACAGAATAAATATGAACATACAAAAATTCACTTATTTTGCTTTTATTGTTGGCCAGAATATCTGTGATTTCTCGCGCACAGGTTCGCCCAGCTGCTTGTCCAAGCCATCTATATACATGGACGTAAACTCTCTGTATGCTATGCAGACACGTCGCTCTGTCACATCCTCGCGCAGCACAGAGTGCTCAAACTGGTAACGCGCCGGACCATAGAGCACAATGAGGGAGAGACTAAGGGGATGGATATAAAATAATAAGTGCGTTCTATCATCTTCAAATGATTTAACTTACTTGGGCATGGGTATCCGTAGCACCTTGCCATGATAGGCGGCCAGTTGATCGGCAGGCAACAGCGGCTCCAGCAACTGCTGCTCGTATTGTGACACCAAATCCAAGTTATATTTGCCCACTTGCTGCTCCTTGTACAGATTAAGGGTAAGCACTGCATCGCCTAAGCAATTAACAGTGACGACACGCTCGCCCCAGATCCAACAGTCGTCCACATGCGGATCAATGCTTGCCCCCTTACTGGGCTCGTACTCCAGGGAACATTGTTCGATTGTCTGAAAGTTGCGCAGCAACGGCACCGAGTCGAACCGATTCTGTACATAGCGAGTGCTCGCGGGAAATCCCTCGAATCCGCCAACCTGTAGACGTCGCTTCTTAAAGTTTGTTTTGGGGCCATAGTTCTGTTTACGTCGTCCGCTTTGGGATATGACCCACGGCAAATCGTCCAGATCGGAGATGAGCTGTGCACCTTCATCCTTGGACAGGAATTCTTCCTGCACTAATACACCCGGCAGAGGCAAGCTCTCAGCAGTATTATGCTCGGGGTGAGATAACTGTACGGCCTTTGTGTCCCAACCGGCGTAGAGACGTTTACATTGCACGCAATATGACCAGGGCTCCAGTTGCTGAAACTGCTCCTGCAGCGATGGCTTTGCGATGCCAAAGTCCTTCTCACAGGTGAGGCACGTCCTTACGCCCTTGCAACCGCAAGGTCGCAATGTATTCATTTTAAAACAAGGAAATCAAAAGTATTTAAATTAATGTTTCTGTATTAACAATTGCAGCTGATAAACGTTGCCGAGTTTCTTTCAGATTTTACACAAGTTGGCAGTTCTCAAAACTTTGCAGGCCATAGTTATCGAAAATTCATCGGTAAATGTTGGCATATATAACTCGTGACAAGAATCACAAGTTATCGTATCATATTATCGGTTTTTATTCGATTGTTTCGTGTGTGTGCTGCTAAACAAATTTGGCGCGACTCGCTTTATGCGCAGCTTGTGAAAAATAAATTGGAATATAATAGATTAAAACGAACATTCCTTTAACAAAATGAACGATTCCTGTGAGTAAAAGCAACATACTGATATACAATTAACATTATAATGATTTTATTCTTCAATAGTTGGCGATTTCAATGCTACACAAACGGCGGCCGGTGGCGCCACAAAGGAGGCCGCTGGAGAGGTTTGTTTGCAACTTTTTATTGACCTGCCTTGCGTTTCATTGCTAATATTCTGCTCACTATTTAGGGAATTATTTCTTTGCTTATAAAGCAAATACTTAATTCAGCCGAGGGCAGCTTTAAAATGTTCGACGTGACTTACGCCCTGGTCTGCGCTGTGGGAATTGTACGAAACATCGAGACATCCTCCACGAAGATCACCTACACCATAGAGGATCACAGTGGGCGCATCGATGCGCACTATTGGCTAGAAGAGGGCGATGCCATTAATGCACCAGATGTTATGATAAATAGCTATGTAAAAGTCTATGGTTCAGTACGCTCGCAGGCGGGTCAGCGGGTGCTCATGGTATTCAAGCTGCTGAATGTTGAGGATCCCAACGAGGTGTGCACCCACTTACTGGAAGCATTACATTCCCGCTATAAGGCCGAGGAGTACCATGTTAAAGGTGATACCGGCTCCAGCAACTCTGCCGGTGCCGGCGGCATGATGCCCAACATCTCTGCTAGCCAAGGCAATGCTATTGTTGCTGGGCTAGACGCGAAGCAGCTGGTGGTATTCCAGGCCATTAAGAATAACTGCTCCGAGGAGGGCATCCATCGACGCGAACTCCAATCCAAGTTCTCGCACATTAGCCCGTCCGAAATGAAGTAAGTTACTTATACCATAGTCCCATCTCCTTTTCTTGAATAATTTCTAACATTTTCTTATTTCTCTAGCACCATTTTGGAGTTCATGATCTCCGAGGGACACATCTACTCAAGCATAGATGCAGATCATTTCATAAGCACCATGTAATTCGCTGTATATTAAAATAAGTCCACAAACAATACGAATTTTCCTAGAAATGGTATTCTATTGAGTACAGTTCATGGTAATTTCGACTTGTCTATCTACCTTCCCCCAGTTTATAATTAAAAATCATTTTTTTATAATCATATTTCTTTTCAACTTCTTTTCTTGAGATTTATTTGCGTACAAATTCACAGTTGGTACAGTTATTTTTAAAGATTTTCTTTTCTTTTTCTAAGAATACTTAAACGAAATTTAACCTGTTTTCAATACTAATCGTTCTGACGCTTCGATGGATGATTCCAATATGGAAAATATATAGTCAAAGCATTGCTGGATGTGGCGATGATCTCTCTATTCTCTTTCTGTGTAGGATGATAGTGATTTTCGGTGCTATTCAGTCTTATGTGCCTATAAATAGGTGGGCGTGGCTGCTGGGCTGATTTGTGGCTGGGCAACTAATTTAGATCTTGAGGCATCCACGATGGGCGCTGCTGCGTGCGTAAACCTCCTCGAAGGCACGAATCAGCTCGTCCATGCCGCGCAGCAGACCCTCCTCTCGGTTGCCTGGCGACCAGGGGCTGCGATGATTCACGCTCAACTGCGGTGGCAGCTGACGCGACTTGGCAAAGTCAATCAGCCAAGCACCCACGCGATGATCATCGTACACAATAAAAATGCTGGAGCCAATGATCTCGTGGCGGTTAAAGAACGCAGACTGCTCCATCACGAGCCGCATGTTCTTGAGACGTTTGATCAGTTCCTTCTGCACGGACCTGCGTGCCGCAAGGAACTGTTCGATGGTGTGTGAAATCTGTTCGCTGCTACGGCAAGTCTTCAAGTCCTTCACTGGCGAACGTCCACGCAGACGCAAAGCTTCGATGCGGAAGCCCTTGGAGTGCGATGAGGACAGCGATTCGCGGAAGAGCATGTAACGCAGTTTGGTGATTGCCTGCGATTCATGTTCCGCCTGGGTAGGCGCACTGGCATCCACGGCAATCATTTTCTGATACAAATCCGGACGCAGTGTCTTGTTGCTGACCTCCGATTCGAGGAAAGTGCGACTGCCGAGCTTGATGTCCATCACGCAGGGATCCTTGAAGCCAGCCAATAGATCCTGCAACTCAATGTAGTGCTGAGACTGCATCTCCCGCAGACCCAAGTAGGCGGGCACAATCTGTGACGTCTTGGGCTCCTGAGAGATCAGCTGGTAGGCAAGAACCTCACTATCCTCGATGCCAACGATCCGCTTACGCACTATGCCAGTCGTTGTAGGCACGATGCTGAAGAGAGAAAGAGAAAGGTGCAAGATAAGTTAAGCTGTTCGGTTTGGAGAGGAATTTTTGTGAAGCTCACCTTTCTGGGTGCCCGGAGAGCTGCATCCAGCCGAGTGGCTTGGATTGTGTCTGTTGTTGTTGTTGCAAGAGCAAGGGCGTGGCAGGTGCACTCAGTTCCAAGGCATTCTGGAAGAAGAAGAAAGATGGAAACAACATTTAATAAGATGATCATTTGAGAATAGGCATGGGGAGAAAGTGAGGAAATCTTAATTTAAATTTAGACACCTTAATGATGATAGGTTAGCCTAAACCTGGAATTATCTCCCACTTACAATGAAATGTTTTACGAGCCGTTAAGAGTACAAACTATCTAGTGATCTTAAAGACTGATGAATGCTTCAATTAAAATAATAATATGTTTGCCAACTGCTCATAACAAGTGTGTAAGGTTAAGAACAGTACACCGTGCAATTTTCAGAAAGGGGAAACACGATACAACCAGTAATTAAATTTATAATTTAATAACCTATTTTAAGCCGGGTTCTACGTGGATAGGCAAAGGTTTTCATTTTATTTGTGTCACATGCAGTAAATTATCCCACAACTCAGAGGCAAAGCTCAAGTTCATATTAATAACTCATACATATGTTTATCGATATCTATATCTATATTGAGATAGCTGTATATCACAAGGGTGCAAAAACCTAAGGCTGATAAAGACAATTTTCACACTTGCGGCGATATCACAGACCAGACAAGACAAGAAGACCTCTCCGTAACGGAGACGGATCTCTGGCGAAACTGGTTCCGTGCGAAACGCAGAGGGAAAATAATTATCAAAAATAATAAAAAAAAAATATCTTCTTTTCTATAGCCAATATTGATATTATTATTGCCTTCGGGGGGAGCTGAGATAAAGATAAATAATCGAAACAAACGACGCATCAGAGTTCGTAATGCGAAATTAATTCGCTGATTGTCTGAGGTTACAAGCAGGAAGCACGTTTAATATCTCCCGATTATCGTAAAGCTCATAAATACGAAGGGAAGAGATGAGATAAAAGAGAGACGGAGAGAGAAAGGAGGGGGTACTTACAATGGCCAAGAACTTTAGCAGAGACATGCGCTGTTGCGTCGTGGGAGTTGTATCCTGCTTTTGAGCCTGATCGGCTCTTTGGAGACTCAAATAGTCGGCCAGGTTATCGCAGTTCTCGTAGTCAATGGGCAAGCAGCGCTGTGAATAGATCAAGCAGAGGTAGGTGTTTTGACGTGAGTGCACTGCTTGAACCCAAAATAAGTATAGCAGAAAACAAACAGCGCCCCAGAGGGCTCGACTTTGGTATACCTAGGCATATCTAGGGGACGCCAAGGTGATTAAGTACAATGGAATTCCGCACAAACCTCACTCAGCTCAATGCTACCCCCAAACTATTTGCATATAGGGTGTAATGGGGCGAAAAAACTATGAGTCAGTCGTAAGGCAAAAAACAATCGAACGAACAAACGAAACTGATTAATTATACAATCAAAATGCAACAGCAAAGTGCAAAAAATTCTATTCTGTTTACGCTGACTTCGACGCGTTTATGGCTTATAAAACGGCTCGTTGTTTTATAGCTCTCCTCTCCATACTCTGGGCCCATCTTCCCTACTCCAACCCCATTCCCCTTATAGCAGCTACACCCATTCTCAGTCCCATTTCCATACGATGTGTGTGGCTCTTCCATGTGCCCCCGTAATGAACCACTTAGTATGCAAAGTTGTTTATTTTTATCATCTGGTTGTTGTTGTTGTTAGCTTAAATTGAGTTATACGTATGTTCGAAGGCTATAATAAATTTACGAACCCGAACTCGAAGCAGCCTTAATTAATTTCACTAAACTCAACTTGTGTTCCAATTCACAATAAACAGCATCTTTATATAGTGAATTGGGATAGGGAGAAGCTACTGGTCTTTATCTTTGATCACCCATACTTATCATCAATCTACATACTATATATTTCATTCATATCTTATCATTTGTGATAGTATTGCGACTGTTTTTGTTTGCACTTTGGTAAGTTGCGTAAATTTGCATATGCGGCACAAATTCGTCACGTTTGGCCCCCTTTACGACCCACTGTGCGAGGCGCAGTTGTCATTTTATTTTATGACTACAAATGTTTGAATATGGCATTAACTGGCATCTAGATATGATGTATATCCTCTATAAAGATAACGATCGTTGGGCTTTAGATAGTGCTGGTAAGGTTGCCACATGTGCGCACAGTGGGGAGCATACGAACAAATGCAATTTGCAATTGGACAGTGAAATTCCGCTGTTGCCAAGTTCCGCTAATTCCTGTTAAGTTGGCTGCGCCACCGACAAATTGACGGTTCTCTCCAAATAACTTGTTCCCTGCCTGACACAGAAAGTCGTAAAAAACTTTGTTTGAAATTCATGAAATTCTGTGTTGAACTAATTTCTTGGCATGCCATAAAAATCAGTAAATTAAGCAATTAAACGGCGATTAATCTAAAGTCGATCTAAATGCTAAAAACATGCTATCGAATTCGATTAAATCGTGTGCTAAATACACTGTATTTTCAGTATAAAGTTGAGAGTCTGTCGTCAGCTACGACCTTAGCGAAGAATGAGAGAGACAGAGTGAGAGAGAGAGAGAGAGCGAGAGAGAGGGCGGTGTACCGGGTTGACAACATTTAATTATAGAATTCTAGCTCAACAGACGTCATAGGCATTATAAGTTAGGTTCCTTTTGGTTTCATTGAGCTCGACTTGCACCCCGTAAAAAACAACAAATACTTTAGTATTGATTACGCAAAATGCATTTCAATAGCAATTAACTTTTAAACGCGAGACAGCTGAAACTGAAGTTTGTGCATTTCGGCACGTAGCCTGTAACGGTTTATTGTCGCTTAAGTACTTATTTTGAAGACCACAATTAGCACAAGGTCTCGAATTAAAAGCGACAGAAGTAGAACAACAAAAACAACAACAACAAGGGGAGATTATCAAAGCTTGCCGCATTGTTATTTACTTTTATTATTGCAATTATTTAATTATTTTTCTATGCGGTTTTTGACAACTTGTCAAAAAAAAAAAAAAAAAAAAACGATATACGAAAGTAGAATGAAAAATTATTTGGTAATCAAATAACATAATAAAAAATATTCCCAGCCAACCGCAACGTTAATGAAATGTGACAGTTTTTGACGCATTTCACTGGAAATTATTATTTCATTATTGTAAACAGAAATTACAGCATTAACAGATCTTGTTCCCATAGTACGTTCGATCCGAGCAGATGCGCGCGTTTTCAGCGCGGTTCATTAAAGCGGTTCGTACTGCGACACGATATTAACTGGCTCCTATGACTCTCTGATCCAGTTAAACGCCTGAGACACTGTGACTATCTGAAATTCCCATTGTCTGGCTTATCGTGCGAGATAAACAAATGATATATGCATGTCTATATATGCAAATAGCTGTTAATATATGTAAACATATTCAGGTGACAACTATTCGCAGTGACATTACTAAAATATCTCATGTGAGAAAATATATAATGACGATCAAAAGTTGTAAACAGAAATTACAGCATTCTTTCAGCTTCTTCTTCCCGCTTGACTGACCAAGCGCGTTTCAAAGCGAGTGGGAGCAAGCAAGCAAGAAGGCGCGCGCGCGGTTCAAGCGCGTTTTAAATCGCTTTGTTTTATTTTTAGCGCGGGTCTAGCCAAGCTAACAGTTTAGTAGTGTTTATTTATGACTACTTATAATTTCGTACTGCCCCCGGGTCTGAACGTGTTAACTCAAAGAAACACAAAGCGAAAAAGAGAAACAAAATTATTTAATACAACAACAAATGTATACAATGACAAAAATAAAGATAAATTTATGCGCGTGACGTCAAAGCGCAGAGCTGTTAATTAAACAAAATCAACTCGCCGAATTTGTCAAATTGAAACTTTCAGCTCATTTTTCTGTCTAGATTAACCTCTCTCTCCCCCGACCCTCCGAACCCACAGTGCTTTGCGGTTTTAGTGGATCGCACTTGCGTCTCCTGTCTAGTGGCCAGTGCCGCCCAGTGGAAACTAGTTTGCAGTGGTGGTGGCCCTGGGCCTGTAGGTGTAGGTGACTCAGTCAGCAGCGTTCTTCAGACTTCTCTCCTTTTGTGGAGCACAACCCTGACATTGGCGAACAGGATCAGGCAGACAGCCCCTGTAGAAGACCGCGAAAGAACTGAGCACGCCGAGAAAACTGCCAAGACTAAGCAAGAAGACTGTGGGAAGACTGTGCGAGACGGCGAAGACTGTGTGAAGACTGAGTGTCGTCTGCAGAGCTCGCAGCAACTTGCTTTATTTGCATTGACGTCAATGCATTGGGCAACCAACAGCGAAGGGACGACGGGTTATTGGAGGGGGTTATAAGGAGGCATAGCTCTAAATCGAAAACCAGTTATGGGTTATAAAACTGTTAACGCATCGCAGTAGAAGACGAGGGCAGGTTCAACAAGGTTCGAGACTCGTGGCAGTCCCTAGATACGTTATACGTGGGATATGAACATTAAATCGACATTAGAAGCTGTCAAAATGTTTGATAAATTACTGAAATTAAGAAGCCAGAAAGATGAGAGACGCGAGAGAGTTCAAGAAACCGCATCCGTAAGCTTATTATATAATAAATTGAGGGTTCAACGATTAATGGCAATTAGTCTAGTGACACGCTTCTTAATAGCGCTTTCTACCTGCCTACTCACATTCCATTACTAATAACCTGCAATTAAGTTAAATATTTTGGAAACTTCATGATTAATTTAAATTCGCGTTAATTGTGCGTCCGACTCAGTGAATGAATGTGGTGAATCACTACAAAGAAATTTCCGAAAAGCCTGACTTTGCCAACTATGACGCGCTGTGACTAAACCCAACCCCACTAAAAGGGTATTCACCAGACTTTGCTGATGAGAATCCCCATAGAAGAGATCTGCGTAAAGTGTCGTCAACTGCGCCTTGAACTTTACTCTATATTCTTCGTAGACAGCGGCACAGACAAAGCCAGATTACCTTCGGAAGTTGCTAAAAAACTGCCTGAGGCAACACTTATTATCATGCGCCTTGATCCAAGTCGAACAATAAATAAATCAAAATAAAACGAAAATCTAATGGAATAATAGCTATGGCTGGCACTGATAATAGTTTAGCAGCCAATGACGGCGTGGGCTGTGCTGAGCTGCACTTGAAAGTTAAACATTTTCGAGTGATCAACTACACTGTGAGAAATTTATGACGGTGCGCAATAATCAACAGGTTGTGGCAAACAGGAACTTGGGAAATAAAATGAAATTATGAAAGAAGTAAATACAGTCTGGGATGATTAAACATGCATACACAATGTATAATAATATATATATATATATTCAAATGTATATGTTTGTACAGATTAAAGCTTGTTTCTGCCGACAAACTGTTCGATCTTTTTTGTATAATCATCGACAGTTTTTGTATAACCGTTAATGTTATATAGCAAGAGAACCTTTCAGGCAAATGAACTCGATTTAAGGCCATCATATGTCAATAAACCGACAGCTGTCATGCAGTACATAAGGACTTCATAAAGTAGACGTCATCTTTATAAAGTGCCAAATTGAGGGAACAAAACATAAAGTTAAATAAAATAAAATAAAAGCCTTTCAATTGTTTTCAATAAAATGAATTGATTTGTTGTTGATTCTGACTAAATGGACACTACTGTAGTCTCGGGGCAGCTGTTGCCAGCTTGGACTGCTTTCTGCTTAATTAGCGCCCGAGCGAGCATACATATGTACATGTACATATGTATAATACATATGCAAATTGGCATTACGTGGGTTACTGGAATTTCAGTTGCAGCTCTGTTTACATGCCGCATAGCTTGTGCTTGTGCTTGAGGCAGGCAGAAAATTCCAACAGTTGTTTCAACAATTAAACAAAATGTACAATAATTTTTGAGATAATGCCAGACTGGTATGGAGTCATGTGCCGGAGCGACTCTATAAAGAGGGGCCTGTGCTCGTGTAGTGGGGGTATGCTTGGGTCACTTTCTCTGCTGCTGAGCTGCGTTTGCTTTCTACGCGGATGTGACTGCATTGACGTCACAGCTGCTTGTGTTTTTGTTTTTGTTTTTGTTGCTTTCTTTTTGGCCAGGTTACTTACCTCATTGTTATTGTTGTTGACTTTTGGCTGTTCCACATTGGAGTTGCTGCTGTTGTTGCTGTTGCTGCTTGCCGTATCCAATGCAATTAGCTTCCACAGCTGCTTCAGTCCAATGTTATCGATGCACGAGAATCGCAATTTCTCATGGGACCAGGCCATTGTATTGCGATTTCTTGCCGCTGTTGCTTTTGTGGCTTTTTTATCTGCCGTCGTCGTTGTTGTGGTTGTTGTTGCTGGACGCTGCAGCACAGTGGAAGTCATAGTCATTTAGCTTAGAGTTCCAGTTATCGCACTTGGATATTGTATTTGTGTGTATTAACTGTAAATTTGCGTTTGCCTTTATGCTGCTCAACAAATTTGCATTTTTCGCCCTCTCTCTCTCTTTTATTATTTCCTAGTCTGTTGCGCTTTAGCACAATGCGTTTCGCTTTGTTAACTTGTTCTTTCAATTATTGCACTACACTCTTTTGGCTTTATCGTTGCGTTGTCTGCAATTATCGATTAATATTTTATTTGACACTCCGTTTTAGTTATTTCTTTCATTTATTTTAATTCAATTTTCTCGGTGCGAGCACGAAACGTTGCTTGTCGTTGCTTGCGCGTGCAGCTCTGTGGGGCGACTAACTGGTTTGGCCATCTGGCGGCCAGTTTTGTGCTTGAGCCGAATGAAACGAAGCGCCGCCACAGCCGAACGAAACGAAGCGAAACCGAACGAACAGTTCGTGTGATCGCGCTCAGAGCGCGGCAAACGGGGGAGCCTCATTCGTGACGTTTCTGCAGCAAGAGAGAGAGAGAGAGTGCGAACTAGAGTTAAGTTTACACTCCAGGCAGGCAGGCAGGCTCTGAGGGAGTCGAGAGAGTGGGAGAGAGCGCATGTTAGTTTGTAGTAAACGGGTGAAGGAGGGAAGGCAGTGCTGTGATAGGCAAAGGCGTGAGCTTCATTGCAGTCTCGTTTGTTTTGATTTCTACTAGAGGATTATCTACACCGATCTATTGTTTGTCGGGCTCTCCCAACGTGTTTGCTTGTATGAGAAAGGCGGGGCAACTTTGTCGAAAATAAACGAGTAATAAGTATAAATGCCAGAAATACACACACACACACACACACATACATAATTATATATCTAAAATATTATCAAAAATTGTATAAACTGCGTTTTATCGAAATTCTTCAGAATTAATTGTTCTCTTTTAAAAGTGCGAGAATATAATTTTAAAGTCTAATAAAATATTTAAGAT
This sequence comes from Zaprionus ornatus, assembly GCA_018904035.1. Lineage (NCBI taxonomy): Eukaryota > Metazoa > Arthropoda > Insecta > Diptera > Drosophilidae > Zaprionus > Zaprionus ornatus. The sequence goes on along the minus strand of JAEIFZ010000002.1, from coordinate 18,804,908 downwards.
CGCTGATTCACACCCAGAATACTTTTTGTTCTTGCCTATCGATATGTCGATGGAAAACTTATTTATTTCTGATTTTACGAAATTGACTTTCTCCCAACATTTCCATTGCGTAGTTCAGTTGCGTCGCAATTAGATAAGATCTGTTGTTATTTGAAAGAAGAAAACAGAAGCCATCAGAGTCCCGGCACCCGCATGGCGCCATACTAAGGTCAAAATCAGCACATGAACTGTCTAGGAGTTGTTTGTCCAAATTGTTGAACTTCTTTTCGGAATACCCGAGACCATCAGATCATTGTTATTTGCAATGCAAATGGAGAATTGTGCGCAGCTTCTTGCAAGAGGATCGCAGATTATGCAAACTACGATAAAGATCTGCGCCAGTTTCTTCGGGGTAGCACACTCTCTTTTGTTTTTTGCATCAGGCCACGCTTCGGTTCATGGTCATCCTCCTAAGGGAGAGTGCAAAATGCGCATATTTATGGGACGGGGCCGCAACGTGCGTCAGTTTCATGTTGGCTGACATACAAACCCCCAAGCTGCGATCGGTTTCTTCTGCCTCGTCTTCTGTTCCAACTCTCTGCCTCTGCTGTTGCATGTTACATACATACGTACATATATGCTCCCATTGCCCCACATGGCAGTCACATATGTACGTCAGACGGGTCCATTGTTATGCGCGGCCGATGGCAATGCAAATTGGTCCCGGGTGCGAAGCCTCACGCAACAACCCTCTGCGAATGCATTGAACTCTGCTCGTGCAGGCGGACTGCAACGTGGCGTATGCGTAATATTTGTAGCATATAAAACAATGTGCACGTGACCGCAACGAAACAACATACGCCACTGCCAAAGGTGCGGGATCACTTTACCTCTCTCTAAAATTAAAGCGTTAAAATTGCAATTAACTAAGCTACTCAAATATGAAAACTGTTCACAAATTGCGACAAGCGAAACGAAATGAAAATGTTACGAAAACAAAATTAGCATACGTATACTAATATTGTTCGGAATTCCCGTACACGTGACCTTAGAAAATGTCACAAATTTCACGAGAAATTCAAAATCTTATTGTAAACTGAGATATTCTCTAAGACATAAAGAAATGGGAATATTCGAAAGGAAATAAAGATGAACAAACTGGTATTTTGAGAGAGACAAGAACAAGAACTGAACAGATCTCTAAACTCGTTGCTGAGTATTTTTAAACTAAAGGCTGGGGTTTTACAGCTGAAATAGGGGTTTCACAGTGCCAAACAATTAAACGTTAATTGTGCGTCTAGAGCTTATTTATAAATAGGAAATTAGAATTGTGCTGATAAGAATTCACCTGATTGAGTCGTAAAGCAAGTTGAAATTCTTTTTTTTAAATACTTTGGAACGTGCCACAAGCAGCTGTTTTTAAATTAATCGCATCATTAAAAGCTTTAATCGAGCTATGACTAAGAAATGTCAACACATTTATCGAGCCAGCTGTAAAGGCGCACACTGCTGGCGATTGGAAACAATAGATCTGCAATTGAATCTATTTAACCGCGTTGCAATTCGCTGGAAAAACGAATTTAATAATAAATTCAAGTGAGCAATTTACGCAGTATTCATCGTATTCATCGTGAAAAGCGAACTGGACGCGAATTCATTCATAATATTACTTTATGCGACGAGGAGGTCCAAGTTTGCTGAGTGCAACGCTGTAGATGCATTTCAATCAATGTCTCATATCTCTAAATTGAATAGCGTACGCGGTCTCTATCTCTCTCTCTCTGTCTGCCTCTTTTTCATTCGAATCATCACATTCTGTGGAAGTCCAAGAGAAAAGCCCAAGTCTCCAAACGACTGACGTCAAACGTAAATACCTCTTGATGAGGAGTGTGTCAGACAAAAGGGAAGGGAAGAAACAAACGGAACATCGACGATTACTGACATCTCTTTGTCATGATCATCTGCAGGGCATCGCAGGGGGGTAGGGGGGATAGAAGGGTAAGACACTCAAGAGGGAGCGGGATGAGTCGAACGGCTTTCTGCGTGCTTCGCTGGTCTTCAGCAGACAATGACAAACAAGACAAAGGCAAAGAGACAGATCCCAAAGCTCCAGCTACAGTTCCCATCTTTGTGCTGCGCCCCCCCAAGCTGTGCTCATTTGACGTTTGTTCCATTGTATACCCTGCAAAAAAAAAAAGTGGAATTTCCAGTTTTCCACTCATTATGACAAGCATCAAATCAAGCTTCGATTGATGCGAGAATGAGAGCTATAAGACTGTGCATGAGAAAACGAAGATACATTTTAAAGTATTAAGGAAGTAAAAGTTTGGGCAAGAAGATGGTATATTTTAATATGTTATTAACTATATCTCTAAAATTTCTCTAAATTCTAATTTGAAAGTTTCATAAATATGCGACTAAAATAAATGTAAAAATAAAGATAAAAAAAAAATATAAATAAACTTATTAAAGATGTTGAAGGTTGAACAAGAAGTTATACTTTAATATACATAGTTAAATCTCTGATATTAAAATGTTAAAATGAAAAACTGTTAAATATAAAACTATAATAGCAAAAGTCCTGCAATTAAGACAAATTATAAAGGAGAAAGATCGGATTGGTTGCGCTTTAACATCTTTATTTAAATATCTGCAATTTATTTAAGTTCGATACTGAAAGATTCGGTATTATGAAACTGAATTAACAAAGCTCTCTGCACCTTATAAGTACTGTACTTAATATACATATGTATTGATAAAATCTGATTCTACTTATAATTAGGTTCTTATTATAAATAGCACCATAGTTTAGACTGAGAGCATTCAGTGCTCGTCGGCGCATAGATAACTGTTAATTCTTGGCTTTTATTTGCAATATTTGTTGTTGTTGTTTCTTTTGTTTTTTTTTTTTGAGCTTGGCGATTGACGCATTTGCGTGTCACTTGACATTTTTAATCTCGCGACTTTATCGTAGCTCACGGACCAGCAATCGCAATCGCAATCGCGGACTCCGACTCCGACTGCGACTGCGGGCACGCAAATTGGACTCCGTCATAGGGCGGTAGTGGCAGTAGAAGGGGGCGTGGCGGGGCAGACGTAGACGCAGACGGAGAAGCTCGTCATAATTGTAACTTAATAGTTTGCTCGCGTCGCGTTGCTGATTCTTCCGCGCTGCCGCCAACATTTTTTTAACTGGCTTAGCAAAGTTTATATAGTTTTTTTTCGCTTTTTTTTATTTATTAATACGCACGGCTCGACAAAATGTTTGCTATAATTTTGACATGGCACTCGTTATTAATTTATAATTCAATGACTTTACTGACGTCATAGTATTAAGCTCAGCCAGCACCAGAAGCAACAACTACAAAACTAGAGAGAAGAACAAACAACGCGCCTCATTAACATGTTTGCTTTGTTGCGCGAGCGTGAAGCCGAGCAGTCTGTGTGGGTGTGTGTGATTGCCACAAAGGTATATCTCTATATACATACATATATCCATTTGATTGTATTGTTGTACTGGCGCCATACAGTTAGATTGGTTTTTGGGGGAACACAAGTTCAATATCAATAAAGAATATACATTTGTATTTAAGTAAATACAGAGGCGATAGTCAAAAATCTAAACAATATTCAGACTGTTTGTCTGTAGACAAACAAAAAATACCGATCTGTTTAAATTATGAAACATATTGAGAGCACAATTCAAGCTAGACAGACACACGCTCTAAGCATAAGGAAATTCTGAAAGTAAATATTTAAGAAATTGAATATTATGACTAGTTAAACCCGTGAAGGTAGCATTGAAGTCTCGTATATGTACAATATATATGTTCTCTTGTAGCGTAATACAATATATCTTTTGCGATGCAATCATGTACACGTTTCCAGTACAATTATGTTATACAAACGCCCATCGAAATTTAAAGGCCAAAATAATATTTACATTTTATTGTTTATCCCATTAAAATTGCCATTTCAATTGTGAGAAAATTGTTTCATGCTCAGAAATATTTATTTATTCACGATTAAAAGTGGAAATTGTGGAATGCAATTAAATTTGCAATTTCTATATAAACAGTATTAATAGGTGCCAATCTCTCAATTTCCCCAACAGGTAGACTCAAATACATTAAATACCATACTATATGTCTATTCCCACATACTAATCAAATTAGTATAGTTCCCTTTTGAAAATAAACATTGCAAATTAACGTCATAGCTCTTTCCACAAACCATTGTGAATTTCTCATGTTAATTTCATTTTATCTTTAGGCTAGTTAATTATATCGTAGTACTATTTGCATAAGAAATTTGATTCATACTAATCAATTGCGTCGATGGTCGGCGGTCACTGTGAGGATTTTGTGATTTTCCATAAACCCTACACTACACTATATACATATATATATAGTGTATATATTTGTATGTGGCACATGATTGTGAAATGGGCTTCGCCTTTGATGGATATATGTAAATACATATCAACGCACTGCAAACCGCAAAACTACGTAAATGACTTTAAACATTTCCCTGGAATATTCGATGCATGGAAAGTTGTCGAAATTTGTTGCTAAAATTTCGTCACAAACGTCTCCAGAAAAACGTGATATGAAAGTAATTATTAGAAGTTGTCGCTGCTGCTGCTACTTCGGGATAAACAACAACAACAACAATAACAGAAATGGTCCGATTTTTGACGTCAGAGCGTCGTTACATTTAGGAACCACTAGTCATGGCATGACTAAAAATTCGAAAACAAAACAAAGCTATTAAGGCGTTTTTGTGGTAAAAGTTTCCGCAACTATTTTGAAACCATTCGCATACCCCACCCCTTGGTAACAGACTCGAAGACTGATAAGACGTACTGGGGCTATCAACCTGCTAATTTTTGTGGTGCCAAAGCGATTCCACTGTAGTGCATATGAATGATATTCACAATAGAGTGAGTGTTAGGTATTTTAAAAATAGCTTAGTAACATGTGAATGGCGCGAGCCGAGCTGATAACAGACCGCAATTAAACCTATACGAGTATACATAGATACAGCTACATATACACATGTTTTTGTGTGGTCACACATACTAGTATATAACGACCTATGTATAAAGACTGCATGACCATGCGCTAATCTGGGGTCACAACCATATGTATGGTCTGTTCAAATTTTGAAAACAGAGAAGCAAAAACAGAACGCAAAGAACAGTGCAAAAATAATCGTAAAAATGGTCGAAAAATAAAAAGAATTGAAGATCAACAAAATGGTATTATTTATGTGCGTGTAAACAATTTGATGGATCTAAATCAAATGGCCTCTATGAAAACAAACGAACCTGTTCTTTTCGCATCGTATCTCACAATTCGAAAATAATTCCCGTATTTTTCCCTAGTTTTTGTATTCGAAACGATTGCGAATATCTTCTCCTTTATACAGAATGCCAAGGTGTGGGCTAAATTGAAATTATTCCAGATTGTGGGGGAAATTTTTAATTGTTAATTTCTCAGTTCGATAAATATTTATTTATCTTCGACAAGACCTTTAGTTTGGATTCTACCAATATTTACCTATTACAGATGCATGAAAGGAATCTCTATTTAATTGCGTGTGATCGAAATATCAAAGAGAGATTCTTACCTTGAACCAGATGTTCATCGCATTAAATTCCATAAAAAAGAATTCGAGAAATTCTGTTCTATTTAATTGAAATAATTCCGAAAGCTTTGATGTACATGCATAAACATACGAGTATACTACAGATTGTAGTACTACTATCAAAGCGACAGTCTCAAATTTCAGAATAAAAATTACAAAATCGTTGATAATCTAGAAAATCATCGTAATCTCAGCTGACACTATCGTATGTTCCGCTTGGCACGTGTCGCAGGGGAACAAGTGTTGGGCACATCGGAAATCATCGACCTATATACTGAACTCGGAGATAAAAATCACAAAGAGATCGTTGATTAGGTTTACAACCTTCAGTACGGAATCAATGACACGAATTACATGTAAATCGAATTGCATATGGCACGTTCTGGTCCTTGGAATACGCTGATTCAGTAGGTATCGAATAGAGTAGGTTCAGGTTCAAGTGGCGCTGGCCCGATTGTCAGTTGTGATGAATGAATCGCAGTTGTCAGAAATGAACAACAATAACAAAAGTTCGTAGGGAAAAAATATACAAAATCGTATCATTTCAATTTGCGTCAATTACACCAAAAGATTAGCCTCGCTCTAGTTTCGCTGATGTGTCTATATTCATCGTCGCCTGATAATACAAACAAAAATCCCGCTGCTGGGGGGCACTGAAAATAAAAACCGAACTGGGACAGAGCGACGACGCGGCAGAAGAGAGAGGTAGAAGGAGCAAAGAGACAGAGAGAGGGAGAGGGAGAGGGAGAGGGAGAAGACGACAGCAATCCATCGTCACATCTGGAAATGACGCTTATCAAAAGTTGAATTTTACAGGGCGCAGCTCCAAAAATAGCCCCCACACAGTCGGGGATGACACGTCAGTCGGACAGTTGCAATTACTGGTTGTGCTGTTTTACTGCTCTTTTACCGTTGTATGACGCAATCTGGCGCTGTGTTTACCGTTAATTCGCATTGTGCCTATTTTCGAAACAAGTGTCTCAAGCTGTATTTTCGGATCCCTCCGCATAAAGAGTGCAACTGCACTGGGAAATCCAGTTCAGACACAACCAAATCAGTTGAGAAATTGCCACTTATCGCACCGCGACATCTGAACATTATAATATAGGGTATACATACATATGTATATATAAAATAGGTTTGTGCACGCTAGGTAGGTATGTATGCAGTAAGTAGGTTTGCTCGCCCCAGACACCGTCGAGCACGTGGCTGGCAAATGAATGAAATGTTCACGGAATACTTATTATAACATCATTAGAAAGATCCGATCCACCTGGCCATGTACATAATTGGGCAACCTCGTGCCGACCGAAAAAGAAATGATAAAAGCAGTAAAAACAACAGAGCACCGAAACAGAAACCTTAACGAATAAATGTAATTAATTAAATCCATGCGAACGTCAATTTCGGCGAAAATTTATGGAGCTCTCAGTTTTTCATGGAACCCAAATATTTATTGTTTGTCCAACTCGAGAGTGGCCTTTTTTTGCGTAAATATTGTCAAAACAAATATTTGCACACACGACTTCTGAATGAACAGTTTGGCGCACGAAAGTAGACAAGGATTTTCGAAAACTTTAGATAAGTTTTGCGAAACGATAAGATAATAGACAAGAAATTAATACGAAAAACTCTATAATGAAGAAATTAAAGATTTACAATGGAGATATCAAAATATTTCTTGATTTAAGAACATCTTTCATTCTTTTTTTTTTTTTTTTTATTATTATTAAGTGAAGAATCTGTACATCTTCCTTTAAATTAAAATATTGTTTATAATTTAAATAATAAATATAATAGATAATATTTATATTCCCAATTCAAGTTACTGGCTGAATGACCTATTGTTTTGTTTTGAACATTCTTGGCCAAATCGAGGTCGAAATACGGTAAAATTTAGCATGACACCTTATCATCTAGCCGGCTTTTCTGCCTTTTTTACTTTAGATCACACGTTCTAACCGTTTAAGCTGTAAATCTGACACAAACAATTTTCTATATATATTCTATTTTCTCAATGAATATAATTTTTCAAACTCGTTAACGAGTCACCTGACCAAATCGAAGTTCATATCCAATTCTGACGCCCGATTTGCGCGTGACTTAAACTATTTAGGCACATCGGATGAGTATGCGAATATATATAAACATATATCTTCAAAGGTTTCAAATCTCAAGCGGTCGCGATGCCGATCAGCAGTTGAGACACATTCTGTATGGCGACACGCGTGGCATATTTAAATACGAGTATAGACCGATCCAACTGTGCATTGTGGGTGGGTTCTGTGGAGAAGGTTGTTGTATGCATGTGTATGTGTGTAAAACTCATTAGTTAAACAATACGGAGATGCAATGTTAACATCAACAAGAAATTTGAATAGGAAGTATAAGTGTAAACAAATTGCTAATAATACTTATTTGCCTAGCTTATCGGTTGGGTAGCTTGGACTTCCCATTTACAAACAAATGGCTAATTGTTTTCCTTTTGCTGTTATTATTGTTGTTGTTGTTGTTGTTATTGTTTTCATTTTTATTTTATTTATTTTTGCAGGTGTGAAGGTTGTTACCATACTTGTTACCGATGCATTCTACCGATTACATGAGGAAAATGTACGCAACCAAGCGCACTAAACCTCCCCGCCTCCACTAAGAACCTTGTGAGATAGTGAAAAGGTACAGACAAAGGGCGTGGTTGCGTATGTACTTGCTATTGGGGGCGTGGTCGTATCAATTACGGAGGCTTGGCCAAAGCACTCTGATTTCTCGCTTATAAGCAATCGCGCCGGGGCAGTCGCTGGTATATTGGTCTGGTAACCGAATACGTGCGAACAGAGTATTTAAATTTATATGACATAATAAAAAAAGAAACATATAAAAATTACAAGTGTTAAAATAATATAAAATATTTGAAATTAATTAAAAAGAAAAACATGTAAGCAAACATTCTAATATTTAAATCATTACATAGAATCTGTAAGGAACAAGAAATATAAATAGTATAAAATTCGACTGTGAAATTTTGTTCTGTATGGTTACATTTTTATAGCATACTTTTATAGCTTGCATATGTTATAATCTTATCCTAAAAGCATACTCATATTTAAATAGACCGATTGTAAAGTGAAGCGGTGTTGGCGGCTCAGCCTTATTCAAGACAGATCGGCTGTCTATGTTACGTGAATAATAATTTTTTTTTTATTTTTTTTTTTTTTATTATTGTTAAGTGAAGAATCCGTAAATAATAAAACTGAAGAACCAATTTCCCCTATCAAATTTAGCAACACTGAAAAGTATTCAGTGTAAATAATAAACTACCCAAAACAAAAAAAAAAAAAAAAAAAACTACCCAATATGTCGAAAGTGTCTGAAGAACCCATTTATCTCATAAACTTTGAGGAATATCTCAAGCCCAAAAACCCACAGAAGTCGCGACCCTTGCAATGCTTCGAGGCACCACCTAAGCGGAAGAGTAAATGTTTCAAGCTCTACAACCGTCTGAAAATTGTACGATGGCTACGTACGGTACATTTAAAAGTCTCCAAAAAACTGGAAGAATTACCTCTGCCAAGTTTTCTCAGCTTCCTACGCGCTCGCAACGATGATGGTCTCTGCAAACCGAAGACGGGCTTTGAGATCTACTGCGAAATGTCGAGCATACATGGATTTCATCAGTTCTTGGGTGCCAAGACCTGGCAGCGTGTTCTCTGGTGGCTCGTCATCTGCCAAGCAGTGTTTCTTGCACTTCTCATGCTGATTATGTCGTACGGAATGACAGTGGAAACTCCAACGGTACGTCTGATAGAGAGCATGATGCGTCCAACTTCAGAGAGGCCATTGCCATTTCCTGCGATAACAATTTGCAGCTTGAATCGCGCATCCAAAAGAAGTATATTGGCCAAGTCCAAGGAGTGGCAAGTGACGGAGCAAGTACTGAAGCAGTTACCCTGGATAACTAGTCGAAGAGTGGGTACTGTTAATCGAACAAGTTTGGCTCGCTTGAACCTTGTAAACTCCACGTGGGCGCAGCTCTTAGAGGAACTGTCTCCGAAGCTGTGTGAGGATCAGCTCTTGCGCTGCAAGTGGCAAGGTCGCACGCAGAGCTGTCAGAAATTCTTTGCCACCACATGGAGCTTCACTGAGGGTCGCTGTTGCAGCTCCAAGATTCAAGCAACGTGCTCTAATACAGAGTGCACTTCAGCCCAGGGACTCTCGCTACGTCTGTCCACAAACCTTGCGGACTATGGCAGTACCACAGGTGCCATCGCTGGATTCCAGCTGCTCATACATGGCGTACAGTCCACAATCAACGCCGCCACACAACGTGTAGTGCTGCCCAGGGGCACGGAGTCCCATCTTTGGGTGAAACCTTTTGCAACATATGCTGCATCCGATGTAGCCAAACTGGGAGTCCGCAAACGTCGCTGTACTCTACCGCAAGAGCGGGAACTCATTAATTTCCCCATCTACACTCAGGACAACTGCTTGGCGGAATGTTACAGTGGGATAATCTATCATATTTGTGGTTGTGTGCATCCGCATATGGTAAGGAGAACACATTGGCCTATTTGTAAGGTTGAGGACTTGCAATGTCTGCAGGAACAGGAAAAAGGTTAAGTTACCTTGTGTTATCAATAACAAGTATACAATCTCATTCTCATACTCATTCTCCCGTGACATTCTGCAGTTCTCGACTGGAATAAGCTGCAGTCACGTTGTAACTGCCTGCCTCCTTGTCAATTCCATCGTTACGACCTCCGAAGTGATATAGCCGACCTGGCCGCCAACTCAGTTATGCCCAATGTCCATGACATGTTTTTGTAAGTCGTAAAGTACTTAGGACTTCCTAAACTATCTACCCTCTCCACTCGACAGCAACAACTTCAATGCTACGGATGAGCTGGTCATACACATTACCCACGACTCCTTGGGCTATGAACAACTGCGCATGGATGTCTCTCTGAATTGGCTTGCATTCTTAGGCATGTATCAGGCTAAGTGAAAAAGTTTATTATAGCGTCTAGACCTATATTTAAGCATACCCAATTACACCTAATACCATATCATTTAACTTGCTGGACAGGCAACATTGGCGGCATCACCGGCCTATTTATGGGCTGCAGTTTCGTGTCCTTCTTCGAGCTGATATTCTTCGTGCTTGTGCGACCCGCTAGTAACTGGCTGACCCGACAGCAGATACGTTATCGACTGCAACGTCAGCGTCGTCGGCAAATCGAAGCGTCGCAGGGTAATTAGGACATCGAGGTAATTAGACTAGGTCGTCAGGCATTCTGCTGCCGGCAGTTGGCGGAGAAAGGTTCAAGCTCTCGGTATGGGCTTCAAAAAACGACGCATCTTTGACTTACGCGTGGTGCAATCCCAACAGCAGCTTTCCAAATCCGCCGAGGCACGTAGGGCCAGCAACTCTACCGTACTGCAAAATGCATCTACTCGCAAGCGCTGGAGAATTGGTCAATTAAAACTGATTAAGAACTGGTTCACGGACAGTCTGCGCAATTACTGTCAGACCACGTCGTTGCATGGCTTTAGCTATATCACGCGTCAGGATATCAGTCGGAATGAACGCTACTTCTGGCTGATCATAGTCTTGGCTGCAATTGTGGCCTCCATAACTCTGGTGTTGGTCTCTTTGTATGCCAATCGAGAGACTCCCACGGTGACTGTTATTGAGAGCTCGCATTTTCCCACCTGGAATATACCGTTTCCAGCGGTAACTATCTGTAACTTCAATAAAATATCAAGGACCAAGGCCTTGGATCTGCTGCAACACATGTAAGTGAAAGAAGAAGGTAGCCAAAGTACCTTTTTTTCAAGTCATGTCCTCTGTAGGCGCTTACCCCCTAACGTTACCACTGAGCATCTGCGACAGCTTTTCAACCTAACCCTTCTGCCCGTGGGCAACACCATCAGCAACAGATCGCTGCAGATCTACGACAGCATACTCAATAGGAATAATATAACGTTGACTGAGCTATCAAAACAACTCTCACCCGACTGCCTAGAGATGATCTCGCGCTGCATCTGGAAGGGCATCAATACGCGCTGTGAGAGCCTTTTCCAGCGCATAGTGACACTGGAGGGGATCTGCTGCAGCTTCAATTATTTCGGTGCCATGACTAATAATTTTCCAAGGTATACTAGAGGTATAAACTGGGCATAATATATAGAATACCAAGAATATTTTCCCCTTACCAGAAAAATCGCATATCAAGTGCCCAAGCGACCTTATCGGGTTACAGGTTGTGGCTACCCCACGGGACTATCCGTGTTGCTCGATCCCATGGTCGATGATTATTATGGCACGTTCTTCAGCGGGTTTGGCTTCCGACTGCTCATTCACAATGCCCATAACTTTCCCGATGAAAATTCAGAGACCAAAGTGGTCACATCAACTCGCGAGAGTTTTGTACGCATCAATCCCGAGTCTACTTATGCCACAAGCGACATTCGCCGCATGGATCTGACGTGGAGAAACTGTCTCTTTGGCAGCGAGCGTACTCTGAATGGCCTAAGGAGGTATTCTTTTATCAACTGCATGTTCGAGTGCAGAGTGCGAATGCTTCTCAAGACTTGTGGCTGCCTGCCCTCGTATGTGGCTAACAATGGAAGCATCAAGATCTGCGGGGTTCTAAATCTGAACTGCATGATCGAGAGCAAACGTGGGTGCCGAAACAAATCTACTTTATATATATATGGTATATAATCTTCCTACTTTATAATCACAGGACTCTTCTCTCGCGCTTTGGCTAATCTGGATGCTCCTCTCTCTATAGTTCGTCATACAATGAGCTTTCCCTGCGACTGTCTGCCCGATTGTGAGTCGAATCTTTACGTCTCAGAGAGCACCATGGGCAGACTGGATGTTAACTACTCGATGAACAAAATGACAACCAGGTATATAGGAGAGTGTAGATTAACTTATAGCTTAAACTGATATCTTCTTCATTCTTTGTTCTCAGTTCGAATCACACAGACAGTATATTGCTTCACGTCTTCTACAGCGACTTGATGTCCACTAGATACCGCATGGAGATATTTCAGAATTGGCTTTCTGCCCTCGGTAAGCCAGTCAAATAGTATATATAATAATACAATATAATAATAATATATCTTCATATCTTTGCAGCTTCATTTGGCGGCCTGCTCGGTCTCATTCTTGGCTTCAGCATTGTAACTGCCTTTGAGTTCGTCTACTTTCTCACATTTCGACCAGTCTTTAATTATATCAATCGAGATAGAGATTAGGTATACTATTCAACACCTTATCAGCTCCAGCGTGTGCCAATTTGAACTACAAATTCTATGGAACTGCGTGGATATTTATGGAATTCAGACTCAGTTTCTGCGTTCTGAACTGCATACACCGAATTAAAAAACGAAAAGTTGAATAAACGGCAGCTGAATTTTTTTTATTTTGTTTACTTTTATTATTGTTCATACATAATATTAAAAAAAAACTGGAAATGGCCGAAACTCTTCTTTTTGAACATGGTACTGCTTGAGGAGACTTCGTTTATTTAATCGAAGTAGCCCAATTTCTGCACCTCAGCAGCCATGGCGATAATGGAGTCAAGGAGCTCCTCGCTGGCAGGAATGATTTGTTCGGCAGGCAGCCTGAAGCCAGTCAAAATAGAGTTTGGTCCTGGGCGCAGCTCATAGCAGAAGGACATGCGCACATCCTGGGTACCGTATGCCCAGTCAACGCTGGCACCAGCTGCGGGGTAGATGGCATCGTAAATGTTGCCACCAGTAAACTTGGTGTTGTATCGCTGGGAGACTGCGGCAATTGATGCATTAAAAACTTGCTCGAAGTCCTGAACATTGTCGGGCAGCTCATTAGTATGGCCATAAGGATACAGCAGGTACTGGGAGTAGGCATGCAGAGAGATGTACAGCTGGATGTTGTCCTTGATGGAGGCAATGTAGTTGGACAGCGAGAGGGTCTCGATCTCAGAGAAGGCAGAAGAACCGGCATAGGTATCAGAGCAGGCACTGTCGCTGGCGCCCACCTCGTTCCAGTGGAAAGCCCAGTTGCGGTTGGGATCGGCACCGTAGCAGCCGTTACCGTAAGGTGTACGGGTCTTACGCCACAAACGGTTCGTTGTGTGGGTGTAGACGAAGCCATCGGGATTGGCATGGGGGAAGACGTACCAGTTGTAGTTCTCGGCCAATTGCTTGATGGAGTCAACCTCGGAGGTCAGCAGCTGGTTGATGATAAAGGTAGCTGCGGCAGGGGCAATCCACTCGCGAGCGTGGATGCCAGCCTCAAGGAAGATACCGGGCTTGTCCGAAAGGCTCTTTGAGATCTTAACACCCAGAATAGAACGTCCCTGATAGGTCTTGCCACCCTCGATCAAGGTAACAATGTGCGGGTAGGTTCTGGCCAATGACATCAGCCATGTGTAGGTATCGTCCAGCTCGTAGTACTGAGCCCAGTTGTAATCCTCGGCGGCGCGTCCTTTCATGGCAACCTTCTCATCGACATCTTCCAGTGATTTCTGGAAATCCTTCGAGAGCACCTCGTACTTGATCTCAGCCCTACCAAGGGTTTCCATTAGATCAGGCACCTTGTGTGGGGCAACAACCATCTGGACATCAGAGCCAACAATGTGCACACCATCGAGGAAGATTATAGAATCCGAAGATCCTTCCAGCTGCTTCAGTACGGCCAGTTGAGCTGCATTCTCTGCGTTTGCCTTATACAGGCGATAATTATCGTAACGAACGCGTTCCGCTTGGCTTACTCCGACCGTAGCCAAAAGACCCAATAGGGCGAAAAGAAGTGACTTGTTCAGCGACATGGTAGCCGTTCGAATAAGGTTAGCAAACCCTCTTTAGTCGCATTATATAGTATGCGATAGTCGAATCTTATTTATTGCCCTCGAGCTTAAATAGTCGCCCCTTGGAACATAAATAACATTAAGTTATCTCGTCCAATTTTTATCAATGCGACGACTTGTGCCGTGTAAATCACGGCAAATACGATTCTTGTGGCTGTTTCGTAGTTTCCCAAACACTTCTGTTATTTTATTTAATTCACAGAGTTCTAGAAAGCCGTGCCATAAACAATCGGGGCTTAACCCTAAGCTTCTATCAATTGTATTATCGAATGACTGGCAGTCTACAAACGCGCAACATTCATTAAGCTCCGTGAAACGTTTTTAATTGATTCACTGGCAATTATTGCATCTGCGTTAAATTGCAAGCGCTACAAATGGCATAATCGGTAGGGCAATAAAACCCTTGAACTTATTACCCAACACTCATTCTAATATATCCAGTATACGCGTATTTATCTACCGTGCTACCTTATCTCATAGAATAAAGTTCCTTCTGTACATTCTGCAGTCCACATTAAAGATATCAATCAATCAACCTCGACAGCACTTGACCCGCATTTGACACAATGCAATTATTGATTGATTGATTGATGTGTATGACCGCAGTCAAATAGTCAGTTCTTAATAAAGAGCTGTCCAGACCCAATTCCATTCAGTTGCAGACCTCATAATGGCCCATTTAACTACGGTGGAGTCTCGCAAGCGACGTCTCTTCAAAGACTTTCTGCGCAACACTTACATCAATGGACTTCAGCCCTTTTTGCTGCACACATCAGTGCGATATGCCAAGTAAGAATAGCCTCTACTGATTCGACTATAGAATAGCTAACTAACCCGACTCTATTGACAGAACACTCTGGCTAATATTTCTGACTGCGATTGTTGTCTCAACCCACATCGTTATCGTCAATCTGACACTCGAGTATATCGTGCAACCCACCGAGATCCACATGGCACCCAACCTGGTGCATGTGGCCAACAGTCCCTTCCCTGCTGTGGGCGTGTGTAGCTCCAACATGATCAGTAAAAGTCTAATGGAATCTTATGCAGCCAAAATGTAAGTCATTTATTCGTTTACTTGAAGTAGCCCAAGGTCTTGACCTCAGCTGCCATGGCAACGATGGAGTCCAAGAGTTCCTCACTAGCGGGGATAATCTGTGCAGCGGGCAGCTTGAAGCCAATGGAATAGGAGTTGGAAGATGGACGCAGCTCGTAGCAGAAGGACATACGCACATCCTGGGTACCGTAAGCCCAGTCAATACTGGCACCAGCTGCGGGGTAGATGGCATCGTAAACATTGCCACCAGTGTACCTGGTGTTGTAGCGTTTCGATACGGCGGAGACAGCTGCGTTATACACCTGCTTGAAGTCATTGATGTTGTCGGGCAGGGAACTGGTGTGGCCATAGGGATACAGCAGGTACTGCGAGTAGGCATGCAGAGAGATGTACAGCTGGATCTTGTCCTTGATGGAGGCAATGTAGTTGGACAGCGAGAGGGTCTCGATCTCAGAGAAGGCAGAAGGACCGGCATAGGTATCAGAGCAGGCATTGCTGCTGGCACCTACTTCGTTCCAGTGGAAAGCCCAGTTGCGGTTGGGATCGGCACCGTAGCAGCTGCCGTAGGGTGTGCGGGTCTTACGCCACAGACGATCATTGGTGTGGGTGTACACGAAGCCATCGGGATTGGCATGGGGAATGACATACCAGTTGTAGTTCTCGGCCAATTGCTTGATAGAGTCAACCTCGGAGGTCAGCAGCTGGTTAATGATGTAGGTAGCAGCAGCAGGGGCAATCCATTCACGGGCGTGGATACCAGCCTCAAGGAAGATACCGGGTTTCTCCTCGCCGCTCTTGGAGATCTTAAGACCAAGTATGGAACGTCCTTGATAGGTCTTGCCACCTTCGATCAGAGTAACAATGCTGGGGTTCTGCTTGGCCAAGTTTTGCATCCAGGTGTAGGTGTCATCCAGTTCGTAGTACTGAGCCCAGTTGTAGTCAGTGGTAGCTCTACCCTTAATGGCAACCTTCTCGTCAATTTCATCCATGGTCTTCTGGAAGTCCTTGGATTGCAGTTCGTACTTGATTTCAGCCTTGCCGAGCAACTCCTGCACATCTGGAACCTTGTGTGGGGCAACAACCATCTGGACATCAGAGCCAACGATGTGAACACCATCGAGGAAGATAATAGAGTCCGTAGATCCCTCCAACTGCTTCAGCACAGCCAGTTGAGCTTCATTCTCAGCATTGGCCTTGTACAGGCGATAGTTATCATAGCGCACAAGTTCCGCCTGGCCTACTCCAAAGGTGGCCAAGAGGCCCAGCAGAGCGAAAAGAAGCGACTTGCTCAGCGACATGTTTGTCGTCGATATGAGGTTTCTCAAAGTACGTGATGGGCTTATATACCCGCAGGCTTGGTTGGCCGGCGTTAGAATGTCTGCACATGATTGTGACTGATAAGTCGAAATAGGTGAATCTTATTTATAGTCCTTGCATTTCTGTCAATCTTTTGGGGTTTAAAATAAGCAAGTTATCGGCTACATTTATACTACGTTGAATAAGTCTTATCAAGGAGCAGCTTCATTATAAATTATGGTAATGTGACGTAGAAATGAAATTGCAACTTTGTTATATATATTTGTGAAATCAACTATTGTTTTTAGTTAGGGTTTCAAGAGAATCCCCTATTTAAGAATAGTTTCTTGATTATAGATTTTCTTCTTCTTCTTAACATTATAAAATTCGATTTTCCTTATTATTCTCTATGCTTCGACTTCAAAACGCCAATTCACGCCCGTCGCGCATGCTAATATATATTCCAATCTTATCGACAGCTATCTACACCAGACTACAAATAATCCGGTACCCGCCAATGCGAGCAACAACTCCCGCTCTGACTCCCCGCCAGCTGCTCCAGTTGTGAACGATATTGCTCGTCGCCTGCTGGTGCTGGCCAACTTCTACCTTAACGCATACGATGAACCGCCGTTGGATGTCGTTGAACTGGGTCAGCTACATCGACTGCTCAGCAGTTACTACAATACCAGCGATTATTCAGTACATGACATATTGCGGGAGCTATCGCCCGATTGTGGGGACCTGGTGCCGCGAGGGATTGTCTATGGCGCGCCAGTAAACACAACTCAACTGTTCCTCAAACGTGCCACAGCGTCGAGTGTGTGCTGCATATTTAACTATAGACGTCCAAGCTACTCGCGATATCCGTGAGTGTGCTATAAGAAAGTGTCCCTTCTCAAAGAATATCAATTTAAGTATGTGGGTTTAGTTCTAGGCGTGCTCAAGATGATGCCGAAATGGCGGCCTTGCCGCAGGTTGTTTTTGAATCGAATTCTATACTGAATGGAATTCAATTCGTGCTACAGGACACAACCGAAGATGATTATACGAAAACCTATTTTAGCAATACAGCTTTTCGAGTAAGCATTACAATATATTATATATTATATTATTATTATATATGAAACTATATAATGATACTCCTTGTCTTATTATGCATTGGAGTCACTGTACAATAAGAATGATCGATGATAATTTGCAATTCAAAGAAACCTGTTAAACACTTATCGATTTATAACTTACCACACAACATTCAAGCAAGCGATAATTATGATAATTTCAATTACGTTTACGTTATGGCATTATCGTTACATTGTCCAATAACAACGGATCTTTAAGCCTATCGAAATTATTTTCATTTAACATTTGTGGACATTTCTTTGCAGTTGCAAATATTTCCCAAGGAGGATTATGCAATTGTTCAGTCCAACACAAATGGAGAGATACTGGTCGATCATAATACCATTGTGGAAATACCGATACAGCCAACTTTCTTTGACTCCAGCTCAGCTGTACAGGGTGTTGCACCACAAACACGTCGCTGTTACTTTCCGGAGGAGGGAAAAAAGCTATTGAATCAGTATGAGCTGTAAGGGCACTGTTACGAGCATTTTAACAGTTTGCTATGTTAACTTTGCAGAAGTTACTATTCCCTGGACGAATGCCTATTGCTCTGTCGTATTGCAAGTATGGTTCAGTATTGCGGTTGTGCCTCGTCTCCTATGGCGGGCAGTTCAATTGACGTTCCATACTGTACACTGCTCGATTTGCCATGTCTTATGAAATGGAAACGCATTTGGTATGGCTTCACAGAGTATCCCTATGTAGAGCAAATGGACGAGGATGGTGTGCCCAGCATCAATGATCAATGCTCCCACTGTCTACCCACTTGTGATGGCGTCAACTTCGACATTGTCAGTAATGTAGCGCCCTTACGAAAAACCTACAATTCTTCTGGGTATTTTCATGGTTTGCTGTATGTTTTGTGTAAGATTTGATTGAACAATTGATTGACTTTTGCTACCCTAGAAGGGGAATGACTAACGAGCGACCCTTGTCCATTATTAAGCTGTTCTTCAGACTACGTTTCGCGCAGTCCACACAGATGGACATGGTTGGTGATTGGGTTGTTCTGCTAAGTAGAGTACATTACATTGAAGAGAACCCTGTATATTACATCTGACTCTTTACAGATCGCTTTGGCGGCATTCTCTCGTTGATGTATGGCTTTAGCATTATCAGCTATATAGAAATCCTCTATTACCTGACGGGAAAATGGTTTGTACACTATTACAGAGCATTCAAGAGTCCCAAGGAGCCCAACGAAGGCCAACCACATAACGAACCCCAGCTGAATTGGAAGGAGTTGCTGCCGCAGGGCTTGAAGCAACAGCAGCTCGATTATTTTATGTAAATACTTTGCACAATTTGAAGTGTGTATTGGAAATTTAACAATCGAATGAACCAATTTCAAAAAAACTTTAACTGTATGTAATGATGTTGTGTTTAATGCAGGCTATGAAGGTATCTCATGCCAAATTCCATTCTAATAATCATCGCCACGTGAGACCACCTCCTTGCAAGTGGGTCGCAAGATAATGGTGTGCTCATACTGAGCCGTGTAGCAACCCTTGGTGTCGCACAGTGGTGGATACGCCTCAACAATGCCTTTGTCGCACAGATCCTTCAGGGCCATCTGGTATTTGGTGGCACCAGCGCGGTCCAGCCAGCGTTTGCAGAACGCCAAAGTGCCGAAGTGCTTGTTAATAGTACCCAGCAGCTGCTTGGAAGACTGCAGACGCAATGGAACGAATGGCAAGTCAAAGTTCTTCATGTAATGCGAGCAATCCATGTCGTCATGCACCAGACCACGACCCGTAGAGCCGAATGTTTCGATGGCGTAGAACTCATCCTCCTCCATGCGCGTCGACTCGCCACCTTTCACAATTGGCACCGTTTTACCAGCATGAATACCTAGAAATTAATAAATATCACAATGAATATATCTCCATTTCGCAGTCAAAATAATTTTTAATTGATCGCTTACGGTACGGGCTTATGGAGTGTCCATTCAGATTACGTATGGCCTTGATGGGATAGGTCTTGCCATCCAACTCGATTTCGTAGGATTCCATCACTTCCTGAATGGCCGAACCAATATCGCATAGACGCACATCAATGCCCGCCTCCTTGATGCCAGTGTTTGTGGCCTCCTTGACGGCCTGCAGCAGTTTATCGTACTTATTGTTGAAGGTCAGCGTGAAGGCGCAATCGATGATGCGTCCCTTGATGTGGGTGCCAAAATCAATTTTGCACACATCATCATACTGAAGAACCGTGGTATCGCCCGCATTGGGAGTGTAGTGGGCAGCACAATGGTTAAGCGAGCAGCCAGTGGGGAAGGCCAAACCGGCTTCCAAGCCATTCTCGCCGATAAGACGTCTGGCAGTGTTCTCCAGTTCCTCACAAATCTGAATCATTGTCATGCCAGGCTTAATGTATTTCTGCATATGCTGACGCGTCTGACGATGCGCTTCGGCTGCCTGACGCAGCTCCTGGTAAATATCATTGTTCATGCGATCCAATGCACGCTTCTCCTCCGATGTGAAGCGATCCTTGGCAGTACGATCGTCGGGCAAATCTTTGGGCGTGGGATGCTCCATTATCTGTCCCTCCGGGAAGTTGCCATTCGGATAAAGCTCAGAGATGGGTATGGTGGGTGGATATGTTTGGCCGCCACCGGCTTTTTTACCCTTGTTGTTCTTCTTCTTGGCGGGCTGCGCCGCTGTCGTTGGCTTCTTGTCGCCATCGCCATTTGTGGTTACCTCCGGTTCGCCACCTTCCACGGCCGCCTTAGCTGCAGCTTCTGCGTATAGAAATTGCGCATGTGAAATACTTATTTACACACACACAAGCAACATGTACGGGCAATGCGAGTGCAGTTTACGGGTCACTCACCTTGTCGCAGCTTCTTGTTGTTCGGCTTTGGCTTCTTTTGTTTCTTTGCATTCTCCTCGCTACCAGCAGCAAGCACATCGGATGTAACATCCTCAATGTTCTGTGTCTCCACGGCTGACATAATTATTTATCTATTTGCAAAATTGTGAAACACACTTGCGGCAACAAAGCAATGGCGATGAAAGGAAAGCACGAGGTTAATAATGTTATGAGAGCCACACACGACACACACGATAATTTATTCGATAGCCTCTAACGAGCAGAGACTATCTGAGAACAAACCAAATTTGAATGTGACAATAAACGGCTAACTCGATTAGTTTATTTGCTTTTAAAATATATCAATTAGAAAAGCTTTTTCACTCAGTTAACCATAATTTTAGCTCAAATTGACAACAGTTAGTTCGACCGTGCATGGGCTTCATTTATCGATAGCATAAGGCTGCAAAATAGACGAGGCCGCTTCCGATAAACTGTGGTGGTAGGTCGATAATTATAATACTGTTTACATTTTACCGAAATGGACGAAATTTTACAAAATTCTTTAAGTGACAACGATGATGTTGATTTAAAATTCTTTAATACTGCCTCCGAAAGCCGCAAAGATAGTGAAACTTCAGATACGGGTGAGGGTACTGGCAATGATGCAGATAACGATAACAAGGAGGTCAAACATGATCCGGACGCAGACGGCGACTCTGGCGAGCCATCACAGAAGAAGCTAAAAACTAAAAAGGAGCTCGAGGAGGAGGAACGCGAGCGCATGCAGTAAGTAAAATAAAATCAATATCACATTGAATATAAGATAGTAATGATATCAATTGTGCAGAGTACTGGTGTCAAACTTTACAGAGGAGCAGCTGGATCGTTATGAAATGTATCGACGTTCCGCATTCCCAAAGGCGGCAGTCAAGCGTTTAATGCAGACCATAACGGGCTGCTCAGTATCTCAAAATGTGGTCATTGCCATGTCCGGCATAGCCAAAGTGTTTGTCGGCGAGGTCGTGGAAGAGGGTAAGATAAAAATGATGATCCAGAAAATGCAGCTAATTGCAATAATTTAAAATTTACAGCTCTCGACGTTATGGAGGCACAAGGCGAATCGGGTGCACTGCAGCCAAAGTTTATACGTGAAGCTGTGCGACGATTACGCAGCAAGGGACGCATGCCCATTGGACGCTTCCAGCAGCCGTACTTTAGATTAAACTAGGTAGACGAATGTAGATTCGATTATAAGTAAGTTAAGTAAAACAGTTACTCAATATACAAAAGCGTCTTTATTCGGTATATATATTAAGTTTATGTGTACTTATTCCGGCTAATACTTAAGCTAATCTTGTGCTCTCTGCGCCTCCGCCTGTATCGTCTGTAGCACAATGTGTGGCACCAGATGCGACGAGGCATAGTTGAGTGGCACTGTGGCCAGCGGCGCAATGCCATCGGAAGGAAAGTTTAGCTCTTGCGCCATTGGCATATCCCGATCGATCACATCCTGCGCAATCAGTGTCTTGGTCTCCTCGTATTCCATACCCGCCTCCGGTTTGGCGCCCATCAGCAGTTTACCACGCTGTACGCCCATATATTGTGTGGCCTTAGCATTTAGCGGCAATTGGCCACAGGTATCGGCTTGCACCTTGCGATGTGCCTGCAAATTTGAGATACAAGTAAAGCGCTTGCCGCAATTATTGCACAGAAATCGTTTAATGCCCGTGTGGACCGTCATGTGGGTCAACAGGCTCTCGCGGTACGGATACTCTTTTGGGCAGAGCTGTAAGGTAAAGAATACAGATTAGATTCTGAGAAGGGAACAACCAGTTGGATGGACTTACATGGCACTTGTAAGGCTTGTAGTCTGTGTGTCGCGTCTTCAGATGCGACTTGTACTGGGCCTTTACCTTAAAGGTCTTGCCGCACTTGTCGCACTGATAGGGCGTGTCCGATTGATGCAGCAGCATGTGGGTTTTCAGTATGCCCGCCGTGGAGAGTCGCTTGCGACAGACAGTGCACTCGTAGAGCGGCACACGGCCGCACTGGGAGCGTACGTGGTCCGAGAGCGAAGTGCGCCCGGTGAACTTCTTGCCGCACTTATCGCAGATGAGATTACGTGGTAAATTACGAGGCTCCTTTTTGGCATGATAGTTCTTTTCGTGATTCTTGAGACTGTCGTGCCCGGTCATATACTTGTCACACTTCTCGCAGTACAACAGCTCCTTGTGCTGCTGATGGGCATGCTGGGTGGCTAACTCCTTGCTGGCAAAGAACAGATTGCAGTAGCAGGGACACTTGAATGTCAGAGTGCCGTCCTTGCCGTGCACCTTCATGTGCGTCTCCAGTCGCTTCTCGACCAAATAGATTTTGCTGCATATCTTGCACTTGAAGACCTCTTCGTCCAACTTGCCATGTCCGTCAACATCCTTAAAGATATCCTTAATCTGCTGCTCATTGAGTGTGTGATCGTCCCGAAGATGCTTTTCGTATGGCTTACGAATGTGATAGATTTTCACACAGTGCGGACACTTCCAGGTCTTTTCCATTTTGTTCAACATCTTCAGACGTTCCTTGAGCTCTTTTTTGGAGATCTTAGCAACGCGTTTTGGACCCGGCTCGGGTGCAGGAGATGTACTCCCAACTGCTGTGCCACGTTTTCGGTATTTCCGCTTCACATTCGATTTACTGTTCGACTGCCAAGGCTCATCATCATCGTCAGCATCGTCCGCCGGCTCCGTTTCCCTGAGCGCCAGCACATCCTCCTCCATTTGCTCGCCGCCATTGTGCTTAACTATAGGAACCGCAGCGATTTCGTCCAGTATTCCTGCCGAGCCATGTTCCACTTTAAGATTCTCGAAGGGAAGTGTCTTCTCGTCTGTGTTGAGCAGCACATCCAGCAGCTTGTCCTTCTCATTACTATATATGTCCAGGCCAGAGCCCTCTTCTTTGACATACAAGCTAGCATCCTGATACTCAAAATCTGGATCCACTGCCTCCACTTTGACCATAGCTGGAGTTGGCAGCTTAAATTGCATAGCATCCTCATCGCCATCACTGTTGTTAGGCTCAAAGTCAGGATAATCCTCGGCCGAATCACTTAGCTCAGAACGGCTGTCGGCGGCGGTTTGTTCCTGCTTCAGCTGCGACGCTTGCACTTTCAGTCTGCTTGCAAGAGGCACATCATCCTCGCTATCCTCGGAAGAGGCCACAACTGGAATCTTTTTCGGTCTGCCGCGTTTCTTCTTCGCGACATCACCAACTGATGCAGGAGCTGCAATAAGCAAGCACAAAGATTAGAGGAATTTCTATGGCGAGTACTGAAGGATTACGCACAACGATTTCTCTTTGCTGGTCTGCCACAACTTTCCGGATTTTTGCGCTGATGCTTGGCCAAACTGGAGTGGCAGGTGAAACGCAGGGCACAGGTGGGACATGCCACTGGAAGAGCATCCGTGTGTTCGGCCTGATGGGACAGACAACTCTGCCGATCAGCAAAACATTTGCCACAAATCTAGCATATTACAAGATGATTAAGAAGGCACTAGTTAATCAGAAATGTATTCCTTACCTCACACTTGAAATCCTTGGGGCTGCTGTCGATACAAACATTGAACTTGCGATCCTGATGCGCCTCCTCAACATGTGCATCCAGCTCCGCCTTGTTGCTGAACCTGACTTCGTCGCCCTCGCACTGGTTGCACTTGAAGGCTGCGTGGTTATCCTTTACATGCTGCTTCAGTTCCTCCTCGTGGCAGTACTGAGCATCACAGTAGTTACACACAAATCCACCCGGTGGCTCGTGCTTCTTCACATGCTTTACATACCCGGCGAGTGATATCCACGCCTTGTTGCAGACGGGACAGTGAAGCTTCGGCACGCCGTCTGTCGTTATTTCCACCAGCATTTTCTGGGAAGCTTATCAAAGAAAAAAACAGAAACAATTGTATAGCTGGCAAAATTCGAAATTCAAATCCAACATTTTCTGCTGGTTCCGCAGCCCTAGTCAGTTACAGCTCCCAGCCCTGGCTTTGTTGATTGTCAAAGCAAAAGGGTCGGGGCAAGGGTACCGCGGCTTAGACGTAAATACAATGCTATTTCGCCTTTTCTTACCCATTTTCAGATTTAAATTCGTCTTTTACTGCTACATAAGTTTAAGTCTAATTGTTCTCACTTTAAATGCATTTAATTTGCACGGGCTTATCGGGTTTAAATCCACACCGTATTTGTTGTTGTGCAGCAGCACTGTGAAAAAATTTAACTACTTGCGTTATACACTCAGAGAATACACATTAGTGGTGTGCGATATTCAGGTAACTGTTACATGTCACGAGCACGAGTCATAGACTGAACATGAGCCGTCAACGTATGAATCGAGTCTTAATTAAATCAATCCAAATAAATAAAACCAGCATAAATGCTAACAAATAAACTGCATACAAATTTTAGATTTATTTAAATTTTAAATTACATTTTTCTAAAAGTAAAAATATGCAATGTTCCGACGCGCTGTTAATAACGCAATGTTATTAACAGAGTGCTGGCCATTGTTAGAATCTGTTAATAAACAAGTGTCAACAATTCCAATTAGGCCGCTGTTGCTGTAAAGTAAATTATCGATAAAATAAGTGTTATTTTACGTTTGTCCTTTGGCGGTTATATTTGAAATGTAATTTTATTTTAAAAAAAACATTGTATTGTACATTTAAGCATTACAAATTATTTAACTTTTTAATAAGCATTTCACAGACCTTTTGCAGCTTACAATCTAAATATCAAATATTTACCAAATATATCACGCACACGCTCATTGCTAACCATATTATTTACACTTTTTTCACATTTTTTTTTTTTCATTTAAAGTACACTGTTCTCATTTGGCTAAGTAATTCCGTATTGAAAATATTTTTGTTCTTTGCGATTTTACCCTAGGTGTAACTAGAAACTTATGCCCGTTGCATGTTCGATGTCATAACTGTGCATTTTATCAATTATTCTATTATTTATCACTTCTTTCACATTGACAGACCACAGAAAGTCATAATGATTCCAGTCTTTATAAGGTATGCGATACAGTTCCACACAGGGTAGTAAAGTTGCTAGATACTCGACGTCTTCCACAGCTGACAAATAGTCATTGTCGCTATAATACATGTGGACACAACTATTGATGTTCTGCACATTATACGACGGTGGTGTTGACTGTTGATAGATGAGCTCGTTCAGTTCCTTGCCATGATCGTACTGCCGAAAATCACCCGATGTATAAAGCTGCATATAGTGAATGATCTGTGTGCTTGACGCGCCGGCCGGATGCGTCTCGCAGACATCAGTGAGCAGAGTCTGAACAGAAAGATAAAGATGATTATAATATATTTATTGCATACAATATTCACCAATTACTTACGTGATTCAGATGCCTGGTGCCCCAGCCCCCGATAAAGTCAAGCAGACCAGAGCACAGGAACTTCAGCATGGATCCCTCGGAACAGACATGCTCGCACAAAAGCTTCTGTATGCTGGTAAAAGGCAACATTTCCATGTTGCTCACCACCCAGCTAAGAAAGGAGGGTGAACCGAGAAAGAGGTTACCCAATTTGGTCAATATAAACGAATGTTTCCTCATGTAGGCAATGGGCGCCAGTAAGTGTACCGATCGCACTTTATCGTTGTACCACGGCAACGATGACATCAGCACAAAGTACGTGGTTGTGCCCTGAGAATGCGCCACAAAGTGCAGGGAACTCGTATTGCTCGCCGCCAGCGCATAGTCCAACATGGCTGCCAAATCATAGACACCAATCTCATGCCAGCTGAATTTCCAGAAATCAGTTGTATCCGGATGAATATGCTTGTGTTGCCGGGAATACGTATTGCCTCGTGCATTGCCCAGCCAGACATCGTAGCCAGCGTCTGCGAACATGTAAGCGAGCGAAGTCTCTGGACCATTGATTATCCAATCGTCCGAGGCGGCGAGTATGCCGTGCTGCAGAAACACCACCGGCTTCTGGGAGTTCCTTGTCGTCTCGTTGTGCTCCTGCTGTTGTTCGTTCATTTTGGGTGAGGTGGGTATGCGATATATGGTGAGTATGTAACCATCCGGGGTGTGCACTGTGTGCTCCTCCACGGGGTAGTTGTGATTAGTGATGAGACTAGCCTGCACGAATATGAAATAGAGGGAGAGAGAAGAGGATTAAAGCAAAGTAGAAGGACATATATTTATTAAAACAAAACTAATATTAAATATGTTTATCTTCAAGATACACATTCCATTTCCATTACAATTACATCATCATATTATATCATATTACTATATTAGTTATTAACCTTAAACAATATTTCGTAGTTTAATTCATGTATTCATAAAGTAACATTACTTAAATTCGCTGTATAATCCCAAGAAACCCCACTTTACCCCTTGGTAACCTTAGCACGATGAACTTCTCAGTATAATCCAAGTTATACACTTCACTTAAACCATTATTTAAGTAGACCCAACCCCAAAAATTTTTTTAATTGCCGTTCTGTACTTATAATTAATACCTTTCCAAAATACAATCGGATTATTAAAAGTCTATTGATAATGTTAATGTGCAACTACTCGAGTGGTGACTGTCACATTGTGCGACACGTTTGGTAATTTGATAAAATCAAAGTTCAAGTGGTTATTGTTTTACTATATATACATAGATATTACCGGTAGCAGAGCACATACTAAACGAGATTAGATGATCTTAAGCCAGAAGCAGCAACGAAAACAGACCCTCTCTTTTTCTAACTCATGCAAGCCACTATAGCTATCTCCCTCTATTTCACGCTTTCTGCTGCTCTGTTCGACGGTTAAGACAAAGACGCAAAGAACTGAACGAAGCGAACGGAGACGAAGACGAAGGCGAAGCCGATCGCCTTAGCCACCAGCAGCGCAAACAACAACAAAAACAACAACAAAAAGAACAACAACAACGGAACGAAGACGACGACGACGCGGGTGATGATGCCAAAGTCCAAGCACACGCAACGCGTCATCGGGTAAACTTTGAAATCAGCCCACAGTCGTGTGCCATTCATGATAGGGGCGCGGCCAAAGGGGCTTGAAGAGCTTTCAGTTCATTGTGATTGCAATCGAAAGAGGGGGGAGAGGGCAGGTGTAAATGTGTATATAGATGTAGTGTGATAATGATAGAACGATTTGTTCTTCAACTTCTTATCGGACGCAACTAGCATTCGGCACGACCAGCTGATACCCTGTGTGTCTGTGTGTGTGTGTGCACTGATCGGGTGATCGCAGCAGCTGCTGCTATATGTGACCTCATAAATATATAGTATATATATTTTTACATATACAGATATGAGGTGTGTAGGTACTATATATGTATGTATGCATGTGTGTGCGCCCCATAGTTTAGTCTTATGATATTTTTCATACATGCGCAGATTTTATAATCATGTTCCGCTGATATTGTTTGTTCCAATCAGGCGTGCGCACGGAAGCACAGACTATATGGGGGAACACACGCACACGCATACATACACATACATAAACATATAGTAATTTCTAGTTCTGCATAAACATTGTATTAGAATTATTGTTGTTGGTTTTTTTTTGTCGCTTTTATCTTGAGCTTTCACCGTGTGATTTTGAACAACCTTCAAAAATCGTTATCAATTCAAGTTCTATGTATAGGGGAAGGGTTCCATATCACAGAGCTTATGTCAGCATGACTGATATGGGCGGGTTCATAAATTCTAATTTAGTACTTGTGCTAATAGCTTGTTTGATAAGAGTAAGTACTAATTTATTCAATAAAAAAATTAATGACAAGTGGGAGTCTGAAGGAGAACTTAAGGAGAGTTTCGAATAATTCCAAAAAAATAAGAAAACTGAGGTTTCTTTCAAAATAAATAACACTTTAGTTCACTCAAAAATGTAGCTAATTAGCAGTCTATCAATAAACTAATCAGTATATGATATAATCAATTTAATGAGTCATGTCAAATACGAAATACTAATTTACTAATTTCTCATATTACGTAATTTCCCATGCATTATACGAGTGTACAGGAAAAAGATATGGCAAAAATTATAATATTAATTTTATATTTATTGGCTCTTAACTAATCAGAAACCTAGTGAATCAATTTTCACACTTCAAGATTAGAATTCAAGTGGCTTAATGCAATTCATGCATTATCTTCGGGCGAACGAACTTTTCAGTGAGCTCTTTGTCTGACATCTGCCAAGTGCATCTATAAAAAAAACAGTCTAACTTAACGACCGTCATAAAGTGTTGGGCTTTCGGGTACTTCCAACCAAAGTCCGTAATAATTGTGAGTAAGTAGCGTGTATCTTATCTAAAGGGAAGTACTATATACATTTTCGTATTGTAAATTGTCTTCAGACTGTTTGGACACTTGGTAATTATGGTATCTTAAGCTGCAAATCGGATGTTGCAACGTGGCAACCAAATGGGAACTACTACTTGCAATGCGAAAGGTTTCTTCAATAATAAATAAATGTTTTGTATTAAGATAACCCTCTGTTGAGGCATAATCCGAGTCTTACATAGCAATCCCTACTTGTTCTGTCATTCTTAAGGAACTATTTAAAGTAGTTTATAAAGTACCAATCGTTATAATAAAATACCTCTTTAGTTAAAAGCAACTCTTTTTGTTTATGATTCGCAACTGGTTTTCGCAAAGCAAAAGTTGTCAAACTCCCATTTGCTGTTTCAGCTGTCACAATCTGTTGAACATGTCATCTCTCAACAAATAACCAAACGAACATCGAACCAGTCCTTGAAAAAACATAGAGTATACGCACCATGAGCCGCTCTCAACTCACTGGATTACTCAATGAGCCAACTGTGTAAAATTGCAAATACATGGACTCATGTTTGGAATTGGCCAGCTAGCAACAAGTGCAACAACAACAGCAACAACAACAACAGCTACAACTACAACTACAACAACAACAAGAGCTACATCAACTTACCGTTACTTTGTGGCCATCCACCGATTCGATTTGTCCGCTTAGCAGCACCAGCAGCAGCAGCAGCAGCGACAGCAACCACATTGGCAACAATCTGCCCCGCCTCGCTGCTGTTGCAGTTGCCTCTGTTGCCTCTGTTGTCCGTTGCATTAACAATTTTGTGCACATATTTTGTAATCGCAACTTTTGATAGTTTCCATGCAGCGTCGAAGCTGGTGTTGATGGTGCCACCGTTGCCGCCGCCATCGCCATCGCCATCATCGAAGACTGACCCACTTCAAGCGGCTTGCAGAAATAATGTTGTAAGTTTGCCTCAGCTCAGCCGCGTTGCCCTATAGATACTAAAGCGAGCCAAAAAGTATATAAAATTTAGTTAGACTGATAATAAAATTCATAACTAGTTTTATTTTTTTTTTTCTTGGCTCGTTACGTTTCAGTTTGATTGCTACGATTTCACTAACAGTTTTCCACAAGTTTCTTAATACCCATTATACTAGGGGGGCTTAGGGAAGGGGTATTACGAGTTTGTGTAACTGGAAAATGAGTGAGTGAGAGAGAGAGAGAGAGCGAGAGAAGTGAGAAAGTTGGTAATAAGAAAGAGATCTTAAGATAAAAAGTTGGACATGAATACTCTACATATTTCTTTAGAATTGTGTTTTTTTTTGAGAACTTTTAAGAGGAAATCTTGAGATATACAGAAGTTGTAGTTAAGAAATTATTTAGAAATATTCTTCAGCTGTGTAAAGAGCTGCAGTTTGTTTAAGAACTGTTGAACTTATTCGGTAAACTTAAACTTATCCCAGCTTAAAGTTGTACTTTTGAAGTCTAGTCTAGTAAATGTGATGTTATGAAATTGTTAATTAAAATAAAGAAAAGGTTTTTAGCATATCTATCGAGCCAGTAAATTTAATTGCATTCGAATAACACTCTGAACAGAGTATTACGTAGTCGATTTCACTCGACTGTTGCTTTTCTTACTTGTCTTTACTTCTTCGTGTGATGCTTCGCGCGCTGATAAGTTTCGTTTGTAACAATTGTTGTGCCTCGATTCGGTATATGGTATATGCGGCTCAGATGTGGATCTTAATCAGTAATTCAATGCGTATTTCGCTGAATAAATATTATATATTCTTATATTGTCATTGTTATTGTTTCTTATTAATTATGCGTAATTAGTTTTCGCCCAGATTCCTTGGCTCAGCTTCACTGGGGTCATCTATACCAGATATATATTATATTTTGTGATTCTAATTATTCCCATTTATTCACAAGTACTACTCAGGGGCACGCGCTGCGTACTAAGGTGATTAACTTCAGGAAATTTGCACTCGTACGAAAATATTTAGTTCGCAAACTGATTAGAACTCTTGTGACGTCAATGTGGGATTAAGTCGCTCTTTGTTTTTGTTTTTGTAGTGCTGTAAGAAATTATATATTTGATTATTTTTGGTATACACATATATAGCGTGCAGGGTATGGTACATTGGGGTATTCACGGTTGGCATATTCATTGAATATAATTTTATTGGAAAAGTACAGAAATACGGAGCTTTATCCTTAAGGTTTCGATAAATTAACTAATAAATTATATTTGCTAAGAATTATAGGTTTATTAAATTTAATCAAAATAATTTAATTATCATAAAAAAAGAAAGTCTTAACTTTTTTTGTAATTATTCTCTTAAATTTGTTGTTGAAGATAGTAAAGAAAACTTAGCTGACAAAATCTAAGCAACGCATTTGAATTGATAGGATTGATAGGTATCTCTAGTCTGTATTAAATATTGTACAACAGGTTATTCTAATCTCCAACAATCTGAAGTGCTTACGTTATGAAGGTTTGCGGGTCTATGGTTTTTCGCAGTGGGTCAGTGTGTAACTAACCCGATGACAGTGAAAGCCTTATCAGTTGATCAACTATTAGTTGTTCCACAAATTTTCCATTACAACAAACAGAAATCATGAGCGATAACTCAGCTGTAAGTGCTTGAGGTAGAAACCAAAAGTTTATTGATCTCAATTGAATTTTAATGAAACTGACTGACGCTAATGATAATAATTAATGAATTTTCTACGTTAAGTCTACGACGAGGGGCCCAATTGAACTCTAGCACGCGTCTGCTATAGAAACAAGTGGTTCAATGTGTTAATGAAATCAAAAAAGGGATTCGAGCTCGCTTAGACATTTCAATTGAATGTACAAATTATTCAACAATCAAAATCTAATGAAGTGACAGAGAAATTAGCAAATTTTAATAATGAAAATAAATAAGTATATGAAGTAAATTTAATTTAAAAACCTTTAGTGAATGAGTAAATTTGAAAGAGTTTTCAAATGAGAACACATTCGAAACATTCACATTAAAATAAATATGCCAAAAACATGACCAAATAGAAATGATAAAATATATATTTAAAGTTAAATAGTTGAACTGAAAACAATTTCAGCTATTCAATTTCTTTAGTTTACTTTATTTGCAGTGAACTTGAAACAAGTTTCCGCTCTAAAACACAAAACCTTCTTCAGCACGCTCAAAGACAACTCTCAATTAAATTTGCGCAGATTTCACTTTGCTGCGATCGTGATGAAGTAATTTGAACTTGAACTGTGCACAGTGGAAAGTTTGGAAGAGACCAATAAAAGACTCGATGCACTGAGAAAGGATACGAGTACGTTACCTAAAATCGATACCTCATCACTTCGCCTAGATGATGACAGACAAACAATAAAACAATATTCTCACGCCTTTTAGCGCTACTCATTTACAGCAGTGATTACTTATGAGGTAATCTGCTGGCAAAGCCAAATGGAATCCATGAATGGTCAACATTATATCACGCATTGTATTTTGCACTCACTCGACAACTTGAGAATCCAAATCGATTTTCAATTTCTGCGACGGCAAACAAATTTATGCGACATTTGTTGTTTATTTCTTTATTTATTTATTTATAGATCTCGCTTGGTCGCCGCGCGTTGTCGGTGCGTTAATTTCCAAACTAAAACTAGCTTAGACCTGCGGCACTTGATTGGGGTAGAGCGCAAAAGCTTTTCACACACTCACCGCAGCAGAGCGAGCAGAGCTTTCGTGCCGGCGCGATCATTGTGCGAAAGCTCTGCGATCGCGATCAGCTGTTGCCATCAGACCGTCTGTCTGTCCGTTGTTATTCTTTTTATTTCCGTTTCTATGTGCGCTATGTGCGCTCAATTTAGAATTTTGTTTGTAAACAACTTTGACTAATGCCGCATAGTTGCACGCGCAACTTCAAGAGGAAGCGAGAGTGAGGGCGAGGGAGAGGGAGGCAGAGAGAAGTGAAGCTGTCGGCGTTGCATTGCTAATCTTTTTGCGCAAAAGAGTCGCCACGCTAACGGGTCAAGTTCAAACGAACCGGTTACTTGTTGTCTCGCTCCCTCTCTCTTTCTTTCTCTTTACCTCTCGCCTCCCCGCACATGTTTTGACTGCGTTTCGCGCTCAAAGCGAACATTAAGTATGTAATAACGATATTTTTCTGCGCATTTCAGGGTCATTTGCGTAATTTATGCGCTTTGTGTTGTTTTCAGTTTGGGCATCGAATTGCCCTCAAATGTCGTTAAAATAATAACCGGCAAGTGTTGCGACGTAAATGGAGACATTATCCTAAGTTTAGCAGTGGGCAGCATAAGGAATTCCTGAGACCCTTCGCATTGTTAGCAAATTCGTATTTCATATACGTTTCGGGTTGCTTAGTTTCGAAATGATGATTGACAGATTTCATATAAGTAAGAATAAACTTTCAACATTAAACATTAAATTTGCTAATATCGATATATGTCGATAACAGTATTTATCAACTTAGATATGTATATATAAAATAAAATTGACTAGAGTAGACTAGATATCGATATATATCGATAACAGTATTTATCAACTTAGATATGTACTTTGAACATTAAACATTACACTTGTTAATATCGATATATGTATATCGATAACAGTATTTATCAACTAAGATATGTACATATAAAATTAAATTAACTGCAGTAGACTAGATAATGGGACTTTAAGATTTTGTGTATGTCGATAGCTATCGATAAATATATTTTTAAATTAGAATCGACTGAATTAATTCAACGTATGTTGTTATATAAATAGCATGCAAAATGGTTAGATCAAATTATTCCTACAAATATTATAACATGTAATGCTGAATATATCGATATATATCGATAAATGTATTGACTAGTTTAGGTCGCCTGCCATCTTAACAAAACTTTTGCTATAGTGATGCATCGTAAACAACAATAGTTATGCTTTCAAGTACTATCGATATCAATTTTATCGATAATTTAACTAATTTAAAGCAACTAAAATCTGTTTCTTTACTATTGCATTGTCAACAACAACATTTATAGTGGTAGTCAAATACTATCCATATTGATTACATCGACAGTTAAGCTTTTAAGTACTATCGATATCGGCAAACGCTTCAAACAAGCCGTATTTTCTTTCTTTCACTCCACTTTGCTCAACCACTTACCATTTTAATGTTCTAACAGTTTAATCCTCACCCATTAGCCGGTCTCTACTTACGCAGCGTATCACCCACCTACCTACATACCTACCTAGCTACCAACCAATCTACCAGCCCGTTGGGCATGCCCTTTTTGCGCACCAATCCAGATCCAATCTGCATACTCTTAGCCCCGTGGAGCGCACTCCAATTTCGCAAATCGCTTCGTTGTAGTCACTCGTTAAATTTAAGTAAACAAGTGTAATATCAGCAACGCTGTGTAAAGGTAAACAACAGGTAATGCCTGACTGCCATATACCCTGCACTAGGTGCGATTATTAGAGTTGACAAACTCGAGTTCAAGAAACATCGATGTTACATCGATAAACATCGATATTACGCATGGAAAACTTTAGCAAAACATTTCCACCTGACTGCCATGACTGCCATATACCCTGCACTAGGTGCGATTATTAGAGTTGACAAACTCGAGTTCAAGAAACATCGATGTTACATCGATAAACATCGATATTACGCATGGAAAACTTTAGCAAAACATTTCCACCTCTGCTACAATCAAATTGGAAGTCTGCATGGAATTTGCACAACTCCAAGCACAGTCTAGTCGTGCATAGCCTGCTCACGTGCCACACGCATTACAGGGTATGCGAAAATGAGCCTGCAGTGCGCAGCACTTTGGCGTTAGTCACGCAAAAATTTGTTGCTTTTGCGCGTTGCACTCTATTGTGTTTATTTATTATGCAAATTTGCATTATTATTTTCCATTGCAACACGTGGAAAGGCAACAGGAACAACAACAACTGCTATGGCAGCAGCAGCAGGCAGCAGCAACAGTTGCTGCAATTGAGCTGAAAATTGCTAGTCGCATTGAAAATTCATGTGAAAAATGTTGGGACACTGTCAAGCTAAGCTGAGCTCGGCCAAGCAAGGACATTTTCGCAGCTTTTGTGCCCGAAATAGACACGTTGATAGACAATTAAAGATGCTGCTTACAAAGACTATCAATAGTTTGGCATGTCTGCACACCCCCTCTGCCCGTGGTGACCCTGCCCCTGTGTGGGGTAGAAAATATATATATAAAAATACGTAGATATGTTAAAAGAAAAACGCCCCAAGCAGACGCCCCATTGCTGCAGCAGCCTGAACCCGCCTGCGACCCACTGCACTCTCTGCCTCGGCCTTCTTCCCGTCCTGTGCAAGTCTTAGCACTTTGTGCAAATTGTCAACGTTGTGCGTCCTTCTACGCATACGAGCAACAACAACAACAAGTACAACCTCGACTACAACAACAAGAACAACAAGAACTGTGGCAACAAAGGCTTCAGGTTATTGCATGCATTTTAATTAGTAGACAAGCCAAGTGGGTTGCCACCGCGCTGCCATCTCCCGTGCGGCATTGCCAACGCCCCCACCACAATTCACATATGCATGCATGCAACGTATCTAAGCAACAAGATGAAAACCGAGATGCGAGAGTAGCTTCAGCAGTATTTGAAATGCACATACATGCAGGATATTTAGAATTATGTATGGTATATATTGCATATAGTACTTCCACTCAAGATCTATTGTCAATTAAAGGTTAAAAGGGTATTATAAAATTGAATAAACTTGTGCCAATAGAAAATATGTGTGACAGACAGAATGAGGCATCTGCAACCACATAAAGCGTCAACGACCGTGTCGATATAGGTCTATTTGTCTGTATGAACACCTTCATCTCAGCGACTATACGAGCTAGAGTTACTAAATTTGGTGACAATAGGTCAAATTAATGCACGCAACTTAATATTGGCTTGGAATTTAGACAGACTCGTTACCAACACTGGAAATCGAAAAAAAAACCGAATTATGCATTAATAAGAAATATAGAAGTTGTTTAGGGTATTATTTTAGAGCTTAAACTAATCACTAAAGTGTACTTCTCAGTCGAATACACTCATATTACGCTTTCTTACCTTTCAACACACAAAGCGTCAACGACCGTGTCGACATAGGTCTATTTGTCTGTATGAACACCTTTATCTCAGCACCAATACGAGCTACAGTTACTAAATTTGGTGACAATATGTCAAATTAATGCATGCAACTTAATAATGTATTGGACTTTAGACAGACTCGCTACCACTGTTAGAAATCGAAAAAATATATTTTTCATTTGGTCATTAGTAAGAAATATAGAAGAGTATTATTTTAGAGCTTAAACTGATCACGCTTTGTGTAAACTGTATTTCCTAGTCGAATACACACAGATTACGCTTTCATACCTGTCATATTTATGTGATTAATGCAGCTGGTTCAGATCTTCCATATATATTTCTATATTAATCTATTATTCTTCATAAATCTAAAATAAATATTTGACATTTAATAATCCTTTTCTTGAACACCTTTTCAACTACACTTCCTACCATTTCACTACTACTTCTTATGCCTTTTATGCACGTTTCTTTTCAGCAGCGTCTTCTTTGTCACTCTTTCTTCTTTCCCACTGCAACTCTTAGCTAAGTAGGAACTCAGCAGCTCAGCTGCCTTATGAAAGGTAAACTGAAATGGTGCATGAAAAATAGCTGAGTAAAACGCAAATCATTAGGATGATGAAAAACGACGCAATGGAAACGAGACAATGACATATGAAGCAAAGGCCCGCAATGGACCCGAACCCGGACGCGGACGCGGACCCGGACACGGGCACGGACGCGGATGCGGATGAGGACCCGGCAACGTGTCCAATTTCGAACTGCAAACAAACAAAAATGTGCAAATATTTTCGGATCAAAAGAGAGTGAGATGAAAGTGGGGGGGAAGGGGATAGCGAGAGATGGAGAGCTAGAGAGAGAGAGAGAGTGATAGACAGTGTTAGAGCGAGAGCGCAGCAATCCTTTCGCAGCTTCCTTTTGGCAGTCCTTTCAATCTATCATTCTGCCCTCGCGGTTTCCAAATGCTCCTTGTTCTTTAGCCTCCTTCCCTTCTCTGGCCAACGCTCCCCATCCCCCCCCCCGCAACCCCGCTCTATCATTCATTCGACCCATTGCCGCCACGTTCTGCGCTAGTTTCTTGTATTTATTTTTAAATTGTTTCCCACACACATAAACAAACAGGCTCTCACACACACATACTCGTGCAACCACAGACAGGCGACAAGGCGGCGTATGCGCCATGTGACTTAAGCTGGCGTGTAAGTATGTGTGTGTGTGCGCGTGTGTGTGTGTGTGTGTATTGCTGTATACAAAAAGAAATCTGTGTAACGCGCATCTGTCAAGCAACCAAACGCCCCACGCATGTCCCTGTGCTCGTCTCCCCCAGTGAGTGTGCGTGTGTATGTAAATGTCCTTGAGTGCTTGACGGATGACATTCATAAACGTCACTTCAATTACCTCCACGCGCCAACGCCGCCGCCACCGTCGCCGATGTCGCCGCAAAAATAAAACTTGTGAAAAGTCAGTCAACCAAACTTAAAGAATTTTCCATTTTCCTTTGGGCTTAGTATTGACTTTCACTTTCTGGTTTTTTTGTTTTTTTTTCATCGTATATTGTGCAAAACTATTGAAATATTTTGGAGAAAAATAAACCAATAATTTAGATTGACGAGCAGCATCAGAAAACAGGTCAAGAAGTTGATGAAAAACATAACTGAATATTACCTTAGAAATATACACAGTAGATAAACGATCAACAAAAAAAATACTATACAAATATAAGATATGCAAAAAATACATTATAAACTATAAATTATATATATTGGTCTTAAAAATATTGTATAGAAAAATAATTAGATTAATAAAACTTGTGACAACTAAGAAAATAATTTATTAAATGGTCAAACCATTTTCTCTGCATCGTTTCTTCTGCGAATAATACTAATATTTCATATTGATACTTCCCATTAATGTTATAATTCAATATAAAATATTATTATAGTATTATAAATAATATAACACATCACTCAATAAGTCCGTAGGATAACACATAAATGGCGTTGCTATGAAATAATCCATATGATTCTTACGTAGTACTAACCTTAAGAAGATATCTGTCAAAATTTCATGACAATCGGTCGATTAGTTTACAAGATACACAGGTTCAAGTGACGCTACTTTTGTGTTTTTCAAAAAAATGAATTCAAAGCAATTTCGTGTGTTGATTTATCATTGCTTTTTGATGGGTAAAAATACCTTCACAGCCAAAGCATGGCTTGATAAGTGTTATCCGGACTCTGCCCCATCGAGGCAAACGGTGGAGAAGTGGTTTGCTGAATTTAAACGTGGCCGTACAGACACTGACGATGCTGAACGCTCTGGAAGGCCGATTGAGGTGGTTACACCGGAAAATATCAAAAAAGTCACCGAATCGTTTTGGAAAACCGAAAATTGAAATTGCGTGAGATAGCTGACACCTTGAAGATATCAGAAGGCAGTGTGCACACTATTTTGCATGAACATTTGTCCATGAGAAAGCTGTTCTCAAAGTGGGTGCCGCGTTTTCTCACAGTGGACCAAAAACAACAACGCGTCGATGATTCTAAGAGCTGTTTGGAGCTATTTAACCGGAATAAGAAAGACTTTTTGCGTCGGTATGTGACAATGGATGAAACATGGATCCACCACCACACTCCAGAGTCAAATCGCCAATCAGCTGAGTGGACTGCAAGAGGAGAACCACGTCCAAAGCGGCCAAAATTGCACAAGTCGGTTGGTAAGGTTATGGCGTCTGTATTTTGGGATGCGCACGGCATTTTGTTCATCGACTATCTTGAAAAAGGAATAAGAATCAACAGTGACTACTACATGGCATTATTAATGCGTTTGAAGGAGGAAATTGCCAAAAAACGGCCACACATGAAGAAGAAAAAAATGATCTTTCACCAAGACAATGCACCGTGTCACAAGTCGATCGCAACGATGTCCAAACTGCACGAATTGGGCTTCGAATTGCTTCCGCACCCACCGTATTCTCCAGATTTAGCCCCCAGCGACTACTACCTATTCGCAGACCTGAAGAAAATGCTCGCTGGAAAGAAATTTGGCTCGAATGAAGAGGTAATCGCCGAAACTGAGGCTTATTTTGAGGCCAAAGACAAATCGTTTTACAAAAAAGGTGTCGAAATGCTAGAGCGGCGTTGGACTGATTGTATCACTCTTGAAGGGATGTATGTTGATGAATAAAATCGAATTTTGTCAAAAAAAGGTGTTTTTCTTAGTTATCCTACGGACTTATTGAGTGATGTGTTACATTTATACACATTTATAGTTTTTTTTTTTTTTCTCTGCATCGTTTTTTTTTTTGTAAGTTATACTAATATTTCATATTGATACTTCCTATTAACGATATAATTAATATAAAATTTAATGAAAGTAATATAAATAATATACATTACACATTTTTTTTTTTTATTTTTTTTTTCATTTTTTTTATTAATATTAAGTGAAGAATCCGTATATCATACACATTTATAGTTTATTAATAAAGTTGTATGAGAAAAAAAGGAAAAGAATTCAAAACTAAACACACAACGTTGCATCGTGTAATTACAGAGTATACTGTCAGTCAGTACACTCAGTTCAACTCATTAAACTTTCTGAATTCCCCTAGCACGAAAACTGCATTCAAATTTGAAAGAAACTTTTGCTGAGATTTAAATAAAAAATCAGTTTGAGAATTTCGTAATTTTTCCTCCCTCCCTCTCGTAGTTTTCATTTGATTTTTCACAAATTAAGCGCATTGATTTTCACTCGACAACGTCCAAAAGACGGCTGCCCTGCCACCAAGTAAATATGTATTTGTGTGTGTGGGGGGGAGGGGGCATGTTGCAGGGGCTGAGCTGGCGCTTCCTTCACTTACACTTGTCCTTACAAATTTGTCCTTTTTCTCAAATGTGAAAAGACGCATAATGTCCTTTTACTTGTTTTTTTCTCCTTCTCTCTTGCTCTCCTCCTCTTTTCAATGTGCTTTCGTTTTATTTTCTTTTTTTTTGTTTTCTTGTGTGTCAATGTGTGTGTGTGTGTGTGTGTTTGGTTTTTCTTTCTTTCTGCTTCTTCGTTGCTTTCTTTCTCTTTTTGTTGACGACATTTCGCCTCGGCGTCTGTCGCTGCCGCTGTCAGGTTACACGCCCACCGCCCACATTTGCTACTTGTAAATTATTTGCATTAGTAGCCACTTGTGTCTTGG
Organism: Zaprionus ornatus; assembly: GCA_018904035.1. Classification (NCBI taxonomy): domain Eukaryota; kingdom Metazoa; phylum Arthropoda; class Insecta; order Diptera; family Drosophilidae; genus Zaprionus; species Zaprionus ornatus. The sequence goes on along the minus strand of JAEIFZ010000002.1, from coordinate 18,764,455 downwards.
GCCTGCCTGCGTGTGTGCGTGTGTGTGCGTGTGCGTGTGCGTTTGGAATGCGTATGTGTCTGTGTTCGTTTAGTTGCGCTTCGTCTGCCCGCAGGCAAAACCAGCCCAAGTTTTAGTCAGAGCTCCTCCCACTTCGCCCACTCTGTACTCCTGCCTAGCTTTATTCTCTTCTCCCCTCGCTTCCCTCTTCTCTCTCTCTCTTTCCCTGTCTTTCTCCTCCCAGTTCCTTCGCTTTGCTCTACGTCCGACAGCAGCCCGTAGATTTCTCTGTGCCCGCGTGCGCTGCGTGTTTGTTTATATCGTATACATTTGTATGCACATTGAAATTTCCACTTTTTTGCCCTTCTCGTGGTTGCCCTTGCTGCCGCTCTGCTATGTATACCCTAGGCAATTCAATTGGCTGGCATAGACTAGCAGCGCAGCAACAGAGACACAAAGAAATTGCCAGCAAGATTCGAATTTTATTTGGCGCTCAAAAGTAGGCAACACTTTTTGCTACTCTTATAGAACAGTTGCCCGGCCAGTATATACTTGATTACAGGGTATCTGCTTGTTGTTTGCATACATTTCTTGTGCGCGCTTTTTGTTCTTGTTGTTTTTGGTCGGGCCTGCACTTAAATTAACTGATTGCAACATTTTATACAGCTTTTTATGCGCTGTTGTTCTGCCACTGACGCGTGTGTGTGTGTGTGCGAGTGTGTGTATATGTGTGTGGCTTTGTATGATTGTATGTGCAAACGCTTGCTTGGTATTTTGCTTACAGCAGCGCGTCTCCTCCAGGGAGTTGCGTTTTAAGTGCCCAGTAAACGCGCCTTCTACTCCATACATTAGCCTCACTCCCCATTTAACCCGTGTGTGTACGTGTGTGTGTGTGTGCATGAGGGTGAGTGTATTTTTGTGTGTGCTTAGCTTTGGCTTTGTTTTTTCTGTGTGTAGTTAGCGAAACGTGCGAAACTTTTTATGCAGCGCTTATTGCGTGCGTTCAACGCGGCGTATGCGCAATGTGGGTAAATTGGTGAACTAAGCTGAAATGCATTAAACATGGCCAGACAGCAGCTAATTGCGCGGGAAAGGGAAAGGCAAGTTAAGTAGGTAGAACGGGAGATTGGCAGATAGAGTAGAGAGTAGGAGCGGAGAGAGGGAGGGAGGGAAGTAGGAGGGTGGTGTAAGGCAAAGAGACTGTGTATAATTTTCTGGAATTGTGGGCTCAACAAGGCAAGGCAAGGCAAGGCAAGGATTTAAGTATGTGGCTCAAGTGTCTGGTAATTATGGGCACACACACGCTCACACACACACATGCACGCATACACCCATACATAGGCGCACACAGTGTGCATACAGTTGCGTGAGCGTGCGTATTTCGGGCCGAGCTGTAAACTTTATAAGCCCATGGTAGCCAGTGCGGTTAACTTGGCCGATAAACTGTCCTCTGGCTCCCAGTGAATTGTTTACAAGCTCAAAGATATGCAAATTGAACTAAAGGGACGAATGCCTGGCTTTATCTGCAGCCACCCCCCCCTCACTGCCCTGCCCCTTATCCCCAACGAATTGTTGGCCAAACAAGCAGATGGCATAACTTAAGAAATTAGAAATGGAATTGGAATTGGAATCGAAATGACAATGGGAAATGGGAATGGGATTGTTTATTGTTATGCTGATGCTGATGCCGGGCGATTAAAGTGGTTTTGCGAATGCTCAGCACATGCTTATGTCAAATTGGGCGAGAGGCACTAGAAATGTGACAAATTGTAGCATACTTTCAGGCCGTGCCACTAAACTGCGCTGCGTCAGAGTTTATTTTTTGCATAGCATACTTTCGAGCAGCTGCTTAAATTCATTATTTTCGCTTGAATTGAAAATCACTTTACAGCTGAATGCGTAAATAATAATCCCATCAAGCAGTCTAAAAGGGTAATGAATCAAATTTTAATTAGGATTTCAAAGATACGCCAGGCATTACTTCGACTCAATCCCTACTTACAGCACTAAATCTGCTGGCAATTTATAGCCTCAGGCCATTGTTTTTGCCCACAATTAAAATCAACGTTTTTGGGTCGACTCCAGTTACAAATTATGGATAGATATCTAAAAATACTAATACTACCAGGGGGGTATGGAACGGGGAATGTTGTGGGGTATAGAAAGGGGAAATGACAGAACATTTTGCATAATCACAACGAATTGTGGCTCAAACGAAAGCCGAATCGAAGGCGAGTAACAATCGCAGATCTAAAAATAAGATTTAGCATTTTTCCTCAACCAAAATAGGAAGTTCAACCAACCATATTCAGCTGAGTGGGGTGTGTGTGTGTGTGGGGAGGGAGAGGAAGAGAAAGGGGTGAGGGTGTTGTATTTCTGTGTGTTTATGCTGTACTCGCCTCGCGTATCCGTGACAAGCTGTGTAACCCGCATCCGCATCCGTATCCAGCGGGCGATTTATCAAAGTTCATTGAAATTGTGCACCGACCGACCGCCAGTTTGTCCTTGGGATTCGCATTTTGGGAGGGTGGTGCGGCAATGTCCTTGACGATGACGACGTCATTCATTAAAATTTTCGCAGCTAGTTTTGTTGGCCAATGTTATTAAACAGCATTGAGCTGTCAAGCGTGTTACAATCCAAACAAAGTGCCACAAAAGCCACAGAGTCACAGTCGCACATAGAGAAAGAGAGAGAGAGAGGGAGAGAGGGAGAGAGAGAGTGCAGAACTTTTGCCTGTGGTTGCCTTTTGTGCAGCTTTGCCCCAGCATAACTGATTTATTATACGACTGCGAGATATTACAGCACCTCCTTACCAACACACCCACACCCACACACACACACACACCCTACCTCTCTGCCGCCCCCTTGCCAAGGCAAATGAAAAGTCAATACGCCACATTTGATTAATAATCATATTATATGCTTTATTAAGCATCCAGACAAAACAACAGCACGAGCACATCCTGCGCTTCCTTGAGGAGACTTAGAGTGGCAGGGAGCTGACACTGGCAACGGGAAGTTTGTATACCCTCTACTAATGACTGCAGAGCGAAGCGCTCGCATGTGAGCTAAATTAATATAGATTAATTTGTTTGTAATGTGAAAACGGCATTTCATACAGATTTGTCTATTTGCGGAGCTAATGGCCGACGCTGGCAGAAGTCGGTATGGGAATGGCTGATAAATTGTGCTATAAAAAGTATTTAAGATATGTGCAAATCAAGATTTGCTGCAGGCGAATATGCAAATAGTCCAAATAAACTTAAATAAACCGTCTTTCAACTCTGGTTTAATTATGATCGAATCCGTAGCATACTTTTGAGCGCGCCGCTTAAATACCTTTGGACTACAGCATCCATTGATAGCAAATATTTGCTCTATTCATTATAGAGCCAATACAGTTTCTTAAACAATCCACACTGCATAAGTAGTTTCTCTAACCAGCTCTGAACTTTGCACAATCCTCCATTGTTTGGCCACCGTATTGAGCTGCAGGGCATCTCGTGGCAGAGCACACTTGACTATAGCTTGCTGTGTCCTGTGTTCTGTGTCTGCTGTGCCGGCTTTATGTCTGCCCTCCCTATTGTTATATAACTCTTTTGTTTGGCCACAGTTGACTTGAGCCATTTGTTAAGCTGGCAGTTGCTTTTTTGTAAATATCTTCATCATTTGCTGTGGCCCCTGACAAGTGCAGACCACATGTTCCTCTCGGCTCTTGTGCCACCTTGCATTACCATCTTCCTCCCTCTCTCTCTCTCTCTCCCCTTACGCTGCCCCCTTCATGAGCTTCAATTTCAGCCAGGCCTGCTCTGGCCACAAATTATAATTACAAATGATATATTTTGGCGTTTTTATTATAAGTCTGTGCATAAAATAAATGATCTAAGCGCCTATTCGAGGCTGCCATCTATGACAAACGTGCAAAACTTTGCCCCTGTTTGCTGCTCTTTAATTTTTTCTTGCCTACTTTGGGAATACACTGCAAGAAAAGGGGGGATACAGTAAATACGCGGCAGTAAAGAGCCTAAATTTACAGCCAAATGTAACATCTTTATCATCCGATTAAGAGATGTCCTGGGAAAGATACAAATATCGTACGAATCTGATCTTGCTATAGTTTTACTTGCATTTTAGTTAGTTAAGGCATTCAGTTTTTGATTGGTCAATATTTTAGATACTCTACAGAAAGTAATATAGATACATTGCATTTTACATATTTACGAGTACATATACATATATACTCAGTTTAGTTAATATTGTTAGTGCTTTACTACCGAAACATACTTCTTTTTAACATTTTTTTTTTATTATTATTAAGTGTCTTTTTAACATTAAGATATTATATTTCGATGTACGTATTCTTCACCTTTAATAATATATAACAAAAAAAAATTACATTACAATTCCAAAGTATTTTTTTTTTTTTTTTTTTTAATAATATTTTTTACTATTTATGTTAAGATACAAAATTATGATGTACGGATTCTTCACTTAATAAAAATAATACAAAAAAAAAAAAAAAAAATTTTAATTTCTTTAATAACTTCTATGTAAATTTATTTTTTTTTTTTAGGTATTTGGTTTTAAGGCAAACGGGGAAGTATAGGAACCCGTTTGGGACCTTCTTAGCTATTCATTCACTTTACTTAATAATATAAATAAAAAAAAAACAAAAAAACTAACAATTACAATGTTAATTATTCGACCATAACCAAATTTCCAGTAACCATTTGGACGTTAATTGTTATTGTGTTTACCAAAAATGAAGTATGTATTCTGCCTTAAAATTAAGCTTGTTGTTCGGTTTTACGTGGTTAAAAGGGGGCGTGACCAAAATCAATGGCAAATTCAAGTAGCGTGCAATATTTAAACACGTTTTCATGTTTTTTTATAGTCGAAGCTCATATAGTCTCTGCAAATTGCACTTACTGTAAAAACCCCTACAATTTTCTTGCAGTGTATGCCCAGTTCGTTGCATCAACTGTTAGACGACACACGCATTTCTCTGCCCCTCATTCTCTGTCTCTCCCTCTCTTTCTTCTTTATTTCTATAAATATTTGATATGGCGAACTGGGCCCATCAATGAGGCTGGTGGGAAAAGGCAAGACAGGGAGGAGGAGAAGTGGCTGCAGGGACAGGGTCAGAGGCTATCCTGGGACAGGCCATGGGATTGCTGTCGGCTGTGGCAGAGGAGTGAGGAGTGGGGGGAGCGGGGGCAGAGGGTGTTACAACTGTGTGTACGGATCCGGGTCCACGACGTCGCATTGTTGTGCGTAGAAATATCTAAGCTATGCGGCGTACCGAACCGGGCATAATCAAAATACAATTGTGCGAGGAAGTGCGTGTGTATGGGTACGCCTCGTGCGTGTGTGTTTGCTGGCGAGTAAGTGCGTGTGTGTGTGTGTGTGTGTGTGAGTGTTGTAACGCGTGCACAACATTTCGTTTGGTTTTTGTTCCTTTTGGTTTGTGCTGTTTGTTTGGGAGCACAAACTCTACCTGTGCTGAGGCTTGCTATAAACTGGAAGGCAGCACTCCACGAGAGAGAGAGAGTGACAGTGTATGGGAGAGCGCGGCAGAGAGCGAGAGTAGGAGTGAGAGCCTTAGGCAGCCTGTGCTTGCTGCTCGCAGCATTAAAGTAAGCCGAGCCAACTGAAGGCATAATAAATTAAGTAATTAAATACAAAATGTTCGTGCCAAAGCTAAAGAGAGCGCAGCTCCGAGAGAGAGAACGAGCGAGAGAGCGAGGGAGCGCTGCAGGCGCACAGAATGTGAGCAGCTGCTGTGCTGTGCTGGGCTGCGAGACGAGCCTGGAAGCGACGAAGCTGTCGGTCGCGTGGCTTGTTCGGCTGCCCGACTTCGGCTTCGGCTTCGGTTCGGCTTCGTTTACGCTTTCCTGGCTCTGGCCTGAGACTCGGCGAGGCACAGGAATCAAAACGTTTTCGTGCGCTGCGCTGACAACATCCTCGCTGTAACTAAACGCGGACGGTGCGTGCTGGCGACGTATGTGTGCATGGCTGTGTGTGTGTGTGTGTGTGCAGAGCTGGTAGTGTCTGTGTGTGTTTGTGTTTGGCTGTGTGTGTGTGTGTGTGTGTGCTCCATGCGAGGTGTTGAAAATTGATTGCACTTTAAAAACCCACAAGACGCAGAACAAAATGTCAAAAGGAAACGCAAAAGCAAGCGAAGAAGAAAAGAAGAGTGTGCGGCAAGAAATCAAAGCAATGTGAAATGTGAATTTTGTGCCACAAATTCGAATTGCAGAGGCAATTTTTATATAATCAAGCGATAAAAATGACAGAACACTCGCTCGACTGTGTGACTGAGTTTGTGCTTGCCTGTGCTTGCCTGTGTGTCTGTGTGTGTGGATGTGGGTGTGTGTTTGTGTGACTGTGTGCGTGCGTGTGTAAGTGCAGAAATGTTAATGCCATTGTATCAAATGTGTACGCCAGTTTATAGTAGTGTGTATGTGTGTTAGTGCTAGTGTGTATGTGTGTGTGTGTGTGTGCGAGGCCTGTGTGAGCGTGTTTTCTCGTGCCTTCAGGCCTTTCATAAAGAGGTCAAAACGTTGCTTTCGTTTTTTTTTTACATTTTTTTTGCACCGTGCAAAAGTTTTCTTCACGTTGTTCTTGTTCTTGTTGTTTTTGTGGGCTAGCCAAGACAAGAAAACTTAACGGAAAAAAAGTGGAAAAGAAATTTGGCAACCAGGTTTTCTTACTACTCGGCTCCGCCCCAGCAGCAGCGGCAGCAGCAGCAGCGTTTGCGGAGCGTTCTACGTCGAGACTAAATGATATAATTAAAAGAAGCGAGCAGCACTCAAAGCGGAAGCGTATCTTAACCGTAAATTGCACTTTAAACTAAAGTTAAACTACATTTTCAACAACAAGAAGTTTGCACAAAGGCGACTCAACGAGAAAGCTGCGTTTTTGTAGCATACTTTCAGGTGCTTCAATTAAATCGCAGCCAAACTTACAAGTTGATAAGCGAGAGCGAAACTAAGAAACTTTTTGATACAAAGAAACCCCAAATAAAGCAACGGAGGATGGAAAAATGATAAGAAATAATGACAGATATTTTTTTAAAGGTTTAATACAATGAATTTACAATTCCAGCTATTTATTTAAAACATTTAAAAGGCACTTTTATTTAAATATATAATAATAATAATGCTTTCAGTTGGAAAACTTCAAAAAGAAATGCAAAAAAAATTCAAAAATAATTTTCGAAACGTTTTCTTTTATATAACTAACTAAATGTCTATTTTTTTCTAAACATCTTTGTATAAAAACAGTTTTAGATATTTCACAAAGATTTTGAAAATATTTTAATATAAAAATAGGTTCAATAGGTTAATAATATTTAGAATATAATTGGATAATCTCTTATCTACACAATGCTTTCAGTTTTGCGGAGCTTAACCAAAACATATAACTCCAAAATTAGGTTTAAACCACGGCTCTACTGCTGCGGCCAGGCCACAAATAAAGCTCGAGTAACGGCAATGACTAAAGCAGTTGCCGTTATCATCGCCCCGAAAAGAGTCTCAAGTGACGTGCTGGACTTTTAATCAATTTAATGTGCAAATTATGTAAAAAAAGGCTGAAAATAGAATGAGAGAAATGGGCAGAAGCGGACAGAAATGGGCAGAAATGTTACGCAATTTGCGGGAACATTTCACGCAGCTCGAAAGAATCAAATACCATAATTAATAATAATGCCCAGCGAGTCGAAATTCTTGGCCAAACTTTGGCCTGCGTCTAAAAATACAAACACAAAAAAGGAAGCAGTGGGCAAAATAACAAAAAAACAAGCAGCAGTAGCAGCAGCAAAAAATGTAAGAGGGGGTGGTGAGGGAGTGGGGGTAGTGGGAGGACATTAGCGGCAGCTACTCAAAGCATAACAATGAACGTAACCGCACATAGAGCCCAGAGACAGCGATAGACAGCCACAAGCAGCTAAATAAAAAAGCAAAAAAAATAGGGAGGAGACGGTGCAAAATGAGAGAGAAAGAGAGAGAGAGAGCGCGCACAAGCAGTGCTGGGGAGTGGGAGTGCGAGTGCCAGTGTTACCTACTAAACTAAATGAAAGTAAAAATTGTAAGCGTAAGCTAAAACAACAAACACGCAGCAGAAAACGAAAGCAATGCGAGTGCTGAGAGAGAGAGCGCGCGTCTCTCTACGAGAGCGGGCGAGTGAGTCTGTGTGTGTGTATGAGTGTGTTTGTATTGTTGTATTTGCAATTCATGCGTTCGCCTGCAGCCGAAGCCGCTGTTAAACCGATCGAAGCATTTTTTTTTTTTTGTGTTCAAACTAAACTGTTAAACTGTTCTCTCTCTCTCTCCCTCTCTCTCTCTCTCTGTCTCTCTCTCCTCTGTTCTCTCTGCAGATTTTAACAGCAGCTCGTGCAAATCGTATCGAAATTGAAATACAAAAATGTAAACAAAACTAACGCACGCGCAGCAGCAGCAGCAGCAACAACAACAGCAACAGCAACAAACAATAGAGAATAAAAGAATCAGTCTCTCTCTCGCTCTCTGCCATAAACTGGATCTGACTGCCTTCCAGCTGGGGACTCGTCGTCCACATCGCCGTCGTCGTCGTCGTCGTCCTTCCAGTGGGGCTGCAGCACACGGCAAGCATTGCTGGCAGCGCCACAACAACGTCAGCAGTGCTGTCCTGCGAGTCGAGCTGTCCTGGCGCCGCAGCTGCTGGTGCTCCTAGTGCTTGGGCAGGGAATCGTACATCTCGCCTGGCTACACTGGCAAAACTCAGGGAAATTTTCCACACAAACACACACCTACATACACCAAAACACCACAAAGCACACACACACACACACACACAGACACACACACAAACACATGAGTGACAGACAGAGAGAGAAGAAAGAAGCGTTTAGCGTTGCCAAAAATTACAAGAGAGAAAAGTTGATACCTTCACATGGCCTGGCCAGAAGAAGCCATTAGCAACCTAGTGGAAATGCTGCTGCGGCCAGCGACGCCAACGTCGAAGCACGCGACAGCAGCAGCGGCAGAGAGAAAGGAGGCAGCAGCAGCAGCAGCAGCAACAACACGTTGCGCGTTCACAGTCGCGTTGTGTTAATTGTTATTTATGTATAATATTTGTGTACATATAAATTTTGTGTGATATATATTGCAACAACAATGAGCAAAAGTTGAGCAAGAGTTATAAAAAAAAAGCAAGAGCGAGACAGCACGAGAGGGAGAGCAGGAGCAAGCGGCAGCACGCAAAGAACTTTAACAAAAAACCCAAAAAAAAAAACGCCAGGAAAAAGTTTCAGCAAATAAAAATAAACACAAACAACGACAACAAACGGTTTTGCAACAACAAACAACAACAACAACAAACAACAACAACAACAACAGTAACAGCAACAATTAACGGGTCCAATGTTGCAGCAAACAACTTGCAGCAAACAACAATGGCAGCAGCAACTAGAGCAACAACAGCAACAAGAACAGCAGCAGCAGCAGCAGCAGCAGCAGCAGTGGCAGCAACAGCAGCAATTGCAACAAGCGCAACAACAAACAGCTAAAGCTCAAAGCGACAGCAGCAGCAGCAGCAGCAGCATGGCCAACATGCGATACAACAGCAACAGCAGCAACAGCAACAACAACAACATGAGCACGAGAGCAACTGCAACAACAACGATAGATTTCAATAGTCGTCGGCGACGCGGTCGCCTACGAGGCGCGCTCAATTGTTGCCACACAGTGCCAGCAGCCAATACCAATGTTGCTACTACACAACAGCAGCAGCAACAGCAGCAGCAGCAACAACAACTGAAACAACAACAAAGCAAACGCCATGCAAAGCTTTTGTTATCAATAATGTGCGCGTACATTGTCGATTGTGTAAATAGTTTAAAACGCTTAGTATTATTAACAATAAATGCAAACAAAACAGCAACAACAGCTGCGACAACTGCAACAACTGCAACAGCAGTTAGACAGAAAGCTGGGCGTGGCAAGCAACAGCAACGCCTTTTGCTGCTGCTCTGCCTGCTGCCATTGCTGCTCGGCGTTGTTCAGGCGCACAAGCCAAAAACCGCAACGCAGCACAAGCAGCTGCAACATCAGCAACAACAACAACAACAGCAACAGCCGGCTTACAACAACGATGTGTTGGTTAACGGCAACAGCAACAGCAACAACAACAACAACGTGGCCGGTTTGCCACTTGGAAAAACGTCGCAGGCATCGAACGAGGACGAGGGGGAACTGCTCTTTCCGTATCAGTTTGACGAGGAGGAGGAGGCACTGAATGCGGTGCCCAGCGACGACGACAACAACAACGAGGGCAACGGCGACGGCGACGATGAGGATAATGCGGCCAATCAACATGGTATCAATGGTAAGTGTGCAATGCCCTCACTTCTCTAACATTCAACTCAGCTTCAATTTCAACTCGAAAGTGACAGCAACACACACACACACACACACTCACACGCACACACACGCAGCAATCGCAAAGCCTTTGCGTGATTTCGTTTCGCTGGCTTGAGCTATGACTAATGACATTCGTATTTAAATGAGCCGATGGGCCGACAGGGCGTATAAGTGATTTATGTGACAGGCGCAGAGCAGTGCAGAAGGGCAGGGGGAAAACAGGCAATTGAAGTGTGTATGCACGTGCGTGTGTGCGAGTGTGTGTGTGTGAGTGTTTGCCAGCATCAAATTGAATCCGAAGAATACGCGATGGGGCGTATGAGTGATATTTGTTGGCAATGAAATGAATTAAATTGAGCGTGGGCAAATGGAAAATTCAATATTTACTAGATAAATATTTATGCCGTGTATGTGAGGCAACAAGGAATGCAATCTGTTCGATTTTCAGTGAATTTAATTGCCCGCCTGAAGGTATGCAATGCTTTTTTTGCAAGCTGGCAAGAAAATACATTCCCATGAACTCCTTACCCGCAAGATAGCATAATCGCTCATTTGTACACTTGTATATATTATTATTAAGGCACACTATCCATTATATTATTTTTAAGCTACACATTAGGTTAAGTTCAAAAGGAACTGAACGATTCCCAATGACTATAATAATAATAACTATATATATGATAAAAGTTCGATTTTCAGTGAATTTAATTGCCCGCCTGAAGGTATGCAATGCTTTTTTGCAAGCTGCCAATAAGCACTTCTTTTCTCTTTCAAATAAATTGCTGCCGCTCATTCCCTTCACAAGCAGCGGCAACATTGTATAAGGCATTCCTCAATTAGTTGCCATTCGAACGTTGCGTATACGTAATTTCTCATTTTCCAGGCAATGCCATAAATGTGCTCGTAAATAACGTATACGTAATATTTGTAAGTAAAATTAATTGATACGATTGCGAGCAGATGCTGGCAGGCAAACAAGCACACACAGGCACATTTCTACACATGTCATGGTATCAAATGCGCTTTTATTCAGCTGCATTTGTGCACTTGCCTCGCACTGGCAAAGCCAAGTCAAGGCATGCTACCTCTTTCACCTTTATTGCCCCGACTTTGCTGTGGCATGTACGTACATACTTATATATATACATGTGTGTGTGTGTGAGTGTGTCGTATATTTTGGCCAACAACAATTAAACCCCAACGTGGCACAATGTTTGCCTAGGCGTGCGGACCCTGGAGCCATTTCTCATTTTAATGACTCAACTGAGCTCGTTCTCCTGCTCCTGCCACAGCCACTGCCACTGCCACTCCCACCTTCTGCATCCACACTGTCTGTCTGCCCTTACTCTCTTGTCTGCTGCACACACACACACACACACACATACACACGCGCGCCAAAGTGGCTGACAACAAAACAACAGCAAAAAAAAATGAGAATAAAAAAGATGGGAAAAACAAGCAGCAGCTAAATGGAATTGTTTGCAGGCGAAACGACTCTTTGATACGCTGCAGCGGAGAAGTGACTGACAGCGGGAGTAGTTTAACAGTTCCAGATGAAACTCAATGTCAGTCAGAGCTAAAGAGCAGTGCAAGAAATGTAAACTGTCTTTTTCAAATTCCATTGCCTACTTTTGGGCGAGGAATTAAAAAGCAGCTGCAAAACTTTACTCACACGATTTTTGTCATGGTTTACTCAGGGAATTTTTAATAAATCTTATATATTAATCATGCATAAAATATATAAAATAAAATATATACAGACAGCGGGAGTAGTTTAGCAGTTCAAGATGAAACTCGATGTCAGTCAGAGCTAAAGAGCAGTGCAAGACATGTAAACTGTCTTTTTAAAATTTCATTGCCTACTTTTGGGCGAGGAATTAAAAAGCAGCTGCAAAACTTTACTCACACGATTTTTGTCATGGTTTACTCAGGGAATTTTTAATGAATCTTATATATTAATCATGCATAAAATATATACACGTGGTTATATATGCTTTTTATGGCAATATATATACAATATACTCGTATATATGTACCACCAGCAGCTGTCACATTTCGTGTTTTTCCTTGCTCCCTCATGTGACCTCATGCAGGGACAGCAAAAGGAATTGTGCGCTGTGTGTGTTTTTATACTATGTGTGTGTGTGTGTGCTTTGGGGCGCAAATTGCAGTTGAGCTGCAACCGCAAAGCAGCAGCACCACCACCACCACCAACAACAACAGGAACAACAACAGCAATGACTAGTTGTAGTCTGTAAATCAAGCTTTAAAATTAACGCAGATTGCCGGAACAAGCGACGCTCTGAACAATTAACATGAAACCAGAGCAAAGGCAGCACTAGCAGTAGCAGGCGAAGGCACTGCACAAGCAAGGCAAAGAAATTGGTGGGGGTGGAGGGGGGAGGAGGAAGGGGAAGAAGGACAAGAGTCGCTGGCAGCGACAGTGGCAGAACAGCTGCAATGGCAGAACGGCAACGGCAGCAGAAATGTACTGAAATGGATAGACAAAACGCGCACATAACTTGCAAACACACACATGCTGGGCACACACACACATACACAAACTTGCACGTTAATATGTATGTCAAACACACACACAAACACACACACACACATCTATATATACACATGTCCGTTTATATAGTTGTGCTTGTTGGAAATAAATGTGCATTGGTCTGCTCGCAACGACCTTTGTTGGCCATGTTGCCTCACCAGCCAAGAGTGCCTCTATGTACGTGTATGTGTGTGTGTGTGCTAAGTGTGCGTGTGTGTGTGTTAGCTTTCGCCTTGCTTTTGGCTTTTCTATTTTACCATCGACCCAAATTGCGCGCGCTGCTATAAAAACAACAACAGAGCACTCACACATAGTATACTTATGTGCGTGTGCGTGCTTGTAGCAGTGTGTACGTGTGTGTGTGTGCAAGGCGCACGCTAACGTGACTGTTAACGACGTTTGTCGTGGGTGGCAAAAAAAAAAAAAAACATGAAGCGGAACCCAAACTCGAGTCCCCAACTCAACTCAAACCGCCGAAATAGCGAAAAAGACCTCGACCTAAACAGCAGGCGGTCAAAATATGAAGAACGAAATCAAGAAGAAGCACAAGAAGAAGCACAAGAAGAAGCACAAGAAGAAGCACAAGAAGCAGAAGAAGAGGCTAGAAAAAAAACGGTATTTAAAAAGGCGAAAACGTAAGAACCTTAAAAACGAGAAATAATAATGATTGAGCTGCTAATAGCAGGGAGCGGGGGAGAGTGTGAGGGGGAGAGAGAGAGAGAGAGAGAAAAGTCGAGCAAAGAGAAATTTAAATCGATAAATCAAAATGCCAGCACAACAATGGCAAAAGGCTGGCAAGGACGTGTGACTTGCATGCTAAAAGCCACGACACGGCAAACTAAATGGCCCACTGTATGTGTGTGTGTGAGTATTAACTCACACCCACACCCACACCCAAGCACACACACACACACACACACCCGTACATTGAACAACCACACACAGCTGTTGTGTGGGCGCGCAGGAAGTGCTCGCGGTGCGGGCGCGAAGGCAAAGAGCGAATGACAACATTTGGCCGACTTTTAATTATTGACATTCCCCGCTTCTTCTTTTGTGCTCGTTGTGTGGCCACTAATTGCCAGTGTGACCATATTTAATTTGCCATCAAACTGCATTTGCTTAAGCCAGCGATTTGTGACTCAGATTTGTAAGAAGCCAAACCCTAAAAAACCCTAAAAAGAACCGCAATCAGTTTGATTGATCCTGTTGATGTGAATAATATGAGTTGAACATAATCTAAAAATCGTTTTGTAATCGCCCAGTTAATGCATACAAATCATCTTAGTCAATGCACAAACCACAAATGAATCATTCAATCTCTCATTTGTGGGTTTTATCTCCACACCTGTCGCAGCTGTGACTCACTCGGTGCGATTGATTAACGTATCATCATCATGACATTAATTGTACCTCGATCGAAATGAACTTAATTATTATTTTCCCCAATCCGAATAAGTTAATTCCCTTAACTATTGCATTCGCTGCAACAGCTCAATTTGTCTAGCCTTAATTAGTTCGATGCCGTTGACAATTAATCGCATATAACATATACATATAACAACAACATTATTCAACAATGTTGTTCGCTCAATACATACTGTAATTAAATTATTCACAATTTGTTGACTTAATCTGCGCCCAATTGGTTTAAATTTCCATTTCAATGAGCATTGCAAATACGTTTATGATTTATGCATAATTCCGAATTATGCAAAAGTGTTTTGCGAGTGCATACAATTTGTGCACGAGTGGTAGCACAGATACTCCGTAAAGAACACTCTTGGGGGCCTTTGAATTTGATTTATTATAATATTTTTTTACTCTTGTGCATTCTGATATTTCTAAATTATCGTATATTGCTCATGTTTGTGCAGTGACTCAGTTGATTACAGAGTATTTGGCAGTCAATCAAACGACTCTTTTTAACCTCAACATTTCAAGTGGAATTTTATAATATTGCAATTGACTCATGGCGCACACGTGTTCTTAAATCGGTGGTATTTAATCCATTGGGTTTTCTGATTTGTTCTTTACAAGGAATTATAATGTTTCATTCCCATAAGGGGGAATACATCTGTCACTGTAGTTACTTATTGATGTGATTTTGAAAACAATGAGATGAAACGAGAGGTTGCCTTCTAAGAGAGGGAAACAGAACTTTAGACACTCTGAAACTGCACAGGAGACATTTCAGTGGGTAGAGTGGAATTTCCACCGGACCCGGAGTTTCTAGCGGAGTGTTTTCAATCGATATCTTTAAATGATTTCACTACCATATCATCTACCACTCGTAGTCGCATATTAGATCGCAAACCTTAAATGAAAAAAACATTTTGAAGGGCCGTAGGAAACTTTTACTTGAGCCTGATATTTTCTCTAAATATATTAAATATATTATACAATATATTAAATATATATTGTATTATATATTATATATATTATATAATATATTTTCTATATATTCAAACTTATTTATATTCTTGTTCTAAATAAGTAGTACAGAAAACTTTTAAACCTTTGCACTTTTGTAGGTTATGCTTCACATGAAATGTTCTATTTAGAACATATAACACTTTGTTTCTTAACAGTCTTACATTCGGAAATTTAAATACATAATTTATTTAGTAACATAAATATATTGTGAAGGCCCGTAGGAAACTTTTACCTGGCGCTGAGATTCTCGAGACGATCATGCTTATAAATTACCATACATATCTCTTACTAAATATATTATATTTTATATATATTAAATATTTAAACTTATTTTCCATCTTGTTCTAAATAAATAGTACAGAAAACTGTCAAACCTTTGCACTTTTGTAGGTTATGTTTCACATGAAATGTTCTATTTAGAACATATAACACTTTGTTTCGTAACAGCCTTACATTCGGAAATTGAAGTACACAATTTATTTTTAAACATTATAAATATATTTATGTTAAAATTTACAGTTTTTAGTTGGATTCCAGTGCATTTCCCACATTGTTTGTATTTTTACAAGGAATAATAATATTCTATTCCGAGAAGGAGGAATCCAATTACTCATTTAGAACATATAACACTTTGTTTCTAAACAGCCTTAAATTCGGAAATTTAAATACATAATTTATTTAGTAACATGAATATATTTTGAAGGCCCGTAGGAAACTTTCACCTGGCCCTGAAATTCTCGAGACGATCATATCTATAAATTACTATACATGTCTCTTACTCAATATATGTAGGATAAGCCGACGTTCGTCTCGTTTTCTTTAATTGAAACACTGAGAATTTAGCTTAGTTTTATAACATAATAGTTTATTGCTAATTGTGAAATTAAATGTTGAAATTAAATGCGTTTAAATTGATTCAAAAAATATGGAGCTTGAGCACACAACCGACACAACTGACACTCTCAAATCGACTTCCCTCTTTTTCTATAGATCTTTTTTTATGTATACTGCGATTACAGAGTCGCATCACAACTTGACTTATCCGATAACACTCTGATTTGACGACACGATTGATATCGATATTTAACTAAAACTGTCGGCCACTTCTAGTGTTGCGAACCGATCCCACATTCGGCCATCCTGAATTTTCATTCGGCTCGAATGATGTCTCTTGCGAAATTTCATCTAAAGGTTCCCACTTTTTCATGTACTCAGCTACTGTAAGAGTTTTCCCTGGACCTTCATGGTCACCAATTTTCTCTACTTCATATCTACCATGTGGTAGGACTTTAACTATCTTATACGGACCAAAAAATTTTCCCTTAAGCTTTAAACCTGAACCGTATTGCGTTCTTTTAATAGCAACTAATTCATTCAACTTATATTTTGATTCTTTTTTACGATTCTTATTGAACGTTCTTCGATTTTCCTGCTGGATTTCTTTTATATTATTTGCTGCTTCTACACGGAGACTTTCTCTTTCATTCTCGAACTGTTCAATATAAGCATCATCAATATATTTCTGCATATCATCCATTTTGTTGACTCTCATCTCAACACCTGTTAAAAGTCTAAAAGGAGATATTTTTGTACTCCTTGGTGGGGTACTGTTTATCACCTTTTGTATGGCTTCAATATGTTTATACCAACTACAAGTATTTCCTTGGCAGAGCTTCGATAACATCGGTATTACAATTTTATGGACGCGTTCAACCTGGCCGTTTCCCCGAGGAACTCCTGTCGCTATCATTAGATGTTGTATCCCCTCATCTTCGCAATATTCCCTAAACATGTTAGAAATAAAAGCTGCACCTCTATCGGATATAATACGCTTAGGATTTCCGAACACTCCTGCTTGTCTCTTAAGTCTATCTACCACTCCTTCAGCTGCCGTATTTTTAGTTGGATAAAGCCAAGTAAATTTTGAAAATGCGTCAACCACAACGAAAATATAATTGTAACTCTTGCTAGTCTGTTCTAGCGGACCAACATGATCTACGTGATATGTGCCTAAAGGTATATCCTCTTTTTTTATTGGTATTAAGAAACCTTCTTTCTTACCAGCCTTACTGTCCGAAATAATGCACTCAATACAACTTCTGACGATCTTATGCACTTTTGCAGATAACTGTCGAATATAGAATGTTTTTTCAACTGCCTCTTGAGTCCTTCTAACTGCAAAATGTCCTTGCCTATGGATACTTTTGATAATTTCTTCTTCCATCAGCGATGGTACTACTACAAGTTCCTTGATTGGATCTTTATACAAGATACCATGCTTAACATAGAAGTCATCATACGTACTGACGTCTAGCACAGCTAAAATAGCTCTAATCCATTCGTCTTTAGCTTGAGCCTGTTGCAACCTGTGATGTAAGCTATCCTCTAAAATGAAACAATTAACGCGACTTAACGCATCGACATGCTTCATTTTTGTTCCGCTACGATGCTCGATTTCGTAGTTAAAATCTTGAAGGAATAAAGCCCAACGTGATACTCTTAACGGCATATCACCGCGCTTTTTCATAGTCATTGTGAAAGCATTACAATCAGTAACTATTTTAAATTTGATCCCTAGCAAATACACACGCCATTTCTTTAATGCTTCGACAATCGCTAACACCTCTAGCTCATAAGAATGGTATTTTTCTTCTGCTGGCTTCGTTTTACGACTTAAATACTGAATCGGGTGAAATAGTTGATCTTCTCTAGCCTTTTGAAGTAACACACCGCCATAACCGTACATAGAAGCGTCTGTATGAACCTCAGTCTGCGCCTTTGGGTCATACAACTGCAACACTGGTGCACTCGTTAATGCCACTTGCAACTGCCTGAATGCTGTAAGCTGCTCTTCTTTAAATTCAAATTCTGCGTTCTTTCGAAGTAAGTCGGAAAGTGGTTTCGCTACCAACGCGTACGACTCAATAAAACGCCTAAAATACGATGTCAACCCAAGGAAACGTTGCAAACTCTTACGATTGGATGGAATCGGAAAATTCTGAACAGCTTTTGTTTTTGCCTCAGAAGGCCTAATTGTACCTTCCTCTACGATATATCCCAGAAAGTCTACTTTACTCTGCAAAAACTGACACTTCTTCCACTTGATTTGCAAATTATACTCTGCTGCTCTACTCAACACGTAACTCAATTTCTGGATACCTTCAGTTATGTCCTTAGCGGGGATAATAAGGTCATCCATATACGTGACAACAATATCTTTTGCACCAAATCGACAAAAATTGCATGAATAAATCGAGAAAATACTGCTGGGGAATTAGATATTCCAAATGGAACAAAAAGGAATTCAAACTGCCCTGCATGTGTGACAAACGAAGTAAATTTTCGGGATTCTGGTTCGATTGGCACATGGAAAAAACCGTTTTCTAGATCAAGAGTGGTGAACACATTATGACCTTGCAACCTTTCGATAACATCATCTAACAAAGGCATAGGAAAGTTGTCTCTTACGATCTTTGCATTTAGCCGACGATAATCACAACATAACCTTTTACTGCCATCTTTTTTTGGTACAAGAACTATAGGAGATGCATATTCTGATGTACTGGTCTGAATTATATTTTCATCTAACCACTTTGCAATTTGAGTATTGACAACACATTTGTCTGCATGCGATATGCGTCTTGGACGTTCAAAAACTGGATACTCGTCATTCAACAAAATTTTCATCTGAATGGGACTTTTCTTATTCATTCCTGGTGAATATTCGCTTATCAGTTTCTCTACTGCCACAGCAGTTGGCTTGTCAAGGTGTGACAAATCAATATCTGATTCGTTTGTTGTTGAAAGCATGCAAATATCACCAAGCTCTTCAAACAATTCTAATTTTGAGTTGATCTCCAAGGTACTATTTGCAATAGTTTCATGCTCTTTCTTTGCCCTAGGGCAAAATTTCACTGATTGCTCAGAAACAATCAGATCAACAACATCCAAAACTGTGTTTCCAATAACAGCTGAATATTTTATATTGTCGTAGTCAACTACATGGAACGAGATATCTAAATAATGTCCGTCAATTTCAACTTTAGCTACAAAGCTACCTAGCGTATGAAGCTCACTGTTGCATATTCCAACAAGACAATGCTTTTCCTGCTTTAACTTCACGTTCCCTAGTTTCTTAAACACATCTGATCTAATCAAACAGAGATCACAGCCTGTATCGATTAATGCTGGAAATGAAACATTCTTGCAGGTTACCTTTTTGAAAATACATTTTCCACCAGAGTCTACTGTATTTACCATTGTGTTCATGCTCTTTTCCTGCTTAATTAAATTTGAACTAACACAATCTGCTGCTTTATGACCTGGTTGACTGCATTTAAAGCATTTTACTGCCTGCTTACAATCTTTTGCCAAATGTGATGGATCACCACATTTGAAACATTTCCTATTTTTCATAGCGTCCTTTTTTTCAGCGTCAACTTTCTTGTCTTTACATCCTTCATCTTTTCCGCTATGAGTTTGATGGCGACTGCTACGAATCTTTTCGTAAATTAAAACTTGCTCTTTCAACTCTTGTACTGTCCTAGCTTGATACAAATTACTCTTATTACTTCTTGAATCGGGAATACCTTCAATAAAGTACTCTATTAAGCTTTTCTCGTCCAAACTTACTGACTTGCCTATTTCCATTAGACTGTATAAATATTCTCTGTAGTCCTCACCTACACGCTTGCGCCGATTTCGTAACATACGATGGACTTCAATTGACGAAATTGATGCTCCAAACTCTGCCAACAATACTTGTTTAAGTGAATTCCAATCAGAAATTCCGTTTTGGCTGCGCATGAATATTTTTGCTGCACCTTTTAGCAATTGCTTTGAATATATAAACTTTTGAAGGTTGTTCCAATGAACTGCTTCTGCGTTATCTTCAAATTCTTGAACCCATTGTTCAACTGATGGCTGCCCTGATCCACTAAACTGAGACAGTGAATCTTCAATATCCCTCAACGTAAACATTGAACGTGTTTCAGGAACTGTAGAGTTATCTATCACCGAATCGTCATCATCAGAGGTATCATCGTTTACATCAACTTGCAATCCAAAACTTTCTAGCAATCGGTCTTGCAATGTTTGCTTTCTGCCTGTGGTAGGTAAGTTACGTTCTACCAACTTTTCTCGCAATTCTCTAACCCGTAATGCTAATATTTCGTCTCTGTTCATGTTGCTACTGTTGTTGCTCGTGCTTTACAAGTATTAAAAATATTTTTAAAACAGAATATTCTTTTCTTGGTGGTAAATACAATTCAATTGTTTTAACTATTTTGCAACTTTAAATAAAACTCAATAACCTACTGTTACCTCACGGTCGTTGCACTGCAGTCCTGTATGTAGAACACGCAGTTGTTAAATTCGTCGCTCCGCTTTGCTTGATATCACCCTCTGTGATTTTCCCACTGCAACTCAGCCTCTCTGCTAACTGTCTGCTCCAGCGTACTCGAACTCTTTACAAATCTTCGCTTTCAGCCTCTGCCAAGCCAATCCGAACTCCCACGTACACGCACTCCTTACAGATCGTCGCTTCTAGCCTCTGCCAAGCCAATCTGCTCTCTGACGCACACGCACTCTCTTCAGATCGTCGCTTCCAGCTTTTGCCAAGCCGATTTGCACTCGTCGTTCGCTATGTATTACGACAGAATACACACTAGTCGTCTCGCTCTAGCTCACTGCAGACATCTAGCCACTGGCGCCAGTCCGTACAAAAATTTTTAACGGTTCGCCACTTCCAGTGAATTGAATTTCACAATGTCACGCCGCTATTTTGGGATTTGATTTGCACAATATTCGCCACTTTGCCTTATAATTTTAAAGAATTATAATGCAACCAAGTCTTTTCTGTGTCACTGTTGTTCTTATTTTGGCTCTCACAAATCTACTACGCATTAAAAGTATTTCACAATGTTCTTCTCATTTACGTCGCATAAAACGCTATATCCCACTTCTGACACCAAATTTGTAGGATAAGCCGACGTTCGTCTCGTTTTCTTTAATTGAAACACTGAGAATTTAGCTTAGTTTTATAACATAATAGTTTATTGCTAATTGTGAAATTAAATGTTGAAATTAAATGCGTTTAAATTGATTCAAAAAATATGGAGCTTGAGCACACAACCGACACAACTGACACTCTCAAATCGACTTCCCTCTTTTTCTATAGATCTTTTTTTATGTATACTGCGATTACAGAGTCGCATCACAACTTGACTTATCCGATAACACTCTGATTTGACGACACGATTGATATCGATATTTAACTAAAACTGTCGGCCACTTCTAGTGTTGCGAACCGATCCCACATATATTATATTATATATATTAAATATTTAAACTTATTTTCAATCTTGTTCTAAATAAGTAGTATAGAAAACTGTATAACCTTTGCACTTTTGTAGGTTATGTTGTACATGAAATGTTCTATTTAGAACGTATAACACTTTGTTTCTTAACAGTCTTACATTCGGAAATTTAAATACATAATTTATTTTTAAACATTATAAATATATTTATGTTAAAATTTGCGGTTTTTAATTGGATTCCAGTGCATTTCCCACATTGCCTTTTCAAGGAATAATAATATTCTATTCCGAGAAGGAGGAATCCAATTACTGACTTAAAACATATAACACTATGTTCAGCCTTACATTCGGAAATTTCATTATAAATATATTTATGTTAAAATTTGCGGTTTTTAATTGGATTCCAGTGCATTTCCCACATTGCCTTTTCAAGGAATAATATTCTATTCCCAGAAGGAGGAATCCAATTACTGACTTAAAACATACCTATAACACTATGTTCAGCCTTACATTCGGAAATTTCATTATAAATATATTTATGTTAAAATTTGCGGTTTTTAATTGGATTCCAGTGCATTTGGGAAATGCCTTCACAACGAATAATATTCTATTCCGAGAATGAGGAATCCAATTAGTGCAGTTCCTGAAATTCAGCTTATTTTGTAGTGTGAATTCCTTTTAAATTATATTATGTACGTAGCATAAGCTGAAATTCTGTAAAATGCTGTTCAAGCTATAGTTAAGTCTTCGTGGAATATGAATATGAAATGGTTGGGCAAACTTTAAAAGCTTTAGAGTTTTTAGGGTTATGTTGCTCACGAAATGTGCCATTTAGGGAGCATAGTAAAATTTGCACACATTGCCAGCCACTTTGGAGACTTGCTGGCAATCCCAATAGTTAAATACCTTAATATTTTCTGGGTAGCCGGGGCACTTAACTATTTACGTGTGTCTGTGTGGGAGCCTGATCTCGCGGGAGGCTGTACGGCAAGTCCAACTTTTGGCAAATCAAGCTAAAAGGGTTGCTGAGGCGTTGCGAAAACGTAATGAAAGGGCGGAAAGGGGAGCAGGGTTGCTAGGTATTGTAGATTGGCTCATGTTTGCACGGGGAACCTTCATCAAACCCATCGACAGCTGCTCGTAACTTAACTCATAAACTTTATGTGGCAATCTTTAAGTGGCTCGTTCAACGTAGCCACACACACACACACACACACAGAGACACACACACAGAGAGATTGGCACACGGTCGCATTTGCCACATTTTGCTGCATTGATTCAACAGCCACTTGACAACCCTAGCCAGGCCAGGGACAAGCGATGCCGTTATCCACCTGCCCCCCCCCCCCACTCTCACCCACTTTAACTGTCAATTTGCATGTGCATTGCACGTTTCGCTCTTCATTCCATTACGTTTCGCTTCGCTTCGTTTCGTTTCGTCTCGTTTCGGATTGAAATACTGAAACGGGTACTGGGTTTCGGTTTCCCATTCCGTTCCCCATACCCCATTTGATTCGAGCGCTAATCGATTCGCGAGCGCTACCTTGAAAACTTGTGCGGTGCCAAAGCGCGCTGTCTCTCTGATAAATTAGCAGCTGCTTGAAAGCGTGAAACCGTGCGACCACTATCGACACACAGACAGACACACAGGCAGACACACAACCAGACACACACCCTGCCACACAGCCCGCAACACACACACACACAGGGTGCCTCCCTCACACATACTATAGGCAGCAACTTATACTTAGCGCTTGTTTAGCTTCCGCTTTATAGGGCGCCCCGTGCCGCCCTATAATGAACTTCCGGCCATGGCGAACGACGTGCTCGGTCCGTGTAATTTTCGTGCGTTTGTTCAGCCGTGATTTATGCACATTGATGACGTCGCACAAAAAAGAAAGAGCGAGTTAACAGTTTTTTCTCTTCAATGCTTTCTTCATTTTTGTTTTTTTTGCTTGCTTTTTCGCTTACTTTTGATTTTCTTATCGAGACACGTTTAATTACGGTAAAACTTAACCCATTGTGTGCGTTTCGTTGTGTATTGATATGAATGAGCGGAAACTCAGCGCAGATAGCAGAAGATATGTGTGGTATAATGCTGCATATATGGCAAGTATAAAGTCATTAGTCCGATAACGAACAGATAGAGAGTGATAGAGAAAGCTATTCCAGCATGTTAATATACCATAATGAATATATTCCGAGCCCCATAGGCGACATAAAACCAAGCTCGATGTCTCTAAAGTATTTATTAATATTTATTTAACATTAATTTTAATATAGCTCAGAAAATTCGTAGGGGAAAGAACTTAAAGCTTAAAGCAAACTAGGCAAAAATCCCAGTATATATCATTGGCACATAATGGGTTTACTTATAGGGTGCACACACGCAAATGCATGCCTGTTTATGGGTCTGTATATAGTATAGTATAGTATGTATTAGTTCCGCTTTTCGTTCTCATCTCACTTAGTCACGCGATTCCAGGCGCTGTCGTAGCGCTCCGCCTCGAAGAAGTTGCCCAATGTTTGTGGCAGATTCTTTCGTTTTGCCTCATTGCCTTGAATGCGCGGGGGCGTATAGATGGGCGTGGCTGCAGCTACTGCTGCCGTTGCTGTTGCTGCTGCCGTAGCTGCTACTGCTGCAGTTGTGCTGCCATTTTGCTTGCTGGAAACGATGAGTTCCTCTTGCTTTGGCTCCGCGAATGAGTTCACCTGCGTGCGCCACTCGTAGATGCGTGATGGCGCCTCTGCCAGGGGCCGCCTCAGCTGGATGGTGGCACGACTGATGTACAGCTCGGAGCTGCGGTTAGCGGCGACTGTTGCGGTTGCCATCTGAACGAATCGAGCTTCAATTTGCAACTGATTGCGATTCCAAGTGCGACAGCTCATTGTTCTCTGCCAACATGACGCACGTCTGAGAGCAGAACACTGTCTGTGTCTTGTGAGTTTCTCTGTGTGTGTGTGTGTGTGTGTATATTCGAGTGTGTGTTTTGGAGGTGTGTGTGTGTACAAGTAGTTGCTCTAGAAGCTTGTCGAGCTGACGCGCGTCTTGAACTGCATGCGGTTTTAGGCAAATTGTTGTGGCATTTGGCGTTCGCAACGTCAAACTGGTTTGGCCCCTCTAGTTTGTCTTGACTACCTCATCGCAGGGACAGTGGGACAGACAGCTAGACTGACTGACGGCACGACACGCGCCCACGCGGGCCTGCCGCCTGCAAATTTGTTGTTGCCCCCAAAAGAAATAAACAATAAACAAACCAATCGATGTATCAACTAGTCACTGCCAACTGAATTAACCACGTGAGGCTATAGTGATTCTTACACCCGCTACCCAGAGGGTAGAACATATCAAAAACTATTTTTTTTTTTTAATTTTTTTTTTTTTTTTTTTTTTTTTTGATTATTATTATTATTAAGTGAAGAATTTGTACATTATAATATTTCTCCATGTGATGTTAAGATACTATATTTCGATATACGGATTCTTCACTTAGAATAATATATAAAAAAAAAAAAAATTATAATATTGTATCTTAACATCACAGGATGAAGAAATATTCTCAAGAATTACCAAACATTATAACAAAATAAGTGAGGTAGGAACATAAGTGAAAAGTTTTTACTGTTATCCAAATGTCTTGGCATCTCAGAAACTATAATTATTATATAGAAACTGTATTATTACACACAGATCAAGTTTGTTGCAGTTCATTTTGGGTAAACACCACAACCATAAACACCTAAATGATATCTGAAAATTTGCTTGCGATCGGTTAAATAACATAGAAGTTATTTAAGAAACAGTTCTAAGAGTGACTGATTTCTAAATCGTTCCCAAACCATTCCGTACGCAACAAAAAATACGCTAAAAAGAGAAGTTAAATATTTAAGAAAGTGTCGAGATAACTTGACCTTAGCTTTTCTTTTGTTCCATATGACTTGTAACAAAAACAATCCCTGCAAATGGAATTCTACAATACGTGTAACATTCTATTTTGAATTATCTCATTGAATAAACAAAAAACAAAACAAAGACAAACTTAGTTCTACAGCGTTTTTGTTTATTTGCAAAACTTGCCGCGTATATTTTAGTACATATAATATGATATACAGCCTAAGCTTTGTTCAATGATAAGAAAATGTTATAATATATTTATAGTACAAATTGAGGAAGAAACCAGTGAAGTGAAATCATCAGATGATTAACGAGCAGTAAACAATCTAAAAATCGTTCAACAATTAAATTATATTGTTGCAAATCGTCTCTAATCTTCACACTTTAAAAATCAATTATCATATTGTAGTTTCTGCCAGATCTAATTGCGTTACAATTATTTCCCCATCATTTGTTAAGTCTTCCGTCACTAACATTTTGCACTTAGTCATAAAATCGATGCACATTTTTTTTTCTATAATGGAAACAATTTCACAGTTGGCTCTGATCTGGTTTTATATTCGTAGCATAGCCTGCTCGCCCACATTCAAATGAATTACAAATTATCAAGCAAATAGAAATTACTTAGAGGTGCAAAAAACACTAACTGACTCATACCCTATGGAAGCAATAAGAAAACGATAGAAGGTTTTTACATATTATAAACAAGAACGTACAACAAAATTTCCAGTTAGATACAAATTTAAATATCGTTTAAATGACATGTGAGGTTCATTTAAATTATAATTTCACTTTCTAACCTTATTTACGTATGAAACATTATTTAGTAAAAGTCGTCTACATATGACAAATGCTTCTTGAATGTGTTGGATTTCCTATAACCGATATATTTCACCCATACCTCTAATATATAATTAAGTTAAGAATACTTAGAAAAACTGAAAATAAAATATTTATTTATTTGCTATGACAAATAGCATGTGTCACCCGCATATATCCTTAACGACTGAGCTACTTGAGTGCCAAATTATTATAGGGTATCAAGTGGTGCTTACGCTGCAATCGTCATTCATTAACCATTTGGCTGATTCATTTTAACATTGATTTATAACTCACGTTCGTGTTGAGTTGTTGTAGTAGTAGTATATGCCCTCGTTTCACTGCCCCCCCCTCCCCTCTCGTGTGAGAGTGGCACATAGGCAAGGTGCGAGGGGAGAAGGGGACTACTACCTGCAGCTTGTGAAAGGTAAGTTAAGCGGTTGTGAGTAGGTGTGGAGAGTGTGCTAACTGCATGCAAATTTTGAAGCGTTTCTCTGACTTCTAAACCGGTTTACTACAGCTAGAATGGGGTGTGCTCGACTGTAATATACCCTGACCAAAACGATTTCATTAATGTACAATATAACATCTATTTATAGCGTATTTTTAGTTGCATATTTTAGTTATTGATTTAATAATCAGTGACTCTTAAAGTTAATTCTTAAATAACTTCTTTATTAACTATCTGATGGCAAACAGATTTTCAGAAATCATATTTGCATTAACAGTTAAACTGAACTCTTCTGCATTAAATACTTATAATTCGATTTTTATTGATTAACAGGGGCGGAAGAAGGCGTAACCAAAATCTAAAACAACAATCAAACAATAAGATATTTTTTCATAGTTTTTCGATAGTTCTAGCATGCATAGTTTCTGCGATGAAGATTAACATACGAACAGATAGGCAGACATGGCTATATAGACTCGCCTGTTGATGTTGATTAAGAATATATATAGTTTGCAATGTCTGCCACGCCTACTTCTGCCAGTTGCATACAGACTTATAATACCCTTCTGTCCAAACGTTAGCGGGTATAAAAAAACGTAATATTCTCTGCTCTGACCGAGTAGTCTCAACCACAAGACGTGAGTCAACAGCAAGAATCCCACCGCAATAGAATCTGAATAATCAAGTACAATGTACTATATAATTACGCACAAATATACATAACTACCGCAACATCCACAACGAGCGATAAGAATGTAAACAATAAAAACAAAGGCGATTGTACTGAGTATGCAATTAGAATAGAATTGCGACCTCGAAGCTTGTATACCCTGTGAGAATGTAACAATAAATATAAGAAAATAATATTATAATTTGTTATTAAAATTGACAACTTAATATTGCCACTTGTCAGCTTTTTGAAATGCCCTTTCGATTGAGTGAAACGCATATTTATGTGACAAATCAGACACTGGCACTGAACCAGCAGTCAACAACAACAGCAACAACAACAGCAGCAACAACAGCAACAACAACAATAGAATAGACACCAGTAATGACATGAATCAGTCAAGAGAGCCGCAAAGAGGTCAACGATAGCGCCTGAGGCGCGTTAAAACGAATCGAATGTTCGTTCATCGCACGCGCCAAAATGATTGCTCATGCGAAAATTAATAATTATAAAAGTAAACATTTCTGTTGCGCCAATGGGATTGCAGTTGCACATTTCGTACACAGACACACACATTGGCAATTTGTTAATTGTTGCAAAATGTGCAGCATAATTTACGGTTTAATTGTTGCATGGCAAATCGCACAAAAGGTGCCGCCTGCCAGGCGTTTAAGTATCGATTTGCGCGCGTACGAGTATGTTGTGTTGTGTTCTTCTGTAACTTACTGCAAAAAGGTCGTGCTATTTAATTGAGGATGTGTAATTGGGGAATCGAGCACGCGTATGTGATGATGCACAGGTGGTGTGCATGTGTGTATGTGTGTATGAGTATGAATATTATCGCACTTATGCCACTCAAAAGTGCCGCCTCTAAGTGTCTTGGGATCGTTTATATACGTGTAGCAAAAGGTCAGGCTTCCTCATTTTCGCAATGTTGAAAATTGCCACGTTTCGATAGCATTTATCTGGTGTTTATCTAGCATTTATCTAGCATTTCAAATGTCTTTTAAATATTTTCACATAGTTTTTCATAGTAATTAAAGGCCATGAATGAAGCCGACAATAAAGAGAGATTCTCTTTGGATGAACCTGAACTATGACAATGGGAATTGTGTGAAGAAAATTGACTAAAATATATTGTAATTTTTACAGAAAGTGATTTTCTTAATTGTTGCACTTGAATCGGGACCTCTGTTATTCATGCTACCTATTTAAATAAAATACGATTAATATGTGTCTTACTATCGGTATTTTAACTAAACTTCTACATGTTTTCTCTCTCTCTCTCTGTCTCGTTCCAGAAACGCAAACCGACAATTCAAACACCACGAAAACGCCATTATTTCCAAAAGATTTATTCACGAAAGAACAGCTTGAAAACGGCGCTGTCATCCTGCACATCATCGGTGTTATATATATGTTTGTGGCGCTGGCAATTGTCTGCGATGAATTCTTCGTGCCTTCCCTTGACGTAATCATTGAAAAGCTCGGCATCACTGACGATGTTGCCGGCGCAACATTTATGGCTGCGGGTGGCAGTGCCCCAGAGCTTTTCACTAGTGTCATTGGCGTTTTCGTGTCGTTCGATGATGTTGGCATTGGTACGATAGTTGGCTCAGCCGTCTTCAACATTCTATTTGTGATCGGCATGTGTGCGCTCTTCTCGCGCACCGTACTATCGCTAACCTGGTGGCCACTGTTCCGCGATTGTTCGTTCTACAGCATCAGCCTGCTGGTGTTGATCTACTTTTTCCGCGACAATCGCATCTACTGGTGGGAGGCCCTCATCCTGTTTACCATCTACATTGCCTATGTGGCCTTCATGAAGTGGAACGTTCAGGTGGAACATTGCGTCAAGAAGATGATTACCAAAAACAAGGTGACTCGCGTCAGAAGTACAGATCAACTTATGCCAGCAGTAAGTAGTTGGGAAGTTTTTTTGCAAACAATTCAAAAAAAAAAAAAAAATACCAAAAAAAAAAAATGAGATTATTAAAAATTTCATCTAAAAAAAAAAAACAAGTTTAAAAAAGTCGAAATTGCAAATTGTCTGCAAAAGAGAAAAAAACAATTTGAAAAAACGAAAATTTCAAATCCTTTGCCAGGAAATAGTTTCGTTTGATTTTCGTTTACTTTTTTCCTTTGAATGCTTCTTCGTCTTCTTCTTCTTCTATTTCCATTTACTTCTTTCACTCGTCTCTTTCTTTGGCTCAGTAATATTCCATGATTACCCGAAACTAACCAGTCACTCGGTCATCAGGTATACTAGTAATATGACTAAGGGCCCTCGATGCTGCCTGTCGATGCTGCAATCTCATGACAAACGTGAAATGCGTCTTTGGCATTGAACTCGAGATGATAATGCTATAGATGATCATCGTAGCGGATGAAATGAATAAACGTTTAGCTCTCTGACTCAAAAACCTGTCCAGTGAGTGAAATTTTGAGTGGAAGTATTCAATTGTGACTAGATTCGAAAATATACTATAAAATACTATGCAATACTATTAAATATTGTAGTATTGGGTATAGGGATTCTCTACAAAAATAATTGATTTCATCATCAAATCGAAAACCCTCTTTTTTTTACTAATAAGTCGAGCTCATAGGATAATGCTCTATTATGACTCATGAGCAAATGATTCAGCAATTTCTTATCAATGGGGTTTTCCAAATATTCCGACCTACAGTCAACTGGTTAGTTTCAGGTGTCGTCTCTAACGACCATTGTTTTCACTGTATCTTGAGTTCTTATGTATCTTTTTCATGCGCTCAACTTATTTCTTAGTGAACTGTTCTTTCGGTTCTTTAGAGCTTTCTACCACTTTCTCATTTGCTATGCGTCTTACGACTTGTTTAACCATAACATACTTACACAAAAACACACACATAAACAAACGAACACACACATGGACACACACACTCACACGTATAAACATATACAGCCATTGCTATACGTGAACTCACAGTAACACCCACAAGTACAACAACTCTGCATGCAGCCAATAGAAACTGTGCACACAGCTTGAACTTGAATTTGAACCTGATTCGGGTGCTTGATCTTGTGTCTCACTCGCACACACACGCATGTGTAGTATGTTTAAAGTAGAACTTGCTTTACATAATAAGTATAACGAATCTACTCTATATAATAATATGGCTTTATCCTGGTTTTCTGAACAAAAGTTCTGAACAAAAGTTTGTTCCCATCGAATCGAACCCTATATATAGTCGAAGCTTTTTATTATTACAATGGTGATTTATTTAAAATTACTTTCATCACAATGCGAAAGCTTATGTAGCTTTCGACTCATAATACATTTCAATTCAGTACAGAAACTTAATTCAAGTAGAGCGTATATCTGAAGATGTTAGAAACGACGTTTGTGAAGGCTTTCCTGCTAATCCTGTTTTGGTTTAAGATGTCACCCGCGCTAAAAGACTATATGGGTGTAAGGAATATATGCATCATTGAGTTGGAGGATACGTTCTTTCCATTTGTTAAATTCGTTACATTTGACATTCTATTGTTTGTAGTGTTCTTTCAATTTGTCACTTACAACTTTATGTATTTCAAACAAAATGAAATGAACATTATGCGCAAACTAAAAATAATCGACAATGAGATCAAAACTGATACTGAAGTACGCACCATAACCGAAAAAAACTTGGATGTTCCCGATGGAGGTGCAAAGAGAGGGATTATTTCCAAGCTGAAGTCACGATTCTAAGCTTAGTTTTGAATTGTAAACTACAAATTTAAAAACAATATGAAAGAATAAAATGTTCATTACATTCATTTTTATATTTAACAACAAATGGTCTTTAGTAAATACACATACCCGCATACAGAAATGATTAACTTCCATGAATGTATATGAATATAATGTACATAATGTGGGAAAAGCTTGGACTAAGTTGGAAAGCTCTATTAGTAGTACTTCAGTGTAGTGGGATTTAATCATTTTTTTTAAATTAGTACATTAAAATACTTCAAGTAGAGCGCACATTTTCTGGATATTACTAAAATGTTTGAAAAGAATTTCATAGAGTTATTTGTAGTGATCTTCTATTGGTGTAAGATTTCGCCAAATCTTTATATATATTTTTTTAAAAATCCCAACACAAATATAGTTGAAAGTCTCGGACATGCAATTTTTGAGAACAAAGTGAAATTAGCGCAATTCGTTGGACTCGATGCACTCCTATTTTATGGTGTGTACCTTTTGGCCATGTTTATTTACACGCAAATCAAAACATTTGATAAAAATAAGTGGCGCAATATTAAAAAGGCGTTGAAATAATTTTAAAGGAATGCGGGACATTGACAAAACGACAAGAATATTTTGACACGTTGATTGACGATGAGATTTCGTACCTGGCGCTGCAGACTGCTCTATAACAAAAAGAAATGTAGGATACAATAAATGCAAATAATTTAAATCGAATTACACTTCAATTATGAATCAAACATTTGTACAAAAGCTTTTTAATGGGTGTGGTTAAGCCTACATATGTTACTCTTAGAAAGCTTAACAGGAGTAGGAAAGTTTGCCTACTTAAGTGCAAGCAGCTTTAAAGATTTCTTCATATTAGTACATAAAATCATCTGAAGTAGAACGCACATTTTTAGCGGGATGTTCGAACGGAAGTTTCTGGAACTATTTGTATTTATTCTGTATTGGTGTCAAATCGTACCACGCTTTTACAAAATATGTGAAGAAAAGGGCTGGGCACTAGACATAAAAAATTTCAAGAAAACGATCGGGACATTTGTTATTATCGCAATCTTTGATATTGTTTTGTTTATTGTAATGTATCGAACCGCTCTCGCCCTGTATCAAAAAATCAAGGAATTCGATGTACGCAGATGGCAAAATATTAAAGCCGAGTACAAGACTAAGAACGAGAAGCTGTAGATAAATCCGAAATTATTCCGTATGAATCTAACAAGATAAATTGCCAAAATAATATTTATATTGCAAATTGGAAACATTAATAAAACGAAAAGTTTTTTTTAAAGTCTATTGTGCATTTTATTTTTATATTTTTTTTTTTTTTGTGTTTGTGTTTTTTATTTATTTCCTATTATTTTTTTTCTTCTTTGGACTATCGTGTACTTCTGCAACACACAACACATTGTCGTGCATTGCAGGCGGATGAGAAGGGGCCATCGCCTTTTTCTTTGGTATACGTGTGGTAGAGTACGATATAGTTGCCGGTGGTCCGTCCACAACATCCAAGTTTTTATAATACGACTTCGTTTCCTCGAGCTCTAGATTCAGTTGGGCTTTTTTCTTGGGCAACCGGTTCCACAATTGCAAATCGAATGACTTCAGTTGGATAAATATCAACATGACAATTCGATAGGTTATCAAGTAGCCCAAGATAGCATAGAGAACTAAGTCCGAATTAATGTAGAAATAATCGAAAGGCGCTTTCTTATAATCTACTTTCATCAATGTCAGAACAAGGGGCACAAAAAGCACCCAATATCCGCAAATTGTACAAACTTCTACGATCTTTTTAGCGAACATTTTTCACGATGTTTTTATTTCCGACTTAAACTCCTGATCCCGATCAGTTTCAACGCAGTTTTACTACTAACTTCTGGGGCTAAGATTGAAGGGTTCATATTTTCTTCATATATCGTTTATTTGATTGCGGTGTAGCGATGTTCGGTATTTTTAATTGTGGTAAAATTACGTGTGTGCGTACGTTTTTCAGTTACAATCATGCCTAACGATACCGCAATGTTTTCAGAATTTTATATATAACTTTATAGAATTTATATATGAACACAAAAATAAATAATATATACATATATGCGCAGACGTATGTATATTTATAATATTATTCATCTGATTGTAGAACAAAGAATTGGGTTTCAAAAATAATATTTATATACATATATTTAATCAAAAAACATAGTTTTCTTCTTATATGTATATCTTTGTATTTATATTTAGAAGAGTGTAAAGTTTTTTTTTTTTTTTTCTTTTTCTATATTTATTGGGTTGTATTAGTAACTTCTTCATAGGGTGGCGCAGGTGCAGGTCGTCGAATTGGTTTCCTCACTTTTCTCTTTGGTCGATGAACCCTCTCAGCTGGCGGTTTTGGTGCTCGCCGGGCTGCTCTTCGTGCATCAACTTCGTCCTCTTCCGTGTCATTGTCATCTGATTCGTCTTCAGAATTCTGTCGAAGTCTAGAATCATTGTCTTCGTAATGTCCCCTTTCCACTTGCAGCATTTCGATAGTTTTTCTCTGGTCCATATCATTCCAAGCCTTCATGGTGCAAATCTTAATTTGCTGATAAACAATCACAATAGAAAAGTAGACCACCATATAACCTGCAGCCAGTGCCAGGAATAATGCGCATATAATCCTAAGTGACTGCATTTGATCATTTTCATCCCATGTTACCCAATTTAACTGATGACAAGCTCCCAAGATAAACGGTGTAAAAATGAACCAGTAAAATAAGAAAGTAAAAACCTCAACAATC
Source organism: Zaprionus ornatus (assembly GCA_018904035.1). Classification (NCBI taxonomy): domain Eukaryota; kingdom Metazoa; phylum Arthropoda; class Insecta; order Diptera; family Drosophilidae; genus Zaprionus; species Zaprionus ornatus. The sequence goes on along the minus strand of JAEIFZ010000002.1, from coordinate 18,730,428 downwards.
TTTTTCTGTATCATTTTTATTCGCTCTTTCACTTGATTATCGAGTTATTATTCCAAGGGCGACAATTCAAACTGAATTCTTTCTTCCCATATACAACTGATTGAGGTCCCTGCTGTGGTGTTACGGTGCTTCTTTTATCGATAGGCTATAAAATAAAATGATTAAATTTACTCTAAATCCTTGTTATTAACAACCACAAAAGCTGACTGTGATATACTCGCTTCCCACTTCACCATAACGATTTCATATCTATAAACTTCTATATTTTACGTATTTTGTGTTGCATACTTTTGGGAACTAATTCGCGAACGAATTTGGAATAACGATGTTTTAAATAACTTCTATATTAATTGTCCGATCGCAACCAAATTCTCAGAAATTATTTAAGCATTGATAGTTATTGTGCTTACCAAAAATGAACTGTTCTTCATTTAAATTAGGGAGCGTAGCCAAAATCCAAAATAAACTTGATCTACGTGAAATAATAACATATATTCACATTAAATTTGGTAGCCCTAGGTTTTATTATCTCTAAGTGACAGGCTTTTACGTGGATGAACGGACAGACGGATTAACAATATATATATTAATTTATGTGGGTCTGTCACACCTCCTTCTGCGAAGAATATATTACTTTCGTGAGTGCTGAGCTCAAGTTTTCGTTACTTGTCCTATAACAAGTACTAATTACGTAACTATAGGTATATGTCATAGAGCTTAAAGTCGAGTAAAACACTTGATTATTGGGAAAATCTATTTCACACTGAGAATATTGATTTATTGCAGCATATCATAGTATAATACACTACAATACAAAAATAATATAATATCTTGATAAAAAGAAGGCAATAGTTGGGTTTAACAATAGTCAATAAATACTGACGATACCACTAAGTTTTCAGAATTCTATATACAATTTTATACAATAGAATGTATATAGTATGTGAACAGAAACGTATAGACCTTAGCTATGCACACTCATGCACATATCTATATATATAATATTATTTATTATTATGATTGTGTCATAAGGTTTTAATAAATTCTTTTATTTGGTGGTTGGAAATTAATGGGAATCAAGAGTAAATTTTTTAAAATTAAATTTTGCTGACTCTAGATTTGTTGAGTTGTACTGGTAACTTCTTCATAGGGTGGCGGTGGAGCAGGAGGTCGAATTGGTTTCCTTACTTTTCTTTTTGGTCGATGAACCTTCTCAGCAGGTGGTTTTGGTGCTCGCCGTGCTGCTCTTCGTGCATCAACTTCGTCCTCTTCCGTGTCATTATCATCTGATTCGCCTTCAGAATTCTGTTGAAGTCTCGGATCATTTTCTTCATAATATCCCCTTTCCACTTGCAGCATTTCTATCGTTCTCTCTTCATAATTTTTCCAGGCTCCCATTGTGCAAGTCTTAATTTGCAGATAAACTAGTACTACAATAAGATAGACCACCATGTAACCTGCAGCCAGTGCCAGGATTAATCCGCAAATAATCCTAATGGACTCCATCTTATTATTTTCATCCCATGTTACCCAATTTAACTGATGACAGACTCCAAAGACAAACGGTGTGATAATGAACCAGTAAAATAAGAAAGTAAAAATCTCAATAATCTTTTTCTGTATCATTTTTATTCGCGTTTTCACTTGACTATCGCGTTATTATTCCATGAGCACAAAATCTGAACTGAATTCCTTTTTTTCATATACAAATGATTAAGCTCGCTGCTGTGGTTTTACGGTGCTTGCTTTATCGATAGGCTATTTATTGTAATAAAATGATTTGATTCTATAAAAAGGGCTTAGGTTCAGAGACCATTCATATTGCAGCTCTTACATATTTATAACAAGTAAGAATGGTACAGTCAATTGTGCTGGACTACGGCTTCAAAATCGTATTTCTTAAATTACAATGCTAATACTCTAATTTATCCGTTCAAACCAAAGTCAGAAAATATTAATATAATATATATTGTATATATAAAATATAATATCATTTTCAAAATCACGTTGGCAATTGGATTTTTATCGAAGGAGGGGGTGTGGCGGAATTTCTAAACAAACTTCGTATACTATAAATTTCTTTTCAGTATCTGTAGCCGAGTCAAAGTAGTCCGTCAGTAGAAATGATTCAAGTAGATTCAAGTCAGCTGCCTGCGCCTCAAAGATGCTTTAGTTTTCTCCCTCAATAACAGCAAACCTTGTTGTTTGGAATTTTATGTAACGGTTTTTTATAATTGAGCGCAGTGTATCCAACTTTTGGGATCGTTAACGTTTCCTAATTACATATTCACATATGTGTCATGGAGCTTTTAGTTGAGTAAAACACTTGATTATTGGGGAAATCCATTTCACACTGAGAATATTGTTTTATTGTAGCATATAATATTATAATAAAATACAAAAAAAAAAAAATAATATATATAATATCTTGATAAACAGAACACTATAGTCGGGCTTAAAAATAGACAATAAATACTGACTAATCTATGTTGCCATCTTTAAAAGATTCGAAATGTTCGATATGTTTTTTTTAAGTATTGAATTGAAATCCGATGAAGCATTTTGAAATTTCATGCTAACGCGAAATAATTGAAACGATTACATCATTTAAAACACTTAAAACTTTGGAAATATTCAAAACATTCTAAGCACTTGAACTATTTGAAATATTCAAATTATTTTTAACACTCGATTCTCGAGAAATATCTAACAATTTGTCTAATATCTTCTAATCGAATAGAAATCTTCACTTGATTTTTTCTTTGGTCTACAGCTTATTTTAATACCTGGATGGTTATTCATAACGTCAATCAGCTGCCTGCTGCTTACGTCTTGGCACCCGCACGCGTCTTATGCTGGTGATGATGCTGATTCGGTTGTGGTTCAGTGCCCATTAAGACATCTGGCGACATGATGACTCCATGGCTAAGCTTACGTGCCTGGCCTGGTGTGCGAGGTGGCGTTGAAGGCACAGGTGGAGCCGAGCGTAGACTGGGTGTCGGACTAGAGACGCCGTTCTTGGCGAGTCTTTGCTGTTGTTCCCGTGGCAATGTGGCACTCCGCAATGGACGAGTCTCGTGCTTTATGTGAATGCGAGCCAAGTCGCTTTCGACCAGAAGCGGATGACTTATTGTCCGTATCACAGTGGGCGTCGGTGTTTTAACACTTTTCCCACCATCAACCGTATCCAAATTCTCCGTTGAGACGGCTTGATAATGAGATTTATTATCCAATTGTGATTCGGGATCCTCTTGGGTTTTCTTTAGTTTATGCCACATTTTAACATCGCAAACTTTCAACTTCATGTAGATGAAGATGACAATGCGATAGAAGGTAACGTAGCCAGCGAGTAGGCAGAGCGCAAATGTTGCATGATCCGAAAACGATTGAAACGGTATATTGAGATCCCAGCGTATCCAGTTTTGGGTTTTACAATATTGATAGATGGCTGGCGTTATGACCATCCAATAAAATAGAAGTGTAAACAGTTCGATAATCCTTTTCTGAAACATTTTCGTCGTTATTTTGTTTCGCGAATGTCGCGCGCGCCCGTTGTGGTTGGCTGTAAGTGTCGTGAGTCAATGATGTGCACAGCGCGCAGAGTATATATAAAATATCGCAAAGCAGCTATGTCAATGCAGCCAGTTCTCAGACAGACAACGCTCAAAGTACAAGAGCACGAAGCGAGCTTGAATAATCAGCGAAGAAAGAGAGCCGAGTATTGAGACTGACTCAAACTCACTCTTTGTAATTCCAAGCAGGGGACAGTACGAGTTTAGTATGTTTGTTTTTTATCGGTATCAGTTTTGAATACCCGATTATATATAGCTCTTGGTTATCTGACGATGTCAATACTAGGAATACAAGCATTATTTCTCGGAACTGGTTTCTCGGGTCTCCCCAGTGTGACAGGTGGCAAATGCATTCAAAAACACGTTGACTGACAAATTGTAACGTGTTTTTTTCTGAGAGATCGAAGACTCTAGCATTTTTTTTTTTTTACATGTATTTTGACTACGTTTCCACTGTTTACTGACGCAGATAGTTCATTTCGACGCATTGGGCTTTGGGTTTCAGTTCGATGCGGTTCGATTTGCTCTTTTTGTTTGTTTGAGCGAAATTTTTGAACTTGGGTGAGGATTTTTGAAATCATTCAATATGAATCACAGGTGTTTAAATAATTTATTTGGTGATTTAAGCACCTGTACTGAATTGCGTTTATTATAAAATGCTTTTGGCATGATTTCATACCGAGACGCAAGACCTAAATAAAGAAAGGTTAACAAAGAAGAAGGTGAAAGAGATCGTCTGGATAGTTTCGAAATATGATGATGATGATGAACCAACTGCAACACTTCCTCTCGCTGTCTCTGTCTGGAATTCCAATTTCATTTTATTTCACAGATCATCTAGATTTTACCTCACACATGTGAAGAAGAAGAGTGCCGATGAACGAGACATTTCATCTATCATAGTTTCATCATATGATGAATTTCTTTGAGTGCTTTCTCTGTTTCTTTTTCTCGCTCTCTCCATCTCTCTTTCTTTATTTTCTCGCTCTCTCTCTCTCTCCTTTCTTCGCTATTTGTCTTCCTCTTTTATTCCACTCAATCTTCACTCAAAAAGTCTCTCAAAAGTTGCTCTCGCTCATTCTATTTTTAAGCAATTACATTATAATCGTCTTTCGTCGAGTATCTAGTCACTGTTTACTAAGTTTCATCAAGTTACAAAAAAAAAAAAAAACGTGAATGAGTTTCCAAGGCTCGCTCTGATCGTATGAAAAAAAAAAATTAATTAGCACATTAATGAACCACGAGCGTTCACCTGAGTTCCCCTAGCACGCGCCAAATGCTAATTGGACTCGGTTAGCTTATACTTATAGTAGACCCAACTAATGGAGGCTTGTTACGCCTTGTTCTCGACTTGCCCTACACCTGCCCCAGTTCCATTTCCAGTTCCAATTCCAGTTTGGATTCTTTATGAATGGACCGCAACACGTTCGACGGTAGAATGTGTACTCTAATCATATGCACACAGAAAATCACATAACTCAGCTACTCATATTATCGGCTCTATCTCTAACTATCTACATATATTTATATACCTCTCGTTCTATCTCTCTCAATATCTTTATATAAGTATTTTAAAAGAATTCTCTTAGCTATGTTCGTACTTGACATGCATTTACTATATCTTAACTAATTATCACTTGAAAGTCATACATTAGTCATTATTATCATGTACTACAGCTATTCTCACATATGTAGTCAGTTCAAATTGTTCATCTTCTTTGTCTTGCTGTTGATTTTTTTCTTCATTTAATTCTCTCGAATTTCGATTTGATTTTCGCACTTTTAGAGATTTCTTTGGCCAGACATTAAGTCGCAAGCTTTCTAAGTTATATTCTATAAGAGAAATAAATATATATTTTCCTTTATGTTTTCTGTGAAGGCAAAATGAAATACAACAAAACTTCCCACTGCGCTTTGACAAATACAAAAAAAAAAAAAGTATATATATGTATATTTTTTCTTAAGTAAAATCATAAAGAAAATGTCATTGAAAACTGAAGCTTGTATGTATACTGAAAAGTAAAAAAAAAGTTGCAAACCAACCAAATTTAAGTAAAAAAAAAAAACAAAAACGAAAATTGTATTAGTATTACAATTATTTATTTTTAATTTTCGAACATGTACAAAAAAAAAAACGTTATGAACTAGTTTTTTTTTTCTAACTTCCCATTTCTTTTGTTTCTATTCTCTTGAAGACCACAAAAACAACAAATTAAAATAATTCAAAAGTCAACGGAATGATTGCATTTCTATAGCAAAGCAACAACTGTGGCTTGTGCCTGCTGTTCACACCTGAAGAATCCAGTTGTATGCACCTATCTCCCATTTACCATATATACTAACTTTTGTATATAACAAAAAAAAAACCAAAAATAATTGAAAACTTCCTATAAAAAGTGTTTGCTGCACTGTTGAAATTTCGTTTGATTTCTTGCACCTTTGTATAAAACCCTCTTTGTGCTTATATCGATCAAAACGCAGAGACTTATCCCCTCACTATCACTTAACTCAAGTTCGAAAGGGATGATCTTTGTGAAACTTGAGAGTGTCTGTCGATAAATACGCATACGAGTGCAGTATGCAAGCTAAATGTAGAATCCCGATGACGCATTGTGGTCCGTTAGCCATTGTACTATGATAATCGTCTATGTTCTATGTTGTGGTATATTTTTTAAATAAATATATATTATTTTTAATGGTTTCTTTTTTGTTTTTTTTTTTTATGATTTCTCGGAATATTGGCTACAATTAACTGCACTTAATTCGGTTTTTTTCGATTAGATCTTAAGCGATACAACAGCTGAAACAACAACAACAAAAACAACTACAACTACAAATACATACAACAACTACAACAACAATGCTCAACTCAACACTCAACTGTAAATTTATACAAATTGCAATAATAAACTTTTCTTCTTCTTCTTTTCACCTTTTTCTCAACCAAATGCTTACCATTCAAAAAAAAAAAAAAAAAAAAACAAAATCAAAATCAAAATATGTATTTTCAAAAATCTATACACACTGCTCTAAACTCTGAACCATACCGTTAACCGCTAACCGTAATCGCTAACCGTATCCGTAACCGTTACCGTAACCGTACCACCCGTCCATCGTTCTTCCTTCACTTCAGGGTAATGCGGCGAATTCATCGGAAACATCAATGGCCACACAGCCGGGCGGCTCGGTGACATCCCGAGCGGCCAGTGAGACCCGTTCGGGTCCGGCCGGCTCGAGCCAAGCGGGCGCTACAGGTAATAGCAGTGGTGGGACCGCTGGTAGTACACAGACCGGTGCAAAATTCCGTCATGGCCTATTACAGCTAATGATACACACGATAGATCCACTACACGATGGTAAGTTCGTTGAGTTGTCACAGTGTGTTTTGCACGAAGTCAAGTCAAGCCAAAAACAAAAAAAAAAAAAAATGAGATCAATATGAAAATAACTGTTCCACTCCCGATCCCTTCCCATGAAAATCCCTTTCAAAACCTCAAGGAGCTAACCGATTTCAAGCCAAACAATAATCCACTTCCAATTCCAAACGCAAAACAAAAGCAAAGAAACATAATACCATAAACTACTTACTATACTATACCTTAAAAGCAAAAAAAAAAAACAAAGAAAAGTGCGGCATGCCGAAACTTAAATACCCTTGCATATCGTTTGTATCATAGCTTGTAACTACAGTAGTCCGATGTTTAAAACAATTAGAAAACGAAAAAAAAAAAAAAAAAACAATTTAAATTTAAAAAATAAAATTAATTTATCTGATACATAAAGTAACTGCTGGATTAGTCGTAAAATCTTAACAAAGAACAGTCAAGTAGATAACTATTTGACAATACTGTTTGCAAGGGTATCTAAAATATATATTCATATATATAATAATTATATCTATACATTTTGTGTTCAATTTTTAAAGTCTGTGTATATTCTGTGTTCCTTCTAATTGGATGTTTGACTTGCTAGCAAGAAAAGTTGCTTACTCTTTACTACTTACTCTTACTTAACTTACGCTTATACTATATCATTTTATTTGTTCGTTGCTTTATTACCGTCATTCTCCCACTCTCTCTCACTCTCTTTTTCCTTCTCATTCATTCGTTTGTTTGTTTATTTATTTAGTTGGCCCTTTTTTTATACCTGACCTTGAGGCCACTTATCTAATTACCAGGGCCAGCAAGACCAGACGGAGCGTCGTCTGGTCTCGACTCTACGCTTTACAACCAATTCCCATTTTCCCCCCATTTTCCAGTTAACTGCCGCCAGTCCTTGTCACAATGTCAGGTTAGGTCTAACCCCTGTCCCCAAACTTTTGCTGGCACTTCGGGGCACGTATTCGCTGGCCCGTCTTTCTAATAGAGCACCGGACGTGCTGCATTGATTTATTATGTATTAGGCACATAGCTGACTGGGTATGATTAGCTATAGCTTTAGCTACAGCTAGGTAGGTAGGTAGGCTGGGGTCTGGGTCTATGGGTATTAATATGTATGGGGCTGGCAGGCGAGCGGGCAGACCAGAGCGTTGCCCCGGCAATGGCCCACAGACCAAGACAAAGCTGAACAAAAACTTCAACTGAAACTGGTGCCATGTCGACATTGGGGCGTTTACCAAGGTTTACGAGTGCAAAGTGTTAGAATTCTTTTAATTTCTTTTACTCTTTTTAATTGCCGGCGGGCATTGCGAGCAGGGGAACTTATCATAGAAATCTTAAACAAACTTTGGCAAAACAATGATTTAGTTAACCTTTTAGTTTGAAAGTTCTTTGTGAGATTTTTAAAGCTTTTAAAGAAATTTATAAAGAATTTAAGTAGGAAAATTACTCTTAAAGGTTGCAATAGTTTTAAGGATGGGAATTTTGACGACATAAAGTTGCAAATAGGTTTAAATTAGTTGAGCTTTAAGTAAAGCATATTGGGTAGAGTTAAGTAAAGGGTCTTATCCTTTAAACCATCATATCACTATCTCTATCTTGATTTATTCACATTTTTCTTGATTTTCTTAAAGCTTTGGCATTTCTTGAGTTGTGCTCTCGCTATATATTGTTTGGCTTGTTCAAATTGAAATTTTCTTTTGCGTTAAATGAAAATAAAACAAAAAACACAAGAAAAAGAACCAGAAAAAAAAAAACAAGTAACGAAAATATTTTATGTTGTTCAATGTCAGTTTGGAGTTACATTTATATACAATATACATATGCGTTATATATACTATATCTAACAAACTATCAAATGCAGTAATCTCTCTCTATATATATATATATACATATCTTTGTTATACAACAAACTTGTATATAGCGCAGACATTCCTAGAATGCTCAGCGCAGTTTAGTGACATTAAATACGAATAGTTATGTGTACATTTACGCATACATACATACATGCCTACATACTCAGCGTATGAATATCTGTATCTGTATCTTTAAGAATCGTTTTGTTGTTTTCGTTCAATCGCTTCGCTCGTGGAGTTTGTTTGTTTTTTTTGCGTTTTTTGCGCTTTTTGGCGCGTGACAATAAAACGAATAGTTTATATTGTACATATCTTATGAACGGTATATATACAATAGATCATTATATATACACAGATATCTTTATAAATAATGTGTGCGTTTATTGTTGTATGTGTTAATTGTAATTACTTAGCAACTAGTACAATTGGCTTTAAAAATGCTGTTCGAAATTGGCCTGGGCTACATGAGAGATACTGAATTGTACTTAATAGCTGCTAGTTGTTAGCGAGGTGCCTGCATGTATCAAGTTGACACTGACTAGTCGAGCGGGTTGTCTCTCTAGCTGTTTATTTCTTTTCTTTTCTTTTTGCATAGGTATGAGCGTTTTTATCTTTCAACATCTATTCATATTTATATCTATCGTTGGAATGTTTACCACAATGTTTTCAAATGTGATTTAGATGGGATGAGCCTATTGGCGGAACATTGAAATAGCTAATGCAGTAAATACCTTAACCTTTGCAGGTATACTGAATATGGTCACTTTATTAAATGGTATGGTCACTCACTATATGGTCATCCTAGTCTGCATTTCAATGTTCTGCCTGAGCTCTCAATCCCAATTTATGCCTAGTTCGCTAGCATCATTCGTTTAAAGTTGAAACCAATTGCATAACACTCGGCTAAGTATCTGTATCTATACTATCGGAACCATATTTAACTGTAAGCTAGGTCTTAAACTATGTATCTTTACTATACTTACTATATATACCTTGAATATGAACACATATGTATATGTATATACGAAATGCTAGTGCCTTATGTGGGGTCCAAAACTAGTCAGTCAGTTGACGCCCGCTAGACGTACCACTTCATGCCACATTGATAACAACAATTAAATTACAACAAAAATTGAAACAAATAAAAATTAAACAATTACCCGTCCGTTTCCCCCTTGAAATGAAAAATATAATATTAATTCGCATTCGCTATATCCCAAAATTTTAATCTAACCAACTCGATTTAAATCAGTCCAAGCTCCTAGTGCAAAACACAAGTTCGCTGTCACACTCAAAAACAAAAAAAAAACTTAAAAACAATTTAGACCAAAAATCCATGAGACTCTGACACGGTAAATATTTGTAGTGTATTAGACTAGCTATTATAACTACTTACTTAGTCATAGCCGTAGTACTAGCAAAGCCCTGCCCGAGCTTACTACAACCCCCACCCCAACCCCCAAAAACAGAAATTTATAATCACTCATGTGCGCCCCCCAACTATGCTTCAGTTCTTGTCTGTCTACCCGCTCATCCGCTCTCGTCTATGCCTTCTACTAGTCTAGTCTCTAACCTTCTATAGCTAATACTCGTACTACTCTATTACTACTACTACTACTACTGCTAATACTACAACTACTACTACTTATACTACTATATAGTCTCCAATCTCCAAAATGCTATTTCGCAACTGACATCAACATTTTGTATAAAATATTTTCAATATACTCGTCTAAACTATACCCAAAGGGCATTTAGCTAATCTAATTTGCTTGTAAATTAACAAAGTCAGTGAAAACTGAAATGAGAAACAAAATAGAAAACAAAAAAAAAAAAAAAAAAAAACAAAAGAATATATTTAACTGGGTTAATTCGTTTTCTTCTCATTTTTAATCGATGCAATTTTATTCTTTCTTTCTTCTTCTTTTTTTCGTTTATGTTTTCAAAAATAATAAACACTTGGATTTTGCGTTCAAAACTCAATTCGTTGTGTGCAAAAATGAAACTGAATAAAACCAACAACCAACAAAAAACACCGCCTACTACTCTACTCTACTCTACTCTACAACAACAACAACTACTACTTCTACTACCACACACACCAATCAAATAAAAAATAAATACACTACCACTACTACTACTACTACTACACACACACACCTGTGTATGCAATGAAAACACTGCATTTTTATCGAACACCCCCCAAAAAAACCACACACAATTACAATGACAAAGATGATGTTCCAGGCAAAGTGGACGAGAAGGCAACCCAGCTGCATGCCATTGCCTCGCTTAAAGTGCTGCTGGATGCTACGAAACCGCAACGGGGTGGCGCCACCACCTCAGCGGCCAATCACGTTAAGATTAATCTCAAGGAGACCACCTTGGCCGATCGTCCAAACGGCAATATCGATACAACGCTCGATTCGGTAAGTTGAACCCTTGTGCCGATTTGATGTGATATCTACATAAATATTATATATTTACCTATATATATATACGTATAATCTATATATGCTATTTCAGTTTGATCAATCAAATGTGCTAATGAAATAATGCTCATGATTTTTAGGCATGATTTATGTTCATTTCCTTAAATGGTTTCTTTATCGTAATGTTTCATTTCGATTTGTTTCGACAACAATTGAATTTTAAACTATGTCACACACAATGCGCTGCATTCTTCATACAAAAAAAAAACAAAAAAACAATATTCAAAAAATCGCAGACGAATATCGTAAATTTGAATCGTAAAAAGCGAATATCGTAAATTTGGTTTTCGTCAATCCCTGTACGCCGTCTAGATACCGTAAATTATAATGTGTAAATTACCGTAAATAAACTATAATTTTTTTCTCGTTATTATCATTTGTTCCGTTATTGTTATCGTCAAGTTGAAGTTTAGAGAACAAGGTTCAAGCGCGTTATGAAAAACGTTTTTAGATATATTTTGAAATTTTTATAGCTCTTGGCATGTTTCCTCTACATTGCTAATTGATTGATTGATAGATTGGTTAACTGATTGATGCGTTTGGACTGAATCTAAACAACTCGTAAAACCCATTTCCAGACACGTATGTTTTCAATGTAAACCCCAAATATTTATGTGTGTTCCTTTATGTGTTTTCATCTGTTTGTTCTTTTTTGACGGTTCCCCCAAACTCAACTTTCAATGTGTGTAGAATGAGAATTTCTCCCAAAAATCGAAAATGAAAAAACAAAAAATAAAAATAAATTTGAAACTACAAATGCGGTCTGTGTATTTATGCAACGTTTCTGTGTGACTTTTTTGAATTTTTGTGTTTTCTTTTAACTAAAACAAACGAAATTTTTTTTATGAAAATAACTTTCCATACAACTTTCCACCCCACATACTACTACTACACTCACTCCTCGAATATTATTCACCAAACCTTTGTTGTGTATGTTTACTTATAACCTTCAATGTTATACTCTATCGCGAACCATGTCCACCATTCCACATTCATTTCTCTCTCAGACTCTTTCTGTCTCTCTATCTGTCTCTCTGTCTGTCTCTCTGTGTGCGTGAGTGTATTCTCTGTGTCTTGACCTATAACCCCCCCCTTCCCCGAAATATAAAACAAAAACAATACCAAACACCAAGTAAAAGCAAAAAGAGCTAATTCGGAATTGAGAAATACAACATTTGCTTTGTATCTTAAAGGAATGATGACTACTCGCATTTAATAATACCTAATGCTAGATAATTATCACAATACTCGTGCTACTCGTATGTTAAGCCATACTCATGTTGTTGTTTTTTTTTTTTTTGTGCTGTTTTTCCTCATTTGATTTTCATTTTTCATTCATCTTTTCGCTGCTGCTCGATGAAGTCATTCGCAAATTTGCATTGTAGCTGCCACGCGCCGCGCCATTAAATCTGCTACGCTATGCAATCGCCCTCAAACCAACCACGCCCATTACACCCACCACACCCATCCACACCCACCGATTACACCACATCTCATTTCTCTCTCTCTCTATCTCTCTCTCTCTCTCTCTTACTCTTACTCTCTGTGTGTATCGTAAGACTTGTTATTGTTGGCATTTCAAATGCATAGGCGCAAGCACTCGACCTAGCAGCTACTCATTTGTTTATTATGCTTTACAATTTTCTGTTTTGTTTTGGTTTTGGTTTTGTTTTTGATTTGTGGAAAAGACGACAAAGCAAAATAGATGACAAACAAAATTTAAAGTAAACTCAAAAGCCATTCAATGCCTATTCAACATTCGATTTGAATTCGGAACACAGTCGACACTGAACCAAACGCATAATTTAAAAATATACATATTTCCGAGTTGGGCCTGAGTCACGATAAAATCGAAATCGAAAAGAACAAAAAATACAAAATATATCAGCTCCTCTTCTGCTCTACAATTTTCCTACACTCAAGATCTGTAATTGTGTTCGATTCCCGTTATATGTGTTTGTTATGTAACAACCCCAACAAGAAAATCCCCACACAAAAACGAACTCTACTCCCCCAATCTCTATCTCTATCTATCTATCTATCTCTCTCTCTCTCTATAATTCTATCTATCTGAAGTTTGGTTTATTAATCAAGTATTATTTCAAATATCTGAAACAAAAATCTCTTGAGCAAACAAAAGGCAACAAATTACAATAAACATTTAATTTACTTAAGAAAATTTACAAAACCGAATCTAAACTTAAATTCAATTCTTATCAAAAGCCATCGTTAAGTGGTCGACGTCCTAGCTGGATTGAGCAGAGGGTCAAAATTCAGACACGCAAATTTAGCATCAAAGTTAGTTTCATAAACAATTTTTATTGCTCTCTCTCTCTCTCTCTCTATCTCTCTGTCTCTCTCTCTCTATCTTTCATTTCTCTTTATATATTGCATATAAATTTTATTATTATAATTTTTTTATTATTCAAAATATCGTAAAAATTAATACTTGTATCTTTGCTGTGTGTGCTGCAAGCGGCGTCGTCAGCTTAAACAACAACAACAACAAAAACAACAGCATTCTAGCTGATACTGACGATACTGACGCTCCTGTGCAGTGGAATGCGAAGGCGATGGTGAAGGCGAAGGCAATGACAATGATATGGGGAGGGGAAAACTGACTGGGGACTGTGACTTGGTATAGGCAATGGGTTCTACGGCATACAAAATGCCAAATATCTTAAAGATGAGGCAATCGACATTATAATTTGCATATACTGTGTACTACATTTGAGTTGTATAATTATTGCATATATCCGTGACTATACATTTACGGTCATACAGTGTAATGTAGGTGGGGTTACCTTAGGTACAGCGTCATCTGTGAATGAAGTAATGAAATATGAAATTGTCTTCAATAATCAGGCTACTTTCTACGGCATTTGAATATCGTTTATGGGTATTAGGTTAGCTGAATGAACTAATAAAATTAGTCATACTAGAACAATCATATTCGGAGTGAATATCGTAAATGAGCACAGAACTATATAGAGCTGTAATAATCAGCGTTAATAATCAGTTTACTCTCTACGATATTTGAATATCGTTTATGTATTTTATGTTAGATGAAAGGAGATATACTTTATACATTTTCTATATTCGATGAAGTTATTTGAAGTTAATATCGTAAGTGCTGTACTGCAAGACAACTTATTAACTCCAAGATAAAAACCCCTTTTAGAAAGTAATTATAATTAATAATAATTAGTAATTAATTATTATTATTGAATTATTTTTAATCCTATTGTATGTCGATTAAAGAATAGTAATCAAAATACCAAGAATACTTAGAAACTCATGCAGCATGCTGGCAGCCCAGTCATTGGAACAATCCATGAGTATTTCCGTAAACACAAGTGCTGTGACTCATTAGAAACATAATATTCAATAATGCTTGAATTGACGTCATTGCTCCGCACCGCACAGGAGCGTAATCTGAAACCGCCTGCCGCCACTAGCAAAGAGAATAGGATAAGAACTTGTACTTTGCTTTTTGCAAATTCTATTAAACCGTAAAGAGTACTCACTCGCATTGCTTTAGTGGCGCTTTCAGAATTTCTACAATAGTACTTATCGAACGTAGCGTAACAATAATCACTCTAGCGATATAGTATTTTTATTATCAAATCATCTATGTAATCAACTTGTATTTCAATTTAACATATTTTACTTTCTATTTTCGCTACACCTTACGATCGAATTTAGTTGGGGCTGTGCTCATGCGCATCCCTTGTGTATGTGTGTGCGTGTGTAGCCTGCCTGCAAAGAAAGAAAGACACAAACTATCGTAAAAAAAAAATAATAATCAGAGCATGCCTAAGACTAAGACTAAGAAGCTGATCTCAAATCTGAAATAATCTCTGCACGTTACTAAAACTCTCGTATAGCACCCTCAGTAATTGTTCTCTCTTAAATATAGAAAGTAAGTGCATAATCGTTTCAATGTTTCCTTTACGTTTTGTTGTAAACCACTCGATACTACGCTATATATACTATGTTTACTCTGACCACACCTTACTCGTATTACTTCTCGCACCGACTATTAGAGCTCTAAAGCGCCTGTCTGTGAGTGCGTCTCTCTCTCTCTCTCTCTATCTCAAAAACTTTTTCAAAATCAAAGAGAACTTTTGATATCTGATAATAAATATATCATAATAGCCCAAACGAGAAAACATTTCATACAACGATTCATAGACTCATCAGACAAACTTTATAAATATATATACTTATATACTGAACGTACATACATTAATACATATATTACGATATATATTCTATACATATCTTATAACTTAAGTCAACATCTATTGTATAAACAAACAAGAAACAAAATCAAAAAGAAAAAAAAAACAGATAAAGCACTGCACAATTTTTGTCTTTAACATGAAATATAATATGAATTACGTATGTTGTATATACTATATGCTCATTCGCAAATAAAAGGCGCCTGAAATCGAGGACGAACCGGAGCCCCTTAGCATGGCCTGGCCGGATACGGCGCGCAAGCGACTCACCTACGTCCTGGTCGCCCCCCTTCTGGTGCCCATGTGGCTAACGTTGCCCGATACGCGCACTCCGCGTGGCAAACGCTTCTTTCCGGTCACCTTTATAGGATCCATTGTCTGGATAGCTGCCTTCTCCTACCTGATGGTCTGGTGGGCCAACGTTGCTGGCGACACAGCCCGCATACCCCCCGAGGTAGGTCAGCAATTGGTCAAACTACAATATAAAGTTCAGGCCATGTAAATATGTATAGTAGCATAGGTGTACCATTACTTGTGTGGACCTTGTAATTAAACTCTGCATATCTTTCTCTGTCAGGTTATGGGTCTTACCTTCCTGGCGGCAGGCACATCCATTCCGGATTTGATAACCTCGGTGATTGTGGCACGCAAGGGCTTCGGCGACATGGCTGTCTCCAGTTCCGTGGGCAGTAACATCTTCGACGTGACTGTCGGGTAAGTGTTGAACAGAATCGATATCCAATATACGATATCGTTCAATATCGAACTTATGCTAATTATATTGATTATATGCAGCTTGCCGATACCCTGGCTGTTATACGGGATTATCTACGATGCGCCCGTTGAAGTGAACTCGGTGGGCATGGTCTGTTCCATAACCATTTTGTTTATGATGCTTGTATTTGTGGTGCTTTCAATTGCCTGCTTCCGCTGGCGCATGAACAAGGGGTTGGGCTTTACCATGTTTCTATTGTACTTTGTCTTTGTTGCTGTATCGCTGATGTTCGAATATGATTTGATCACTTGCCCTGTGTAAAAGGCGTACAGCAGAAAGACAAAGGTTAAATACACCAAGATCTGAGAAAAGACAAAAGAAATGAAACGCATAAATAAATCGAAATGATATGCAAGGCAAAACAAGATGAGACGAGAGAAAAAGCGCAAAAACCAATTAGCTAAATTTATATACAAACAAATTAATGAATTAATTAATAATAAATAAACAATATAAAAAGAAAACACACACAAAACAAATGGACTAAGCTAACTAATCGAATTGTTAAACAAACGCATAAATCACAACACACAAAAAACACACAAGCTAAAGCAAAACCAACAAGAACAAGAACAACAACAAGTTAATGAAACGAGTTAGTTAGTGCTACGTGCAGCGTTTTTCCTTTTACGATAAAGATATGAAGATGAAGACATTTACTTTAAATGTTTAGCCGCAGCTTTTTAAGCAAGTAAACAAAATATATCGAAAACGAAATGAAACTTATTCAAAAAAAAGCAAACACATAAACTCTCTATCCTCTCTCTACTCGACTACTATAAACCTTACTATCTTATTCATTGATTACCTACTTACTAATTAGACGAAAGCAAAGCAAAGCAAAGCAAAGCAAAACCAAAACCAAAACTTTGAAAATGGCTTCCCAACCAATTACTTTACTTACTTAACGTTTGGGTTCTCTTTCCAACAATTATTATACTAAATCTATTATGGCACCAAGCACCTTATACTATGTATATCGAGAGCTAGTTGTGGTTTAGCCATTCGCGAATTCGAAACGATAACTTGACACTCTCAACAACTCTTTGATTTCGCCTGCTCTACTAAATTGTTGCAGCAAGAGAATAAAAACAAAACCCTGTCGAAAAGCTTTATGCCAGAGCCTAAATCAGTCTAGTTTTACGAAAATTACACGAAACCCTTAAACTAAATAACAAAAAAAAAAACAAAAAACTTATATACCACATGCACACACAAACACACACACACACACACACTTACATCGCATATATATACTCTAACTTATATTGACCTATATTGATTAAGTGATAATTTGCGTACTTATTAAACCACAAGAAAAAAAAAACCAAAAATCCAAATAAAAACTTTCAAGTAAGTTACAACAACCAAAAAAACTATACTCAAAAACCAAAAAACACAAAAAAAAAACATAAGAAATTTGAAAAATACTAGGAATACTACTTTATAAACGTTTTGCTAAGCATTTGCCAGACATAATAATAATTTTAAACATGACTCGCTCGATCGAATCTTTACTCCTAACTTGTTACCATTACCACTGTATTATTATATTATGATTATGATTATTATGATTGCAACTTATGATTCTTGTTGGCATGTACAAGGTGCAGTTATTATTCG
The DNA here is from genome assembly GCA_018904035.1 of Zaprionus ornatus. Classification (NCBI taxonomy): domain Eukaryota; kingdom Metazoa; phylum Arthropoda; class Insecta; order Diptera; family Drosophilidae; genus Zaprionus; species Zaprionus ornatus. The sequence goes on along the minus strand of JAEIFZ010000002.1, from coordinate 18,712,489 downwards.
ATTTAAATCTAAATTTTAAATTTAAACAATGTTTATGATAGACTAATGAACTCGAGTAAACCCCTAAAACCAAAACAATTATTTCATATACTTTTTGCTTTACGAAACCCCTAAAAATAAATTCATATATATATATATATATATATTTAATTATATATGAGCATATATATATACGATATATCTAAAAAGCAAAAGATATTTAAACAAGCGAAAAACCAAACAATACTTGCTCTCTTTATTTAGAAGTACGTAACATTTTTCTAAACTAAACTTAACTAAATCCAAAACTAAAACTATAAACGAAACTTAAACCGCAAATCGTAAAATCGTAAAATCGTAACAAGAGGCCGCAAGCGATGAACTTGAAAACTTGAAAACTTGACATAATGCGCAATACTTACATAACATATATACAGTCTTATATACAATATATATACACACATATATATTTTATATATAAACGACATAAAGCATATAAACATATATACTATATATGCAACTATAACTTAAGTAGGCAATATATCTAAGAAGATATTTCCAGAAACGTTTGCAAATGGCTCGCCAATTGAAGTTGAGAAAGCACGAAAACAGCAAATTGAAACTTGCAGAATAACTACAAAAATAATACTTAAAAAATGAAAAAAAAACAACAGACACTCACTTACACAAATACAGATACAGATACAGACACAGATACACTAACACAGACGAAGAAGTACACAGAAAAGAGAAAGCAATAATTTTTACAACAAATCGAGAGGGCGATTACATTTAAACGACAACTAGTGGCAGTGACATAACCTTATATATACAAGCATACCTTTATATACATATTACTATATATTATATATAGACCATAACAAGATTCAAAACTGTATATTAAAGCACGGCCAATTTGCAAGAGAAGGCGACAAGAGCTCTAGCACACAGTCTAGTCGAAGTCATCGGAAATACTTAGATAAACATACCTTAAACACTGGCATATAAAGATCAAATGTATACCCTTTCTTATTGTAAGTGAAGGGTATTTCAGTATCTGCTCTTACACCCCATGGGTGTATGTAGTGCATGAGAATTGCACTCATAAATTAATTGCGGTCAAAGATATGAGATTAGAACTACAACAACAGCTACAACTGCAGAAACGAACCGAGAACACCAAAATACTAGAAACAAAAATACCGAAAAACTAGTGAAACCCAAAAACTACATTGTATAATAATACCACGAGGCATAAATTAAGTACGTCACGCTAGCTACCGTGTTTGGCATACGCTCTATAGACCTCCCACTACGTCGAACGGCACTTAAACAATACTTAAAACCGGCAGAATTTGAACTAATATGGCCAAAATAGGAACATGAGCGACACTAAGAGAAAGCAATTTAACATGTTTTTTTATTATGGGAATTTTCGCTTAGCTGTTATTCAAATTAATAACAAATCGTAAGAGTGTCATAACAGGCAGCTTAGCTAGTATTTAAAATACTTCCTAAAAATGTTTGGACTTCAATTGGAGACAAAGGCGATTGCAAAGAAAAGATTATGATCGAATGATATTAAGAAATATAAATCCGACTATCCTTTCCTAGTTATTTCCTTTTGAACATCTTCTCACAGCCTACGATCTCCCGAATACTTTCTTTTCTTCTATTCCTTTACTTCATTTTCAACCTCATTCAATGACTTTCTACTTTCGCTTCTTGCTCTCTCGTCTCGCTTAAGTTCAGTCTCATCTAGCCACGACCATAAAGGACTCTCACTGTACTAAGCTTTTCGACTCGAATGATGACTCGCATCGAAGCAGATGCAAGAACAGAAAAGTGACTTGACAGAGATAACTTCCAAAACTAGAAGCAACTTAAAATTAAACATCAACTTTTATACAAGCTGTATATGGTTATAACTTAACAATAATCTTCCAAATTAACTTTAAACAAACAAAACAAAACAAAATACGAAAACAATTGCATACGAGAACATACCTATATAATACTTATATATACGAACATTATATATAAACTATACTAACATACTAAAATGAAACAAAACGTAAACACTTACATATTTAGAAGACATGACACCCAGCACATAATTGAACACACACTCACACACATACATACATAAATGCATGCATACACCCCCACATCCACACACCCAATCACTGAAAACATATCGCGCCCAATTTTCTCTATACGAAGTACTACGAGAGAGTACAAACCTTATGTAGAAGTAACTACTATATGCTACAGAATATTCCCAAGAATAAGCATCAACTAACTTATGAAATTTATGAAATTGTTAATCGACTTCTAGTGTTGATACATACTAACATACTACTATATTGTTTCGAGGCACTTCCTTCCGAAAACTACCCACTCTGCCCTTTTTCAAAACTCTGTAGACCGCAATACAATGCGTTAAGCGTCTGTTAATATTAACAATACATTCGAGAAGAACTATAAATCAAAAGATACCGGCAGCCAACAGATCAGATCAAAATCATGTGATCATCTATCATATCATACTTCATACTACATAAAGAGAATCAATCAGGTCTCCACAAGCTCAGTCTCTGTCTCAGCCTCAACTAACCCTATCCTAACTCAAAAACGCACACACACACGTCAAGTGGTCGTAGAAGTCTCGCTTTAAAGCAAGTTATATAAGATTATATATATACAACAAATATATATATATATATACTATAATATATATATATATATATACATATATATATATGAGAAATTGTTATGGTTATAGATTTTTAACAAGTTGAATAATTGCGTAAAAGTAAAAACAAAAAACATATATCAAAGGAAAACGAAAAAAAATTGTTGAGAAATTAGAGAAAATGTTCATGACATGCAAATGCAAATGAAAATCGTAACAGAGGCAAGAAATAATAATATTAATAATGATGAAACAAAAGATTAACAACAAATACAGTATATACTTTATGAAATATTTAACTTACAAATAAAAAGTCATTGTTTGAAATTAAAGTAAACAAAAGCAAAAACTGAAAACACAAAAAAAGAAAAAAATACTATCACACGTTTTCTATTCTTGTGTCTGCTAATTTTATTCCCGACCAAAATTCATTGAAATTATAGCCTCGACTCTCGTAAGTATAATCCAACTTTATTCTTTTTCTATTTAATTATTTATTTCAACTATTCTGAATCTTAACAATTGGCAATACTATCTATCTATAGATTTCATATGAAATTAGCAAACACATACATACATACATCCACATTCATAACACATACCAAGCTCTCTATCCTCAACACATAAGCACAGACCACATATAGTCTATTTCTGGGCGCTACAAAACTGCTAAGTCTACTAGGAATTAAAAAACAAATTTAAACATACGAAACGAAGTAAACGAACACCAAAAACGATCGCATAAATCATTGATTTCAGCTTTAAATAACAAATACAGTTATCATAGAGAAATATATTCATATATAAATATATATATTGATTTTTATATATGTATAACTTATTGCGTGTGTACCCACAAATGAGAATTTCTTTGTTTAATAATCAGTTCTTTAAATACGTAACGCAGTATATGCAATACTTATATTCGAGAATATGTACTTATATATACACGTATATACATATATATATATATACATATAAACGTTTCAAGTTGCGTCCGTTGTATGATTAATAATAATACAAGCAAAAACAAATGCCGAAAACACGAAACAATAAAAATGCAGACAGAAACATGAGATGGGCGACTGTGAGTTGCCTAGCTGTCAGCTTTCTGTCATTGCAACGCAACACAACGATCGCATAGCAGTCAGTTGTCGTCTCAAACTTTACTTTGTGTTGTTTTTACGTAAGCAACGCTAACGATAACGAAAATGATCAACCAAAAAGAGTATCCAGTAAACAAAAAAGTAATAGTTAACATATTGGTAGACTAATTTAAAGTTTTTTATAGCGTTTTCAAATTTGTAAGTATATAACAACAACAACAACACCAACAACAAGAGCAATGCGTTTATTATTTTTAATAGGCAGGCAGACACCAGAGCAATTATCGGCCATAGATAGTACTTATCGATTTTTGGCAGTTTAGGAAACCAAAACAAGAAAATAACAAAAACATAACCGTCGTTTGTAATGGACAAAAACAATTCCTTACCCACCAGTAATTTTTGTGTTGTTGAGTTTAAAACGTTGTGCAAGTTTTACTTTATATTTACACACACTTACATAAATACAGACACATACACCGACACTTATACACATACATAGTTCTGTGTACTGAGCATGTGTGATTAGTGCAGACATAATTCAAATAGAGAAAAAGAGAGTATTATAATAGAAGAGAATTAATTTTAATAACTGATACGCTTTTAGCACATAAGATTGTACAAATAATTTACATAATATAATACAAAATGAAAATCAATGAGAAAAGAATCTGGCAGACGAAAAATTCAAAAATTTCAGTTGTACAAGAGATATTTATACATGTATTATTTCAAAATCGCTTCGCGTTGTATTTGTATTTTGTACGTCTTACCGGATACGGGATACGGGATACAGATATAATCCAGTTAACCGAAGTCAAACGAAGTGATGTTGCATTCATTGGATTTACATACCGGGGATCCCAGAATTTTGCTGAACAAAGTTTTCGGCTTTACTTTACACAACAGTTGCAAATAATACAGCGATGCTATAATACCGAATGTTATTTACTTTATAGAAGTACATATTATATGAAATACAAACATATATATAGTATATTAAATGGAAACATTTAGATTTTATACAAAAACGAGAAAACTTAATCACTTTTCCTCCATTCCCTAACCCAAACAGCACCCTCACATCAGAGATCAGAATTCAGAATCAAATAAATAGTCAATTTTCGATATGTGCATATGCGTATGCATAACCATATATGGCTGGCACACAATATAGATATATAAACGATACGAGTAACAATATTATGACAAATATACATACGAATAGCATTTGGGAAGAGTATAGAAAGGGCGCAAACGGAACGACACTTATGTAAATCAAAACGAAGCTACAAACATAGATACAATGTTAACTAGTTATTTAGGTGAAATATACAACAACAAGAACAAATCACACTCAGATACATTTGAATCATCACTGACACACACACACACACAAACGAGTACAATACAAACACACACATAACGAAGGCGAGCAAAATGGCAAACCGTTACATAACCAAGTTATAGAAGAGCCGCAGCAAACGAATATTGATAAACCAAAAATGGCCGTTTAATAAAACTTTTGTTATTAACAACAGAAAATTGTCAAACGAAATTGCAGTCAGCATGTTGCAAACCAAAAAAAAGAAAATACAACCAAACAACAAAATATAAAGTTAATGTTCAAAACTAACTAATATATAACGAATATTATATAAAACAACAAAACTTAGACTGTATGTTATTTTCTCAATACAATACCTACCTATAAAAAAACAATAAAACAGATTCAATAAAATGAGTTATCCAAAGGCAAAACAAATAGTTTCAATTTTAAAAACCTAACGGTTGCAAAGTAGTGTGACAGCACTCACGACAGTGCTACCCATTCTGCAATGTTACGACGTTCAACGTGAATGGCAAAAATGTGCGATAACTATGCCAATTATAATACTCGCGCAACAGGGTCACATTGTTCCCTTCCCACGCGACCAACAACACAAAAACGTGTGTTTTGGATACTGCGCGTGTTTTTCTGTAAAATAAAACTATTTAAAAACAGAGCAGCTGCCAAAGTCAGTTGTTTCAGTTCATTAAATAGTTCCACAATTCAATTGTCAACATGAGACGTCCCAAGAAGGTATGTGATATGTCAATATAAATTATTTGCAATTCGCAGGAATTGTGTGAGGTTATTTACCAAAGCAACAAACTAAATTGCGCTTTATTCGATACCGTTTACAGTACGAAGCCGGTGAGGCTACACAGTACATCAGTCGCCGTGCTGCGCTGCGTAAGCTTCAGCTTTCCCTCAATGACTTTCGCCGCCTATGCATCCTGAAGGGAGTCTACCCGCGTGAGCCCAAGCACAGGCGTCGTGCCCAGAAGGGTTCCTCTGAACTCAAGGTGTTGTATCACACTAAGGACATACGCTTTTTGCTGCACGAGCCCATTGTGTGGACCCTGCGTGACTACAAGGTGAATATATAAACAACGAATTTGAATTTTAATCATAAATCATACTTTATACCTTACCTTGTTGTCCCCTTAGATCTTCGCCAAGAAATCCGGACGCGATCGTGCTATCAAAGATTTTCGCAATCTGAAACGTCGCCTGGCTCTGTTTCCAGAGATAAAGCTGGATCACATTGTCAAAGAGCGGTATCCCACATTCATCGATGCCCTCAGGGATCTGGATGATTGCCTGACGCTTTTGTTCCTGTTCAGCACATTTCCCTCACTGCATTTGATACCACGCGAGCAGTCGAACCTTTGCCGTCGACTGACTATTGAATTTCTGCACTATATCATTGCCTCGAAGTCGCTGCGCAAGGTATTCATATCGATCAAGGGCTACTATTTCCAGGCAGAGATAAAGGGACAGAAAGTCACATGGATTGTGCCACATTATTACCCCTTCAAGCCACAATCGCGCCAAGAAGTCGATTTCAAGGTCATGTCCATATTTGTGGAATTCTATACCATTATGCTGGGCTTCACCAACTTCCGGCTGTTCCATAGCCTGAATTTGGCCTACCCGCCACAGTTCCCTAGCAATGTATTGCAGGATAGCGTGGACACATACGCAGACGAATCTAATTTCGTTTCCGATCGCATTGCTGCATTGAACTTTGAGCTGTTGCGCACTGACAAAATCCAGGAGGATGAAGTAGAGCCTGACATTGATATGGAACTGTTGGAACAGGATGGTGATTCAAAGCGCATTATCAAAATGAAACAGGACGCACAAGAAGTATCGCGACTGCGTACCCTCTTCAAGGGTCTGAAATTCTTCATCAACCGCGAAGTGCCACGCGAACCTCTTGTAATCATCATTCGCTCCTTTGGCGGTAAGGTCTCCTGGGATTCGTCCGTCTTTTCGGGCTCCACATATGAAGAGAACGATGAGACCATTACACATCAGATTGTGGACAGACCCAGCCTGAGTACACAATACATCTCCAGGGACTACATTCAGCCGCAGTGGGTGTTCGATTGTGTTAATCAGCGCCAATTGTTGCCCACAAACAAGTACTTCCTGGGTGAGAAGCTGCCCCCACATCTGTCGCCGTTTGTAGACGCCAAACGTGACTCTTACATACCGCCCGAAGAAAAGGCGCTGCTCGATCCCTCGCTGATTGAAACTCATGGTAAGAAAACATAAAAAGAGAACCCACTCTGACCTTTTAATAACATAACTACGTTTAGTTCAAAGTGATGACGAGTCCGAGGACGATGCGGAAGCCGAAAAGGAAGACGAAGTTGAGCAGGAGCTGATTGATCAGCAGTTGCAGCGCGCTTATCAACAGGAAACAGCCGAGTACAAGAAATACGGCGGACCAGATGGCGTCAATGAAGACGAAGAAGATGAGCTCACAGATGAGGAAGAGCTTGATAGTGATGATGATGACGATGAAGACGAAGAAGAAGATGAGGAGGAGGAGGAGGTCGACGTGAAGACAAAGAGATTGCAGGAAGAAGTATATAAACTACATAATTGTTTATAAACATTGATTTTATATGCTCTGTTCTTTTTCGCTTTATAGAAAGAAAAGATGTCTGTGCAGTCAGGCAAAGTTCATAAGGTGAACAAGAGGCAGCTACACAAGGCCGAGGTCGATGAGCATCGCCTGCAGGCACGTATGGTGAAGCCACGTCATCGCAATCTCTTCCGCAAACTGATACGTGACAAACAGGCCAAGGAGAAGGAGGAATGGCTGCTGCGCAAGAAGCGACGCGTCATCGATACCAACGACAAGGAGGCTAAGAAGACGGCAAAGCGAGAGGCGCGCAAGGCTGCAGCCGCTGCTGCTGCAGCTGCCTCCAGGCTAAGCTCCAAGTAAAAGGCTTTGCCACAAGCCGTGGTATTCCATTATCTGTGTCTTGACTCCTTAGACTTAGTTTGTACCTAAAGAAAATTATACACAACTGAAAACCAAACTCAGAAGTTTTACATACCTTAGCAGAAATAATAATACGAGAGCAACAGTCGAGCGAGATAGAAAGAGAAAGACTGACACTGACTGAGAAGGACTGAGACAGGCACAGACAGACGGGGACATGCAGAGACAGTGGGATATCCTTCGACCTATGTTGCCATAAAAAGTATCTAATTGTATGAGGGCCAAGGGTTACATCTTTACTAATACTAACAGCATTTAAGCCAGAAGTTTTACATACCTTAGCAGAAATAATAAAAACGAGAGCAACAGTCGAGCGAGATAGAAAGAGAAAGCCTGAGAATGACTGAGACAGACAGGGACAGGCACAAATAGACGAGACACGCAGAAACAGTGGGATACCCTTCGACCTATGTTGCCATAAAAAGTATCTAATTGTATGAGGGCCAAGGATTTCATCTTTACTAATACTAACAACATTTAAGCCAGAAGTTTTGCATACCTTAGCAGAAATAATATAAACGCGAGCAACAGTCGAGCTAGATAGACAGAGAAAGGCTGAGACTGACTTAGAAAGACTGAGACAGACAGAGACAGGCTGAGACAGATTGTACAAACAGACGGAGACACGCAGAAACAGTGGGATACCCTTCGACCTATGTTGCCATAAAAAGTATCTAATTATATGAGGGCCAAGGGTTTCATCTTTACTAATACTAAAACCATTTAAGCCAGAAGTTTTACATATCTTAGCAGAAATAATATAAACGCGATCAACAGTCGAGCGAGATAGACAGAGAGAGGCTGAGACTGACTCAGAAAGACAGAGACAGGCTGAGACAGACAGACGAGCCATGCAGAAACAGTGGGATACCCTTCGACTTATGTTGCCATAAAAAGCATCTAATTGTATCATACTAATCGCAATCTACAAAATAATCATAACACTGCAGTGCGCTACCACCTTGCATCAATTTCGATACGTTGCCAATAGTTTATCGCCGCAATTTCCTAGCGCGTGAAAGACTTTGACTTAGTTTGTACCTAAAGAAAATTGTACACAACTGAAAACTAAACTCAACTGGTTTTATGCCAGAAACAGTAAAGGGCCAAGGATTTCATCTTTACTAATACTAAAACCATTTAAGCCAAAAGTTTTACGTACCTTAGCAGAAATAATATATGGTAAATGAGAGCAACAGTCGAGCGAGACAGACAGAGAAAGACTGAGACTGACTCAGAAAGACTGACACAAACAGAGACAGGCTGAGACCGACAGAGACAGGCTGAAACAGACAGAGACAGGCTGAGACAGACAGGCACAGACAGACGGGGACATGCAGAGACAGTGGGATACCCTTCGACCTATGTTGCCATAAAAAGCATCTAATTGTATCATACTAATCGCAATCTACAAAATAATCATAACACTGCAGTGCGCTACCACCTTGCGTCAATTTCGATATGTTGCCAATAATTTATCGCAGCAATTTCCTAGCGCGCGAAAGACTTACACTTAGTTTGTACCTAAAGAAAATTATACACAACTGAAAACCAAACTCAACTGGTTTTTTGCCAGAAACCGAAAAGGGCCAAAAGTTTTACATACCTAAGCAGACATCTCCCACCCCATAAAGTATATAGTATAAAATCTTAAGAGGAGTCGAACAGTCTGTTAAAACGCAAACTAGTCTCCCAGTTTTTGAGCTATGCATCTAATAACTGTACGCTGGAAACAAGTCGAAATGCTTCGGATCGGATTGATATATCGTATAGGACTGTCATAGGGCTTATTGACCGATTTTCGTTATTTCTGTTATATAAAATTTGATCACTATATCATATAATTGCTAAAGGAAAAATCGAAGGAAATTCAATACACTTTTAATATATGTATAACCTAATAACCAATCAAATTTATACTTTCTAATATTTACACATTCAGTGTCATCAAAAATGGACAACTATATCCTTTAGTTACCTTTCGTAGGAATTATTATGTCCAGAGAATCGAGTTATTATAGGTGTTGAAGAATATTTTCTCTTCTGAAACTCTGCAGATAAGAAAAAACTTTATTGATTTCATCCCCCAAAAACAAAAAAATTGTATTTTATTTCTTGCACAGCTTTTCGTTTTATTTATAAAAAAAAGCTCAAAAATCAATTTCCCGAACAATTTGAACACGTAATGAAATTTTTACAAGATTTGTGAGAAACCACATGTAATTTATATAAAACCATAATAATATATAGATAACAACAAAAACAGCGCAGTCAAAGTAAAAGTAACTATAGCTTTCGCAGAGAAATATTTGTTATAAATACATAGTGTATAAATAAAAAAAATATTGTTATTAAAATTGTAAATTGCAATCACTGAACACTGACTGTTAGATCATAATAGATTTGTGTTGCCTTTGCATTCTGTATTTTTGAGGTTTACGAGGAGTAGGATTATCGGGTAATATGTGGCTAAAGAAATTCTTTAATATTAACGACTTAGTTTCTTGGCCTTAGCAAACCTTTTTCGTTTCGTTTCTTTCTTGTTTTCTTTGCTTATCGAACTGAATCTCTTCATAATCATTTGAACTAGCGCATGTCTCGTATATCATTGAATAAACCTAAATATTGTATATAATAGTCGTATATTGTATTGTATATGCCCTGACACAGTCCAAGTCTGTCATAGTACCTATTACTCTATACTAAAATGTTACTTTTTATTTTGTTTTCCTTGTTCTTTTTTCTTTTTTTTCTTAACTAAACTGCAAACTCTGAAGTTCACTCGTTCTTTTCGCTCTTAAGTCAAATATTTCGTTTACGTAAAAATGCTAAGGGGATCTGTAAGGGGAATTTGGGATCTCAATTGGTTGTTAATCGCTATCGCTATCGTTGCCGCCCGCCGCGCCATCTTCATCATCATCGTCGTCACTATCCTCCAGTTCTGGCATGGGAAAACGTAGAATAGCCGCTACGCCGGTTAGTTGAGCGAGTTCTGGGTGAGGAAAGAAAAAAAAGATTGATTATTAAGTTTTACAAGATAAATCATAAAAATAATATAAACGAGAGCAATAGTCCAGCGAGATAGACAGAGACAGACTTAGACAGACAGAGACAGACTTAGACAGACAGAGGTAGGCTGAGACAGACTTAGACAGACTGAGACAGACAGAGGCAGGCTGAGACAGACAGAGACAGGCACAGACAGACAGTGAAATGCAGAGCACAGTGGGATACCCTTCGACATATGTTGCCATAAAAAGACTGCAAAGAGTGGTGTGAGCATTATATTGTATATCGGTATTTCTTTATACATTTTAAATTGTAAATGTATTTTCCGTAATTGACAGGTACATGGAAAAGAAGAGTCGAGAAACAGATCGCGCTCGCATCGTCCGTCCTTTTCTTTTCTGCACAAGTAGTTCTATTCTGGTCGAAGGTTTAAATGGTTTATCTAATAACTTCCGTGATTTCAATTTGGAGGATAGGTTCATATAGTATTTATCTATATGTGTGCTGTAGAACGTTAAGACAGGAGTAAATCGAATGCGGGGGCGGTAGGCGTGGTATCCCAAATTGAAAACTTGATCTGCGTATGGTATACAGGAATCTTCATGCTAAATTTGGTATCCCTAGTTTTTGTAATAGCTGAGATCGGCGCGTTCATCCAGACAGACGGACATCGTCTCTGCTAGTGATCCTGAGCAAGAATATATATACTTTATGGGGTCTCCGACGCCTTCTTCTGCCTGTTACATACATTTGCACAAAGTTTGTATTGTATATTCCTTTTTGACCATTTTCAATGGTCGAAGGGTACAAAAACATTAGTGCAGTGCACCTTGTCTATCTTTGAACTTTGAAACGAACTAGTTATTACAAACAATTTCCGTTGCAGCCTTGAACTAGCTAAGAAGTAAACTTAGAACCGAGCTAGCCCAGTTCAATTTTACTGCTAATTAACGCAACATCCGGTCAAGTGGTTTAAGAACTTGATCTTATCTTGGGTTTTCTTTGGAAAAGCGCATTCTCACTGCATCATGGCTAATCAAGGCCAGTTTGGCCCAGTTCAAAAGAACCAGTTTTTTGCACTGGGTGTAGGAGGAGTCAGTACAAGTTTACATGATTGACAAGAGATTCAAGGCGCACCGGTTCTGAGTCAATTTTGAACTTAACATTCAGAAAGGTTTACTAAATTACAATATGCAAATACTGTGAGCAATTACTGCCATGTATAAGTCATGCTAAATTATATGGTAGATCACACAAACGGTGGGAACTATGTCTGCGAAGAACTGTCAATGTTTTTAACGTTATTCTAGGTTATGTTTTCGGTTCTGAAACTTTTTGCTGTTCTTATTTCTTCCGTTTTGTTTACACATTAAAATTACTCTCGGTTATCTACACAATTTAAATCAAGTGTTCGTTTTTTTCTGGTTCTCTCTTTTTTGTTTACACTCTTCTACAATGTTTATATAAGTAATTTAGAGCTGATTATGGCTTTGGAAACAAAAAGTACTTGAGAAAGGAAGCGCCACAGCGATAAGGCGTAAAATTGTGTGGAAATATTCAAGTGGCGTTGAGAGACAGCTACGATATGTAAATTTGCGTATCCCCAGCACTATGGGCGTGTGCAATGTAGGCGCGGCAGGCAAAAAAATTTATATACTATTGATCTGTATTAGCTAAGGTGTCAAATTGATCATATTCGTTCTTTTAAATTTACCCTAGTAATTTTAAGGGAAACCAAAGTTATTTTGCAAATCTCTTTATGATCTTAGTTAAATAATAAACTTGACCATTTCTGATTCTCTGATATTTCTATTTGCTCAAACCTTTTGGTGCTTAAGTTTGTAGGGTATTCAAAGTTCCAGCAGTCCCCTTTCTCTGCCGCTTTGTTGTCCGTTTTTATGTGCATTTACAAAGTACTCATGGCTATTTTCGAATCGCAGCGACCTATTTACGTGTAAAAATTGGCAAAAGCCTTGCCAAGTCGCAGACAATTGATAAGAACAGACAGAAGACGAAGCAAATTGCGACACGTGAGTCATTTGCCAAGCAGGCAAATGTTTAAAAATATTCGCGAAACATGTGAAATGCAATTTTAATTAACATCAAGTGAAAATTATTTTCAAAAATTGAAAATGAAATTGAAAGTGCGCCCTCACGCCACATGATTTTCATTTCGTGCTGAAGTCCAATGAAAGATTCGACTATATATTGAATGCATTGCGGGAGATTCCCCCAAGAAATACATATGTGATATATTTGTGTATGTGCGAGTGTGTGTGTGTGTGTGTTTGTTGTGCACATATGCAATGCGAGCTTTATAAAAATAGAATTCTTAACGAGGTCATTAGACGGGGGGAGGCCTACGCAGAGAAAGACAAGCATGGAAATTTGCATATTTTTCTCTTATAAATGATATGAAGGATCCTATTTAATACTTACGTTCTCCCGATATATGCATACTGGAGAATATCTTGACTTCACCGCCAGCATCTCGTACCGATTCAACCAAGTTAACATATTCTTTCCTGAGATTAACGTCTTGGCATCTGAAAGCAAGAGAATGTAAAGTTTACGATAAGAACTATCTAAGGAATTTTGAAGCGATAACAATTGAAAAACTTAGTAAGGTTTGTACATATATATTAGTTCAACAAATGGGCCATTTAAACTGCTATAGCTACAACCAGATATGGTACACATATCATTATACCTTCATAATATTTCATTGCTACACGAAATTTCGCAATGTTTATCTAAACAGACGTGATAATATACCGTCTGAAAACCCTGAAGCCGTATTATGCATACATATGAAACAATTAATATCAATTACGATTCAAAGTGCACAATATTGCAGATCCGAAAATACGCTCAGTACCCAATACGATCGATCTATACTCGATGCTCGATACAAATAGCGATGTGCTTAGTCATGACACGCGACGGGTGCCCCTATGCATAATGCAAAAGGTGTCAGGTTTTAGCGGGAATTTAATGTCTGATCAGAGGTTAGAAACATCTAGTATATTATATTATAAACTGCTGAGTTAATAGCAATGAAAATGCAAGTATGAAGTCAGAACCCTCGTAAATGCCATAGAAATTACGAGAGTACATTGCGCTATAAAAAGTATACCCCGAAATGCAAAAACAACAAATCTGCCGGCTCGTATAGTGGCCGGTTCAAAAACCTTAAGAAATGTTAATGCTTCAGAGATAAAACCTCGCAAAAAATTACAAAAAAAAAATCAAAAACAAAACGTATGCATAAAAAAACATCACAGGTAAAATTTCAATTAACGTTTTTATTGACGGCACAAAAAGCGGTTTGCGTTGCTTTTGTTGTGCTTCACTCTCCCTCTACCTATCTCTCTTGCAGTCAAAATCTCTCCCACTCAGCTGCTGAAGAGAGAGAACGCAGTGTGACCAGTACTCTCCAACCAACGATCGCGTTGTTTTATCAAGCCGCCGCTCTGGCTGCCGCCGTGGATACCATTCGCGATAGAGCGCCAATGCGTTCCACAACACGTGCAGTAGCAGCGGCAGCTGCTAAAGACAAACAACAATAATTTAATGCGCTTTAGATGAAAGTGAATGACTACAATATACCCTGTAGACGATCTATACCATGGGGAAAGGTGTGGATGTACTTGCTGGTTTCTTTAAAAAACAACGCATGAAATGAATGTATTAAATTATTTAAGTAATTTATAATCTCTACAAACTTCATGGCAAACTTTTAAATAATATTAAAATTTAATAAAAAATGGTTTAACAATGATATTCACCTACGTTTTGAAAGAACTTTAATCCTTGTCTAGAAAATTATTAATAATATAATAAATAATAATAAAATTATAATAAATAATAATAAAATTATAATAAATAATAATAAAATTATAATAAATAATAATAAAATTATAATAAATAATAATAAAATTATAAAAAATAATAAACAAATTATAATAAATAATAATTTGAATAATCTCTAAGAACTTTTCAGCATTGTATCAATATTTATTTAATAAAAAACCCCTTTGGTCTAGATATTTTCTTCGTAACGAAACAATTCGTGAATGAATTCATTAGAAATAATTATTACAATGAATCAATTAATGATAATATGGAATCTGAGACAATGATAATCTCTACAAACTCTTGAAAAACCTTTTTAATATTAGTGAAATTAAAAAAATGAAAGCAACATTAATCTTTCTTTAACGTTGAAAGACAAAACCCTTTAACTTTATTACAGCGTGAAACAAACCAACATACCCGCAACAGTTAGCACGTAGGGTATTTAAAGAGAGCACCGGAGAGCAATGCGACCGCAGAGACCGCTACCAAGACTCTACTCGTGTAGAATTAGTTGCAAAGCGGCTTTCTTGCGGCGCGGAACACGACGGAACTGAGTGAAGAAACGCAAGAAACGGAACGAGGCAAAGCAAAGACATCGCGCGACGATTGCCACGCAAAAAGAAATTGGTGCTAAGAAACCCTCCCCGAATAAAGAGTGCACAACCAAATACAACAAAAAAAGAAAGCAAAAGGTGCGTGCAAAACATAAAGTGAAAGTTGTTGTTGCACTCTCAGTTCACTTAGTTGTTGTTGTTGTTGTTGTCCGTGTCAAGTGCAAATGATAAAGAAAGAAACCGAAATCCAGTTTCATAGGGAATTTCGTAGCTTGACTCAGCGCTGGGAAATGCAACAGGCAAAGCTCTGAATCTGTATCTGAGTCTGCTTGCGTGTGTGTGTGTGTGTGATATACCTGTGTATCTTTTTACTCATCATCCGTTAGCAACGATATACGAAATTTGCCATGAATTGAATCCATTCATTGTTGTTGTATCTGTTGCTGCTGCGTGACAATGATTGCACAATGAAATCAATTGTTATAATGGAATTAACGAAACGTAGGTGAAAGAGCCCTGAGATGCGGGTGAGTGTGTGGAGGAGGCCTCTATCTATCTCACTCTCACTCACACGCATACTCTCGCCGACGACCTCAAGACAGACAGCAACGCATAATTAAATGTCGTGTCAAGCGCGTTCGTTTAGCTCGTAAAAATCAAACAAACATTGTTACAATATCGTTTTAGATATGATATATTCATGCATATATGGAAATCTTGAGAAATTCTATAGACAAACTTTCCAGACACTTTTCTAAAGATATCGAAATTCGAAACTGGTTTAGTTTTTGCTTTCTGTGTTAACTGCTTTTATTGAAATTAATTAAACCAAAATAAATTTCAAATGCATCACAGAAAAGAAGAAAAAAAACCCGCAGCACAAGTTTTATAGCACAAAACCGATCCAATCTTTAATCAGTTTTCATTGCCTTTTGCTGGTAATTTCAAGCTGTGAGCAATCTAAATTCAAAGCTTGATCAATCACAGTTTTCTTTTGTTGGGCAATAAAAACTCGAACTCAACCTAAATACAACATACGATTTGGGAAGATAAAGAGCAGAGTCGTAGCAAAGAGGCCGCATATTTGATACCCTCGGATGGGCATGATATTGTATATAATCAATAACTAATAAAAGTAGTTTTCCATTTGGAAGCGACTTCAAGATCTTATCGATCTTTATAAGATCATCAATTCGATATAACTGAAGACTTAGTAAAGGTTTTTGATCCTCAAACTTAATCAAAACGATATCTAAATGTTGAACAAGGTTGATACTATACATTATGTTTACAGTTTAAGTATTTTCTTACTTCGAAAACACTCGATTATGAACATTAAATACCCTTGAATGATTGCCCTGATATTGTTTGTCACCCACACAAAACCTGAAAGAGTTTCATCATTTTTCAAACTGTTTACATTATGTTTACAGTTTACTTATGTTTTCTGAATTCGAAAATACCCTACACCCAAAATGAACTTATTACCAAATCGGCGTCCCTTAAGTCATTGCACAATTCCGAACTGAAACCATTAAGACTTTCGCAACAGACCCGTGGGCACGTGCCCGAAATAGTATTAAAATAAACAAATTGTTTTCATATTTGCCTATACACATACAACAACAGAAAGACAACAGACTGACAGCAGCTGCAGCTGCAAATAGGGGCACGTTGCAAGACATAAAACGTGTCCGTAGACCCCCCTAAAACAAAAGACTAGAAAAACTGGTTGGAACAGGCGAAATGAAATGCATGAAAAAGAGAAGAAATCGAGAGAAAAATAATAAATCCATTCACAGAGAAGAAAAAAAAAGACTGGCGACGAGAGCAGCGAAGACAAGACGGGCAAAGGGGGTTGCGAGGGGGTCAAACGGGATGTGCCATTAAAAAAAAGAGTGCAAAAGACTTTGCTATAACTAGACTCAAGTGGATCATATTACAAGACATGTGGACTGCAAGTGGAAGTCAAAAAGCAAAGAGATAATAATCAGGGGAGAGGGAAAATGGAGGAACCCAGCTGCGAAGTTGCCTCCAGGGCAAACCATAAACGGTGCGATTTGATAGATTGAAATTCTTAGTTCTTTTATTGTTATTTTTCTGGTTGTTGTTATTGTTGTTGTTGTTTCGCCCACAACCGAGCGCTAATAATTAGCGCGTTTTGCGTTTTTGCTCAGCACTTCGAGACAAAGAAATGGCAAAAGATCTAGAACTAGAACTTTAGCTATATAATATAATCGTATACATATGTATATACCCTATAGCAAAGTCATACTATGTACAGTTACAATACAGTTACAATGGCAGCTAAGACTTTACGAACTGAGGAACTGAGGTTGGGAAATATAATACCTCTCTCTATAGATGTATCTAATACGCGTGTGAAAAGCACTAAACACAATGAATGAATACTTAAGATTGAAACTGAATCTACCAACTATGTGGAACAACAAACCAACAACAATAATAACAACAACTGTCTTTCGGTTTCTTTTCCCATGTCTGGGGGAAATGAGAACGAAACAAGAAACAGAAGCGCAAGCTTCAAAGCAATTCGGTTCTCTAGGTTGAAATCGTATACGTAGAGCACGAGTGGACTTAATATATTTACATTTTAGAATCCCAGCACACACATATAATAAACAACAACCGATAACTAACTGTTAATTATGGTGTAAATAGCAAAAACTTATTAGTAGAAAGTTTAGAACAGGATGGAAGAATGCAATTTGAAATGGGGTCTTTAAATAAATAAAAAAATGTTAAATATTTCAATAAAACCCCAAAAACATATACTACTATATAATTCCACAACGATAAGGTGCGAATGTAAAGTATTCTTCTTAGTAAGTCATAATCTTTGGCTTAATAGTGAGTTTAACATAAAAATCGCATAAACAAATAAACATTTAAATAGCATCTATTTTGGAACCGGGCAAGAGATAAAGTTTAGCATAAACATTAAGGAAAACATTTAGAATAGCAATAAACAAACTAATTGAGTTCATAAAGTTCTAAGTTGGTTATCCAACGAGTTTTCTGAAACTATGCGATTCTTTTTACTTATTCTTCTCACTATTTCCATCTTCAGTTCCTAATCAAGTGTGATCAACTCTGAACAGAAGATGCTCACCAAGCAGCCCGATTATACGATCTCTGAGCTGGGCTACCCACTGCTCTGCGATGATAAGCCACACAAGAAATGCCGCCCACCGATCATACCAGCCCCCAGTGCCTGCAACATGAGTTCCAGTTCCAGCTCTAGTTCCACTTCCATTTCCAGTTCAAATCGTCTGCTGCCATTGCGTGAAACACTCGATGATTATTATAAACGGATATTGCAAAGTGAACTAGAGAGTCGCGTAGCATCGACCGATGTTGTGGCACATAAGAAAAGCCAGAAGAATCGATGGAATTTGCAGCAGCAGCAACAACAACAGCAACAGAGTAACACCAACAATCACAGAAGGTAAATCTAATATATGATAATTATATCAATTGCAAGCTCTATTCCTAACCATGCACTGTCTTTTCTTCCTCCCTTTTCCTCCATGTTCTTTATCTATTGCAAACCCCTCAACAGCAATCAAAAATGTCGAGATAAAGCAGCAACAGCAGCAGCAACAACGTCAACCTTGATGACTTGCGACTTGAATAGTTTCTGATTGCGGTGGAGACCCCTTCTCAAGAGCTGAAGCTTATTTACGGGACTGATAAAACGTGCTAAATTTATTAATTACCATTATACCATTCTAGACCCTTAAGCAGTAATTTCTAAGTAAATCAAAAGTAATAAATCTTAATTTAATTGTATGCCACGCAGTTTGCATAACGAAAAAAAAAAAAAAATACAGAAAGTCAAACAAAAAAACCGATTTTATTTAGTGGAATTTCAACGCCTCATTAAAAATGTAAACGGGCTATGCGACAGAGACAGGGGCACTTTTTTTCACTGACGGATTCACATTCAGATTCGGTTTCAGAGTCGAATCCAAATAAAACGTAAACAAAGCAGACCAAAAATGGCGAACCATGCGAAACGACGCTACGCGGCACAACCTTGATCATGAGCACGCCATGGCTGGCGTGTTGATCGGGGGCCCAAGGGGGGATGAGGACTGCGAGGAGAGTGAGCTCGGGGAGACGACAACAAATTAGCGTTTTGGACATGCTTTCTTTAAATGGCGAAATTGAGCAAATGTCGCGACAGTCCGCAGATGTAGAAGATCTGGAAACATCAGTCGAGTGGGTGAAAGACGAGATACAAATCCGCTGCGCAAGTACAACACATTAGCCACAATCTAAACTGATTAAAGATCCGAAAATATCAAATAAATATACTACTATATCCTAATGAGTTTCATATGATAATTTTGATAATAGCGCAAAACAATCGAAGTACTTTAAATGCCTCTTAAAGTACTAGTATGCGATCAGTTCTGCGTGAAAGCAACCTCCCAAGTCGCATATGCAGCACACGTAGCGCACCAAGAGATGCTCCATATGGCAGACAATAATAAAACACGAAAAAAAACTCACTGGGCAATTTGTTAAAAGTTGAAGGTTTGGCGCTGTGGGCTTGTCAACGAGATCGTCGTGCTCTTGATCTTTCTGCTTGATTGAACTCGGAACTGTCATGTTGTTGCATAGTATAAGCTCGTCAGGCTCGTCTGATAAGCAAGGTAAGCAGTACACAGTAAAATATACGGGTAGAAAAGTTGTTGAAATACCTCGTGAGAGCAAAGGAATCAAAGATGTTTTCCTCACATTTTAAACAGATCCTATGTTCCTTTAAAATCTCTATAAACAGATAACAAGTATCAAGTATTGTTTACTTTAACACTTTTTATCGTTTCATAAGCTCTACACTGATAAAAAGATAGATACATCTTATACAATATACGAGTATACATACTCTCATACGTGCATACTCTCAATCATTAGAACTCTCTCTTGAATCCGCCTATTTCCACTTCTTCAAAATTCTTTTCTTTGTATTCCTAATTTTAAACTGCACTCACCTGAAGAGATTGTCGGAAATGAGCAAAGTTTCTATAGATTGAGCCTCAGCAGCGCGCAGTACATGTTTCTTGCCATAGAAGGCCTTGGCCGGTTCACATTGCAGCATCATGTAGAATTGTTCCAAAACTTTCACCTCTCCGGCGGCCTTGGTATCAGACATTTTGGCTATAACAGCAGGATCTTGTAGCACCTCTGCAAATACAATGAAATAGTTAAGAAGCCTTACTAAGCGAGCTTATCTCACCTTTAAGCGAATGCTTGAAGCCGGAAGATGCATGGACCAGCATGAATCGGCTTTTATTGTCTAGCAGCACTTTGTAGTCTAGTTTGACGGCTTGTTGGAACATGTAGTCGTAGAACTGATCACGCACAAAGCCTGGCGAAGCGATCAGCACACACTTGACTATATCGAAGTTCACGTGACGGAGTATACTTTGCATGACCTGCTCATAGAATTTGGCCAATCCCTTCTCGTGCTGTTGCACGTTGCCCTTGCGTTTGCGCGGTATGGAGACTTCGATTTTACTGCGCACCAACGTCATGCTGGCTGTGATGAGGCAAACGTGCGCCAGGCCCTCCTGCATGACAACCGCTGCCACGTCGGCTGACTGTGTGGGATCGCAGGCCATATCTATACGCTCCAGAGCTATGGTATCCCATTCGGGTTTGCGTAGCTCAAATTTGCGATTCAACTCCAGATCAAGTGTATGATATGCACCCATTTTAACATATTGATTCTCCTCAATGTTGCGCCCCTTGAGCCGGAGCACACACGCTTGTGTATCGAAGTCAATGCTCTCCACGGCAATGGTCAACGTGGTGCGGACACGGCTGCTCGTTGACGAGCCTGTAGCCGTTTCATTTTGCACCTTGCGTATGGTTGTGCTGCGCACGCTGTCACCTTCGGCAATGAGATTGTAGGCGTGCCACATGTCCTCAGACTCTTCGGGCATGAGGGTAACGCTCCTGCAGATCAGGCATTTTTTAGTTTAGTTACAATGCGTGGATGCATGTGTACTTACCCCTGCATGCCCTTGTCCACATATCTGCCAATCAATTTCATTCTGCAATTGTTAAATTATCGCGCCGCCGTCTGTTGCCAGACGTGTTCTGTTGTTGTTTTTATTGTGGTCTCTGGCGTTGCGTACTTTGTGTTTTCTGCTTTTATATGCTTTTTGTCACTTGCATTGAATAAAATGTTTTCTCAAGTCATGCAAATTGCTAGGCATCTTTGTTAGATTGTTGTGGGTTTTCCGCAGGTATTTCCAAAATGCCTATGAAAATTGCCAAATTTCACACGGCGAACGTTTTGACATTTTGAAACAGCTGATTTGTGTATAGTGTTGCAAAACGAAAATTTTGGAAAGCATGCTTCCAGCTATCGATCAGCAATCGACTGTCGATAAGTTGCACGCTCAAAACATGCCGATTTATTTATAAAATTAATAAATGAAATTGCCAACGTATTGAATATGTTTGTATTACAAAAAATACACTTTTTAATTAATGTTAAGTTTACAGATTTGTACCAATTTCGAGAACCAACTCTCAGCTTAAACTAACAGCCTTTCGATTTCCTGCTGTATGGAGGTAATCTGCGATTTCAGCTGACTTCCCTCGTTGGTAGTCACCGAGCACGCGACAATGGGCCTGGACACGCCGCAGGCACGTCCCAATGCCTGCTTGGAACGCACAAAGACGTACGGCACGTTCTTGTCCTCGCACAACAAGGGCAAATGCAATAGAATCTCGATGGGCTCAGTGTCGCCAGCAAGCACAACAATATCGGCCAGACCACGATTCAGGGTCTTGGTAGCCTCGTTAGCTCCCTTGCGTAGCTGGTTGTAGTTCAGAGCCTGCTGCAGCAGATTCATTATCTTGGCGGTCAACTGGGCATCAGCCAGGGGGAATGCTTTCGGGTTCAC
Organism: Zaprionus ornatus; assembly: GCA_018904035.1. Classification (NCBI taxonomy): domain Eukaryota; kingdom Metazoa; phylum Arthropoda; class Insecta; order Diptera; family Drosophilidae; genus Zaprionus; species Zaprionus ornatus. The sequence continues at coordinate 18,689,995 of JAEIFZ010000002.1, read as the reverse complement.
TTCCTCGGTCTGCAAATAGCATTTTTATAATTAAAACATATTCTTAGCTTGTTTATTGAGCTTTACTTACCATCTTGAATGTTTTTTGCTTTATTAGTTTGTATTATTTAATAAAAAATAAGATGCAACCTCTCGGCTAGTGTGCTTCACTGAGGGGCAGAATTGGAAATAAAACGTTTGGCGAAACACGTGCAGTGTGCGTACTATCTCGTCTGTTTACAACACTTAAAAGTAGTGCGGAAGCCCTGGACATCTCATATCGATATTTAAACAGTGCTCGCGCATGTTCATATCGATTAATACGTGATGGCCCGCAAAATGCAACAAACAATGGATTTATAGTTTTAATTAGTAAAAATTAAATACAAATTATAACCACATTTGCTATTTACGTTTTATAAGCTGAATCCACGCCTATTATGTCAAATATAAGATTCGGAAATATAACAATTTTGGGATCTAAATTATATTAAATTCTTTGAAAATGTACGATTTACTTAACATCCTTTCTATATTAGAGGCTTGAATAATTTGCCAAACTAATACCAATGAAGATGACTGGTTAAATCGAATCTAAGAAGATTGGAAGCATCTTTGGGCTCAATGAAGACTAACTACATCCATGAATATATCTGTGGACAGTTAAACTAGGTGTGATGATTCCAACATGCTACACACACTTGTTTACAACTCATGTTTAACTAAAATTCTTATATATTAACAACTTAAAATGCTGTTTTATTTCCCTTCGCCTCAAACACAATGTAAACAACCCTTTAGTTTCATTTACATGTTGCATATTATTTAAAGCACTCATTTAATCAGAGAGTACAGAGTACTCTTATTCCACACAAAAAAAAAAACACCAGTTCGTGAAACCACACTTTACATACGAAAGGAATTCACTTTATTACCAATTCTTGCATTGTACAAAATTATTTAGAAGATCCTATGAAGAAGAAGAAAGTAAAATTCGATTAGTGAACTGCCCAACTAGGGAATAGGTGCAACAGTCTATGCTTACTTGGTAATGAGGCCATCCTTCTTGGCCAGACGGACAATACAATCGTCAGACTCGCCCATACGACGGATCTCACCGCAGATAGCGTAGGTCTTGTTGCCATCGGTTTGGCGACCGGTCTCGGGGTCGACATCAACAATGCTCAGTTGCACGGAAGCGTGGTCCTTGGCATGGATGATTCTGTTCGATGCCGAGCTGAACGTGGAATGTAAAATTAGCATGGTTTATACAATTTTTCCGAGCAACTACTACAAAATTCGTAATCGGGCAAACCCGCTGAACACGTGTTCTACACCTACCATTTGCGGGGCACGTACAAATCAACGTTCTCACCGGCGTCGTTCTCCATTATGCTGAAAAGTAAAAGTTAACATTTTATTAGTATTTTGTATGGTTTTACCAAGGGTTAAATACACTTTTTACGTACATTTTGTAACAGTTTACAAATAAGCGACCAACACTCGTCAAAGGAGGCTGAAAAGAGAAAGAGTGAAGTTGGCTGCGCTGCAGAGTTGCAAAAAGATATCGATAGCACAATAAATACTACTCGGAAAATACTTATTTTTGCTCATTGAGGGTAGTCCACGATTTTTTATTTATGTATGCCATAATGATATATGAAATTATTAAATTTATTTATAATTATAACTATACAAATACTTGCTATGCTATAATATATTTTTTAAATATCATTACGGTTCAATACGTAAATAATCATTAGAAATTCAGAAAGAAATTTATTATAACATCTACATCAATACGCTTGTTGCTGCCTTCCATACCGATACACTTATCAAATATATCGATTGTTCAACAGCCGTTAATAAATGTTTATCAGTCGCTTTGGCAATGTGAAGAGTAGAAGTGCTGCGTTGCATTAAAATTGGCGCCGGAGCTTTCTCGGCCTTAGCGCCCATTGCAAAGTCGGTAGCAGTGCACTCGTAGACCTATATCCGTAGGATATATTAGACCCAAATAGAAAATATAATATAAAAAACGTCATTACTAGTGCGCAAAATAAATAAAAACGGAACGTGCCCTGGGTCCTCACTACATGTGAGTATTGATTTTAGACAGAGGCTGTGGCGTCGGTGTCCTTGATCCGGTGTCAGCGCCGATTTTTCGTCAATGGAAGCCGCAGGACGTTTTTCGCCTCGCCAACTGTGTGTATTTTTAAGGTTTTTTTTATGTGTGAGTGTGCTTGTGTGGGCTTGGATGTGGTTTTTTTCAGTGTGTGGGTTTGTTTTCATTGCGGATTAACGTGTCTGGTTGGCTTTTCATATTTGCAGTGTTCACGAAGTAGCTTCTCAATATTTTTACCGTTATCGTTTAGAATATAAAGATTACCATTGAATGTAGATGAAAAATAACATTCTATTCCTGCACAGCTGCATTATATTATCATATAGTTTTGCTTTAAATATCTATTTGGATTTATAAGATCCCCCGCACTTTAGAGGATATTTGATAATATATTAAATACTGCATAAAATTGTGAATAGGTAAGTAACTTAACAGTTCCATAACATTATAACGTATTTTGGACACGATCAACAGAGGCTTACAGTGCCGTTTTGAGTTTAACAAACGTTGGCATGTTGTATCTCGAATTCAGCCGGTTTGCTATTCATTTTGATTTCAATTTGGATTTCTTAATTTAACTTTCGAACAGATTAAACACTGTGTTAAAATGTACAGAAAACACTAACATTTGCATAACATTATAACGTATTTTGGACACGATCAGCAGCAGCCAACAGTCCCATTTTGAGTTTAACATTACGTTAACATGTTATTTCTGTAATTTGGCTAGCTTTGCAGTTAATTTTGATTTCAGTTTGAATTTTCATCTTCATAAGTTTTCTAAAGGGTATTAGACAGTTAGGGTTCCCCACTAAACTAGTGTTTTTTGAGGAGTGCATTAAGATTTAACATCCCATTTGCATTTTCCTCGCAGCGATTCTGTTGTGCTGTGCAAGTGTTTTCGCCTTTGGCCTCTCAGTCGCATTTCAACTTTTATCGTGTGCACTTCGTCCGCGTCTGCTGCTCTACCGAACGCTTTGCGGCGTGTGTGTTGTATTTACTCCCAGCATTACTTTACGGTACGCTTCTTTACCCAAGCCTCCCATAACGGACCGGACCGGCACAGCCTCTTGACCTTTAACGCGTATGTGCGAGATTTTGCATATCGTTATTGTAAAAATAATACAATGTAAATTTATGCGCTTCAAATGAGATCATGATGATGTCGCGAACGTCTATTTTTAAACGGAATCAAAACACAATAACAAAAGTTGTTTCCCCTGACAAAAATGAAAGTGAACCCAATTGATAAAAAAGATATAGTAGTGTTTATAGTCCAACATTGTGTAATTAGGAAATATCGAACTACATCAAATAGTAACATTACTTATCTCATTTTATTGACTTTAACTGTTAGAACCTTGGTTACCTCAAGGCTAACTAAGGTTTCCAGATAACAGCAATATAACGTAAATAACAATCCAATTAAGATGGGGCGAACACGTTGAATTACAGAAGTATCAAAACAAAACGAAAACGAAACGAAAAAATACAACAAGTGAAATGTAATTAATGTGGAAATCTGGTAGAAAGAAAACCCACGAAAAACTGTGATGTCAGCGGCAAAGTGCGTGCCTGCTGTGTGTAATGTTTCTTGATGACGTCGAGAGAGGAAGGTGGCGGGGCGGTGTGGGGTGTAAGGCAGACAAAACGTAGAAAACTTTAAGTAAAACACTTTCTAGGTCAAAAGTTGAAAGGCAGCGGCTGGCAACCCAAGCTGATGATGCTCATAAAAAATCCTATAAAAAACTGAGAGAGGAAAAAAATAAAAATAGGGACAGAATATCTACATGAAATGCAATTAATAAAGCAAGAAAACAAAGCAAAAAACAAAAGTAAAACAGCGTCTGTTGGACATGTCTACCGCCTCCTCTTTGGGTCGGCTGTCAGTGCAGTTAACCCCCTTGTCAACTGACGGGGCGCTACGACGTCAGTAAAGAGATTAGAAAATTAAAAATGTAAAATGAAAATCGATTGGAAATTGCAAGTCAATAACGAAAGTTAAATTGCAGTCTACAGCTATAGGGCTCTGTTGGCATGACTCGATGCTATCGAGAGAGACCTTTTGCCAATCGTCAATATATGATATACTCGTATACATGTAGCACGTTAATAACGAAAGTTAAGTTGTAAATGTCATTGATTCATGAACTCAAGTGACTGTAAACTTCAATGTTGCATTTGTAAAAGATGAGGGAGAATCGTCTAACACGGAAAAGAGAGACATACATAGATATGTATATTAAGAATGTTCACTATATTTATGTATAAGCTTCCTTTATTTTAAGTTTTTCTATTTCTTCAAAATTATTTCAAAATCAATATTCGAATTTCTAATTTTTAAACCTTTGTGACCTATTCTATTTAGGTTATTTTCTTCTTTCATATTCAAATGTCTGCAATAATGTATCATTAATTATTTAATTTATTTCTATATAATTCAAAGTTCTTCATCTCAACATTTCCTCTTTAAGCCTATTTACCTTATTCTATTTAAGTTTTCTTTTTCCATTATCTTTGAACATTTATTTGCTTTCAGTGCACATAAATTTTATCGCAATCCCGACGCCTCTTTACTCTCAGTCGAACGGTAAATTCGGCTCTTAATGCTTTCTATGCTTTCCAATCGATTTTCCCATAATAACCGAGGATCTGTGGTAATTTAATCCTTTAGCCAAATCCCATAAAATTGTGCATTTATTGCTGGCCCACAGCAGTTGGGAATTAGATTGCAACTTTTTCTTTTTTTTTTTCTTTCTCTCTCTTCTAACATTCTAATTGGGGAGTCGCTAGGGGGAAACCTGTCGGTCGACCTGGCCAACTGTTTGTGCAACTTGCAACTTGCAACTTAATTTTGATGTGCCCCATGACTTGACTTGATTTTTATTTACAGCGCTCGGACTTGAATACTTTTGGAACTGGAACTGGAACGGGAACGTGTACTGAGACTGCAACTAGTCGGTCTTTGGGTCTTCGATGATGATCTTTGTTGTTGCTGAACGCCTTTGATTGCAACTCGTCGTTATTGTTGTTGTCGTTGTACTGTTACATTTGCTATTGTTGTTGTTGTTCGTTCTCGTTGCTATTACCAGAAGTTCTTTCCGTTATTGTTGCTGTCGTTGTTGCTGAGGCTGCGTTACACTTCGAAAATCGGTCAATGGTAACGGGCCTGTAAGCAGGTGCAACTGCCGCAAAGGAGACAACAAGAGTGCGAGAGGGAGAGAGCGAGGAGAGGAGGCACAACATGTCGCTAAAGGTGAGTTTGACCCAATTGAAAACGTAAATCCAGCCTATACTTGACTTAGCTAAACAGGCAATTTAAACAGCTTGTCGGAGACGGGAAATTAAATAAGGAAAGCTGGAAATACTGGAATAACATTAGGTCAGGCATGAAGAATATATAAAGAAATATATAACAGATTAATTTCCCAAAGAAACGCATTTTTTGCATACTTTAACTGATAATATATTAACAGCTTATCAGCCTATCTTACTAGAACAGCACATTGTTTGTTCAGTATAGATATTATCAAAATACAAATGGAATAGCTCTACTCATCAGTTATATATAGGTATAGAACGTCAAGCAAGATTAAAAGACAGAAGAGAATTCCTCATCGCTTAAGCAACTCATTTAGTTAAACCAATATTTAAGAACTCATTATTATTGTTTCTCTTTGTTTATTGTGCTTCTGCTTTGAGCTTAACACGATAAATGGCGTGAGAAGAAAAGAGAAGAGAACAGACAGGGAGGAGAGCAGAGTGGAAGCAGTGGGGGAGTGGAAACTGGTCGAGAAGGCTGCTTTATTATCGATACGATTGCCGCAATAGAAACTCAAGAGACCACACTCTTTTTGCCACTCGAGTGTGGCACAAGTACATGTTGCAAGCTCATCGTCGTCGTCGTCGTCTGTGTAGTGGCAGTCTGAAGCATTAAAAGTGCTTCTCACCTGCCTCAACCTGCCTGCCTCACCTGCTGACATTTGCAGCCTGTCTATAAATATTGTAATCTTAACCATCATCATCGTCATCATCAAAGTCATCATCATATTCATCCTCATCATGATGGACATTATGTCAGCGTTCGTCTGTCTTGCCATGTGAATCGAATGTTAGCTTGTTTTTGTTGCTGCTATTGCTGGCGCTGCTGCTGCGGCGTTTCAACAGGTGTCACCCGAGCACAAGTTAATCCGCTTCATTAACTCCCGACTCGACAGTTTTCCCCATTCCCATTTCCCATCCCCATCCACAATGTACTATGTAGTTCAAATATTTATTGTATTTCCTCCGAATAAATTTCTACAATTCGGACCCCTGCGTCAGCGCAATTAGTTGTGTTTTAACCCGCAACCGGGTCTTGGAGGTTAAAGTAACCGCAAGTGAAGTGTAGCTTAATGAACTGGAACGATAGGCGGAGTAAGTTTTATTAAATTGTCTTTTAAACTGCTATAGTAAAGTATGTCTATATTTTAAATAATTTAAAGTATTTTTTCAAGATTATTATATTATTTCGAGTCGAAGGCCTAAGTAGCTAGCACTCGTTAAGTTTATATTAGGTTTAGAGTTTAGTTCTAAATTTAATTTGTTAAAATAAAATAAATATTATATTATTTCTATACATTTTTCTGTAGTTCTTAAAATAAATAATCTATTTTTCGATGTAATACTTTTTCAACATCTAAGATAGCAGCAGAAATTATACTACTCAGTCTACAATTATCAAGAGAACAATAACATATTGTGAGATTAAATCAGAATATGTTAGATTATAGTAATATTTCTATACATATTTGGCTAAAAATCTTGGTAAATATTTTATTTTATGCATAAAGGAACTTTTAATCAGAAAAATCGGATATAATATAGTTAATATATATGTTTTATATAATTTGAAGTATTTTCAACAGATTATACGAATATTTCTATACAGATTAATGCAGTTTTATCAGCAGTGCTATATGAATATTTTATTTTTCGCATTAAAACAGTTTAAACTTCTTAAACAGTTTCGATTTTCAAAGACAGTAAGGATCAATCTGCAATTATCAAGAGAATAATATATAATATAATAACCTCTTGTGGTCACCCAAGTGCTTTATTTGTGTCCACGTAAGGGTTAAACCGATACTCGCATCTGATGTCAGAGCGTCCACAAAGCATTGTAAAAATGCATCCACATCCGCTCTGCAAACGTTTCCCATTGTTTTTCCCAGTGCTTTTTCTTGCTTTACAAGTTTTGCCCCTCTCTCTCTCTCGTCTCCTTCTCTTTCTCCTTCATCTTCTTTGTCTGCCTATGGTCACTAATTACTACAATTTGTTGTGGGAAGTGGGCGGGACGGGAGCAACTAATTTCCCTCATAAGTGTAGCTAGAGTGTGGCGCCCCAAGATACAAATGCTCTGTGGGATGAGGGCGACAGGGGCGTGTCTGTCTGTCTGTCGCCCACACACACCTTGTGTGCAGGCAGCGGGAGAGGGGGAACTATTAGTCAAGTGTCCGGGTCCCTTTTGACGGCTGCCAATGTTGAACTTGTTAATTGATTTGTTTGTGTTTTTTTTCTTGTAAAAAATAGACTACTACAGCAATGAAAATCTCTCACTTTTTCTTTCTTTTACAGAAGGAAACGCCGTCGGATGTGATGTTGCATTTGGCAGCGCTGCGTGGAGATGTTGTTGAGCTGCGCCGCGTGCTGGATACGGGCAAAGTACATGTGGATTGTAAGGATGAGGTGAGTATAATATGATGGAGAAAGAGGGGGAGGGGGGGGTGGTCTTCTTTTTGTAAAGACTTGCTTGCTAAACTGGGTCAACGCTCAGCGGGTGTTTGGTTTATGCTGCTGAAATTTGGTATGACAGCTGTTTAGTTTTATTATATGTTTTGGGTTCTCGGTTTTTATAGTTCATTAAGTCGAAAAGCTTGTTAGGGTTATAAATTGTAATATTTCAGTAACATTATGTTGAAGTTTTATATTGTTATTTAATGTAGTTTGAATTCTTATAACTACAATATTGTTAAAACTGAACCGCATAATCCAAACTATCTTTAATTGAGTTAGCAGAAGTTGCCAACTTTGTTTAATAAGTGGAACGCATTGCATTTGTTGCACATTTAAAACGTATGTACATAAGCAAGATTTTATTGTTGTTAATTCAGAGATGTTCAAGTGGTTTCCAGGTCTTAGTTCTCTTGTTAAAGTAATATCGAAAAGTTGGAAACACTATATTGTCATTGTATTGACCTAGAAGGCAACTAAGTTCAATAATACAACTGAATTTGTTCAAAATAAGCAAATTTAGGTCATTTATTTTAGAGAATATGTTATCCTATATACGGCGAATATTGCCAAGTACCTTATAAAAATTATTAAGTACATTGATAGAGTTGAACTTATGCTTGTTAAATATAAATTAGTTTATTAAGTCAATGAACAAATTTATACCTAAAGGAATTGAAACAATTCAATGATTAAATACCTTGAAAATACCTTAAAAAACTTGATAAAGTTAACATAAATCCAGAACTAAAACATTTCCCCGCTTAATATGCCCCCAAGACAGTTGAGAAACAGTTGATAAGCTTTATAACAACTCGACTAACTGATTTACATTCCTCTGGTGCATGATAACAATCCCCTTTGGCGATTTAATGTGCGCGATTAACGATTCGATTTCGATTAATTTAACTGCTTCACATAATGAAACAATGCCAGCTGCTTTAATTGTTTAATTGAGCGTCCAGCGATTTCGACTGTAATTGCGCTAAGTTTTCACCAGTCAGAGGAAAACGTTATACCCTGTAGGCATTTAAATGCAAGGGGTGTATGCACTTGCGAGGAAATTAAATGAGTTAAACTTCAATTTGAGAGAGTTTTATGAAATATTATGCAGTGCCTACAGTTGTGTTGATTTTCTTTGGTTAATATTTATCATACAGGGTATGTTGTAGTCCATTCACACTTTCCTTTTCGGTTTCATTTGGCTTCGTGTTGATTTGCATGCGTGTCGTTGTTTCCATGAGCGAAATCAAGAGCGAAAATCGCAAATCTGTGTCCGATCCGAAAACGAATGCAGCCCCTTTGGGCAGCCCACAGTCACGTACCAGGCAGGCAGGCATGCGGGGAAGGAGGGAAGGCAGCGGGGTGGAAGGGGTGTAGCTGTGTGCCCTTGTGTGTAGTTTAAGCCATTGCTGGCACACTGGCCCAAACAGCTGGGCCACTTGGCGTATGCATCGGCATTTGCAGCCAGCTTGTCCGACTCGCGGGCGCGCTTCGTTGCACTTTAAGTGAAATTTCATTTTTGTTTTATTCCATTTTACATCTGTTTTTGTTTTTGCCTTTGCCATTTTCGCTTTTGCTGCAGTTATTTCTGTTGTTTCTGTTCTGCGCCTTCTTTGCCAATTGGTGCATAGTGGGGTAAACAAAGTGTTAACTTGTCTTTCGTTTGTAATTAACAATAATTAATTTTATTAAATCAGCTTAAGTTTTTCTTTTTTTCGGCAAAGATTTTGTAATGATTTAAAAGGCTTATGTAATCATAGGAAAATCGCGTGACGCACTTTATAAATATCATTGAATATCCATCAAAGCGTACAGCCATAAAAAAATTATAGCAAATTGTAGAGAAATATTTGGGAAGGATTATTTAATGTGATAAACAGCGTGAACAAGTTTACTTTATTGCTTTGAAAGCAAAACAATAATCTCATTTTTATTGGAATTTTTTTAATATTTGTAATTGTTGAGCGAAATTAAACGCGCATTTATTATTTATAATAAGAGTGATTTTTCATATCTTTGCGCTGCAATAATTTTCTATATTTTTTCTTTCTGTTATTGTTTATATTTCAATATTCTTGTATAGTAGATTATGAAAAAATTAGAAAATTTCATAAATAAGAAAAATGTTTCTTAACCAATATAGTACAAATTTTAAATTTATAAAGATTAATCTTTGAATTTATTGCTTTGATTATAGTAGGTGTAGTTTTATGGTGTACAGAAAAATACCTAAATATTTATAAAGGGAATTTCAAAGGCTTAATATTTATGTATAAATATATGTATATATCATTTTAAAGGTTAATTACTATTTCGAAAAGACTTAAAGCTCAAGTTCAGATCAGTGCTGATAGGAGACCTCTTTCGCATACCGTTTTTGTAGTTTATTTATGGCTTCTCCCACTCTTAATCCGCAGGACGGTACCACGCCTCTCATTCTGGCCGCTGCCGGGGGACACATTCATTGTGTTTTGGAGTTGCTCGAACAGGGCGCTGAGCTGAATTCCCGCCGCTCAACGGGCACCACAGCACTCTTCTTTGCCGCCCAGGGCGGGCATTTGGATGTGGTTCGCATTTTGCTGAAGGCACGCGCCAAGGTGGACATCCCATCGCTGGATGGCGGCACGCCCCTCTTTGTGGCCGCTCAGGGCGGACATGTCAAGATAATCAGAGAGCTGTTGGACTGTGGCGCCGATGTGAATGCCTGCATGAAGGTGTGTTAAGTAAAGAACTAGAGAACTGTAGCTTGTATCTTTTTGTTTGATTTTTCTGCTTGTAATTTAATATTCCTTTTGAAAAATCTAATCTCTTTTTCTTTTGCTTGCAGGATCGTGCTTCGGCTGCCTTTATAGCTGCTCAGAACGGACATCGTACAGTGCTCTCGTTGCTGATATTGGCGCATGCATCGATGGATATCAAACGCATTGATGGAGCAACCCCGCTGTGGATAGCTGCCCAGATGGGACACGATCACATCTGCAAGGTGCTGCTGCAGAATGGTGCCAATGTAGACACAGTGCGCTGTGATGGCGCCACGCCTTTGTTTAAAGCTGCCCACAAAGGCCACGCCTCTGTGGTGACCGTGCTGCTGAAATATCGCCCAAATTTGGGTTTGTTGCCCAACGGAGAGACGGCCCTGCATGCCGCAGCCATGTTCGGTCACATGACAGTCTGCAAACAGCTTGTGGCGGCAGGCAGCGACATCATGGTAAAGAACCAGGACGGGCTGACGGCCATGGAGTTGGCACATCACGAGAATTACACATCCATACGTGACTATCTGCGCGAACGCATGCGCGCCTCGATAAAACATAACACATTGGCCATGGCCGAAATGCGAATATCAACGTAAAGACCAAAATTATAACAGAAACAAAATAACAACAAACTCCCTTCGAAGTACCTTTTAACACAATATTTATTCACCTATCCTAGCTTTGAACTGTGTTTCGAATTTCACAATCGTATCAAAATCATACGGAAATTGAAGCAAAAGTAATATTTGATACAGTTCATGGTGCTTATGACTATGAAACGACGTAGTTTGCCAGCAGAGCTCGTACTATATTTGGCTTGTTCTGAATTACAATTTCCCATCAATTTCAAGTAAAAATATTTATCCCCATTCAAAAGAAGTTAATGCAAAAATGTAATTCAGCATAGGACGACGAAGTTGTTGTAGATCATTTATTTTGAAATGTTAACGCGTAAATAGGCTATTTTGTACATTTCCTAAGAATAATACTACATATATAGTTTTAAATTTAATGAAATTCACTCGAATATATGATTTGGATTTTGTTTTTGATCCCACCTTATCAAGTTACTATAGTTAATGGGTTCTGAAATTGCACCAATTGTAAATACCTTTAGATAATAACAACTTCTTGATATAGTTTGAGCTCTGCAATAGGCAATCGGGTTGTTTCACCTTGTTGTAAAATTGCAATCAAAAAGTGTAGTGGAAAAATACAAAATTCTAGAAAAATCCCAGTCCAAAAAAATGCCAATGCTGAGCAAATGGCAATCACATCTTCCCCAATTATATATAGAAATATATTTGGATATTATATCATTATTATTATATCATATATACATATATGTACTTAAAAGAACCCCCTACAAATTTGAGCTTGTATTTGAATTTACGATTACGATTAACTAAATCTAGCAATAATTTGCACTTCAAATGGGCAAATACAACTGCAACAAATGAGAATAACTGTTAACATGGACCCATTGCTGTCCTTTGTATATAAATTACATATATTTATATATATTATATACATACATGAACCATATATTTATTACTCACCTAACCCTAAGCAATTGTTACCAAGTGCTTTAAGTTTATCCGCCTTTTTGTCTTGTCTTAATTAGCTATACACATTTTATCTTAATTAGCCATTAATTGATAACAAATGTTTTTTGTGGTTTTTCTATATTGTTTTCGCTCATGTAAATTAAAAGGTAAATTATCTCAAACTAAATCTCGAGTTTTTCTTACTAAAATATATTAGAAATGTATATTTTTAAAAGCTAAAAAAGCATCCCTAATTCTGCCTGTAGCTGGATTTCCAGATAGATTTGACGGGAAAAAGTCAGCACTGATACAGTACATTAACAGTACTTAACTCAAATGCTCGTTAAGTTGGCAATGCTATGCTACTGCTAACTAACAGTGTGACTTGCTAAGTTACGTTCAGTTAGAAGTTTTAGAGAAGACACTCACCTTAGCGGAGACACGAACAACGAAAGCGCAAGTTTCGATTCTAAAAAATATAAGAAAATATTTTAAAATAATTGATTATATTGTTAAGTAAATAGTGAACTGACATACACAAGAAGCAATTTACAAGATTAATAAAAAAACTATCTAAAATATGCCTTTCTGCGTTTTTTAGCTGCACCTAACACACAGTTTTGATTTCACTGTGCGATCGTTTACAGTTTTAACTGCACGTTCATCAAGTGGGTTGCTCTTAAAGTTGCTGATAGTTGTATGACGCTTATGCCTTTTTGTTCTTCAACTGATTCTGAGCACCTGAGTGGTAAGTCAGACTCAAACTGGACTCGCAACTTGTGATTGCCACATCAATGGGTTCTCTGCTGCAAATGAGTATTTGCCCCAAACATGTTGCCAATGCCAAACAGCTTCAAACGGCTGCCAACGCTTTCGGTGTTCAGTCCGTTTTTTCTCTTCGTTGCGCGCGGACGTCGTCGGCCTCCGTAGTCATTTCCATTTCCATTTTGTTTTTTGTCAGTGTGAGTGTGCGAACGCGCGCCTAACTGTGTGTGCGTATTCTCAGTGTGCATGTGTGCGTACATGAATGTGTGTGTAGGTGTAGTCGCGTGTCGTTAAGTTATACAGTAACAGCAACAGCAGCAGCACCACAAACAACAACAACAACAAGTACTACCAACAACAATAGGTAAAGGCAGCAACGGCCAGCAGCCCAAACGGTAGCAGCGACCTAAAAGAGAAGAAGAATCGAAACACAAAAAAAAAGCGAAAAAAATAAATAAATAAAAAAAAGACATTGTGAAACGTTACGTTTTGGTGGCAAGTGTTCTACTGTGGTGGCAGGTTAGCGGGAAAGGGGCGCGGGCGGCGAAAATTCTTAAACAATAAAACAGGTTTGCACTGTAAGGTATGCGAGAGAGGGAGAGAGAGAGAAAGAGAGCAAGTAAGAACGAAAAGCTAGCCAGAGAGAGAGAGAGAGAGAGAGTAAGAAAGAGAGGGAGAGCTAAGTAATAGAGCGGGAGAGCAAGAGCAACTTGTGCGAAACACAGTGCAAACGAGTGGCGAGGAGTGTGGAAGGGGGGGAGCAAGGGGAATTGTGATATTTACTGTGCGCATCCTTCGCAAGGTCTTTTGCAGTCCTTAAACATTCACAGCGCAGCGCAAAGAGTTAATAAACTTTTGCTGTTTATTTGAGCTTTGTCACACTGTGCACGCAGCGCTGCTGCTGCTGCTGCTGCTGCTGTGACTGCGACTGCTGCTGCTAACCTGTTTAGGCGTCATTTTCATTGTGTTTATTTAACGTGCGTTAGTTTTTATGAATTTATGTAGATTTTCCTCAATCAATAGAGGAAAACTGTTAACTCTGTTACCGTTACCTTTGGGTTGCCATGTCAAATGGAAATTCCCCCCTCCCCACGTTCGTTGACTTAACTCACCTACTGCTGCCAGTCCCTTTTCCCCTGCCCTTTCGCTGCTGCCCTGCGCTGCCGCTGCTCTGCCTGCGCTGCTGCTGTTCTGCAGTAATTTCACAAAACAGCTGAGCTTTTGCAGTCGGGCCCCTAGCAACAGCGCGCGAGGCAGCGCTCTCAGCTGTGCGGCGGACAGCGCGCAGACGCACACACACACAAACACACACACATACTTACATAGATAAACAGCATAGGCTGTTACATTGAATTTGGCCTGTAAATTGCATTGCTGCCATCTCGCTTGCACACGTGTCCTAGCATTTGCAGTAACACATGCCGGAAAAGAGTTTGTCTACGTGTGTGTGTGTGTATGTGTGTGTGTGTGTGAGTTGCTTTTACAGTCTGCAGCGGCTGTCACTGTTACTGCTGCGTTGCTGCGACTGCTGACGTCGCTGCCGCTGCCGCTGCGACTGCGACTGCGAGTGCTACTGCCGTTGCTGCCTCGGCATGAAGCTTTACATAAGTTGACATATCGCCGCGGCGAGGCATTTAGAGCCCGGCTGCAGGTCCTTTGCTCAAGTTCGTTTCAGTAACGCGCTAGTACAACACAATCAGCTGCTGCCTGACGTCGCAGCCGACGTCACTTGCAACTAGACGACGACGTTGCCATTTTTTGTGTGTTGTACTTCTACAATATATATATATATAAATTTTTTTTTTTTTTTTGTATTTTTGCAACTTGTTTCGGTCTCTCTGTTTCTACGTTTGTTTCAAACCGGCTCTCCAAAGGTTCGGCCAGCGTCGTCTGTTGCTGTCTGTTTTTCAGCTGTTTCGTCGCTTTTTGTGGCACATTGTCAAAAAAGAAAAAAGCACACACACACACACTGACACACACACGCAGTGAAAACAACAACAACAAAGTGGTTAAACTGCTTTTTTTTATTACACTTTAATTTGTGTTTTTCTATTTGTTTCATTTGCCGCTGTTGCCGCTGTTGCCGCTTTGCCGTTTGCCGTTTGCCGTTTGCCTTTGTGCGTGGGCCTTTCGAAAAGCATTAAGCAAACTTGATTTATAACCGTATAACCCGCAGCTCGATCAGCCTCTCAGTTCCTCGCCTGCGCTGCCCACAAATCGCAAACGTAATTAAAAGAAAAAACTAACTAGCAACAAAATAAACAGCAACTAAGGCAAAAAACACAGTCTACATTAACATGCAGCTAAAGTGTTGAACCAAAAACCCATTAGTTAAAGTAAATAAATAATAGAATATAACAACAACAACAGCAGCAGCAACAACAACAACAGCAACAGGAACAACAGCAACAACAAACATGTGAATTTAGTAATTGTAGAACATTGTTGCCCCAGCTGCTTTATATGCTACATGTTGTATGTATGTACAAAATGGCCGCCAGGATGCACAGCAACAACAATAGCAACAACAGCAACATCAGTAGCAGCACCAGCAGCAGTAGCAGCAGTAGCAGCAGCATCCTCATCATCATCAACAGCAGCAGCTTCTAGCAGCACACAAACACAGGCAGAGCCGTGCATAATACATGCACAAGTACTTAAACTCACACACACACACACACACACACCCATACACTCATACACACGGACACACACAGGGACATCATCAACGCAGGCAACGTAGGCAGCGCCAGCTTTTAAAGGTGAGTCTTAAATTTAAGTTCAGCTGCCCGTCAAAAGCTTTAAAAATGCTTTAGCTTTAGGCTTGACTCGACACAAAAAGGAATAAAATATATTTTAAGTACCCCAAACTGGAAATTGTGAGGGGGGGAAAGTCTGCCAAATTTTAATATGGTTTTCAAGCTTCAAAATGCAATTATATTGTTAGTAACTCAAAAAAGAGAACATGATATCATTTTAAAATGTTCTTTAGACTGCTAAGAGTCCCTAATAGAGTATAATATCTGGTCCAATTGTGCAATTATTTTTGTAATCATAACTTGCATTTAGAATATCTTTGAACAGACAATTTTCTAATCAAATCATTCTTATTATTTTATTAAATACCATATCTCTGATCCAGCTATTTATAGAGAATGTGATGTCTATATTCTTTATATATATTATATTGTACAATATATACATATATATATCTTAAATGCTGTTGGGAGTCGTTAAAGAATATTGTATCTGAGTCCGATTGTTTTGCATTTAAAACCTATTTGAATATGCTCACAGGATATCATTCTTCATATACCATATTATTTTTTAATCAGATTTAAAAGAATTATACAGTAACACACCTTTGAAAACGTATGGAAACGTATTCCTTATATAAATTTCTTTGCTGTCTATAAGTCGTTTGTATATATATATATTATCAAGTTCTTTTCAACTTGAATCATTTTTGAATATGCGTATAGAATATCAAATATATATATAATATATATATATATATCTTTGATCCTGTTCTGTTCGTCTGTTCGTTCATGAAGGTTTAAAATTCTTTTGCATTTAAAACATGTTTGACCTTTTATTCTTTCATTATGTATACATATCTTAAATCAACCTAGTATTATTCTGATTCAATTATTAAATTCTCTTTCATTAAGAACATTAATTATGTTATTAGAACCTCTCTATACAGATTTATATATAGATTTGATTCGTTAAAACAGTCACATATAATACAACTCATTCTTATTATTATCACAGAAAGCAACTTGACGACTGAAACATTTTATAATATAGTAAAAACTTTATATTTGATTTAAAAATTTGCTAAGCCCCTTAAAGAAACTATAATAAAAACTTTCAAATTAAAAGCCCAAAAGTTTTTGGCAATTTCAACATACTAAAAGATATATAAACCTAACAATTTTAACGTTCACATCTACGCCCAAATATATAAAAATCCTTAGGGGTTTCTTTTTTTTTAATGAGAATCCTCTAAAGTTGCCCCAGCACAACTAAATCATTTCGTATTTTTCGTGCAACAAATAACAATAAAATTTTATAACCAACCCTGTTGCCTTTAATGACGAAATACCGCACCAGGTAGAGTAGAAGGAGAAGGGGAAGTGGATGTGGAAGGGCACTAAGGACGCATTTCTCTGCTTAAGCCTGATCATTTTGAAGTGAACTTTTTTTCGGGGGTATAAAGGAGTAGTAGTAGTAGTAGTAGTAGAAATACTACACAAGTTTTTAATTGGATTCATGTTTTATGTTGAACTGTCATGCTGTGTGTGCATGTGGCATGATAAACGACTTGTGGCGTCTTCAATCAATCTCCTCTTCGCACTTTGTCGGGCCAGAGAAGGGCAGTGAAGAAAGAGTTCTGGGCCCGAACCCGAAACTTTATTGGCTTTTGCCAGTTCGCTTATTTTTCTTAGAGCATCTCTCTCGGGTTGAGCAAAGTTTAACAATTGTGAGCTGTGTGCAGTTTGTTTTCTTTTTTTATCGTTTTGTTTCGCGAAATTTTTACGACTATTTTGGGCCGGTAACGGAGACGAATGGGGAGACAAGACTATGACGGCGACTGAGGCTGGAACTGAGGCTGATGCTGAGACTGTGGCCGGTGATGGTGATTAGGGGAGGGGGGAGGGGGAGGGCTCTCGGCGGCCACAGAGAGTTCAACTGAAGTGAGGGCAAATTGTGTGGCCAGAGACCGCGAGCCCATTCAAAAAAGCCCGTCAAACCAGTCGCCGTCGCAGTCGCAGTCGGAATCGCAGGCCAGGCCAGGCCAGGCATTTCGCTTTTTCGCCTAGCTCTTATAGCTAAACTGCTGAACTGAACCGACTGAACTGACTGGCCGACTGGGCCAGTTGATGACTTTTTACATAGCCAAAGAGACGATGCGACGCGACGCGACGCAGCAACAACGACGACGACGAGTCAAACCTAAACTCAAACTGCGAGTCCAAGTGAAACGCAAACCCCAAAAGATACGGAGCTGGCTCACGTATCTAAACTTGTTTCAAACGTGTTACATTTAAGAACGTTCGCCTCGAGCGGCAAGTGGCAATAATCCTTTCAAACTGACAGCGTTGCCATGTCTCGCACTGCCAGAGGAGAAGGCGGCAAGAAGAGCATGAAGAAGAAGCAGCAGCAAAAGTAGTTGTGAATGTAGAGGCGGCACAGACGGAGGCAGTGGCAGAGGCATGTCCGGAGGAAGAGGTGGAGGCGTTGGCAGAGAAGGGCAAGCCACTCCAAGTGGGAGTGGCACATTGACTGAGTTTCGTTTTAGTTTGCAGAGCATATGTGCGAATTTACACGAGGGTCACTCAGTCAGTTGCCAACAAAGGGCTTGTTATAACTTCCTAGTTACGATATTAGACTGCTACTCAGAAGAACTTTCGGTGAAGATGAAATGAACTAGAAATACTAATACAACAAAAAAGATAGATTCTATATTTGGAACTGTAAATAGAAATTTTAATGAGCAACAAAAGGGTTCGGTTTTATAAAGAAAGTATAAAGAATTTATTTAATAAAAAAAAAGATTCATAGGTCTATATATGAATTTTTATTTATCATATATATTTCTTTATTATTTATTCTTTTGGAAATATAAATGTAAATTTTAATTCACAATATGATTCGGTTTTATAAAGAAAGTATAAAGAATTTATTTAATAAAGAAAAAGAGTCATAGGTCTATATTGGAATTCATACTTATCATACTTATCACATGTATATCTTTCCTTATTATTTATACTTTTGGAACTATAAGTTATAAATTCTAATTCGAATTCACAATATGATTCGATTTTATAAAGAAAGAATAAAGAAATTTCAGTATTTCAATATTATATTTAGGCCTATTGTCAATAAAAGGTATACTAACCTTGTGCAAACAGATGTAACAGGAAGAAAGAGACGTAGCAGACCCTACACAGTATATATATATATATATTCATAATCAGGATCGTTAAACTTCTACTCAGGTACTAAGCCAACTCTCTGTCTACCCTAGAAAATTCTTCCTATTTTTTTTTGCACGCTCCGTAAATTGACTGACCTACCCTCTCCGGCGAATGTCTATGCCTCCATATGCTGTCTGTCATTCTCTGGTTCAAGTTGTGCCAGACATTTTGATTGCCAGTTGCCTGTTTTTATGTTTATTTTTTGTTATCATTATTTTTATTATTTTCTTCATTTTTTCATTTTTTTTTTGTGTGCCGTTCAAGTACACGTATCTGCCGCCGCCATTTTGCTCTGTACGATAAATTTACACGTATGTATATAACATATACACACACACATATGTATGCACGATATGCCAAAAAGGGGTTTCATATTTGCAGCAAGATTTTGTTTCATTTTATTTTTTCCCTCTCTCTCTCTCTTTCTCTCTTTCGTTTTGTTTTTCAAATTGCAAACAAAAACTGCAAAAAGTGAAATTGATATTTTCGCACAAAATTGCCGTTAACAAGGTGGCAACCTAGCAACAACAGTTTTTGCTTGTCAAATTTTATTTTTGCAAACCACCCCCCTCTCATAGCCCCGGCCCTGCCACATCTTCCCTCCACACACAGGCCGACAGCTCGCAGAGCGTCCCGAAAAATGGAACGTCTCCGCCAGGTGAACGGGAAATTGTTTACCGTGGTTCCAAAATGATGTAATTTCGCGTGCTCGTGCAATTCAATTTCCTGCCAACGGAAACGCGCGTCGCTCTGCTCGCCCATTGTAGTCAAACATCCAAAAAGACACCCCACTCTCACCTCTTTGCCTGCCTCCCTTGCTCCTAAAGCTTCTCGCTGTGTCTCTCTTTCCCGCACTTAAACGAAGTGAGAACAAAGTCCCCCCGTTGGACAACTTGAAAGCTTTGTCCAAATTGTTTGGCAGTTTCTCCCCCTTCCGCCTTGGCACTTCCTCCGTCCTCCAGCCTTTAATTGTCCCCTTGCACAGTGCAAGGCTGCCAAAAATAATGAAAAGAATATAAAAGAAAATAAAAATAATAATAAATAAATAAGAAATCAATTTTGCAAAATTTGCTATCTAAACAGCTTATCCGTTCTGCCCATCTGCCGGGCGCACTCAATAAAATATGTCACATATCATTTCTGTGTGTGCAGACAAAGGGTATGCGACGACTCTCAGCTAAGTAACTTAATTTGCTACAATATGTTAAAACATAATCTTAGTGCAATGGTTAGCTAAATAAATACAAAGACTGACATAAATAATAATAATAGTTTAAGTAAAAGTAGATAAATGTTATTTAATTTATAACCTAACCTCTGGTTAAGTTTATTGGATAAACATTAAAAACATAACACAAGGTTCTATATTGAAATTGAATTGGAAATGATAATTCACTACCATATTATGTGTATATTTTATATGATCTTGAATAGTCTAAGTAGAAGTTCGCAAAAATACAAAATTTCTTGCTTAACCTCAGGTTAAGTTTATTAGATAAGGTCTATATAAAATATAAATAGAGCAAGCTTCAAATTGTAACTGATAGAGTATAAAGATAGCGTGTCCATTACAACTTTGATAGGTAAAAGTTTTAACGTTTTAATTAATTTCAAACTTAACCTCAGGTTAAATTTATTATGTATGCCTTATAAGATAAGAGCAAGCTGCTCTCATATTTTGCTTTTCAGTTGAAATTCATATATCAAAACCCTTCCAAAAGTGAGTTAGTTTCATTCAAAACTTCACCATGACAATTTTACTATTTTATTGTATATGGTTATTAGGTTTAATCTCCACTTTTAGGTTCAGATTGGTTGGTTCTAGTTAAAACAGCCAACCTTATAGTAACTCAACTCATTTAATGCAATGTTCTTAAATCTTTTACTTAAATAGTTTTTAATTTTAACCTTCTATTCTGCTCATTTAATTTTAATTATGCAAATAATTCCCGTAGTTCATTTGTGTATTCAACCAGTTAGTGTAGATTCAGTTCGTTCTGTTTGCTTTTCATTCGCAGAGTGTTGAATTTTCAAACTGTTTGGCATATTTCGCATAAATAAATTACATTCAGAGCCAAGCCCGGACCCGGACCCGGACCCGTTCCCGTTTCTGGCCTGGTCTCAGCTTCAGCTTCAACTCCGGCCACCGCTCTGGCTCTGGCTCTGGCTCTGGTTTCGTTCAGTTCAGTTCTGGCTTGTGCTATCCGGGCTGTCCGGGCAGCCTATATTAACAATAATTCCTTTGTGCTGGCATCTTGCCAAAAAGTTTCTGGGCCTGTGCCTCAGCCAGTGGCTGCTACTGCCGCTACCCGCTGCTCTGCTGCTCTGCTGCTCTGCTGCTCTTCTTTGCCCACTTTATGCCCCGCACAGCAGGCGACGAACGTTTTGTGGCCAATTTCGGTTGCCCACGTCGAGGTGGCGCACTGGAATGGTCTCCGTTTTGTGACCCATTGTCAGTTGAACTTAAATGCGACGCCTGACATAAAAAATACAACAACAGCAACAACAAAATGAAAGAAAGAACGCACAACTTACGATGGCCAATGGACAATGGAGGATCACAGAGAATCGCACAGTGTGGAGCCCTTTTGCTGCGCGAGGGGAGACAAATGTGGCATTTGTCTGCAGTTAAATGCAAAATTGTTCCCTTACTTGAACTGCAAACTGTAACAAAGTCAGTTGTATTAACATTACACTAGACAACATACAAACAGTTACATACATACTGAACATTCTACGAATCTATGCAGCTTTGCAATATTTCCCCCGAATATTTACAGAGCTAGGCTTGATAAACAAATATTTTATATATGCAGTAGAATTAAAATATTTAATATTTAACGATTTAAATGAACACTCAATTTAACCAATTTAATTACTGTGCAAACGTGATTATTGTACACATGTTCCTAATGAGTCGGAACAGCGTCCATATTGATTAGTAGATCAAATAAGAACAGAACTAAGTGAATATAATTCCATTTTATTTTTTAATTTTTTTTTGTAATAAAAAAAAAAAAAAAAAAAAAATATTGACTAGATAAGCTATGATGCAGAAATCGAACCGATATTGACCTTGAGTCAGCTAAAATGTTTTAAATTTTTTTTTTTTTTATTAACAATAATTTAAATAATTTTTTGTGACATGTTCAATGGA
The DNA here is from genome assembly GCA_018904035.1 of Zaprionus ornatus. Taxonomy (NCBI): domain Eukaryota; kingdom Metazoa; phylum Arthropoda; class Insecta; order Diptera; family Drosophilidae; genus Zaprionus; species Zaprionus ornatus. Next base: position 18,667,907 of record JAEIFZ010000002.1, on the reverse strand, counting down.
ATATACAAACAGAAGTACTACTTCTTATATTTCTATATTATTCAGTATTATAAACATTTTGATCCGATTAATCAATTAATTTATTTTGTTATACTTTCGTCCAACTTTGCCAATAGATTCAATGCGTGCTACATGCCTTTGGTTAGAAAATACTTCACATTCCGACATAAAGTTGATTTCAGGTGCATAACTCGGTATTAACTTCGGGTCGATTATGAAACCATCAACAAAGTAATGCTTATTCTACAGCAAAAAAAGAAATGCAGAAGAATCGAAAATATTTGTATGTACATATAGTACTGAAACTTACCATCTTAAATGGACACTTCATCGGAAGATTGGAAACACGACGTAGTCCCACGGCTATCGATTGAATCAGTCGTGTCGTATGAACGCTTTGCAATATTGTGCAAAAGTCTATTTCCAAGCTTGTATAGTTGATAATCTTGTTGCCATATTGAAACCTTAAATTGAACTCTCCATATAGGTCTCTTACATCTTTGGTAAATGTAAAATTGAGGTTAATCGCGGATATATTTTTGCTTTGCCAAATGAGTTCACAGTTCAGTTGGGCTAACTCCGGCCAAAACTGTATGCACTCAACCTTGCTAAACTCCGATATGATTCTTTGCTGAATGAAATAATTAACAGAGTACAACTTTCCAGTATACGTTACTTTAAACTTCTAAAACTGACCTTTGCACCGCGAGTATCCATTATACCGACGAGAAGTAAAACTATCGCCCATGTTGCTCTCATGTTAGCGGTTTACCACAAACTGTTTTATTGTTTTGGTTTATTTTGGTCAACTCTTAACATTAATTGAGTTTTAATTTGTCCGGTAAACGTGCGCTCTTTGCAATTTTTTATGGTGTTATCAGGTTAAATCAATTTCAGTTGAATGGAAAATTCATCTCTTAGTTAAATCGCTAAATAACTTTTTACTATTGTTGAAAATTAATTTTTATTTTCCTTAAATTTTAAAGAACTTTTACGGATAACAAAGAATTTATTTCGGTTTGTGCTTCTCTCTCAGGTGTCGCAGCTGACCCGCAGTTTTTATTACGAGTCCTGGTTGGTTATTAACGTTAATTGTGCAATTAGTAACGAACCCCATTTCGGGTAAATAGCTTGGCAACGAATCAAGTTTGAAGCCTTTTACGTAGTAAACCGTATTCTGTAAAAATAAAAATGTAATTTGATCTCAGTGTAATTTCATAATTATATATAAACCTTCTTGACTGGACAACTTAATGGAAAATTGGAAACACGTCGGATGGAAACTGCAATCATTTGCATTAAATATAAATTGAAAACCTCCTTAATCGCATTGCAGAAGTTAATCTCCATTGTAACGTAGTTGATCAATTGTTTTCCATGTATGTACGCCATATTGAAGAGGCCCGTTAGTGTTTGCACATCTTCGGTCGATTTAAAGTCCACAAAGAGTAGTGACAAATTTGACGATGTTCGATTTAGTTGGTAATGAATCTCAAGTTTTTCTGGTCTTTGATTCACTATCTCAAATTTAGAAAAATCTATTCTATTTCCTTGCTAGAAGAAATAAACAAAATATCAAATCGAAAATTAAGATATCAAAGTTAAAGCTCACCTTTGCACACTGAACGACGTAAATAAGGCAAAGCATCCGTATAAGAAGATTGCCAACCTCCATGTCAGTGGTTTGCCATAAACTGTAAAGAGTCGAGTAATATTTAGATTTGCGAGTAATCGGTTTTTAATTCATTTACAATTGTTGGGTGCGTTCAATGTTAAACAAATTTAAATCAAGCATTTAATTACTAAGTATTTTTACTGATGATTTGCATACCCTGTACTCATTTGTCATGAGCCAAAGAAGGGTATATACATATGTTGGAAAGCAGATAGAATGAAGAGAGAACAAATATATGAATACCTTTTTATGCTAGTTCTTTAATTACATTTTGTGCTCCTCATTTTCAATTATTTTTTAACCATGTTAAATTTATTTTCTATTGCATACCTGCAGGCGGAGAGTTCACAACCTGTACACCCAATACAATTCTTTTTTAAAAAACTTCTATGGTTTGTTAACCGTCTGTTTGCAACCAAATTATCAGAAATCATTTGGTTTATTGTGCACAATGTAAATCAACTTTCTAACTATAAAATGAAGCCACGGGGCCGAAGGAGGGCGTGGGTAAAGTCCATAACCAGCATGATCTGCGTAACCAGTAACCAGCAAATTTGGTAGTACTAACTCTCATCAAAAAATTTGCTGATATTAGGGTTCTTTGTGGAGTTGGAAATTCCTATTTCTCTTTCTTCTTTAATTGCTACAAAATTAGAATACCCTTCATTCCTATAAATACCACGTATAGGCAACCTAAAGCTAGACACAGATGTTTTTTCAAAAAACCGAGAACAAATTCGAGAGCAAGTAATATCTCTGTACACATTTGCATTTCGTTCCACTCTAGAGCTATTCTTACTTACTCAACCATAATTTTCTCACGTCACGGATTCTATCCTCTTATACAATACATATAAGGAGTCAGATAAAGACATTCCATCACTTGTCCCACCTGTTAAGAAATAAATCAGAGCTATAACCGATTCTTGTTATTCACTTTACAATTTTATATGAAATTTGAACAGAAAATGTCAAACGAAGTGTCGGCGTTGGCTATTGTACACATAGTAGAAGCCGCCATTAAAGCGTATCGTTGCCACCTCGTTTGAATGTGATGCACCTGTGAAGGATGAGGGATCTACCGGTACCCGTACGGCAGTGGTCAGATTGATGGTGCGATAGAAGAAGGCAGTCAAGAAGCTCGCGCTGATAACGAAGGCTATGAAGAAGCCCAGGCAGAATATGCAATCCTTGTTGACTTGAAAGCAGAGGCAGCATGCGGCCGCGAAGTCGCCCAGTGTCCGACCAATGGCACCCCAAAAGGTACGAGGCACGGCGGTGCGACCTACTGCGGGAGAGCCATTCGAGCTTATGGTAATCACATGATGCCGACTCTCACAGGGTGCAGTTTGCTCCGTTTGTGGTTGCTGCTGCTGCTGCTGCTGCTGCTGCTGTTGCTGTGGACGAAGTTGCTGCTGTTGCTGCTGTGAACGGAGTTGCTGCTGTGTACGGGGTTGCCGTAAAGGTGGAGATTGCTCATTCCACGCAATGTGACGATTCGACTTGGGTCGCCCATTATTGGTCTCATTTAATCGCAGTGTACACAAGGATGTTTGAGTTTCCTGATCTTTTTGCTGTGCCGGTTCCACACCAGTTTCGCCATGCATTTGCTGCACCTGCTCTGCTCGGCCTTTGGTAAATATATGCTCCTCTAGATTTTGCGTATATCGGTCGAGCAGTTGCAATATGCGCTGCAAGCGATCTTCCTCATATGATTGGAACGAGGTTGGCGTGTCGAGCTTCCGTTCCGTTTTAAGTTCCTTTGACAATTTCACCAATAATGTGCAGTTACTATCCTCCTGGTTTGGCTCACAATCGGGCAATATGCTTTCAAGAAGTTCGTTGATCCATGCCTTGGCCTCTTGCGAATCCGAGTGAGCCACTGCAGGTTGGGGTGAGCTTGAGCGAGTGGCGGGCAGCTCGAAGAGTACACGTCGCCTTAGCGGCTCATCCGTTTCAGTTTCACCCACTTCGGCATCGGGTAGTTGGACAACATTATCCGGATTTGATCTCTTCTTGTTATCTTCTTCATCTTGCATTGTTCTCTTTGAATTTCGTTAGGTCTTGAGTTCTCAAAATAAAAGTACATTCATTTTATTTCAGACATAGTGTTCAACTGACATTTGAAATCTTTGATAAATATGTTCGGTATATATAAAATTCGACTTTTGCAAAAATAAATCCAAATTTATCACCTAATGGCACCCAGAGATGCACACTCGGCCATCGTTGTAGACAGCTTAATAACCGATTTAGTTCACGAGGCTATCGATCAGCAATTATCTATTGGGGAGCCCTGTTTAAGAGCGGGACCATGTCAAAAGCTTTTCGATATTTTGGGCATTATGCCATGCCCAATTACAGAAGAAGAAGAATCGGATAAGCTCATTGCAAAAGCGACTGTCCCAGATGGCCCAAATCGCAATACATTTAATTGTAGCTCCATTCAAGAACTGAAACACCGATGGCACAGTTGGTTGGCGAATACATTGGCCAATGGTAATTGTATTCGTTATCGAAGTGATTGAGGTTTTTCTTAACTGATCTCACCCTCTTCGCAGATAGCTCTGACGATGAATTGGTACTGTACAAGCGAAAGAACCTATTTGATATGACGCTCTTTAGTGACAGTTCGGTACAAACGGAACAGCCCCGATTCCGCAAACGATATCCGATTGTCTCAAGCCCCGGCGATCGTTTCCTGAACGGGCCGGTACCCTGTGAAATGAGTCGTCAGACGATTTTCATTGATGCGGTAACAGAGGAGACGCCGGTTATTCAAAACCGACCGCCATTGACCGATCGATTCTGCTATATGTTGACCGATTTTGCTTCGGCGTTGTATTGTAGTCTCGCCATCATGTGTTGTTGTACCCCCAGTATGTTTCGATAAGCGATATCTATTCGGCACACCTAGTGGTTTTAATATACGATAAACTACTACACATATTAACAACAATTCATCAACAGCGAATTTCATCTGGGGTGCGCACGGCCGGAAACTAGTGGGTGCTTCAGTTGATGCTGTTGCCCTTCAACATTGGTGCCCAGAAAGCCATAGTAATGTGATATGATTAGATATAAGCACCACAGGCAGAGCATTACGAAAAGCACATAGGTGAAGTTCTCGCCCATCATATAGAAGCAAGCGACCAGAGATTGCCAAGCCTCCACCAGCACGTGCCACATGCGTTGACGCAACGGTGCACGCTGTAAAGCCGTCGACGATGTAACCGATTCGACCTCAATTAGCAACGTTTGCTGATCCCCAAGGTTCGGCAATGATTTTGTTGCTATCTTCTTCGTGTCGGCCTGTAGCGGTTCCTTCGGTGTCTTTAGCTTTTGTGGCATACTAAGCACATTGGGCCAGGATGTCTGTATAGCCACCTCACAGGTGTGCTTGCGTGGAATGGCCAGTATTGTAGAATCAGAGAGCTGCATGCGATTCAAACTGACAGTGGTCTTCACAATGTCACTGCTCTCAGCTAAGAATACTCATATTAATGTATGTCTCTACCCAACATGAACTTCATGCAAACTTACAAGCCTCTTGAGCGTTCACCGTCATATATTGCTCCGATTGGGTACGCTTCAGTTTGGGCTGCGGATTGTACTGAGCCTGTTCGCTTTCCATGATGCGTGAGTAATCCTCGAAAAGATTGAGCAGCTCCACAAAACGATCGGTAATCTGTTTGTGACTCACATGTACTTCAGCCAAATAGCTGGGTACCGTTATTGCGGTATCCTTTTGCAAATTCCATCCTATATTCTTGCTAATATCCGTTTCTTCCATCTCCAGCACCACATCGTGTGGATTCTTCTCTGGCTTCTCGGTCATTTGCATTTCGGGCATATTTCGTCATCAATTGTATGTGTTCAATTTTGTTTAATACCTTTTCTAGTATTTTCTGTCCGTGTGCGTTACTGTTCTGTATGATAACTGTTGACCCAATATAAAAAAGTGCTAGAAATCAATGTTGAAATTCGAATCTTATTTGTTGTTACATTTGTTTTTATTGCTGCTGTCAATTTGAAGTTTTCCTCAGCTCTTGTTGATGTTACTAATGTTGTTGTTGTTCATGTAGTCTACTTGGTGTGCAAACGGGTTGCTCGCCTGGTGGATAATTTTTGCGCTAAATTAAGCAATTTCCCCCAAAAACTCCTGTCTGCATCAAGCTCGGCATCAGCATCAGCATCAGAAAGGGAAGTCGCCTCTGTGGAGTGGACTCGACTGGACTGTTGTCCACTCGTTTCGCTCTAATGTGACAATTATAACGGTCTGCTGCACTTGTATTATTTTGCATAAATGCATTGCAGTGAGTCCTCGGCTTTAAGGCAAAGTTGTTCCAAATTTGCATTTCTACTGGGCTTATAACTAGACAGGGAGGAAGAGTTACTGAGCCGGGCTATGTCGAAAATTAATATATTTAAATATTTTGTATTATCACAAATTCTAATAGCAAATATTTGCATATTATATTATGTTTAAATTGACAATAAGTAATTTTTGAAGTGTGTGATTTCTAAAGGCCGATTATTATTATTATTATTATTATTATTATTATTATTATTATTATTATTATTATTATTATTATTATTATTATTATTATTATTATTATTATTATTATTATTATTATTATTATTATTATTATTATTATTATTATTATTATTATTATTATTATTATTATTATTATTATTATTATTATTATTATTATTATTATTATTATTATTATTATTATTATTATTATTATTATTATTATTATTATTATTATTATTATTATTATTATTATTATTATTATTATTATTATTGTTATTATTATTTTTATTATTATTATTATTATTATTATTATTATTATTATTATTATTATTAATATTATTATTATTATTATTATTATTATTATTATTATTATTATTATTATTATTATTATTATTATTATTATTATTATTATTATTATTATTATTATTATTATTATTATTATTATTATTATTATTATTATTATTATTATTATTATTATTATTATTATTATTATTATTATTATTATTATTATTATTATTATTATTATTATTATTATTATTATTATTATTATTATTATTATTATTATTATTATTATTATTATTATTATTATTATTATTATTATTATTATTATTATTATTATTATTATTATTATTATTATTATTATTATTTTTATTATTATTATTATTATTATTATTATTATTATTATTATTATTATTATTATTATTATTATTATTATTATTATTATTATTATTATTATTATTATTATTATTATTATTATTATTATTATTTTTTTTTTTTTATATTATTATAAGTGAAGAATCATCATAATATAGTACCTTAACATCACAGGGAGAAATATTCTTATTATTATTATTATTATTTTACAATATATTTATTTATTTTTTTTTTTAATGTATATATCTTCAATCATTTATTTAAATTTATATAATATCAATTACGCGTATGTTTATCTAAACTCCTTGTTTTAATTTCAATATTAATTTTCTTCTACAAAACAGTTTCATTTCTAGCCACAGAAATTTATAGCACGCTTTTGGGCGCAGTGGGAGGCAGTTAAGATATGAAATATGCATCTTTATTTCCACTTTATTCACACAAAGCTTTCACAAAGCCTAAATCATTTTAATTATTCCACACGCAAGCAGAAATATAACTAAATCACGTGAATTTCTTATATCTATGCTCGGAGGCATTCCCATTTCGGTATTCTCCACTTTCCGACACCTGCCACAAGCAGCAATCTAACCGCCGGCCACTCTCTCTTCCCGTCTGTCTCTGTCTCTCTCTCACTATGCCTTTCTCTATCTCCCTTTTCTCTCTGTGTATCCTTTGCTTTGGCCATTGATAATAATATTTAAAGGGCTTAAGTGCGCCGAAGATTTATATTTGTTGGACATTGGCTAAAATCTCCCTGCAGGGCAACAAAATACACAACAACAAAAAAGAGAATTTATTGATTTTGTCGCACATAGTACATCATGTGGGTATGTGTGTGTGCGAGTGTGTTCTGTGTGCAGCGAGGATGCTGTTGCCACCGGACAGTGGACAGTGGACAGCGGACGAGGGACAACGGACTGACTTGAAAACTGGCAGCCAACGCCTGCGCCTGATTCGTCCTGCCAGTTGATTGCTATTCCTGCATGTGTGGGCGGGTGTGTTTGTGTGTGTGTGTGTGTGTGTGTGTGTATGAATGTGTGCATATCTGTGTGTGTTTGAAGGTGCTGAAGCAAAACAACTTAGCCTGAAGCCTCCGTCTATAGCATCCACCTATTACGCCCCATTCTAGAGCTCTGTTTAAATTTTAAATTGCACGTTTGTTTTATACCCCGTAAAATGTGCAAGAAGGGGCATGATAACATGCATGTGCTGGATATATGTTCAGTGAGGTTACTTCAATTAAAATTATACATATATATATCTTAAATTTATGGTTAATGTAACTACCAAAGTGTAATCCTAAAAATTCGAATTATCATATTTATTTCTTTTCCCAGCGTGAAAAATTGGAATTTATTCTTAAGGCGTTAGTCATATTATAAAATATGCAAATGAATATTTTTTTATATGCTATGCCTTTATATAATGTGACAAGTTATCTCTTCATTTAGCTCCACATGGACGGGTGTTCTGTTTAATATTCACGTACTGTTCTGTTCTGAACTTATTACCAGCTCGACTTAGCTTGGCCACAGCATTTGGCTTGTTAATTTATGAGGTGTTGCTCATTATTCTCGGCCATGGCACATAAATAACTAACCATAACTGGCTCGGTGTGCACCTAACTGGTCTGCAGCGTCAGCTAAGCGTTGCCAAAAAAACGAAAAACAGCTCCTGCGGTGCCTCCTTCTGCTGCACGAACATCACCCGGAGAGGAGAGAGAGAGAGAGAGAGCTGAGAGGTGGAGATGAAGAAGCAGCAGCAGGCGGCCATAAATATTATTTGTTTAGAGATAGATATAGTATATTTTTTGGCTTAATGCTTGTTTGTTTCCTATTACTCGACTCGCTCGTTTATCATCGCCTGCTGCAATTCGCTTGGTATCTTTGCCCCCAAGTCTTGTGCCTTGTGCCTTGTGCCTTGCCGCAAAAGTTTTGCAAGTTGAGCGCGCCCAGCATGCATTCAATTAAGCCATGCCACAATTTCTGATTTCAATCGTGATTATCATTATTATTATTATTATTATTGCCATAATTTGGCAAACGCAATGGCGCATCAGATTGTGCTGAGATTGGGCGAAAACTTTTGGATCGCACACATATGAGAGGGAAATTCAATTATAGAGTCGTCTGGTTGCTTAAGTCAAGCCCAAGAAGATTTTGAAATAAACATAAAAACATTTTAATTAAGTTTAGATTCAATATTGTACTATAAAGTTCATATAAATTACTAAGTTATATCGATTTTAATTTTCCTCAAGACTTCTACAATTTCCTAAGAAGGTACCTTTCTGTATAGATTCTACGAATGACTTATTAAATTGCGTAAGGGAAACTTCAACTAAAATTTTTTTTTTTTTTTATTTTTTTTTTTTATTATTGTTAGGTGAAGAATCCGTAGATCATATTGTATCTTAACATCATAGGGTGGAGAAATATTCTTAAGAATTATTAAACACTATAACAATCAACTTTAATTTTTTTTTTTTTTTATTTTTTGGTTTTGTTATTGTTAAGTGAAGAATCCGTAGATCATAATATTGGATCTTAACATCACAGGGTGAGAAATATTCTTAAGAATTATCAAACACTATAACAAAATAAGTGAAGTAGGAACATAAGTGAAAAGTTTTTACTGTTGTCCAAATGAAATGGAAATTGAATAATCTAATATACAGCTATGATAGTTTTATTTTATTTAGAAGGTACCTACATAGTTCAGTAGGAATTTTCCTAGAGTCTTATAGAAATTCGTAGGATAAATTTCAATTCCTTTCTGAATTTTCAACTTGAAATAGGTTATCACTTTATATTCTACTATAAAATTATGATAAAAAATAGTTTTATTTTGGACTAGCTTTTAGATTTCCTAAAGGCTTCTAGCACTTTGTGAGGAATAGTTCAAGTTCTCTGCAGAACTTGCTTAAATTTAGATCAAACATGAATTTAATCATGTCATATTCGCTACCCCAACATTCAGTGAACTAACACTTTGACTAAACACAATAAACACATAAGTAAGTATAGCTTATGTAGAGTATGTATGTGCTGTCTTGGGGTTTTCCCAGTGCCCAGTCATCGCAAGTCGAGTTTCTTGTGTGTGCCCTCGACTCATAATATTTGAACAGCTACAGCGAGTCTATTTGGATAAGATATGTATTTTCTCGTGTTGACTTTGCCACACCCATCACACATTTCATCTAATTTCCTAGTGTGCGCCTCTGTGTGTGTCTGTGTGTGTGTGTTTGTGAGGGAGGGTGTTTGTGTGTGTGTTGGTACATGTCAGAATCGCTTACACCTGCCAGAGTCGTCAAAACATTGTCAGAGCGTTTTCCACTTGTCTATAGACAAGGCGAAAGGTAAGTGAAATATCCTTTGTGCCTGCCACCTCCGAGCTCCCCCCCCTCAACCCCCACTTACCACTTCCTAGCGGTCCTCATTCTTTATTGGCCCGAGTTATTGGTAGAGTTGCCTGGCAATCAGTAGCTACCCACCCGGTACCCCGGACCGATACACGGTCCACCTGTCTGCCTGTTAGCTTGTCCACCGCGCAGCCTAGCTGGCCACTTGGGCGCCACTTGCTCCTTTCCTGCTTTCCTGCTGTTAGTTGACATTTAATGGCATTTGACACTCTGCACGGCGTGTCCACAAGACAAAGCAAAAACATCAGGTGCAAATAGCGAAAAGAGTAGTCAAGGAAAATAAGATAACAAGCAAGCAAGGTGCAGTTCGCTAATGGGCACGACTAGTAGATATGCTGTAGAATGCTAAGGGAGAAACCACTTGAAGGTTGAGAATTTCAGAAAGTGACAGAGATAGGCAGAAAGGGAGGTACCCATAGAGAAAGAGAGAGAGAGAGAGAAAAAGCTTTGCACAGCGATAAGGAGAGTTGATGAGGGAAAGAGAGAGAGAGAGCTAGAAATACTATGACATATACTGGGCAGATAGGAATCCAGAGAGTTTAAGAAAGAGAAATATCAATACAGTGTGTCACACTGAGTGCGACGTTAATACTTTATTGACTGTCTTATTTTCTTTTACTGTCTTTTTTGCACAAGTTTGATCTTACCTTTTGACTTTCTCAAACGATAGTAACGCTGTGTCGTTCTTTGCATGTTAACCAACACTCTTTTATCGATAGAGATATCGACAAGTGTATGATTAACTAAATCCACTTACGATAGTGTAAGACTAAGGTCACACTTAAAAACCACAAGACTTAATATGTAACTTAACTATAGAAAGAGAGAGAGAGAAATAGAGAGAGAGAGAGAGAGAGAAGCAAAGTGATATGAAGATAGAGAGAATATTATAGTCTATTTAAAAAAACATAGATAAAGAGACGAAGAAGCAGACAAATGAATACTAAGAGGCAAATATAAATATATATATATAAATAACAGACAGAGAAGTGTGTAGATAGAAACAGAAGAAGACGCCTAAATAGATAAAGAATTCTTTCCACAATGAACTTAAAATATTCAAACTTAAATAAAACATAAGAATTTCAAAAAACGTTTCTTACTCCAGTGAGTCTGTCTGTGTGATTTTTTCTATAACGCTCCCGCCCGCAATAACTAACAGAATGCACAATTACTACAGGGTATCATTCTAATGGAAATATGCGCTGTAGAAGGAAAAAAAAGAAAGAAAATCAATAACCGCCAGAGTAGTGGAAATAAGGCGGATGGTGATCCAAAGACGTGGGTTATCTGGCTGCAGGACTCGCCTAATGAAGTTGTTGTAGCTGGAGCATCCTTGCGAAGCCTTGGAGGAAGAACAACATCCATGCACTTAATGCTCTTGTTTGCTTAACTTTATTTGATGTCCTTGCGCTGATGTTGTTACTGTACTTGTACGCTCTTGCTATTTGTTTTCCAACGACAGCGTTGTTTACAAATGAACGCAGTAACCAGAAGGCTGTCGTAGCCAGCCAGGAGGAGCTGTATGAGCTGCCAGAAACTATTGCCAGGAGCCGCACATGTTGACCACTTGCACGCACAGCCACTGCTGCCTGGCACGATGACTAGGAGAAGAGAGAGAGGAGAGCAGGTAGGGGGTTGCCAGCAGGGGCTGGTTAATGCATTTAGCGGTGCTTGAGCGTACTTCTCGTCGTCGTGGTATGTACGTGGTCCGTTATGCCTGCGCCAGAGTCCTTAGTCCTCAGTCCTGAGTCCTTAGTCCTGGCTGCTTGCCTGCACTCTGATGTAAGTCCTCCGCTTACTTTGTGGTCAAATTCGTATATATTTTCCTCTCTCTCATTGGTGTATGCAACGAAATGCCAACAGCACGCAGCAGGCAGCCAACGAGAGGGAGATGGAGAGGGACGGAGAGGGGAGATGTGTAGGGGGGGTCAAAATGTCTGAGGCCCTTCACATTGCATGTATTTTTAATTAATTGCATGCCCGAGTCAAGTCGACGCGCCTCGAATTCGCCTGGCAACCAGCAACTGACCCCACTTACCCCCCCCCCGTGCCTCTGGCTCCCTCCCTCCCAGTGGATTCATATTTTCCATTCCTTAAATAAAAATGGGCAGAAAATATGCTGTGCATGTTGTTTATACCCTATGTAATTGCTTTGAAATTCGCTCCCCTCGTGTCCCCGCTATTTTTGGTCGTTCACTAATTAAGTTAAGTCTGATTGAATTATGCTTGTTATTTAATTGCAAAACAATTTGCATTTCAATTGAAATTTGATGTTAAAACAAGCAAACGCTTCAGTGAGTCAGATTGATTGTAAAATATTTTATAATTTTAATTTATATGTATTGATCTGCTGCAACATGAAATCAATTTCTGCACTAATGCTCTCCGTATATATACGTTTTCTTATTCGATTAAACAGTTAACAATAATTGATCAGTTTCAATTAAGTGATTAAGCAATTGTTTCTGATCACTGAACAAGCCAAGTGTATACTATAGGGGGGGTAAGGCTAACACACTTTATAAAGTGCAAAGAATAATGAAGAGTACTTTACTTCGATTCCAAGTCTTGTCATACTACTCATATGCCATTCTATTATTTTCTTGTTCATAGTGCATTTAACAGTCGGTTATGCCCGCAACAATTTCATTTATGTTGTTCGCTGTTGTTCTTGGTGCTGCCATGAGACTTGACCGCAAGCCCAAATGCCGTCGGCGTCACCGCAGTCGCAACATCATTTGCGGTTAATTGTAATTAAAGCTCGGGGCCTTGCTTCACTGCACACATGCAGCCACCCACACTCGTTGTAGGCAACGTGCTCCCTTCTTCCTCTCGCTCTCTCTCCCGCACCCTCTCTCTCGGTCTGAGCAGCAGAGCAGTCATTGTTGTTTGTGTCATTGGAAAAGCAAACACTTTTGAAACACTTCAATACATTTTGTACCGAAACGAAACCAAATTCCTTGTTAAAATAAAGTTAAAATTATAATGCCGGAGACGACAGCGAAGACACGTTGCGTGCATCCCCTATCGAATTCCAGTGCCAGACCACACCTCTTTGGCCAGTCAAATCCAACGGTATCGACTCGCAGTCGAACAAGAAGACCAGAGGCAACGGGGTTAACAAACAATCAGGAGATGAGACTGCGGGCGGGCGATATACGTTTGGCCCGCCTGCAGGTCAGTCTCACCCAGTTGCGTCATGAAATGGATCAGTGCAATAAGCTGATCGAACAAATGTGTCAGGATGCGCATCTAGAGATGAAGAGGATATGATATGAAACAAGTGTTGGAAAATTTCTCATATAAATTTCCACACTTTGTCTCAATTTTATCTTACACAATCGTTGGGATGCTCAAATTGTAGTAATTGTGATGTCTTTTAAATATATCAACAGTATAGATACAGTATAGAAATTCCAGACTTTTACTCAGAAATAATGTATTGTAAATATGGAATTATTATAAAAATCCTTACTGTAATATATAGTTTTAATCATGACCAAAACTAAACTTCAGCATGATAACATCTTTATCTTCATCTTGAGTGGATAAGAAATTTCAGATATAATGTGATATATATGATATGATAATAATATAAAGTTGTCATCATAGTCTTCATCTATAAACTGAATTTAAATTCAAATTTCTGTTTACTCTGACTGTGCTATAAATATGGAATTAATGTATAAAAATGCTTACTATCATAAGCTTTACCACAACTTCATCTTCTTTAGCATATATTTTTCATGAAATCTGTGCAAATCGTAAGCCCCGACAAGCTCGTATATCATATCTTTATTTCCATTTCATTTACATTTTCGCATTTATGAACATGTTTATTCCCATCTTTGTCACTTGCAGTTGTTCTGACACTTGAATCCTGTGAACGTAGTCGTCGGCGCCATGTTTGGAGTCAACCAGTCGGAATAGACTTACGCAGCGTCTCTAGCGGCAGTGCCAGGTACCCAGTAGGAGCGTAACAAATACTAGGTAAGTCTGCCTGTCTTTCTCTCTCTGTGTGTGTGTGTGTGTGTGTGTATGCGTATGTGTGCTGCACTCATATGTTAATAATTTTGCCCACTTTTGCAAGGCATGTACAAGATGGGGGAGGATAGGTAGGGTAGGTGGATGATGGCTTGATTTAAATTAAAAATTTATTGCATACTTTTTTGCGCGCAGCCATTGCATATAAAATAAATACACTCACACACACACACACACACACGTGTATAAATTAAATTGTTGTGCGCCCGGGGGCGAACAACCGGCAACACGGCATGCCATGAACTCCAATTTAAGCCATCAGCGGGCAGACGCAACGGGTTGACGGGCCCTTCTTGCCCTTCTTGTCTGCAACTCTAGGGGGTGCCAAAGTGCAGATAGAGACCTGCAAGTGTGGGGGGGGAGGGAGGTTGTGGAAAAAAAAGAGTGTGTGTGGTGGTGTTGCACTTCAGCAACCGTTTTTGATTACGCGCATGTTTTTCGCGTGCAACTAAATTAGCGCACGTGTAATCAAGTTTTTCCACAACAGAAAAAGGGTATAAAAAAAAATAACAGCTCTGGCCCGTTGTCAATTACTTAATACCCTTTATGGGCTCAGCTATTAGGGCACAAATGATATAATGATGTGCATTTAAATAGTATATTGTATACCTCAAGCAATCAACACAAACCCTGGAGAACCTATAATTTATCTAATACGACGAAAGGACTATAATATCCTGGTTATACGTGTAATAAAGGAAACACTTCAGTTTCCTACACATTACACTGTAAAATGTGAAGTTTGCAAATTTAGCAAGAGTTTTTGCATACCTACCCCTGGTGAGGGTATAAAAAGTGTTAACAGCGCGATGCTTGCATGCCCTTTCCATGGGGCCGCAGTAAACAGTTTGAAATGTCAACAGAAAGTAGCAAACAATAATGCAAACATGCGATAGTTCCATAAATCACACATACTACATGTGTACCAGTGTGCAAACTTAGTGTTGCAAAAGCAATAAAGAATCCACTACTACCATGTGACAGTTAACAGTTTGCCAAAGAGGATTTATCGAAACAAGTTGTAATGACCTAAAGGAAACTTAAGAAATTTAAAGCAAACTTTATTAAACTTTTTAAACGAATTTCAAACATTATACAACACTGGTGACAAATTCTTTGGTGTACTTATCCATTATTTACGTGCACAAACACAAACACAAACTGGAACAATCAAGAATTCTCATAAATATATCTTATGTTTGAAAAAGTAATAAAGTGATTAGAGTAAATAGCATTGAATGTAAATATAAAATATTAAATCCCTAGTCGACCAAAAGTCTCTAATCGTAGGATTTCCTTTCTATAAGAGATGAATGTCGACACTGAGTGAAAGTTCATTTTAGGCATGTAAGTGGGTATTATTTTAGGGTCAACTTTATAGCCCTTTATATAAAATCTGGTATTCTGAAAAAATATGATAAGATTATCAGATTGATAAATATTATTCCCAAGCTTAGTTTACCTTTTTAGCTGGACAATTCAACGAAAGATTGGAAACACGACGAGTTTCGGAAACCATCATTTGAATTAGAGGTTCTTTATGGACATTAGACAGAAGCGTACAGTAGTCAATTTCCTGGCTGACATATGGAAACGTATGATTGCCATGTTTAACAAATATTGTATAATTTCCACGTAACTCAGAAATATCTTCGAACACCTCAATATCCGCCGATATTTCTGAAAAGTTTTTTAGCGTGCAGTTGACCACTAAAATCTTGGGGTTCAAATTTGTACACACGATTCTCGTAAACTCGACACCTCTTCTCGGCTTTATGACAAAAATAAAAAAAATTAAAGTCTTTAATTAACTGACTTCACATACTGTTTATTATATATAGTAGTTACCTTTGCTCCTTGAGACATCAGCATACAGCAGAGAACCAATGTAATGCTCCAAACGATTGAAGTGCTTGCGTTCATATTAAAGGCTTACTGAAAACTGTTTTACGGTCCATAAATCAGTTGATTATATTGCAATTCGTATTGTAAATCGATTTTTAATATTTTTGAATTTTTAGAATAGTAAAACTGTTTAATTGCTATAGAAAATGGTTTAATTTATGTTGTATGTTATGCGTGGATATTATTAGATTCTTATCGCTCTTAGTTAATAAAGTTAAATAGCGCAATTAATGCATACTATTACTAACCTTTTATATATATATTTTATTATTTATATTGCATTATTTTTATTATTATTATAAATTATTTAATTTTTCACATTCGCCGTACTTGACCATAAGTTTTGAATACCAAGATTAGACTCCGATTCACGGTAAATAGCGCTTCCGATTTAAAAGTCAGTGGAGGCCAATAGCTTCGAATTACTTTAGTATCAATTGTGAAGCCTTTAACAAAGTACGTCTTGTTCTTTGAAATTAGAATATCAAGAAAATATCATACAAGTATATATATAACAAACTGTTTATTAATTGTTACCTTTCGTAATGGACAACTAAATGCCAAATTGGAATTTCGACGAAGTCCAGCAATAATCATTTGTACTAAATATTGTTTTTGAATAGTTTTTATCACAGTGCAATACTCCATGGCTGTGTCAACATATTTAATATATTCTTTGCCATGTTTTATAAACAGGGTGAACACAATATGGGCATCCGCAACATCCTCAAAAAGTCTGAAGTCCACATACAATGCTGTGGTGTTTTCGAAAGTTCGATTAAAACCGCAGTTTATTTCAATAAGTGCAGGGTTCTGACTTATACATTCTATTTTGGTAAACTCGGCTCTAATCCTCGGCTAAAATGTAAACATATATAGATATACATATATCATTTAAAAGTTCAACTTTTCAAACAACAATAAATACCTTTACGCCTTGAGAGTTCAAAATGATACAAAACACCAAAACCAAAACTAGCGGAATCAAATCGGCTGTGGTCATGTTAACGGATCAATGTAAACTCTAACGAAATGCTTTAAATATTTGATGTGTTTGTTATTTTAATCTATTTTTAATGGCTTGAGAAGTTCATTAATAATACGATGCTGAAAATGGTTTAATTAACCAGATACGTATAGATGGAAATATAAATTTGCTGAATTAAAAATCCACAATTACTAAGCTTTATATTTTATTTTTATTAAGTTTACATATAGTGAAATATTATTACTTTTCAATTTTTCACATTCATTTAACTTGACCAAAAGTTTTGACCACCAAGATTTGGGTTTGGTTAACGGTAAATTTTGCTTCCGTTTTAAAAGACACTGAAGGCCAATAGCTTCGAAGAACTTTAGAGTCAATTGTGAAACCACTAATCACGTATGTCTTGTTCTTTGAAATTAGAATATTACAAAAAAAAATATCAGAGGCATCAATTTATTTATATATTCATTTAAGTTTACCTTTCGTAATGGACAGCTGAAGGCCAAATTGGAATCATGACGAAGTCCAGCAATAATCATTTGAACTAAATACTGTTTTTGAAAAGTAGTTGTCAGTATGCAGTACTCCATAGCTTGCTTCACATATTGAATGTATTCTTTGCCATGTTTAACAAACAGAGTAAAAGTTATATTGGCATCGGTAACATCTTCAGACAATTTGAAGTCCACATACAATGCTGAAGTGTTTTCCATTGTACGATTGACACCACAGTTAATTTGAATTAAATCAGGTTTTTGATTTATACATTCAACTTTGGTGAACTCCGCTCTTATTCTCGGCTAAAGTGAATTATATAATTAAAAAATTCGACATATCAAACTTCGTGAAATACCTTTGCTGCTCCGGATGACACCACAAAGCTAAAGACAATAAGAACCGAAACTAACATAATCGAACAGCGTGTGGCAATGTTAAGGGATTGGTATAAACTCGAACTTATAACGAATAGGTTCACGTCTATTATTCATTGAAATATATTAATCTATTTTTAATAACTTCAAAAACACAATACATATACAACTATTTATTTGATGCAGTAAATAGTTTAATTTATTCTGAAAATTAAGCGCGTCGAAATATTTGGATAATTAAGAATACAATTTGAAAGTAGTTGATACGCGAACAGATTTCTTCTTTTGTAGAAAATAGGTCGTCAGAAACTCATAAGCACCTTCAGGTATATAACTCGGAAGGTCCTCTTCCCGCAAGTGCCAATTTTCAATAGTATAATTGTAGTGCTGAAAAAAAATCAATAGATATTAATCGATCGACTCTAATTCATTTGAGCTTACTGGTAATATTGGACAGCCCAATTCTCCTTTTGTGTGTTTCAAAAAAGCTCGTGAGATAATAGATTGTACAAGGTTCTTGTGCGTCACTTTCGCATAGGAACAACCGTCCATTCTGAACTTAAATAGTCGCATTTTCTCTTTGTGAGCCCTAAATAAGTCGAGTGTGGACTCAAATTCGATTACATTAAAATATCGTTGAAACATTATATGACCATTGATATAGCTTTGATTATTTATCTGTGAAACTGAGTAGTTAAGAACTTCAAACACATCTTTTGTCCATGATTTAATGTCAAATGTTTCAATTACAAATTTTAACTTGCCGTTATCGGCTGCTAAAGCCACCGCAATAAGGAAAAACAAACGCACCCACACAGCCATTACTTTGAAAGTCAACTTCAAATAAAATCCTAGAAATAACAAAGAATTTCGATATTGTCACAACGTTTTTACCATAACAACTTTCGTATAATTATACAAACTGTTTCGTATTTATTCAATCCAATATCTGGGCCAATTTAAGCCAAAAGTGTTTTGTGTTTCTGAAATCGAAATAGATTATCTACCCATAATTCATACCAATCCGGACTTTCGTATATAATAATCTGATTTCAATGCATGCGGTTATTATACATTTTGACCATTGAAAATGGTAAAAATAGGGTATACTAAGTTTGTTTTTATAATTGAACTACCCATAGGGTAGAACCCAAAATGTACGTACACTCCACAGACTATATATTCTGAATCAGCATCAACAGCCGAGTCGATATGTCTGTCTATCCGTCCTTATGGAAACCTAGATCTCAGAGACTTCAAGAGCTTGGGATAACAAATTTGGTTTCAATTTGTGTTATTATTGCACGCAGATCTAGATTTTTTTTTATTTGGCCACGCCCCCTTAGATCAAATAAATCGAATTGCAAGCGTAATTTTAAAGCAGGACATTTAATTTTCAGTAAACATAATAACTATAAACAGCCAAATGATTTCTCAAAATTTGGTTGCGATCGGATAATTGAAATAGCAGTTATTTAAGAAACTCCAAATATGTACTGATTTCGAAGCCCCTCCCTGAAAGTAGGCAACAGCAAATAAGTACAAAAATTTTTTTGTATAACTTTAGCAATATGGTACCATATTAACCGCATATATCCGTCTTATCTATGTATATGCCTGTATGTCAATAGAAGCTCTATGATACAAATTTAAACTATAAATCTTTCTGTGTGATGTTAAGATACAATATTATGATGTAAGGATTCTTCACTTAATAATAATAAAAAAAAAAAAAAAAATCTTTCTCTGTCACTATTTCCGAACAGATTTAATTTTCTATTGAATGAATCGATACTTCGCCGAAAATCTGGAATCAATAAGAACTTCAGTCAATTTTAATTTTTTTCAGATATTTATAATTTTAAATCACATGGAAAAAAAAAACTCCTTCAAAAGTTTTTGTCAAACGATTTGATTGGGAAATTAATTATAATATTATAAAATTGATAATTATTTTTTATTATAAATTACTTGACCACGTGTTAAAACGCGAAAAGTTTTCTTTTTTTGTATGAGGTATTCAGTGACGGCCTGGAAAGTACCTTCGGGTACATAGTTTGGAAAGTCCTCTTCGTTCAAAAACCAATTGTTAAGCGTATAGTTGAAGTGCTGCGAATCAATAACAAGTATATGTATAGATATTAGTAGTACATTTATTACTCTTACCGCCTTTAGTGGGCAGACAAGTTTGCCCATTGTGTGCTTTTGAAAACTCTTTGCGAAAATAGTCAATAGACGATTCTTGTGAAGCATTGTCAGGAAGTGACACGCATCCATTTGCAGATTATAAAGACGTCGCTTTTCTTTGCCTTCCTTCCAGAAATCCATTGTCGAATTAACATATAAACTATCAATATTATGTTTCAATATCAAATGCCCGCTAATAAAACTGCGATTATTCAGCTGTGTCATGGTATAGTTAAGTTCTTCGACTAAGTCTGGTGCCCAGTGCTTGACAACAACCGCATCGAATACAAATCGAAAATTACGCTTCTCCGATGCAACAACAAAAATCATTACAACAATGATAGCGATGAGGAATCGATTCCATGTAGCCATAACTAAACCTTAGCACAGACTAACCAGTAGCATAAATAATTTCAGAAATCATTGAGTATTTATGTAGATTTCATTTATATTGCATATGATTATAGATACAATTTACTGAATTGTCGTATAATTGAGCAATTGTGTTGTTAAATCAGTTGCGTTTTATCTGCCCAAAGTATTTAATGCTGGTTATTTTTTTCTGACGCAGTTGAAATTCAGTAAATCCCTCAAAACGGGTGTCAGGCATATATCCAGGAAAATCTGATGCTTGAATATGCCAATTATCCAAGGTATAGTTAAAGTTCTGAGAAAGAGAAAGACATATAAAGAGTTATTAGAATAAGAATGAAAAATAGTTCATATCTCGAGGTTAATATCTGTTATATACATACCGCCTTAATCGGACAAGATAACTCTCCCGAAAGGTGTCGCTTAATTGATTTCAGAAACATATTGAAAAGTTTACTCTTGTGGGTTCCCTTAAAGAACTGACAAACGTCAATCTGCACATCAAAAAGGCGAAGCGTATTGTTATTTTCCTTTCGTAGATCCAACATCGATCTAACGCTTATTTGATCCAAATTGCGCTTTGTTCTTAGTAGACCCGAGATATAGCTGCGATTATTCACTTGAACTAATTGTAGTTTCAGATCTTCGATCACGTCTGGATCCAATATTTTCACCACAATTTTATCTAAATCAACTCGCGTGTTTTTCTCAGCACTTGCCTGGGCCATAGCTAGAGCAAATAGTAGCCAAAGATAAACCGTAGAACTGATCATGGCAAATGCTCGAATACAATTGGTAATGGACCGTAAAACAAGGCAGTAACTGTATGTTGTACGGAAATCAATCAACGTTTATGGCGCGTGTTCTAAATGCTGCTTAAAGTATTTAAAAACTGATAAGCTGAGTAGTTAGGCATAAAGTGACGTTACCTCATCATGTGTAGAATATTTAAATATATCTGCAATTATCATGAATATAGTATCTAGATACGATTTACTCCACCTTTTAATTGTAAACGTGTCACGAGTTTTTTCTGCCAGAGAAACTCAAAACTGCCTTGAAATTTACACTCGGGCACAAAGCCAGGAAAATCCTCTTCGTTTAGGTACAAATTAGTAACAGTATAGTTCATATTCTATAATATAATAATGGGAAAATTGTAGGATATCAGCTTAGAATATTGTTTCTGGAACTTACCGATTCCATTGGACACATCAGATTCGCTGAAGCATGTTTTTGAATTGTTTTCGTAATGACTCTGAATAAAAATCTTTTGTGATCCCTCGTCAAGAACTTACAACCGTCCACACGTACTTCGAAAACACGTTTTCTCTGATTATTCGTATTTATAAGATCGATGAATGCTCTTACATCGAATCGAGAAACTGAATGACGTAGTGTCCATGAACCGCTAACAAAACTACGATTATTTAATTGAATAAGTTGACTATTCAATGTTTCGAAAACTTTCATATCCGCGTTTTCGAATTTGAAAATATCTATGAAGAACCGAAAATTTCGCTCTGTGTGAACTATAGCTAAAAGTGCGAAGACCAAAAGGAACACCGAACTGCCCATAACGAATATCGAACTTTTAATGCAAATTAACCTTTGCGAAACAAAAATTGATTATATTATTATTCAAATGTCATTAAAACACAATAATGAAGGTCAATTTTTAATAGCTTAAAGAATAAATTATAATTATGATTGCAACTGCGCCAAAAAATAATTTAAGATCTCAATGTAGACTGGACAAAGTTCAAATTTATTTCTGATGGATAGTTCTGGCGAGCATAGTCAAGCTTAGAATATGCCTATTCTTCGTGATATACTTGGTGAAAACTCGGAACCGAGATTCAGGCACATAGCTAGGAAATAGGTTACTCTCCACATACCAATTGGTAACCGTATAGTTAAAGTTCTAACAAAGAGTAAAAGGAATATTAATGATATGTTATCGCTGTAGGCTTATAATACTTACTGCGATGACGGGGCACGTTAAATTTCCGTTAAATACTCTGGTGAAACTTTTTGCGAAATCGTTAAAAAGACGCATTTTGTGTAAGTTCACCAGAAAGGTACAACCGTTTACATGCACGTTAAAAAGTCGTCTTTTCTGATTATTACGTAGTATCATATCCAACGTGGAGTCTAGTTCAAGCTCATAGATATTACGATTAACTATTACGTAGCAGCTGATGAAACTTCGATTCGGTATCTGTGATACCTTACAATTGAAAACATCAATAAGATCTTTATCCACAACTTTTACTATGAAATCATCTATATAAAATCGAAAATTCCGTTCGTCTGCCCTGATAACTGACACGAGAAAAAGTAATCCTAATGTAATCGACTGACGCTTCCAACCAGTCATGGTGGCAGATGAGTTCGAAATGTTTACCGATAGTATTAAATAAACTAAACATCTATTAAAGTTTGATATAAGATCATAATAAGCTTCAGTTTATACAGATAATATTATGATTAATGTTAGGATCGTTCAAAACGTTACAGTTTCTTATTTATTAAACATTTGAAAATAAATTTAGTTGAAGAGGAATATCGCTGTTTACCGTTAGAAATGAGAAAAGAACTTTCAATGAAGATCACTTTTTATGAAAAAAAAAATTTAGAAATTTATTGTAGAAATGTTAATTAGAACACACAAGTCAGAATCTATTTTGTTTACATACCATATAAAATAAGTTATGAAATCAAAATAATCGAGCAAAGTTCAATAATAATACCTTTTTTACGGACTTCATTTGACCCTGTTAACTCTGGCGAGTAGAGTAAAACTCAGAAGGTGCCTTTTTTTGGAATAAAATTTGGTTAAAACCCGAAACCCAGAGTCAGGAACATAAGTGGGAAATAAGTTGCTCTCTACAGTCCAATTGGTAACCGTATAATTGAAGTTCTAGAAATCAATTAAAATAAAATCAATGATATGTTACCTCTAATAGTTGTTTGTACTTACTGCAACGACTGGACACGTTACGTTTCCATTAAATACTTCGGTGATACTTTTTGCAATTGCCCCAAAGAGCCGTGTCTTGTGTAAGGTCACAAGAAATGTGCAAGCATTGAAGTGCACATTGTAAACACGTCTTATGTGCTTATTTTGCAGTATCATATCCATCATGGAGTCCAATTCGAGTTCATAGATATTACGATTGACTCGAATGTTGCAGCTGATGAAACTTCGACTGGGTGTCTGTGATACTGTACACTTAAAAACATCTATAAGATCTCTAGCCACAGGTTTGACTATGAAATCTTCGATATAAATGCGAAAATTCCGATCGCCCGAAGTTCCAAGTACAGCAAGTGACAGAAATCCAAAGAGGATCAACAAGCGCAACCAGCCAGGCATGATGACAGATGAGCTTGAAATGTTTACCAATATTATTATTATGTGTTTCTATTCGATCGATTATGGTCGATATTAGTTCATAACAAGCTGTAGTTTCTATATAAACTAAATCATATCATTATATCTAATTATATCATTGCATTATTTACTGTCGCATAGAATGTTACAGTTGAAAGCCCAAATTTCAGTTCTTGGTCCGAAATCTACAGTCAAATGTGCTCGACTGTGATATACCCGATACAGACATGATTAAAACGATTTTTTCAATATACAGTTATGATTGAAAATGCACGAAAACAATAATCTTTAATAAACTGAAAAACTTTCTTTGAGCAAACTTTTATTCGCTCTTTATTTGTCATGGACAAGTCTGGCAAGTAGAGTCAAACTCAAAACGTGCCTCTTTTTGGAAAAAAACTTGGTGAAAACTCGAAACATAGAGTCAGGTACATAGCTGGGAAATAGTTTACTTTCTATAAACCAATTGGTAACTGTATAGTTAAAGTTCTGAAAATTATTGTACTTTAATGAATATCAATAAACTTTGATCTCTACTTACCGCAATAACTGGACACGTGAGATTACCATTTAATGTTCTGGTAATACTTTTTGCAAAGTCATTAAAGAAACGCAACTTGTGCAGGGTCACAAGAAATGTACAAGCATTCAAATGCACGGTATAGATTCGTCTTATCTGATTATTTTGCAGTATCATATCCAACGTAGAGTCCAATTGGATCTCATAGATATTACGATTAACTATTGCGTTGCAGTTAATGAAACTTCGATCGGGAATCTGTGATACTTTACAATTGAAAACATCGATAAGATCCTTAGCCACAATTTTGACTATTAAATCATCTATATAGAAGCGAAATTGTCGATCGCCCACCTTGCCAGCTAACACGAGAAACAGAAAGCCGAATAGGATCGAGAGGCGCAACCAACCAGCCATGGTGATAGATGGGCTCGATATGTTTACCGATATTACTACGAGTATTATACTTAATACGCATCGTTTGAAATTTGAGTTATGGGTTCGTAATAGGCTCTAGTTTATACAGATTATATTATTATTTACGATCGTATAATCTGTTACAGTTGAAAGCCCATAAGGGCACGAAATATGGAAACATTTTTACACCATTCTCCATATTTACTTAGTATGGATGACACGTCCCCGCAAAGTAAGGGTTAACACCAACTTGTTTTCTGCATGGAGCTTTGTCATGGCTTTTACGGTGCACTCGGGCACAATGCTGGGGAAATTATTCTCGTCTAGATACCAGTTCGAAAGCGTATAGTTGTAATCCTGTAGAGGGAAGAAGGAGTTTTATATTTTGAAATTGAAATCTAATAGGTTCATTTACCGCTCTGAGAGGACACTTTAAGGTCTCATTGAAGGCAGTGTTGATACTCTTCTGAAATACACCGAACAGCGGATTCTTGTGAAACATTGTCAGATATTGACAGGCATCGAAGTGCACATTGTAGAGCCGAACAACTGGCTTATTGGGTCTTAACAGATCTAGAGTTGAATCCATTTGAATTTCCTTAATCTCCTGATTTAGTCGGAAATTACAATTGACAAAGCTCCGAGAGTT
Source organism: Zaprionus ornatus (assembly GCA_018904035.1). Classification (NCBI taxonomy): domain Eukaryota; kingdom Metazoa; phylum Arthropoda; class Insecta; order Diptera; family Drosophilidae; genus Zaprionus; species Zaprionus ornatus. The sequence goes on along the minus strand of JAEIFZ010000002.1, from coordinate 18,642,263 downwards.
CAGCTGCGTCACGTTGCAGCCTAAATCACCGAAGAGATTCATATTGCCAGCCTTGGGTGTTACATCTTCAATTATGATTCGAAAATTACGTTCCTCCAGCTTGCCAACTACCAGAAGGAAGAGTAATCCGAATGCGAAACCGAACCAGAGAGAGAAACTGCAACCAGTCATGGCCAAAGATGAGCACAAAGTGTCAGTTGCGAAATTTGATATATATATATTATGGTATAATGAGCTAATTATCAGCGCATGTTAGTCCCAATCAAACTGCACACTAATGTGATCGAATTCATAATGTTATAATAATTGAAAAATACATTTTCGAAAGTCGGATACATTAAAGATATTGATATTATTGGATATAGAAAACTCTACCCAAGAAAGTCAGGCTTAAAAGGAACTTCTTTTGTATATAGAATTTAGTATAGGCCTTTATTGTGCTGTTAAGAATGTAGCTCGGAGGTTGGGTCTCTGGTAGAGTGCAGTTGCTAAATGTATAGTTGAAATTTAAAAAAAAAAAAATAAAAAAAATTACAATATTATCAAAATTGAATCTTCACTTTCTTCTTTGAGATGACACTTTAGCGATTTTTCACTGAACTGTTGATACTCTCGGCCAGCAAATGAAATATTCACACTGTTGAAAACATCTGAAAACTACTGAAGTGGATGTTATATATTCTACGAGTCTGTTGATTGGGCCTGATCGTGTCCAGGGATGTATCCAATTCAAATTGATCAATATTTCGATTAAGTCTCATTGATATAACTCCGATTCCGCAATTCTGTCACTTTACAGCTAAAGTCATCGAAGAGATCTTCGACAGTTAGTCGAATTTTACGTTCTTCCGACTTTCCATGAACAAAAAAAAACAGCGAAAAACACATGTACAATACAATAGGATCAACTAGTCATAGCGAGAGATGAGTTCAAAGTGTTAGGAAATGTTCCAAATAATCAGTAATCCATCGTATAATGATAGTCTAATGAGCAGGTAATGTCGACTGCATTATTTAATGTTCATAATAATAATTGAAATAATAATTGAAATACTATATGATTTTTTCAATTCCAATGTCATTTATATTTATTTAGTTTAAAAAAAAAAATTTACGATTGATTACTGCCTTGCGCCCAACTTCAGGGATACTCCTTTTCCAGCCACAGGACTGATGTGTCCCGCGAAGAGCATGTGGGCCAAGCGCTTCGATTTGTGCTGGAAATCAACCTTCATGAAGTAACTGCACTCGGGCAGGAAGTCGGGTAGAAAACGATCGTCAATAAAGGCGCGATGTAGGGTATAATTGAAGTTCTAGTTAGTGTAAAGTTGAATCTGTTAAAGTAAAAGATTCCACATAGTCTGCATTATCATTGGAAACTTACCGCTTTAAGTGGACAAACCGGTGGAGTGTTGAGAAACGATACGTAATTATTGTAGATCTGTCGCAGAAACTTACTTCGGTAGGCATTGGCTGAGAAGGTGCAGAATTCCAATTTATTTTCAAAGAGACGAATGCGCTGAAACTTTGGTCGCAGCATGTCCAACGAGGCGATCATTGTGATCTCGGGCACAGGACGACTGAACATCAAATGACCCGAGAGATAACTTCGATTGCCCTCCTGCTCCACAAAGGAGCTCTGCGAGATGAGCCACTCCTGATCGTCGGTCACGAAATTGAACTTATCCACCCGAATAAGATACTCCGCCCCGCCCGCACAGCGGACGATCAGAAGTGCACAGCAAATCCGTAGTAGCTCCATGCCTGAATACGGTCTTGTTATATCTGACTGAAATTTGGAACTGAACCAAGTTCTTTTAATGGTATCGAAGGGGGTGCCGATGGAATGGAGTCAGACACTGCCATAATGAGGCGCCCTTGCCAACGTATGCCTAATGATTTTTTAACTGGCAACACGTGGCTAATCCAATTAGCTGATATTATAGTATAGTAATATATTCTAGCTCTGGATTGTTCGGTGTTATTAAGATTGATATATTGTAAAACGTTAAGCACTATAGGCGAATCTAATGAGTGAACGACTAACCTAATTACAAACCCAATCACATTTTGATTTCTCTTTCGTAATATCATAACTTTATTTATCATATTTATCAAGCAATTCTTACGATTCTAAATGATACTGTACTTCAATATTTTATTATTTATATATTGATATTTTCGCAACTACCCTAAGAATGCATTTAATGCTCTTGCTCAATATCATAACTTTATTTATTTATCATATGATATTTATCAGGCGATTCTTACGATTCTAAATGATACTATATTTCAATATTTTATTATTTATATATTGATATTTTCACAGCTGCCTTAAGAATGCATTTAATGCACCATACCATACATAAAATATAAAGTATTATGGCTAAACCTCATTGCATTAACAATTTAAAGCGAATTGCCACATTGTGGATTCAATCTATTTGCAATTCCCTTTTCACTCTATTGTTGCCATTTTCCATGATGATTATTTGATTGAAAGCTAGGTAGCTGGGTAGCTGGGTAGCTCGACTGCCCTATAATTTCGCAATATCCAAAGAGAGAAAAACAATTTCAATGCAAATGATGTGGGCGTCACTGTGCGTGCAAGCAAAATGAAAATGTTTCGTATATGAAAGATTGAGGAGGCGAGAAGGCGGCTAAGTACATATGAAAAAGTGCAAGAAAAAGGGGCAAACAAAAAAAAAAAAAAAAAAAAACGAAAATAAATGTACTCGCTCTCGGTGGGAAAACGAAAAGCAAAAAAAAAAAGAGAAAAAGAAAAAGAAAAACGCAACCCAAAGGATGTCAACAGAAATGTTAATAACACCAGAGACGACGACAATGTTGTTGTTGCTGTTGCTGCTCCTCTTCTTGCTGATGTTGTTGCTGTTGTCGCTGACGCTTTGTGCCGCGTCTATTTTACACCAAGTGCTCCACTGCATCCTCCCTCCCGCCCACTTTCCCTTCCAGTCGCTCACCCAGCCCGGCCATGCTTTATGGCTGAGCCAAGCGAAGCAAAAACACTGGCCATAAAACAGAAAAGCAAAGCACCAGCAGCAGCACCAGCACCAGCAGCAGCAGCAGCATCAGCAGACGAAAGTAAAGTAAAGAGCAAAGAAAGGAGCAAAAGCAAGAGGAAGAAGAAGTAGCAAAAGAAGCAGAGGCAGCAGAAGAAACAAAGTAAAGCAACGCCAGTCGAGTGTAGTTCAAACATTACACCTACACTCTGTAGACAGGGATCGAAAGAGATGGTGGGAGTGGGAGAGAAGTAGAGGGAAGAGAGAGGTAAGGAAAGAGGTCGCAAGAGCTACAGCTACTGCGGTCCATATTATGTAAACATTTGCACGGCTTTGTAAGTGAGTCTGCGTGTGTGTGTGTGTGTGTGTGTGTGTGTGTGAGGCGATTGAGATTGGGATTGTGGACGGGGCTTTGAGGATAGCCAGACACACGAAGCCGAAAACACTTTCAATCGCAAATTGTGTGCGAATTTCCATGACAAACTCACATCGTATGAGCCACAAATTTTGATGACGTTGCCTTTTAAAAGTTATTGAAAGTTTATCCCAAAACAGACGAAGCGCAGAGTGCAGACAAAATGAGATTGTAGTCGAATCAATATTGTGATTAGAGCATGCTAAAAAATCAAGTTGAACGGGTTCCCTATCAAGCTTTAACCACGCTACATCCTAAAATACTCAATAGATCTAAAATGTATTGAAAACTTAGCATTATTACTGTAATATTCCAAGATCAATAAATATTTAACCCAAAGTGCCTATAATTTGCAATTTAAACCAATTGAAATGAGTGACCTATTTAGAAAACCTAATCAAATTTGGATTCCATATTTCAACTACTGTAACTTTATTACAAATCAAATAATTCTCATCTGAAATAGCAATGAAGCTTGAACCACATTTTATATACTCGTACATCTCAAGACGCCCTAAACATCATCAACATCTAAAATGTATTGAACACCTAGCATTATTACTGTAATATCTCAAAATAAACGGAAATCTAGCACAAAGTGCGTATAATTTGCAACTTGAAGCAATTACTTTTGCATAAGTAGTGCCAACAATTGCACAAGAAATCGCAACGCCTTCTCGTTTCTACATTTCCAGAACTGTCTCTGCATTGAATTGTTGCTTTATCCAGCAAGTCCATTATCGCGAATATATAATGCAAATTTGTGCAATTTTCATTGATAATTTGAGGACCGAATGGGGAAAACACAGTAGGGAAGCACACACACACACACGCACATTGATATACACGTACGAGTATATGGGATGCGTGGGTGTGAAGAGAGTGAGGAACTCGTCTCGTAATTAGCCTCAGGAACGCGAGTGTGAGGCTCATTGCATATGCAAATTGCAGCTGATTGGTTTCGCATTACGTAATTAATAATTCAATGAGAATGCATGTCAATCAGCCACATGCGAGAGTTAACTCTTTGCGTGGGTCGATTGAGATTTAGATATACTACTAGTATAGAAAAGTGTTGCGCTCGCTTTCAATGCCCTGTAGACTTGTGCAGCAAGATAAGATGTGGATTGTGCTAAATACTAAGTTTTACAAAGATAATTAAAGCAGAGGAGATGGGATATATCCTTAAAAAAAAAACGTTTGTACACGTATGAAAGTTAAATATTACAGTTATGATAGTTCTTTATAAGAATGTTTAAAGAAAACTCTTAACTCTTTATTGAGTTTCACAAAGGTAACGTTTAGTTTTATAGTTTAAAGGTATTATTATCTTAAATAAAAGGAATATACAAATAATCGTATTTCAAGTAAACTTGTTTGGGATGCTGATCGCCCTCAATACAGTTTTATATAGCTAGCGCCAAGTTTGATAGAGTATAACAAATAAATAGGTCAAATTTCACAAGTATATATAATATTTAAAGCAATTCTTTGTGGGTCTATTGAGATACAAATTACAGATGAATATTGCGCGCATTCTCAACTGAGTTTTATAAAAACAGACTATATTTTGATAGGTCACTTAATAATATAAATAACATAAGTTATACCACGATCTTAATCTTAGGAATCTACAAAAGTTGAAATTTTGAGTTGTAATTCCTGTTGTATAGGAACACTTAAGGGAGTATTTGGAAAACACAGTTGATGGATGTTAAGAAACAATATTTTACAGAACAGTACAGTACGCATAAATTGTTAGGTTATGTACGTAATGTACAATCCATGTGGTATAATATCTTATTTAGAGATTATATAATTATAATAGTTATAATAGATCTCTAGAGTGAGAGAGACTCTCTTCGACATACTTAATAAAACTCGAACCACTTTACAGGGTATCTGCCTGTTGAGCATGACGCACAGTTTTACCTTTGGTTTATGGACTGAGAGCTCTCTAATTATAGCTAGCTAGTTGTTGTTGTTGTTTCTGTTGTTGTTGTTCCTGTTGCTGTTGCTGTAGGAGTCGACGTTCTCGTTCGTGGACGGAACCTATTTGCTCGAATCAATAAATTTTACAGTTGGACGCACAGGTGGCGCTCCGTGCTAGGCGAGGGCTGCAGCCGTTGGGAGAGAGGGGAGAGAGAGGGAAGAGAGAGAGCGAGAACGAAGAGACGGTAGCTAGCGCCGGGTGTGGGCTGCGCAATTTGGCATCTGTGGACTAAATGGGCCTTTTGTTGGATTTTTGTGTGTGTGTGTGTGTGTGTGTGTGTGTGTGTGCAGTCAACATAAATTCATAAATGTTCGCTGCTCTTTTGAGTACCCCCTCATCCTGCCCTCTGCAGTCGCCCTCTCCACAGCAGCAGCTGCACCTGACTGCAGCCCTTTGTGCTGCGCGCACTTTTGTTGTTGTTTATTTAAGCAAAGCAATTTGGCTTTTATTAGAACGCCGCAACAGCAACAACAGCAAGAACAACAACAACTGCAGATGCTCACCGAAAGTTCACGCTGAGAGTATCTCCATCTTTTTGTATCTTCTAGATACACATGTATCTACAGTAGTCTCTCTCTCTCTCTCTCTGTCTCTGCAGCACAGCAGTCTCTTATCCCACCCTCGCTCGTTAAAAATCACTTAAAATTCCATCATCATAAATTTGTCAAAAAATTTTCTGTGTTTGTTTGTCGGTTTGGTCTGGTTTGGTTTGTCTTGCGCTGCTTTAACGTGTTCAAGCCACGCCACGCCCACAAGGCCACACGCCCATACGCCCAGTGGCTTCGTGTCGGGATTAGTTATCATTTGGCATCTGGTTCTATTTGTTTTATGGTCGCGCTAGCTGTGAAATTAGATTTTGCGGTAGTCATGAATCTCCAATAAACAAATAGTCGAAATGCCGCGGAATGCAAAATGAGAAACGTTAGAAAAACCCGAGAAACCTGGCCAGCAAATTCCTTATGCGAACTGTAACACTCACACACACACACACACACGCACGCACAATGCAATTTTAATTCCCACAATTTGTGAGTTCTGTAAGGTCAAAACGTATTGTTGCTGGCCAAAAAGTCATTAAAAGTCTCGAAATACATCAAAGTTGAGAACTTGCAATACGAACTGAAAGCTCTTAAGTACTTAATCGGTTTAAATGTTTTGCTCGAGAGTGCCAAATCGATTATAATTATCGAACTGGGGAATGCTGTGAAAACAATTTCAATTGTTCAATAGAACGCAGGTAGTATGCCATATTGTTCTTTGACGACGACTGCATTGTTTTCTTCTTCTTTTGTTTCTACGTTGAGTGAGTAGTTCAAGAGATTTACAGAAATGTTATTGTAAATTGTACACAATAGTTTACAATTTAAGATGCCATTCTATACGTTAGATTCTACTGACAGAATTGTCTATTGTTTTATATCCTCCGATCATTCCAATAGTTATATGTAATGGTGCAGAATTGTATGTGTATATTCAATATTATGTTCCATTTCAATTGACAGTGATAAGTTCAGTTATATTTAAAATTAGAACAGCTCTTCAAACCAAAACCTGCATTCCAGCCGATTATTCCTATGGCAGCTTTATGTTATAGTGGTCGGATTCTTATGGAATTCTATATGCACACTATATATATAAAGAAATTGCGATGTAGTAAATTTGGTTGCAATATCTTAACAAATAACAGTAATAGGCCGATAGTTTATATGACAGCTATACGATATATCGGTCGGATCCGGCTCGTTTCGACCTATTTACAGCGTGCAGCAATAAGAAGCATGTATACCAAAATTCATTAAGTTTGCTCCAAACCAGAGACTAGTTTGCGTTGCAACAGACGGACAGGGCTAGTTTGATTCGCCTGCTGATGCTGATTCAGAATATATATACTTTATGGGGTCAGAGATGTCTCCTAAGGTGCGTTGCAAACCTCCTGGCATGTGTTCTCTGCCAGGGTATAAAAATATGTATATAAACAAATGGAAAATAAATAAATAAAAAAATAAACAAATATATAAATAAACGATTATGTAAATAAACAAATAAAAGACTAAACAAACAATATTAAAAATGCCTGTACTACTTTTATTAGAAAATCACTTGTAATACGTAATCGAAATCAAAAGTTTTTCAAGTTTTAAATTTACCCTTTACATTTTCCTCATTTGGAGTAAGTTTTTCTATCTTTCAATTATTTGCGCAGTTTGCCAAAAATTTCTTATGGCAATCTTTAGTTTATTACGCGGGTTTTTGCTTACTTAAGTCCGCCAAAAATTGTTCGGGTTAACAGCAGGAGACAACTAGCAGCTTCTTCCCGGTCCCTCTCCCTCTCTCTCTCTCTATCCATCTCTCTCAGTCTCGCTCTTTCCTTGTCTTGCTCTGTAGTAGTTGCGGACAAGGTCTAAAGTCATGGCTCCTTGGTGATTTTCCCCACAAAAAATAAAAGCAAAATATTGTAGAAAGAAACCAAGAGAGAATATTTCACGCCGAAGCAGAAATACCCTAACCAAATTTAGGTAGGGATGTTTATTACTTTACAGTATACTCTGCTGCACCTGCTTAGACCGCAGTTAGATTGGAATACCCTTTTGCTAGGGTATACACCGTTTTTGGCAACACAACGCAGCCAAAAAATTTGCTGCAACAGCAGCGAAAAAAAAAGGTGAAGAAGAATTCCCCATTCCCAATTGCAAAGCAGAAAGCAATAACAAAATATTATTATCAGAATCATTCATCATGTGGCTGCAGGCCATAAATTTTCGGCTAGCTGCGAAATGCAACAACAACAACCACAACAACAAAAACAACAAGTACAACTAAAATAACAACGGCAGCTAACTGTTAATAAATCGCAGCTGCAGATAGCGAGCAGCTGCCGGCGCCACAGACAGCCACGTTTCATGCCACACCAGCTCCCCCCCCACAACCAGCTCACGCCTGCTCCCTAAACTCCCGATTCATAGCACCCCCTTTTCAATCCCTTTTCCCACTCCCACTCCCATTCCCATTCGCATTCGCATTTCCCAAGCTGAACTCCCAACAAAGTTTGGTTTACCAAGTTGCAACTTTTTCCAGAGGCGTGGCAGGCGCTATAAAGCATTAACTTACGACTCTTCTCCCCCAAACCTCCCTAGCCAGTCATGCTTTAGAGGAAACCCCATTAAAATGCATTTCTTTGCTTTATTTGAAATGTCATTCGAGTCGAGATTGTTTGAGAAAGTCTCTTAAATTGCACTCCCATTAAAATTATTAAAAATGTTTAAATATTATTAGAGCAAAGAAGAATGTTTTACTGAATGAAGAACATATATAAAAAGAGTGTTGAACATTTCTATAAAAAATGTCTTCCAATAAGAAGAACAATACGACTTTTTGGCTTGTATGAGAATCCTATAGTTTATTGTTCCTACTTATTGGCACTGGAAATTTCTTAGAACAAACCTAGCAGGGTACATATATTCCTTCTTTAATGAAAAGTTAACATTCATAATTTCTAAATATATCAGAAGCAAAATCATTGCGCAAGCTTCTGAATCATGTAGAATAATAAAAAATAATAATAATAAATACCCTCATATTGCACTATTATAAAAACACGTTCACCTCCACTACAATACTAGAAAGTTCTTTCCACTTTCATTGAACAAATCTACTCAGTAAATTCGTTACTCGATTCCAGATATTCATTCATTAAATCAACAATGGCTAACTATCGTTATCGTGATTAGCAACTCTGTAAAAGTTTCGTTACCACATTGCTCTTGATAATTGCGCTTTAATTAATAGCCGACTTATAAATGGGTTGATTGTTATCATTGCCATCGTCGCATGGTATATATTTCTATCACATGCTCGCACAATTATCGAAAATATCTCATAACTCTCGCATTGATTAATAATCCTAAGTCGAAGCATTCATCATGGCTGTCAAATGGGAAAAAATCCCACTTCAAGTTCAGCTCAGCACAATTCGCATTTCCTTTCTCGCCCCCATTATCATCCATCATTCATCATCATCCGTTCGCTTGTCATTCTCTTTGTACTCAACTTACTGGTCAACTTCGTTTCTCCCGCCCCATGCCGCCCATCGTCTCACTGAGGTCTCTTCAACCCATCAACTGTCCAACTATCTGTTATTCTCTCTATTAGTCTCCTTTACATTGCTTGTTTAATAAATAATTGTCCATCGTTTAATGCGTTTAGTACATAAACATGCAAAGTTACGGCCATATTGCATATAAGTAAGTACTCCCCTCTTCCCATTCGCCTTCCAATTTCAGTTGCCATTTCCCATTCCCAGTCCCAGCCCATTTCCCTGTCTATTTACCCATTCCATACTATCCCATGCCGTGCCGTGCCAGATCCCAACTATGCCTTCTATATACTCGATTGCATTTGCTGTGCGTGTGTGAGTGTGTGTGCGCTTGCTGCCAGGTGACCACATGCTGTTCTCGCTTTGCACAGTGGGTTGCTTTACGTACATATATTAACAATGATGTAATATCTAGAACGTTTAAGATGTTTGCACGATTGCATTAAATAAAATACAAAATAAACTACTTTCATTAAATTATTTCGAATTTTTCATAGCGTTGACTGCTCTTAGTTAGCATTAAATACATAAATCTTATATAGATAGAGTTCTTAAATTTTCTATATGACTTATTTAAATTTCTGACATTCACAACTTTACTTAAACTGCATAAAAACTTGATGTATTTCAAGTTTCATTTAATTTGCACATAAATTGCACTTGTCACGCACCATTTGGGCCCACTGTGCTGTGGTCTCGTCTCGTCGCTCTAACGGCGCATTTGCAACCGCATGGCCAAGCTGTGGCTCTGACTGCCTGCCTGGCTGGCTGCCTGGCTGACCACATCATCAAATGCGAAATGCAAAAGCGACGTAATTGCCACCGCACCGCAAGCCCCGCTTCGAGGCACCACCGCACATCGATGCCCCGAGCCCGAAACCAATAAACCTGCATGCGTCGATTAGTTGCACATGAATGCAATAACATGCCCCCCATCCCTATCCGCCCCTGCTCCAGCACGAGGGGAGCAATGCACAGTGGACGGCCGCAGACGAGCCCATTTAAGCCACGTCTTAAGAAGCTTTTGTCTAGGCCACAGTCACTCACCGCAGTATGCGAACACACCGCAATGATCCAAGAGACATTTAATTAGCTGCAACGGTTTCGATTGTTCAACGAATTGTTTAAGAAAAATACGTTGATTTTATTATATTTTACCTTTGCACAACAACTCTTGGAGCACACCTCGCATATGCGCATATTTGTTTCGCATAATTGACTTAATTGCCATAATTTATATGCAAATATTCAAATTAATTTTAGTTTTTATTGTTAATTAACGCATACGTGTTGTGGCGATACAATCGTCCGTCAAGATAGTGTCGAACTTTCAGGCAAAATAGTTATTAACAAGTTTCTTTTTTTTTTTTTTTGGTAAGTTTATAGCGCGATTTGTCTTGTTTTCTTTTCGATTATGCAAATCGATAACAACACACTGATAAGCCAAAGATCGTTGCGCAGTTGCAGTGGATAACCGATAAAATACTGCAAATGTTAGTATATGCAGTGTGACCGAATGCAGGCATAATTTCTCTTTTGTCTATGGGGCCACTTGGCGAAATGTCCAAACTGCCACCTGGCATCGCGTCGCTGCTGGCAGAGCGGCACAAGCTTTTTTCTGAGTCACAGACCGCAACGCCTTCGCCGCCTGGCAACAGATTTCAAATATTTGCGTAACCCAAGCGGCGCTTGAACTATGCACATCTCGCCGTTCCACGCGACTCCGCCCGTGCCCCACTGCTCCCCCTGCTCTCTTTTTCCCCCTTTACCTTTTGTTAGCTCATTTGGCAGCGTTTTGTCGCCGCCTTCACCGCATTCCACGGACCGTCGGCCATGAATTTTGCATTTGCTCTAACTGTGTGTGTTTCCATGTGTTTGTGTGTGTGTGTGTGCGTGTGTTGGTGTGTACCCAAGTATTTTTAGTGCTGTTTGGCCAGGCCTGTGATTCATCAAAAGAGCGGCGACAGCTGACAGGCTGACGGGCCGACAGCAACAACAACAACAACAGCTACGCATGGAAATGAATTTAACAAAACTACAGAAGACATAGACAATGGCAATAGAACACCGAACCTAACTAACACCAACGACAGCAGCAACACCAACACCGACAATAACAGTGACAACAACAACAAAAACACCGACACGCACACCTAGACCTACAACAACACAACACACCACACCAAGACCTACAACAACACAATACACCATGCCGCCCTCCCAAGCCGCGCTCTCCATGCGTCACACGCCGGGGGAAACACCTGAGGCGCTCGGGAATAGCCGATGCTCATTAGCCCAACCGAAGCAGTTGACAAAGCGTAGGCAAAAAAGGCAAAAAGAAAAAAAAAACAAACAAAAAATGTTACTAATGGAAGGTGGAGGGCACAGTACTAAAAAAAGTAAGACGAAAACCAAATGCTCTGCCAAAGAGATCGCAATTAATTGTCTAGCTGGCAAAAGCTGCGAGTTATCGAACTCACACTCAACATGCAAATGCTACGTAAGCTTAAAGCTTAACGTAAGAGAGGGCAGGTACAGAACTTTTAGGTACATAGTGCACAAGTACCATTTATATACGTATTCATATTTACATTTACTCCTACATATGCATATGTACATTAGTATGTATACGTATAATATTATATTCACATGCATGTGTGTATGTACTATATACATATGCGTGTGTTTATGGCCGATTTAGCGCCGTTAAAAGCACTGTGGTCTATGCCCAAACATCTTTTTAATATGTGTACAAATTAATTGCAAATTTGCGTGCGTGTTCACAGCGAACTATGGAAAAGCACGAGCAGAAAATAGACAACCTTGTTGTGGCGAGGCGTTAATACCCTTTTGATACCCACTTTGTGGTACTTGGCGGCAATAAAACTCCCCCACCTACATATTTACAGTAGACATAAAACATAAAAATAATAATTATCTATAATCAGTTGCCTTCATTTTGTCACACAATTTTCGTCATTCATTTATAGACTGTATACATACATATACATAAAGGGTATGTGAGATATCACAATAGCAACGCTGATTTCTAGTTTAAATTGATTTCCGGATACAAAGAAACAACAACATTTAATTTGATGTATTTTGATTATCGAATTTCTTCACATCGAAATGTGAATACGCTTTCTCAAGGCGATAATCTGTTCAAAAACGAATGAAATAAATTTAAGTGATCCCCAAAAACAACTCAGATAACTCATACAAGTCGTATAAATTGTCTGACTCAAAATTTTAACGATGATATCATATATGCAGTATCGTCATTGATATGATAGCCTTTGTTGTAACATCAGGTGGTCGCTAAGTGCAATAAACAGATGTTTCTCTTTAAAAATAACGAAATTATGGCTATAAAAAACTATAGTACTCAAATCTATATGCATACTAAAAAACAGCTGTTTTCTTATCGTCTGTTATTTATCGTAAGCACTGTGGCAACACTATTCGCTATGCATTAATTAAGCTGGGATGATACATGCTCTTATTTCTTTAATTGAAGCTTTTTATTAAGACAAGAGCGAAATGGGTATACGCTATATTTTGAATTTGCTGCGCATTATGCCTGTACAAGTATGGGTGGCGAAGGGGGAAGGAGATGTGTTCGTATATCAATGTACCGAATAGAGGCAGTGCTGGCAACAAAATGGCGATGATTATATACGGTATTTATCTCGAACAGCTGTTTTCCATATACAAACTGGCAGATCTACCCATATAAACACACAAACACATATTTACACTTGTTTGTATGTATGTAAGTGCGTCAAACAAAATCGAAAATATGCAGAAATTGAATTGTATTTCGATTTGCTGCCAAAGTAGATGCTTTCAAGTATATTTTTGGTTATTTCTCTCGATGCAAAAATAGCGACAACAAAATTGCCACTAAAGTAAAGTACCAAATTGTGCAAAAAAAGAGATACAATGTACTGAATGTACTATTTGTGTATTTCAGCCATGTAGCAAAGCATTCATTCGATAATCCCGACCATTTTAGTAGTATAGCACTCTTTTTGTGATACAATCCAATTTAATTGCTCTAATAAAAAGTTCACTTGGCAACAGACGCTGAATACGACGTATCATTGGGCATATACGAGTCGTCAGATCGCTTAATTCAACGCGTCATGCGGAACAAGTACATACTACAGTGTATGTACCATATGTACATAAAAATGTACACATTCACATATGTACATATTAGAAACATACATTGTACACATTCATGTATATAATATGTACATACATTGTACACAAATATATATATAATATGTACGTACAATGTATGTTTGTATGTATTGTGTTCTTTTGGCTTTTCCCCGTTTTCGCTGCTTTGCCAAAATTATGACAAAATTATGAGACCCTTTCTAAGAAAGAACATAAAAACAAAAACCAAAGCAATAGAAATAATATATGTACATATGTACATACATAAGTATGTACTGTATGTGTGTCTTTATGTGCATGTATTAGTTGGACCGCACGTCAGGCCTGACACAGTCACGCCCGCGCTGCCACTGCGCTGCCGCCGCCGCACACATTGTCGCATATCGTTTGAAGATGACGCGCGGTCGTTGCGCTGCCAGACGTTCTGGCTCGCCCGAGCGAATTGATTGCTCTGCAGTCGAGCAGGGGAGGGGGAGCAAGGGGCATGCGAAAAGGGGGCGCATTCACAATTAAGGTGCGGGACGACATTGAGCGAGCCAACGAAGCAGCACGAGACGAGAGAATTTCAATCGCAGCTGGGTGATAACGTCGTCGTCGTCATCGTTGCCAGAGTTACGCAGCCAATTTTAATTTATGCAAAGCGCACACACTCGCACACACACACGAACAAGAGCACAACAATCAACTCGTTCATTCTCGTCTCTGGCTCTCATTTACTCTCTCAGTAGTAGCGCGCTCACTCTCTCACTGAACATCAACATCATTATACCCTTGTTGAGGATATATTCATTTTCGCCAGTAGCTTGCATCTTGACACAGTAGAAGATATTTTCTACTCTATATATGTACATATATACATATATATATATATATATTTGTCTGTCTGTCCTTCAGACTGTCCATCCGTATGATTGTTCTAAATAACTACATTGGCCATTTTTAAATAAATAATATGCTTATAAAATTTCATCAATATTAGGACGGTCGTGGGATTTTGTATACTATTCGTAAATTACTCAGTTTGTCAGTACCAACTACACAAATTATGAATGTAAAATTCATAAAAATACTTATTTTTAATATATTAGAATCTGTTTAACCAAAAGCTGGAAGGGTATAAGACCATCGGCATTGCGAACGTAACTTCTCTTTCTGGTTATTCGACATTGTTGTTGCTATAATTTTTGCGCGCTCACTTATGTAAACTTTTCTCTCATTTTTGCTCTCATCGGCTCGTTACAGCAGCAGCAGCGCAGCAGCAGCAGCGACAACGACGACAACAACAACAACGACGACGACGACGACGCGGGCGATCTGTACTTCGGTTACGTTACGCTCAGTATTAGTAAGCTTTTGACAGTTGACAACGCGAGACGCTCAGTGCGCACGGTAGTTAATAACGACGGCAACGCGCCGTTGCTGTCGACGCAAGCGTCGAAACAACAATAACACAAAATCGAAACAGCGAAATAAAAAGAATAATTAAACGCAACAAATATTTGCATAGTTAATAAATAAAAAAAAGAAACGATAAAAAATGCAGCGAACCAATATTGAATTCGAGCGTCAACGTCATCTGGCCAATTGGCTGGTAAAGAGCAGTCCGCACATGGCAGCTGCAGCGGCAGCGAGTGCAGCAGCGGCGCCACCCACTGGGGGAGCAATCAGTGGCACTGGAGCAGCAGCAGCATCAACTGGAGGAGGGGGTGTGGCAGCTGCAGTAACGCAAGGCGCGCCTGGCAACAGCGCTGCAGCCTGTAACGGTAAGTTTAATGGGAAGGGGGTTGGGGTGGCATAGTATTAAAAAGATTTACGAATCTACATACGTGGATACGTGTGTGTGTGTGTGTGTATGTGTATAATCACATCACATGTGTATGTACTGCAAGGCACGCGCGAGAGAAGAGAGGCGCGTGTATTTGCCTGTGTGTGTGAACGAGGGAGAAAAAAGTTTACGTTTGTGTAGATTTGTTTGAGCAAAAGCTCATTAATTGGGGTGGTTGTTGTTGTAGTTGCTACTGCTTTCGATTGCACTTCGTCTCTCTCTCTTTCTCACCCACTCTCATTCTGTGTCTTTTCGTACAGCGCGCGCGTCGCTCGCTTCGCGTAATTTCACAAAACGTGACGACAACGCAGCGCGTCTTCTTCCCCTCACCTCGTGTCGCCTACCCTAAGCCACCCGAGCACTTGGCACAATTGTTGTTGCAATTGATATTTCACAAAGATAAGCGCAATTTCAAAACGTTTAGTTTTTTTTTTTGTGTGCTTCTGCTTTTTGTTTTTTTTTTTTGAATTTCTGTTTTTATTGTACAATAATTTCGCAGTGATTTTGCGTTGCAACTCGCAGCGTCGCATGTACTATATTTATTGAGTATACAAAAAAATTAAGCCAAATGTGCGCAATTAAAGTGAGTAATAGCTTGACCGACCCATAAACCAATTACAACAACAAACAGCAGCAGCAGCAGCAACAACATCGTGTGCCATCAGACAATGGGTCGCAATCGAACAATAAGCAATCAAAATCGCAAGATATCAAACTTTAATTGAGTTTCGGGCACTTTTAAGTCTATGAAATCACACATGTGTGTGCGTGTATGTGTTTGTGTGTGCATGTGTAGATGTCGTATCATATGTGTGTGTATGTGTATCCAACAGTTGAACAATTGCAGTCGTTGTGTTGAGGCGGTAATAGGATATAAATAGAACAGGTCGAGTACTTGCTCACCTGAGGAAATATACGATAAATTAAAAAGAGGAAATAATTTAATGCTTGACAAGGCGAAAGATAAATCCTAAGATAAATACTACAGTGAATGCTCTCGAAAAGAACATCAAAACAAAATAATTATTGGAGTGTTATAAAGTCGAGTAAAATTGAATGGAAACGCGAAATCAAAACCGGTAAGCAATTATAACATATGTAAATGTTGTGGAAACCAAAAACATATAGTGAGAAGAAGAAAGAAATACTCTTAAAATACATTCAAATTTCTGTATTTCATCAGTTTAGACTTTATTGTGCGCCAAAACCAACAAATTACCGAATAATTGAAATATACTATAGACATACATACATACATATGTGTGTAGTTAAGTTTTAACGAATTTCTCCAACACTGAGAATTGAAATTCATTGCACAGCGTTACCACAGACACAGCACATTTAATTAACCAACAATGTCTAATTGTTGCTGAATGAACTGATTTCTGGCAACCGATTTGCACACTATTAAATAACCTATCCTATATTTTTTGCACACATTCAGTGCACATTGTGTTAAATAAAGCCATCAATTATACACACACTAATAGTGTATAACGTGTGCATGTAAATTGATTTTCTTCTGACGATCTGCAGCAGCAGTTTTTGACTTTCGATTATTTTTGGGTGAATGCTCGAATAATTGTACAAATACTGTGAAAAGATTTTTGAATTTTTCGTGTTAAGATTTAAGACAAATAATTGAAATGTATTCAGTATTTATGGGGAATGCGAAAAGTCACGTAATTTTTTATATCCCATGCACATACATATACTTATTCATATACATATGTACATACCATACATATAGTATATACGCATATACGACATACTTATTTCGTCATAGACCCGCATATCTGGTTTCGTAGAAAGTTCGTTCACACTCATTTGAAAACAATGAATGAACGGACTTTGTTGTGTTTACAAAAGTTTAGACGAAACAATAGAAAACTATATGGTTCTGCATCCCAAATGATTTTCTAAATATGTTGTTTACATATATTATTCATACCTTAAAATTTGATGTCAAACTTTACGACATCGTTTATGTGTGTGCAAATGAGTTAAATCCAATTATGGAAGAACATCAACTCAGTTAATTTATGGAGAATGAACATGAAATCCAACTAAATATTAATTAATCCTTTTGTTATTAGCAAAAATCTCCCTAAATGGTTATCTAGTTGTGTTTAATGTATTTATTAACCATTCTGAGTTGTGATTTATTTAGTTGATTATCAAACAGGCGACATTTATTGCAGTTGGTAACAATGTCGAAATTATATTGTATGATACAAGAATACAAATTTTGCTTCACTGTATTCTTGATTTATTGTAGCAGAATGAAAGAGAAAAGAATACTGAGAAATATTAGAAACTTGCGAAATTACATACAATCATATATTTCCCGCTAACTCTGCTCTGTGTTAATCGATATGTATCGCATTGGCACGATAAGCACATTGACGACAAGCTCTAATTTTGCTGTCATTTAATTCAGCCAGTGTGTTTGTATAATTGTTTTGTTAAATTGAAATACAGCACAAATAATTAAATACTTGAGTACTTATTAAATAAATTCATGCTGAGGTATCACTATGAATTATCTCTGTATAAATGTAATTAAATTTTGTTTTCTTTTTAAATCTTTTTAAATTGTAAATGTTATAAATGTTTGTTCTGTAGTTCTCTTGAATACATTATAAATAGAATTGCTAATTGAGTTCCACACACACACATTAAACCCACAGCTGTCGATTAGATTTTGCCTGCATGGTGGACTGCATTCGACCACTGTGCAATCGCGTGGTTTGGGTTGAAAATTGCGCTTAGCAACAGTTTGAAATTCAACTGTTTGTCTTTAGCGTTTACTGTGCACTTCTTGCACAATCGGTGTCTGTGTGTGTGTGTGTGTGTGTGTGTGTGTGTGTGTGTGTGGACGTGTCTGTGTGTGTCACAGTTTGTGTGGGATTTGCCCCTATATCTATAGATATATTCACCCATACTTGCAGACAGGTGTAATTATATATGAGTGTTTCTTTGTATAATACTAATGCACTCGCCCTGTGCGCACTGCCTACCTGTCTTTTTTTTTTTTGTTACAGGTGTCCCACCTGGCGCACATCACCTGGTGGCCGCTGGTGCCGAGGCCCGCAAGCCCAAACTGCGTCGCTACAACTCCCACGACACTGGCTCCAACATGTTCTCCGTGGCAGACTTTGAGAATGCGCGTCTGATGCGTCGCAATGAGATCGAGCTAAAGCAACGTCTGGCGCGACGTCAGCGCAATAGCGCCAACGGCAGCTATGGTCTGGGCGGTGGAAGTGGAGGAGGTGCAGCAGTTGTTGCGGCAGCGGGAGGCGGTGCCGGTGGCTGTACGAGCAGCAATGGGTACAGCAACTACAATGGTTTCTGTGGCGGATTGAATGGCAGCGGTGATTACTCCACCGGTGATAGTAAGCAATCAAAACTGAGCAGCAGCAGCAGTGAGGTGAGTTTGAGTTTCCCAAATTCAATTAAAAGATCATTTCATCAGTTTCATTGGCACCCTGTTAGGAACCCTTGCCCGCCGATATATTCCTGGAACGGTATTCACTGCCGCGTATTGTGCGCATATCGTACACAAATAAGAGCTCCAATGAGACACTCCAGTCCAGCTCGTCACATGGCTCCTCTACAGCCGCCTCGAGCAGTTCCTCGGCGGGCGTTAAGCAGCAGTACTCGGGCAGCAGCAACCACAATGGCAACAATAACCATGATGTGGGCACTAAAGGCACTGGTACCACATCCTCGTCTAGCGGCGGCAGTGGTAACCATCACAGTAATTCAGCTCCCGGGCACGATGAGCTCTTTTTGCTCTATAGAATGGTGCTCCAGCGTCACATCTATCATGGTTACAATGCCAAGTCGCAGGCATCGCAGCGCAAGAAAACGGTGCTTATACCCCAGGAGTTTCCAGGTAAGAGAACCCATAAAATTCCATGCTAAACAAATGTATTGACTCAGTAAATTCCATTCGATTTTTGGAATTTTGCGTTAATTTATGAAATAGGAAAAACCTTGTTATCAAGACACTGTGGGGCAATATATGCAATATGCGTATATATATGTATATATAGTTATAAATATATTCAAGCTGATTCATTCGCATGATTCATATTCAGTCAGTCATTTCAAGTTGCACAAGAATTGAAAGACAAAGAAAAGATTCGTGATAACCCACTGAATAGAAATGAATATATTAAAGACTTTGTAAGCTTTGTATATCGCGTATAAAGAAAGAACTGCGTGCCAAACCTAAGGTGCGATCACAGATCAAGAGATAGTGCATGAAAATATATAGAAAACCTATAGTAATTACTGTTGACGGGTTCAATAACAATAGATACAAGTTAGAAGTAGAATAAATTTAACAAATTGTAAACTGATCAAGAATATATAGCTTGCGAAAGGTTACCACGCCTTTGTGACATATTTTGTGATCGCACACAAAGGCGGTTTCGACTGATCTGTCGAACGACCTTAATATACGATAATATATAACTAATTAGCACGTCTCTAAAGTAAAGCACAGCGGTTCCTATTTTAGCCAGTTTAGTTAGTATGACAAATAGCCTTTATTGACGCTGTTTTTTTTTTTTTTTGTAGCGATATAACAAACCTGAGGGCAATTAGCTAATTGAGGTGCTTAACTAGTTGCATTCGCATGGCTTATTCATTACATGCGGCGAATTTTTCGGTATTTACTGAGCTATTCAAGTGGGCCAAGATATGAGTAGTTTCGTGACAGGCAGACAGAGAGGCAGACAGACAGATAAACAGACAGGCCTACATATAGATAGACAGACAGACAGATAGAAATACTTACATACAGATAGACTGACAGACAGACAGACAGGCAGATGGATGGAGCGACACAACAATTGCTCATCTGGAATATTATGTAAGCCTCGCCTATTGTTTTGGCCGCGTCGCATGTGACTTTTCACAGGCGGGCACAGATGCAATAGGCAAAACTATTATGTAATTAGCTGAGGCAATCGAATTTTTACCAGCTACCCATAGCGTAGATGGGTACTATAACTTTGTGGCAACCAAAAATTTCCGACTTCCCAAAGTATATTTATTCTTGATCAGCATTAACAGCGGTGTCCATATAGACATATCCCGCTGTACATCTGTATAAACACCTTCAAGTTGCGGACTATAACAGCTAGGAATATTACTATTACACGCAGATCAAGTTTACTTTGGAATTTGGCCACGTCTTCGTTCGGCCTCCTAAATCGACAAAAATCTAATTACAAGCGTACTTTGTAAGATATAGAATCGATTTCAATTGATTTTAATTACCACTGTCTAATAGCTTTTTGAATATTTGTTGCCAAAATGTAATTATAATAAAGGTTATTAAAGATACTACTTGAGTGGGTGTACTGATCTATAAGGTTTTCCCCTGCAAAATATGCTATAGAAAATAAGATAAATATAGAAGTTAGTTATTTAAGAAATAATTCTAGTGGTAGATCAGTTGCGAAGCGGGTACATAACACTCAATCACACTGGACTGTTGCTTTCTTACTTGTTCTCAGTCTCTCGCTCACACTAACTATTGCTGACTCTGTCTCCATCCCTCTCTCTCTATTTTGCAGGCTACTTTTCGCTGCTGAACGAGAAAGGTTTGCCGACGGCCACGCATTATGGTTCTCTGATGCAGCTGGTGCGGGAGCGTGTTCTCAAGTTTGCCTCGGTGGATAATATGCCAGCGTTTAGTGAATCGCCGCCCAATGGAGCCGGCGCTCAAAGTCCCAGCCACGAGGGTTGTCTGCCCGCCGCCAAGAATCGTCCGCAATATGTAAAGACCACAGCACGTGGTGGTCAAGTATTTCGTCTGCTTGCGGTCTTTGAAGATGGCAAACAGGAGGCGGGTAGCGGTGGCGGCGGTGGAGGAAATCATCAATCGCAGCAATCATGCAAGCAGACGCATGTGGCAAGTGTTGGCCTCGGCCGCGATAAGGAGAAGGGACGCTATGCGCAGTTGCTGAACGAACAGCGTCAGGTCATGTATGTGCCGCTCTCGACGAAGGGCAAATTCTATGAGATTGAGCCAGGAATACCGCAACTATTGCAGAAACTAGGCGGAGATACGCAGCGTAAACTCAATCCGGATTGTGTGCATCGTTTGGGTGCACTCGTTGCGGCTGCGAAGCAGTTGCCACTGATGTTGCGTTATATATCGGGACCACCAGGTGTTGAGATACCCGAGCAGTTGTGCATTAGTCAGATGAGCAAAGAGGATGTCATCATTGGTTGCCCCATCGAGGAGTTGCCCGATGCGCAGATCTCTCCCGCTCCAATTGGACAGCTACGCAAACTGTATCTCAGTCGGGAAATGCAGCTGACCAAGTGTCTGCTAGGATTCGATACGGAGCAGCGAATGTTGGCAAATTCCCATGTGCAGAACATGTTGAAATTTTGCCAATTTAATTGCGATCAATTTCTAAAACTGGTCGAGATTGAGTTGCTGCAGCGTAACGAACGTTCCGGCAGCAAGACACGCGAAGGACTCAAGATATTGAAGCCTCTGCATTTGCCCAAGCTACTGCGCCGTGAGAAGAGCAGCATGGCAACATCATCAGCATCTGCTGCAATATCAGCATCTTCGATAACAACAAATTCGGCACATGAGAAGGAGGACTCGATTATATTCCTGAGTAAATCTGATCTGGAGCAGCTGGAGCAGGCACAGGCGCAGGCAAATGAAACCTCAACAACGTCCTCGTCGACGACACCAAGCAGCGGGAATCGCATTACTGAACGCATGAAGGTGTTTCAGTCCACAAAAAAGAAATGGTTTCGCAAGCAGCCGCAGCAGCAGCAACAGCAGCAGGAGGAGGAACAGCAGAAGGCGACAACAGCAGAACAATTGCAGGCAAAGCGCATGAGCATGGAACGTTATACAGACATGTCCAAGCTGCTGCAGGAGCGATTCGGTGGCAATGTTACACAGATGTCCACAGTGCAATCGGACACACAATCGCTGCACAGTGAGACAGAGACAACAACCTTGGCCACCAGCATGGATCGCAGTTCAATGCCCAAATCTTTGGATACTTTGCTGCAGAAATCAATGTCTCTGCAAGATATTGAACTATTGAACGGGCAGCGACAGCCGGATCTACTGAGTGCTCACAATGCGGCAGCTGGACGTGGTGATTCGGATGCCATTAGTGAGGAGGATGTGGAGAATCAGACACCACCGCCACAGTCCTTCATTACCCAGAAGCTGTACAATGAGTTCCATGTGAAGACACGTCAGTATAGCAAATCATCGAGCAGTCTGCATCAGTTGCGTCACTTCTCGTTGCCACAAAAGTTGCAGCTACATGAAACGGAACGTGAGAAGCGTTCGCTGGCGCAGTTTAAGGCGCAGCAACAACAGCTGATGCTTGGCAAGGAACCGATAACTGGGCGACGTGCTGCCGGTGGCGTCTCTCTGCTGGGTGGCCTTGTGGCACTTTCCCCAGCTGCGCTGCTCTCGCCATCTTCGCTTGTCGAAGACGATCTACCCTATTCGAGTGTACGCGATTCTCTGGTCATGTCGAGCCTTGGTAGTGCTCCGGATGAATCAGCAAAGCCGGGTGAGCATACACTTGAGCCCATTGCCGACTATCCCAAGGAGAACATCTATGCGGAAATCTGCGCATCACACACCTGTGATACATTCTCGGGTGCCACGCAACTTACCCAGTTACCGCTGCAACACAACCACGACGACGATGATGACGATGATGGGGATTATGCTTCGCTCAAGTATCAACCAAATGGTCCGCAATCTGTAAGCCGTGTGGAGATCAGCTGTACGCCTGCAACCAGCGCGATCAGCTATCATACGGTCTATTTGGGTGAGGAGGCTTTAGGGGAGCGACATGTGGCCACCAGAGGAGGAGGAGTAGCTGGTAATGGAGCCCAGCATGTGACCACCGTGGAGCTAGCGGGTGAAAATAATGATAACATATACAATACGCTCAAATGATGATTCTTGTGATTTCGGCGTCGACGACGTTTGGCCGGCGCCAAGGGTCTATTCTGAATATGCGAATCATATACATACATATACACATACACACATAAGAGATATGGATCCTCACAATTAAAACATACATATGTATTTTACTTTTAGCAATACGAAACGCGAACAAAAAATGTCTATGAAAAATCTCTGAAAGAAACTTAGAAAAACCCAAACGAAATGACTGTAAAATGATTATAAAGCGCTGAAAAAGTAGAAATAATCTCTATATACAAACTTACTATGGTACATACATATAGTATTTGTAGAAATCTGAAACTGAACAGATCTGTTTTTGTGAACAATTCTAAAATTATCTAATAGAAAATGCATCATTGAATGATCTTTTATTGTATTTTCCATTTTCCATTATCAGTTAATTTCTTGAGAAAACTAAAAGTAATAAGACGGATATCTATAGTATTTGTGAACTTGTCAGATAACTTGGCAACATTGTAGCTTGATAATATATTGTGTTGTCAGTTTACTGTCAACTTAGGGCTAAAAATTGTTATCAAGTGTTACAAAGTTCTTAAGTTATCACACGAAATGATGTGTTAACTTTTTGAAAAGAAAAGACCCCACATTTCTTTATTACTTTTTCATCTGTATTATGAAGCTTTACCCAATTCATTTGTTTATTCGTTTGGGTTCCAAAACGTATACATATATTAATTTGATAGACTGTAGTTTGTAGCATATTATATACATGAAACTTTGTAAACGAGAGACGTTCGTGTGGGCGGCGCGAAAACTCCCTCTACACTCACCTAATCTAGGAAAAAAAAAACCCCCCCCCCGTCTACAGCAGCCCTCCCAAAACCCTCTCAAAAGAAAATGACAACTCAAATTGTAATATTATATGATAAAACAAATGAAAAGTGAAGACAAGCAATTTGTATTGTAAATAGGCTTAGACAACACACACATAAAACACACTCAAACACATACAAATGCATACAATTATGAAACTAAATAATTGAAACTTGCAATATTATACAACTGTATACACAACTTACAACAAAATACATATATACAAATAATTTAATATACATATATATACATATATAAATTACGAAAATACATCTAGTATGTAAAGTGTAGAAATCTTAGCGCAAACCTAAGGTATTACTAGCTTGTAGGCAATCAACAAGTCAAATCAAATCTTAATTGATATATAATTGATATACATACATACTTATATATATATATATATGATTGGGTATACATATACGCGTATATAGTATGTCATTCTGTAACATAGCTTGAAATTTAAGGACCAGCAACTATAGCGGTCCTCTTTTACACGATCTCTCGTATTTGTCGCTCTGTTTAATAAACATATATATAAATATTTAATTTTTTTTCGAATAAGTCTGGCATGCTTCGTCTTTATAACAATTACGCACTATATATAGTTTGTCTACGTTTGTCCGTTTTAACGCAGTGCTCATTTTCTCACAATTTCTCAGTCACAACTTTGAGCCATACTATGAAACTAGTTTTGCGCAGTAATATCATTTGTTCTAGTCCTCGAAATGCTAATCTTACGTGTATGTTCGACATGCCGAACTTTGAGAGTCTTCGGCGTAAGCCGATCGTAATTCAAACAATTTTCGATTCTCGAGTACTTTATATAAATATTTAGCAATGAATTTATTAATTTTTTTTTAATATCAGCTTATTTCTTATATGTACATGTATATGATACACTCTTTTTATTTAAGATTTGTTACAATCATCTAATACAAAAAAAAAAAAAATACTTTGATTTCAATAATGAATAACGAATTTGGTTTTTATTTCTTTTTCATTTTTACATTCTTTATACTTAATAGGCAAACTGCTGCTACAATCAAGTTGAGGCAAAATACAATAGTATTCGTATCGATATTATGATAATGATAATAGATTAACGAACGTGGAGAACCCTGTAAAAACTAAAGCAATACTCACAAAAAAGCTATGATACTAGTTGTAAAACTTTTTCGATGTTCTGCGTTTATCAGACATTTCGTAGTGGAGTGTGATAACCGAGAAAGACAGAGACAGAGAGAAGGCGATGAGAAAGCTATGTAATTAAAGCAACAACAATATATGTTAGTATCTCTACTACTTTATAACTGTGTGCGTGTGCATGTACTAAGAGTACTTATACTTTGTAGAGTTTTGCCATTGCATTTCAATGTTTTGTAGACACATAAGTCAGGCTTCACTGTAGCGCAAGGGTGATACAAAGTGTGTGGTTAGAGTTGATAAACATAAGATTTGTATCTATATAAGCAACTACCCGCCAGCATATAAAATTGGTGTGATAATTAAATGTCTAACAAACAGAAAAAAAAACCAGAAAAGAAGATTGAAAGAAGATATGATAAATATGTAGTTAAACCAAAAAACGCAGTTTTGAATTTGCTTTTAGAGCACAATATATACGATATATTATACATATATTCATACATACATACCTACATTTAAAGTACAGTTATACACAAAGATAGAACAGATATATATACAACATGAAAACACTCAACATATAGTATATATTCTAGTATATATGAAACTATGCGCATAGAGCATTTAAAAAATGAATCAACAACTTTGCTTTAATGTGAAAAATACAATACATATTGAATGTCATCAAAGATTTAAACAATTAGCTAAACAAGAAGAAGAATAAGGACAAGATGAAGAAGAACAAGAATAACAAAACAATTTTCGAAAATGTCATAAGCAGCGCTAAGCAATTTTCAGGGATTTTTAAAATGGAAAGGCACAAAAGAATACTAAAAGCAAAACAATTGGTATTTTCTAAACTAGCGCCCTAAATGCCGCCCGTAGGCCTTTTGAAGCAGTTAAGAGAGAGATGATTATGATATGATACGATATACGATATAATGATGAGGTGGAGGAGATGAGATAAGCACAGTAAGCAATAAAACATTTCTATATACAAACGTAATGACAAGTAATAATAGATTTGTAACACTTCCACACACATACACAGGCACACACACACACATGCAGACACACACACATGCACACACACAGACACATACACACACATTAAAACAATTAAGTATTCATGTTTTCGGTGTCTATGTTAATCCCTAGAAATGACAATTAATCAATTTAGAATTAAACAATTCAAACATTAGTAGAACTTCAAGTGTCACGCCCACAAAAGCAACAACAAGATATACCAATATATATAATAATATATACAAAATACATATGTACATGTATATATTATGTGTACGTGTGTATGTATACTACTAACCTCTTCGAGCACTTTTGGATCCTGTTCCGAACCCAAAGTTTTAGGTATTCACAATGAGTAAACTTTTGAACTGATTATGTAATGATTGAACACGAATATGAAGATGATTTTTGAGGATGAGGACTATGATGATGCCATGTGCATTGCCCATGGCAAGACTGAATTGATAAGAACAAAACAAATGAATAAAAACAAAAATGCGAATTAATTGAAATGTTTGGTAATGGGTACACACAAAATAAACTGATACTGATATTATTGTTGTAGTAGATCTTTTTATAATAAAAACCACATACTACATAAGACGTGCATAAATCTTCAATCGAAAGATCCCCTTTTTAGCAGCTTGACTGAGACCCCCCTTCCCACACCAACACCCTTTCGAACAGCAAATCAAACTGATGAACTCTAGCATACAAATTTCTATTCTACGTTATACTTATAAATAGATAATGCAAATGAAAACAAACCTTTTGGCAAGACAAAATTTCAACAAATACAAGTGAAATAAATGAATATGATAATAAAAATCTCTGCAATTGTTTAATTTTGGTGGGTAAACAAATTATGTTCCTTGAATGCGTTGAATGTTCAAATAATCTTTTGGGTGACCATATTAGCAGAAATTTGCTCGCCAAATCTGCGCAAATATGCAACCAAGTGAAGTTGGCTGTGCGCAAAATTGCGTTCGGCATGAAGTTGGTTGCGCCACAAAGCATCGAATGTTCGATTGGTTGCGCCAACGCAAAACGGAGACAGCCTTATTTGAATATACCGCCACCTTCCAAGGCAAAGAAAAGGATTTTATGAGAAAAATAAACAACTTAATTGATTTTTCGTTATATATTTTTGTTTTTATTTTGCACATACATTTACTGACATACATACTAATTAATATTTCATCTTTATATAGTTTTCTATTAGTTGCAGCTGTTTTGCTTCTTTCGTTTAATTGGTTTCTATTATTTGCCCAAAATGTTACATTAACTTTATTATCGTTTTGTTTTGTAATTTCTCGTTTCTCTGTATTGGTTTTTTGTTTTTATTTATTTTGTTCGCAAGTTGAAAGAGCCAGCATTTTTTATTGTTCGAATCTGAAATTTGCAATAGCTTTAAAAAGTGCCTTAACAAGTGAAAAGAACATTTCGAAAATCGAATAAATTGTAAATTAAATTGTGTGTTAAGTGAAAGAATCAATTGAATCATCGTTCATCTTATACTTGTATTATTTCTTAGTTAACGAGCTCTTTCAAACTTTCTGATGCGGGGAAATCTCAGAGTTTCTCAGGGTCTTCTGCTGCTGCTGTACCTAAATTCAGCCAATGCCTTGGGGTTACTTTTAATTGCTGGGGATTCGTTTCTATGCTTATTGTAAGACTCTTTTTGGGCCATTTGTTAGTTGTTATTCATTTGTTGTTGTTTCATTCAACTACATCGACACTCAATTTCAGAATACATATCTAATTAGTTTGTTATATATCGTATGCTTTTCATACAAGCCCATGCGCAAATCCTTATATATTGAACTTTAGCTCTTAGTTAAGTCGATCCGAACTCGACCAAACTGGACGACTGTTATTGCTCGCTATCTCATCAACGTTTTACTGTTATTGTTATAAATATTCTATTATTTGTTGTATATTTATTTAACGATATGTTGGTATACAAACTTTATAATACCCTGACTAATTTAGGGATAGCGTTAGACAGCGCGGGTTGGCAATTCTTTTTCCTTCTGTTACGTTACTTTTTAATGTTTTCTTATTTGTGTTTTATTTTCGTTTTCCAATTTATACTGAGCACTTGGCCGTTTGATTTGCCACAGAATCGGGAAACTTAGAAGATATAGAGAATATACAATTAGGTCGATGCTGATAGTTCAAGAAGTTGCTGAAGAGACAGCACAATCAAAGGCCTGTGGGGGGAATTAATAGACACTGAAAGCTTTGTATAAGGTTTAACAATATCGTATTTACAGTCATGTTCCTGATTTCCTTAAATTGTAAATAGTTAAAAATTACTATACGAAATTGATGAAATAAAAATAAGAATTTCGAACACTATTTCTCTCATATATTAAATGAACATTTTATATTGGAGAAATTCCAAATTAAAAAGCAATATCGATCAAATTGTTGATAGGAATTTAATATTTAAATTTCGATCATTTTGAATCTTGCGGCGAATTGGGTGTCAAGAACATGACTGTTGGGCGTTTTGCAGCAAAGTCGTTCTTTTTCTTTGCTTAGTTTCTTCTTGTGGCACATTCAAAAAAAAAAAAGTGTTCTAACACACAGACACTTGCACACACTTATACGCACATACATACAGCTATAATCTCTCTCAGACGCACACACACAATGGAAACTAAGTAGTGGCTGCATGAAATCCTAACTAAAATCCGAACTAACTGTCGCATCTACTACTGGCCAAGCTTTGCTGGGCTGAGCACCAGCTCCGGCTCAAATTTGGTTGGCGGCGGCGCCAGCAGCGAACTAGTGCCGCGCCCCATTGCCCCAGCGGATGACGGCTGTGATTTGTGATCGCTGCCAAGGATTGACGTGGACGCAGTCGCTGACGCTGAGGCAGTCGCTGTGAAGGTGGCGGCGGCTGTTGCTGGCCGTTGTAACGAGGTCGATGCTGACGTTGACGCTAGCAGCGACGCCGGCTGCAATATGCTCAGACTTGTGGTGGCCATGCCGGAGGCAGCGGAGGAGGAGGAGTGGGAGGCAAAGGCGGAGTATGCGGAGGAGGCGGAGGCGGTTTCGGGTACCTGACCAGGTATGCTGGCCGTGACAGTCGCCGTTGTTGGCTTCGCCGGTGGCGCCGGCAACGGCAGCAGGCTGATCGTCGTTGTGCTGGGCGTGGCAGCGGCAGCGGCTCGTGAGGCAGGCATGGCATACACCGAGCTGGATCCCGTCAGTGTCATGCCAAGTGGGCCGCGCACAGTCGCTGCAGCGGAATAGGTGTGCGGCTGGGCGGGCGGCAGATCGTAGCTCGTCGGATGCGACTGGGAGCTGGTGAGGCGTGTCGTGCTCGACCCGTTGCCAGTGTTGCCAGTATTTGTGTTGGTGGTGGGCGTCGTCTTGGGCGTGGCACCCGTCGAGATGCCCGGCCGTTGCGGGGGCATGTTTTTGAGTCTTGGTATGGCGCCAGTGCTGCAGCTGCTCGGCAGTGGTGCCGCCAGCTCTGCATCGATCAGTGAAGTCTCCTCGACAACGACGCCATCCAGCGAATCTCGCACTGTCGAGGAGGAGGACAACGAGTGCGATTGCTCTGGCAGTTGTTGCTGCTGTTGCTGCTGCTGCTGTTGCTGCTGCTGTTGTCGCTGCTGCTGTAGTGCAACACGTTGGCGCTGCAATTTGCTGCTGCTGCTGCTGTTGGGTTTCTCATCTACGGTGCTTAGGGTTGTTGTTGCAGTTGCTGTTGTTGTTGTGGCTTTGGTGGTACTACTCGTAACGGCAGTTGTTGTTGTTGCTGTTGTACGTTTGGCTAGCTGCAGTGGCTGCTCTGAAGCGACGCCTTCTTCCTCCTCGCGCTCCTCGTCACTCATCTCGCAGAGATTCAGCGCCGTCTGCAGCTTCTTCATCTCCAACGGCGCATCCGCTACAAGGAATCAAAAT
Source organism: Zaprionus ornatus (assembly GCA_018904035.1). Classification (NCBI taxonomy): domain Eukaryota; kingdom Metazoa; phylum Arthropoda; class Insecta; order Diptera; family Drosophilidae; genus Zaprionus; species Zaprionus ornatus. The sequence goes on along the minus strand of JAEIFZ010000002.1, from coordinate 18,611,815 downwards.
TTATTAGGCTATAAGGTACAGTTATATGGTACTATATCAACCCGTACCGCCCATATGATCCATGCTCTCGGGTTCATTGATGATCGGCACAACACGATTGATTGCGGTCTTCTGCTCGTTCTGCATGAACAACGAAGTGGTCGCAATCTGACGAAGCGCCTCCATGCCCTCGTTGATCATCTTGCTCTGGCTGCGCTTGTGAGCGATCGGGTATTTTGGCTGTGGAAGAAAGAGAAGGAATGAGAAGGTGCCTCATTAAGGTGTTACTCGCGATATACTGCGATATATTAGGGGAAGAAGAAGAAGGTATCTTATATAGCTGTAGTTTAACTCCAAGTTACCCCAGTGAAATAAGGGGAGAGGGAAAGTGATGGGATAAAGATAAGTAAAGGGGTTGAGTTGTAACAATTACGGAAGAAACTCTATAGGATACTGCTAAAAAAAGAAAGAGAAAGCGAGAGGTTAATAAAGTTCTTAGGACTGTAACTCCCATATGGGATTCTCAACGCTCATAAGAGTTCTCTTATTAAGCTGAAATTTAGCTTATCTTCTAGAGATTTCTTAAGAATGCGAGATAAAGAGAAGAGAGAGAACGGACAATTTCATACAGCTCTTAAGAGTTCTATCAACGACCTCATATATAAATGTATAGTAAAGAGTAATGACAAGGGTGTAATGTAAATAAAGCTCTTAGGTCATTGAGATTACCCTGTAGGGACTTCTTAAAAGAAAGACAGAGATATAGAGAAGGTGCTCTAAGGAGATCTCCGATTAAGCTGTGAATTTTCTCTGAGAAACAAGAGGCTTTTGAGAAAAGAGAAACCGGTTAGGATTTCTTTGGTTAAAATCTTGCTATCCTAAAAACATCTGATACGCTACAAACAACATTCTCTTCTACTCAAGAAAAGGAGCATCTTCCTATTTTTACCCCAATCATCTAACTGTCCTTTGACTCACCTGCATGGCCGGTCCACGCGCTATCGAGACACGTTTGCTCTCGTTGCGCAACAGGGACGTCGTGTGATCCGCATCGATTTTGTTGCCATTTTTCTTGCGCGTCTTCTTGCTAGATGAGATGCAGTGGGATGGGCAGATGCAGAAGAGGATGCGTAAAATGCAGCAAATTAGGCCCAGTACTGTTTTGGAAAAGAGAAATAAATTGTCAATAAGAAATAAGCTAAGGGGTTAACGTTAAAATGTAAGGAAATCGCATTGCCTATGAGAGAGGGCCCTATAAGTCTTAGCTCCACAGTTTTAAAACCCTTCTCGCCGGTGCCGACAAATGCAATGACCAGACCCAGCGCGACGGTGCCGAGGCCGACATAGAGGAAGGCGTTCGCAAAGGTGCTCGGGCCACGTAGCACGCCCAGAAAGTCCTCATCGTCCGAGGAGCCGCCCAGCGAGGCATCTTGTATCTGGCATGGGGGGGAAGGAGGAGAATGCTTATTAGACTATCAACAAACAAAATAGAAAAGGGCAGTTTCCACAGTTAAATCAATTGAGATCTTTCGAAAAATAAATAACACCATATATCACTTGAATTCTTCAAAAAATCTCTGTTGTGGAAACAGCCCTCGGAAGTTTTTCAAAATTTATTTTTTTTTTTTTTTTTTTTTTTTTTGGTTTGTAATGTTTGAAAAAGGGCATGAAAATCGCAGTTAAAATGAAAAGAATGTTTTGGCAGGGGATTTTCCGGGTAGGGGGTTTCTTTATAATAATGGTATACGAGTATATGCTTCCTATGGGTATATTTTTCTGCGCCACCTAGCGTCGAATGCGCTGAACATTGCTTAGAGCGAGGTGTGAATGAAAAGAAAATACAATCAGAAGAATACGTGCATGAGGTACATAGAGAGGGAGAGAGAGAGAGGTAAAGAAAGAAAAGAAAAGAGGAATTTGCAGGAAATTTTATTGCTGGTTGCGTTTGGTTTTGAAAGCTTTTTGTTGTTGTTGTAGTTGTTGTAATTGTTGTTATTATGTTGCAGATGGTACGGGGTAATAGGCAGATAAGAGATATATATGTATATACATCTATGTATGCATATAGGATGGTAGTACACACACAGCGCTAGGTGAGGCTCGCTACGTGGTGGCACTTACTCGGTTACGCTTCACCCAGCGTCGGTGGCAGGTGGCCTGTTGCTGTTGTTGCTCCTGTACGCTGCAGCGGCGGCCGCGCTCCAGCCAAGCGGCCCGTCCCTGAGCGCACTATGGATTCGGATTCGGTTTCGGTTTCGTTTGCGGTTCGGATCGCATTCGGATCGTGGTTCGTGTGCACAGTGGTGAGTGGCGAGGGGTAGCCATGGTCACATTTGATATCGATACATTGACAACGAATGGGCACGAACATCAAAGGCGTTATCGATATCGATTACAGCGACGACGACGAGTACAACAGACGCGCACACGCACACGCACGCACGCGCACGCACACAGACGCAAGCACGCACGTACACACACGCACGCACGCAGACGCACACACACACACGTAGGCACGTAGACGTTGACGTAGACGCAGACGTTGAACGTGGTGTGTTCGCAGCGTCGTGGTGTTTGCAGGTGCATGATGGTTGTGGGTGGGTGGTGGTTTTGGTGGGTGTTGTTGTTGTTGTAGGTTGTGGTTGGTTGGTGGTGGTGGGGCAAATGCAGAGAAAATATATACAAGTTACTGTGATTAGTTTGGCGTTGTGAGAGCATCGCTCGGTGTTTTCTCTTAATATTCTTTTTTCTTTTTTTTTTTTTCTTTTTACTAATATTAAATACTTATACGTATATAGATAGAAGCATACAACGGAAAAGAAAACACAACTCATGTCACAAGAGCAACGACTAATGCAAAAGCAATCAAATTTGTAAAATTTCATTATTTTCAATTTCAATTTGCAATTCTCAATTCAATTCAAATCAATTCAAATCAATTCAATAAACTCAATTTCATAAAGTTGTTTGCGGTTTTGGGTTACACTTTCGTTTAGTCCATTGATTACAACAACAATATAAAATACTGGACAAGCCAATTGTCAAAAGGTTAATAGTACTTTTGGTATTTTCAGTTTTTTTTTTTTTTTTTTTTTTTTGAAAAGGCATAAACACACATTGAGTTAAGTAGGAGAGTAAACAGTAAACAGTTAAGGATATGAAAACGAAATACGTAAAACACCGAGTAAATGGAGAAAGTTAAGGATTGATAGCGAGGATAGAGTTTCGGAAAGAGTGAAAATGTGAACACATACAAAATCATAAGAAACGGAAAAGAAAAAGAGAAAAATTTCAGGACAAGGGGCAACACACGGCAAGACACAACTCGAACTGCATAGCAAAAACTCTAGGGTATTTGTTAGTTCAAAGGAAACTCCGAGCAGAATGGAAATCTAAATTCATTCAGCAGATTTAGACATGCAGAAATATTGAAATTATAGAAGAAATTAAGCAGATCCCACAGCTTAATCAAATGCAAATATTTCAGAAAATAAAATAAAACTTTTGAACAAGTAAGGAACCACCCTACTGTGGCAACACTTGTAATAACAGGATATACTAAGTTATTTATTTGTCTGTTTGCTTTTTAAAGTCAACTCGTCGCGAATCAGACAAACAAAAGTCAATGCCATTTTAACTTGCACTCACACACTCACACACACACACACACACGAAGTGAAACACACCCACTGGCAGAGACATTCTAATGGCTCGCCAGAAGTAATACCTCAGATATATATATATATCGTGTTATGCCACACTATACACGTCTGTATAGTATAAACAAGGCAACTACTAAATATGCTGCGTGTTAGTAATAAGGCAAATAAAGTGACACAAACACACGGCGTGTCCTATATACAGGACAGATATATAGATATACGTAGGTGTATCCATATACACTATATAATACATATAATATATATATACATATATAGAGACAGAGAGACATAGAGAGAGAGAGGGAGAGAGCATTTGGTATATGCGAAAGCCTCAGGTCACACGCTCGACGGAGTTGGGTTTCGTTTTGGTTTTCGGTTCTGTTTCTGGTTTCGTTTGCTTTTCGTGTGCGAAATCGCAGCCACATGGAGGCTATCGATCGCAGCTGAGTGCTCCACATAACTGTAACTGCTGTATGTTGCCCTTGACTTGTTGTTGTTGTTATTGTTGTTGTTGTTCTTGTTGCTGCTTCTGCTGTTGTAGTAGGTGTAATCAACAATTTGCGACGCTGATTGACGAATGACGACGGCGCCGCTGTTGGCTCTCCTCCCTCCTCCTTGACTAAGTTACACGCATTCACGCAGTCAACGAGAAAGGGGCGGGGGGAGGGGGAGGGGACAGCGGGGATTTGACAGTGGGGTCACCCCGTAGGGGGTATGTAAACAAAACAAATTGCCAGGTGTTTGCAACGTTAGCTCAGAGTGCGCAGCCCATTGCAAATTCGAAAATTACAGACAGAACTCGAATCAAATTGGAACCCCCTATAAAGATAATTATTATTATTATTGCTTGGCTCACTTGAGACACGTGGCCCATATAAGATGGGGGGAGAGGAGACACTTTGTTTGCACTCAATATTTGCTTTTCAATTTGCCATATCTTTTTTTGCGTATTCCTTCGATCCGCGCGATCACGCCAGTTGTGCATTAAACTTTCACCTTTCGGCTAATCGCTGGTAGCATATAACAATAGATTCGCTATTTTTATAGCATACAACCACTGTCTAATACAAATTAGCGACTGCTCACACCTCCGCCTCCCCCTGCCCATGGCTGGCACGCAACACCAAAGAAGGAAAACTTGTGGAAACAAAAGTAAAGAAAGCAAGCTCTAAATTTGTGCTTGCTTTCGTATTTGGCTTTAGCTTGATTTTTGGTTGCTAACTGTTGTTCTTTCTCGTCTTCTTCTTGCTGTGGTTGTTGTCGTTGTCACGTGGCGGGGTGACAAAACGCTAATGAACATCGCACACGGAAGCCGACGGCAGCCAATCTGCTGCCAAAATGTGCTTGCCCCAAAAAGTGCGCTACAAAATTTTATGTTATGTATTTAACGCTTTAATGGCAAATCGAAAGATGGCGGCAGCTCAGCAAAATACGGTCACTCTAGCACTAAAGTAGACTGTAAGGAAAACATTACGACGGCTGATAAAATGAGCTTAAAATAGGTCATCCTAATAAAAGATTATCTTTTAGCTAGAGAAACTTGGCGAAGGTTTGAAGGTTGAATTCTTTATTTAATGAAAATAACGAAAGCAGATGAAATTAGAGCAAAGTTGGGCAAGTTAAGATCTCACCAAAATGAGGTATTAAGGTCACCCTAATGCAAAATTATCTTTAGCTATTGTACATTAAGTGATGGTGGAAAGGTTAAGTGCTTAATTTAAAGAAGAAGTAATAAATTGAAAGGTATTAGCACAAATATATGGCCACCCTAGAAACTGCTAGGTACTTGTTCTCCATAGTTAGAATAGATGTTAAGGCCGTAAAGTAGGGACAGGCTTTCCAAATGGTATATTATAGTTATTTTAAAACCATCTTGCAAACTACAGTCACCCTAATACAAGATTATATTTTAACCTATTGAAACTTTGTGATGGTTTGAAGGTTAATTTCTTTATATGGAGAAAATAATTAAGACTGCTGAATATAGAGCAAAGACGGGTGACGTTAACAAATTATTTTAAGCATGTTTTGAGAGATTAGGTAAAATGGTCTCTCTAATACAAGATTATCATTAGCTATAGATAGTGGAAAGGTTGAAGCTTCCTTATAAGCTTACATGTTTTCATGATTTGGTAAAATTGAAATTATAATGGTGAATACGCAAATATATGGTCACCCTATGATCCTCTGAGGATTTCTTTAGCTCAGTATGAATATATGTCAAGGCGGAAAAGTTGACACAGGCTTTTCAAATAGTTGTTTAATATCAATTAGCAAAATACGGTCACCCTAATATCGCATTAACTATAATCTTTAAGAATATGGTTAAAAAACAATAAATTCATTAAGCTCTTCTAATTGTTCTTTACCTACTTATTACACCACATATTGAAAATCACAAAAAGTGAGTAAGTTATTGGGAAAACTACGCAGTTATTATCCCCACAACTACCCACAGTGGCCTTTCAAAGCGTAATTAAATAGTCCTTAAATCGAAATGTCTGGAAAAAGTCGAAGTTGATTGCGGCAGCCGCATTTAATAAATATAATTAGCCTGCGACTTGGAGTGTGTGGGTCTCAGGGTGTTTCGACTGAGCCACTCCGATTTGTTGCATAATAATAATAAATCGTTGTGGCGCTTAGAAATTAACATGTAGTTGCAAGTTTAACATGAAGTTGGCAGGGGGCGAAAGGAAGGCGGCACAGAGTGCGACGCAACGCATTAATGACGGCAATTTATTGCGGCTCATTGATTGTTGCGATTGCTGTGTGATGTCGGGCATTGTTTGCTGCTAACTTGCTGTAAGTACTTGGTCAACAGGGAATGGAACTGATTATGGATCTATCATGAATAATAAATGCGTGACAGTCGACAACCGGAAGTTAGAATCCATAATTTGTTGACCCAACGGACAAGAGCTGAAATAATTATTGTTGAACTTATCTGATGCAGACTGAAATGAATGAATCGAGCATTTATTCTTATAGTTCTGATAATATGCCTGATAATTTTATTGAATACCTTCGACTTTTCCATTTTATAATGCGAAAAACGTTCGAAATTGACTCGATTATTGTGCGCAATTCGAAACGTAGCTGATTAGGCCAATTTGAAGAAGGAAACTTGTATGCAAGCCATGTACGAGGCTGCCCTAGCAGGGCCCATAACAAAGTCCACGTGCGCGTCGACAGCTCCTAACTGTAACTTGGCTTATGTATGCTTCATTCCATTATGCAGTCGAGGCTTGAAGCGAGTCGAGGCGGGGCGGGGCAAGTCGAGACGGGGCGAGTCGAGAGCTAAGCTGAGCTGAATCAAGTGCAAAATGCACTTGAAAATCAACAATCAAATGCAGTCGCAGAGGTGAAAGAAGTGAGAGGGAGAGGGAGAGAGAGGGGGATACACAGGTAGCATACAGGTGGACTGGCAGCCAAGCCTCAGGCTCGAGTCCCAGGCACAACAGCAGGGAAAAAAGAAGTGCGCAGGCTAATGAAAAATGCAGTCGCAGCCGCAGCTGGCACTGACACAGGGAAAGGCGCATAAAGAAAGAAAAACCTATTGCCAGCACGGCTGCTTAGACAATGCCAGAGTGAGTGAGGGAAAGACAGCAAGAGAAAGAGACATCAAGAGAGAAGAGAACGAAGGAAAGGAAAGAGTGAGCTGCCATTCAGGGACAGGCACAGAGAGACATTACAGGCAATTTCACTAAATGACACTGAACGTGTTGCCCGACAGTCTCTGCAGCCTCTTCCTCATCCTCTTTGCCTACCCCGTTCCCCCCCACTATACCCCTTGCATCACCTTTGTTCCAGCCTCTTTAGCCGCGTGTTGATGCTTCTTTTGTTTTGCCGTCGCAGCCCTGAGGCAAAAATGCCTCAAGGTGTTCGCAGCTCATGCGGCGCATGGTTCCTACTTAGAGAGGCCCATAACTGGCACAGGGCCAGGGTAGCGGGGCAGGTGGATAGGCTCAGACGCCAGGGGCGAGGGCGAGGACATTTTCTAGAGGCTTTGCAGTAAATTTGCTACACAAATCAGCATTAAATAGACCCAGTAAGCAGTCCACATCCAGTTAGCAGTGACAGGCCCAGTTCATTAGGGCCAATAATGCCGTTGGCCATTGTCCATTGGCCACTTCAAAGACAACCGCAAGGTGGTCCAGTCAAGGGTCCTCTTGGGTCAAGAGACGTTGCAGCACATGCTCAACAACAAAAACAAAGAAGATATGCCACGTTTTATTTCTCAAATTATTTGCATGGAAAGCAAATTTTGGGTAGAAAACAATGCCAAAGAGAAAAAGAAAGAAAGAGAGAGAAACAGTGTTTTTTATAAAGAAAGAATCTGTTCACTCACAGGGCTTTGTATGTTGATTTTAACTTCCCATTGATTTATCTGCTCAAGTTATACTAAATTTTTTTTTTTTTTTTTATATAATACTAAAGAAAATCGCACAATTTAAGGAAAATCGCAAATAGTAAATAATCAATCCCTGCTTTTGCCTTAAGTTTTGCTATCAGGAAATTAATTTATTTTGCCAGCAAATAAATTGAGTTTTTCAATGTTTTTCCGATTTTATTGTTGCCTTTTCGGTGAACCAAATGAAATTGAATTGAAATTCCGTTTGCTGCGCGCAAAACTTTAAAACCACATGCAACACATGAGGCACACACTGCCGCACACCCTCAAACACACACACACACACACACACTCTTGCAGAGTGATTTCAAGGCTATGCTTAGCTCAAATTCAAGTCGAGTAAAAAGCGGAACCGGAGAAAAAACTTGCAAGAAAAATTCCAACAAAACAATTTAAAGGCAAAACCAGAAAAGGAAAAACCACCTCGCAAAGAGAGGAGCGCACCACAAAGGGAAAGTTGCTGAAGAAGGAAGCAGAGGCAAAAGCGCAGATTGTATAATGAAATCGAAATCGGCATTGGACCAAGCGGCACATAGTCTTGAGATATGGCATGGGTTATGGCTGGATCTGCCCCGTGGGCACCGCAAATTAAAGTCGTTTTGCGGCTAAATATGAGTGAGACAGAAAGAGAGAACCGCAGAGAAAGGCAGAAGGAGGGAAAGTGTGTGCGTGTGTGTGTGTGTTTGTGGCTGAGTGTGCGCTGCAGCGGAAGTAAAACGTTTCTTTCGGTTTTTCTTTTGCGGCACTTCCGGCCATGAAATGTAAACGTCGCTTGAGTTTTTCTTTTGTTTTTCCCGCTGCAAATGAAAATGTCAAACGGCCGTCGAGCGAGCGTCAGCAAAAGGATGGCGAAATGTGCTGCTAATTGAACAACGCATGTCGCAGGTTGATTAAGGCGTAGTTCCCACCCAGGCGGGACTCCCCCCTTCCAGCCATAAATCATGAAGGGGGGAGGAAAGTGAAGGGGGGCTTGGAAGCAGTCAAAGTTCAGTTAAGAAATATGCCATATAATTTGTTCGTAATAAAATGTGTTGTAAACTGCTGCGCCAAGCACTTAAACTTGGCTCGACAGCTGCCCGGGCAGTGGCATAAAGCAAAGGGGGTAAGGGGGATGGGGGATGGCAACTGGGGAATTGTAGTGTTATTTAAGTTGCATTCGATTGCAGTTCCGTTGCAGTTGTTGCTTACAAACTTTTCGTTGTCAGCAGTTGCCTATTTAAAGTTGCATTTGATAAAGGAAAAAAAAACATTTTCAAATATCATCAAAAAATTATTGGGGGTAAAAACATTTGCATTGCATTACTTACTTGAAGAAGAAATCTTTCGTTATTGGAATGTGTATAGAGTTGTTCGGGCTTACCATAATGTTTAGACACGAATATATACAGGCGCGAGTGAGAAGAATTACATCGAAAATTTTGGGAATACGGTTCGTTTCTAATCTCTGATTTCTGATGGAAGACTGGAGCAAAGTGAGGCGTCAGCTGATGCCTAAATACCTAAGGTAGCTCTCAATTAACCTACACTCACAAAGATACCCTGTTATATTTCAAGAACACGTTGCCGAAACCAGTTAAAAGAAAGCAAATTGTTTTTTTTTTTTTTTTTTTTTTTTTTTGGTTAGTTAAACTTGTTGAGAGTGCAAGGAAGGGTAAATCTTTGTAGCAAGTGTGTTCAGCGACAGCAAGTTGGCAGCGCCAGTTGTCGCTGCCAAAGCAATTATAGGCTGGTCCACTTGTCAAACGGAAAACAAACAAAGGGAAAACCGAGGCGAAATGAAAATTACAATGAAATGAAATATTTTTTCATAATTAAGCGCATGCGAGCAACGCACAAACAGCTAGCAAAAAGAACAAGAGAGAGAGAGAGAGAGAGAGAGAGAGAAAGTAGGAGAAAGAGAGGGAAACAGTAAGAGCAAGAGCAAGAGCAAGAGCAAGAGTGAGCGAGCAACAAGAATTGTTTGCTTAATGTAATATATAGTTGAATTTTAAATGCAAGCCAAGGCAAACATGCAAGAGACAGTTATTGTTTTTGTTTTTGAAAATTATACGATAGTTGTTGGCCTTACGATACCACGCACATACACACGATAGATATAGATTCAGTATGCACACGCAGACACGCTCACACACACACACACACAGACAGGCTTTGAGAGACACACACCCATACACATAAGCTATATACTAAACCTAGCACGCTACTAAGTTCTTAGCACGGGCCACACACAGCACAGCGAGAGTGTGAGAGTGCGACAGACAGAGAGAGAGAGAGAGAGAGTTAGAGAGGTTTTACGACATAATATAGTATATATAGTTATATTTGAGAGAGACAGAGAGAGAGAGAGAGCATTGCGATTAGACGTTTAGACACCAATAGTTTATAATAATTTATGTTTGTTTGTTTGCTGAGAAACATTTTGTAATTTACCAACTGTACCTAAGTTTTCAGAGAATTTCTATTTGGCAAGCGCGTTGCATACTTTAAGGCGTTTTTGCTATTTCGTTTGGTGGGTGAGTTAAAGAGCGAGCGAGACAGAGCGAGAGAGAAATAGAGAACGAGAAAGAGAGAGAGAGAGCGCATGATAAATTGTAATTTGATGTCGCGTACCTGCGTTGAGAAAAATTAACAGTAAGGTGTTAGGTGTTCAGTGTGTGTGTGTGTGTGTTAACGAGTGTGTGTGTGTGTGAGTGTTTTCTTTAAAAAATTTCTGGTGCGTGCTTCGAATAGAGAGAGAGAGAAAGAGCAAGAGCCAGAGAGAGAGATAGAGAAAAATAGAAGAAACGATAAGCAATTTGTATTTTGGTCTTTTTTTTTTTTTGGTATGTAAGTGTGTGTGTGTATTTGTATTTCCGTGTCTGTGTGTGTGTGTAAAAGAAAAGCTTAACGATGAGCGGCACAAAATGCGTTTTGCGTTCTGTTCATCAAGCGCAATTTGTTGTCTTAAACACATAACGAATAAAAATACTAAAAAGGAACGCAGTACTATGTGAATGTGATGCTTAAAAAAATGGTCAAGTTCTTAAGTTCTTAGGTTCTTAAATATGCGTATGCGAACGCATTGGGGTAAGCACTTAAAATTATATCCAGAAAATCTTCTCTGGGAAACTTGCAGCGCATATCAGACTTAGTTTATGGTCGGAAGTCTCTTAAGGGTGACTTTTTTTTATTGCATTATATATTTAAAATGATTAAAACAATACGAAAACGGTATAGAGGGGGAACTCGGAGCTCCACATGGGCCAAGGGGGTGGGTAGACTTAATATCATCGAAATAAATTATACACTAAATGGGATCACTTAATTTTGTACACGTGGTTTGGGGGCCGGCAAAGCTCAACTGAAAGGCTTGCTAAACTACGTAAACACATTATTATGGTACATTATAACGTATTGGAATAGTTGAGTATTTAGTTGGTAACACGCCAGCTGCGACTTACCCAGAGTGCTGCAATTGGGCAAAGTATTTTGGACTTACAAACAGAAAATAAAAACAATAGAAAATACCCCAAAAGCCCTTGTAGTTTTCGTAATTTGCGTAATTTCTTTTACCTTATGCTATGCGTACACGTTGCGGTATTTTGAGTATATATATTTATATATATTCTTTTTTTTTTTTTGGTATAGTACTATATATATTTCTCTTTTTAGTTTTCAGCGCTTGCTTCAACATGTGAATGTTCCACAAAAAAAATAAATAATAATTGCAGCCGAAATTTGAAATCTTTATTTCAATTTGGGGCGAAAGCTTTTTCGCTTTGGCAATCTTGTTCGATTGCCCGAACGAGGAGCGTATTTTTTATACTTTTTGTAAAACATTCAGATTTCTTAGGTTTATACTTTGTTAGCTCAGCGCTTAAGTATATTTTCAGTATTTTTTCTTTTTATTTTTTTTTTTTTTCTGACTTTGTGGAACAAATTTCGCAATTGAATCAAGTTGAGCTCCTAGATCGAAAACGGGAATGAGAGGCAAGTAAGCTTTACAGAATCTTTTTGGGAAAACTTGATACCATTCTTTGATAATTATAGATTTAAATGCATATTTGCTTGTTTGTTTTGTTTTTTTTTTTTTTTTCATTGTGTGGTTTTGTGGTGTGTTTTTTTTGGTTGTTGGTGGTTTGTTCTGGTTGTTAGTAAATGTTGCAGACTTTCTTTTGGTTTATCGTTGATTTCTTGATTTGTTTGTGTATGTTGTTGGGTTTTGGTTCTCGTATGACTACAAATCAAACTAAAGCTGGAGGATGAGCATAAATTATACTAGATGTTGGCTAAATTATAGACTAAAACTGATTTAAGCGCTAGTCGAAATGCGCACACAAAACATACTATATATATTTTCATTGTCTATCTATCTATATAACTGCTCCATATATCAGGTCCAACATGGCCTCGTTTGTGGCCTTTTACTTGTTGAGTTGGCAAATTGATTTATGCTAATCGTTCGCTGGTTGTTATGTTAATTAAACTGGGCGAAAATTGCAGGCACAAATCAAGGAGTTAATTTATGGCAAGTATTGGAACAGTAGCGGATCACGGCAGCGCACGGGGAGCTGGGCTCTGACAGTTGCAGGAAGGAATAATTAACAGTAAATGGTTTGACCTTTGAGAGAGGATAATAAGAGATAATTTCATATTATCTATATCTATTTTGTCTTTAAATAGAGTTCAGTGTCGGATAATTGCCCTAAATTTAAAACGGTACTTGATTCAATTTTAAAATATATCTGTAAAAATTATTGTAAGTTTATTTATTTCATACGTATTCTTTTTAAAATACTTTCCATATATTTTGTGTGCGCTTAGTTACTTAATACTTAGTATGTTTAAATAAATACGGCATATAATTAATAATGTGAATATGTATGTTCATGTAGGTATTTATAGTTATGCAGATTTGTAGGTATGTGAATGGCATGGCTAGTTGGCAGTCTGAGACAATTCGCACGTGTGACTTAGGCTAGATTTGCAGCTCTTGCAGTATAGTCGCTTGCTCTCTCCACACGGCCTTCACGTATTACGAGAGCCGGCGAGACTGGTGGAGAGACAGCGAGAGTGAGAGAGAGAGAGAGAGACACGCTGAGAGGGTACTACGAAGGTCGTTCAAATCAAAGCAATGAAAATGCTTGTAAATATTCAATGCAATTTCTGTTTTCTTTCCGTACTCATAAGGCGAATTTACCGCCGGCTACGTCCCTGCTTTGCAGTTTATAAAATATTTAAAATATTTTATTGGCTTCGGCTTCATAATCAGCAGCGGTGGGTACCGAAATAAAAATAAATGAAAGAAACGCAACGAGAGACCAACAAAATATTTTAAATATTTCATATGCAGATGCGTAGCAGTAAATGAAAAAATACACTGAAAACAATTACGATTACGGTTGCAGATACACAGATATACAGATAGAGAAACTGGTGTCGTATTGGATAGATAGATAGATAGATAGATAGATATTGTAGATAGATAGATTGATAGATTGAAGGAGGCAAAAGCAATGAATTTATTTACAGGCATTTTCATTGTACTTTCAAATCACAACCAACTGCAAGACGGCAACGTAAACGGCACAACGTTGTTGCAATGGCGGCAATTACGTAAGTGTTCATTACGTTACACATACACAAAACGAAAATGACACGTGAAACGGCAAATGGCCAACGGCAAAAAGAGTGAATGGTTTTCTTTTTATTTTGATTTTAGATGGCAAATGGATTTTTCTTTTCTTTTCTCTTTTCTTTTCATTTCTTTTTTTTTTTTTTTGTCACTTACTTCCGGCGGTGGCGGCGGCGGCTCCGGCTGTGGCGCCGGTGGTGTTGTTACGTATGTGTTTTTCTAGTTACAAAAAGAGTTACGTCAACGTAAACGTATTTGAGTCACATGATTCGGTTACGTTGCAACGCAACGCAAAAACGTAAAACAATTGCTCATTGTTTTTGTTGTTGTTATAATTGTTGTTGTTGTTGTTGTATGTGTGTATGTATTGCATGTTTTGAGATGTAGCGTAAGGCGTTACGTAAGTGGAAGCAAGCGAAAGTGATAGCCAGATTTACATGTGAATGTGTGAGCGAGAGATAGAGAGAGAGAGAGACAGATAGAGTTATACTTAAGTGAGTTGAAGGAGAACTTGAGGCATTGATCGTACTCGCGATCTATGCATCAAGTTTGTCTAGGACTACAACTGAAAAGTGTCTGTGTGTGTGTGAGGGAGAGAGAGAGAGAGTGTGTGTGTATGTATGTGTGTGTGTGTGTGTGTTGTGAGTTGTTGTGTGAGTGTGGATAGCAAATTGATTGATGTGCTTTATATTTGTTATGTAGGTAATTTGTATTTGATATTTCATAGCTCGTTTTTTACTAGTTTATTTTAGATTTGCTTTGAGTTTATGTGGAGGGTAATTAGAAAGCATTCAGCTTTAGCTCTACTGTACTAGTTATTCATAGGTTTGCGGTGCAACGTGTGTGTGGGAAAGAGAGCGCACTAGTTGATTGTTTCGAGTGAGTGAAGAGCTACACACGTTGCTCCGTTGAGATAGTTGAGATTGTTGTCTGAAGCGAGTGCAAAGTGGGCTGTGGAGGTGGGGGTGGAAAGTGGGGTAGTACAACTACATTTAAAGCTAGGTGTGGTGGAGTGAGACAGACATATAGGAAGGTATAGTAATAGGTTAGAGCATTTATCTAGAGTTTTAGAAGTTAGTTAGAGAGATAGATAGACAGAGAGAGAGAGAGAGATAGAGAGACAGAGATAGAATAAGCCGTTTGGGGACAGAGTAAAGGGAGGTGGAGGGTAGGTGTGTCTTAGAAGTAGAGCAAAAGCGCTAGAGTTACGTTTTATTATAAATATATAAGAATATATTGTATAAAAGTTTGAAAACAGGTGGATTGTTGTAAGCTAATTGTACAGCGCATTAATCAGTTGGCTGGCAGAGCGCTCAAGACTTGAAATATATATTTGTTGTATATCTAAGGTTTCCATATCGAATATTAATATCATTAAAATCACTACTATGTTACGCTAAGAGAGAGGGAGAGAGAGATACAGATACAGAGAGAGAGAGAGAGAGAGAGAGAGCATACGTTCCAAAGCAATTAAGAATAAAGGTCTAGAGTGTTGGGATTCGTTTTGGGCGCACGCTATTAAGTTCAAGATCGAGATAGGCTATAGGCTAGTATACTATATAAGAATTGAGAAAATGTTCGGTATAACCTAGCGTAGAACTTGTGCTGAACCTCTAGGCACACTACGAAAGAAAAAGACAAATGCTCTGTGGGACTTAATTCTCGAAATTGACAAAATCATAACTGGAGTGTGTCTTGGACAGAGACAGACAGAGATAGACAGGGAGAGATAGTGGGAGTAAATAAGAGACAATGACAGATATAGTTAGAGAGATAGATAGACAGAGATAGAGAGACAGAGAGAGAGAGTTAGAGATAGCTTGAAAGTATAGACAGTTTCTGGGGTTTAAAAGGGTATTCGGTTTAAGGGTTTTAGTTATGTTTTACTTGGGATTCGGGAATTGGACATTAGAATTTCATATTCGTAGAACTTGTGCTGAACCTCTAGGCACACTACGAAAGAAAAAGACAAATGCTCTGTGGGACTTAATTCTCGAAATTGACAAAATCATAACTGGAGTGTGTCTTGGACAGAGACAGACAGAGATAGACAGGGAGAGATAGTGGGAGTAAATAAGAGACAATGACAGATATAGTTAGAGAGATAGATAGACAGAGATAGAGAGACAGAGAGAGAGAGTTAGAGATAGCTTGAAAGTATAGACAGTTTCTGGGGTTTAAAAGGGTATTCGGTTTAAGGGTTTTAGTTATGTTTTACTTGGGATTCGGGAATTGGACATTAGAATTTCATTTTAGCTGATGATTTTCATTTGACGGCTTTTTATATAGAGACTTTGCGCTCGTTTTGCTTTTCTTTTCATTGTTTAAGTTTATGGTTCTTTTAGCTATCAAGTAGTTAGACAGAGACAGAGGCAGAGAGAGATAGAGAGAGAGAGAGAGAGAAAGCAAATTGATGGGGGGGTTTTAGAACTTTGCCTTTCTATTATTTAGAGAGCATGTGGTTTAAGATTAATTATAAGGTATTTTTTGTAGTTGTTGTTTTTTTGGTAAGGTATTTTTTTTTTTGGTATTTTATATTATTACCCATGACTCAGGTGGATAACGAGGAAATGGAGCTATTTCTTTAGTTGCTACATTACTAGGCAACTCAAGTCTTCCACCTAATTTTCGTAGCTTTCTTCTTCTCGCCACCCGAGATTTCGATCTTAGCATCAATGCGGCCTGCATCTTGTTTGTTGTTGTTTTGCGGTTACGTTAAACAGTTACGGTTAAACGTTAACGGTCCGAACAGTTACGTTCTGTCTCAAAAATTAAAGCGGCGTCTGTAAAGTTTTGATTTGTTTTTGTTTTTCTGTTTTCTGTTTTTTTTGGTATTGTTGCTGTTGCTTGTTGTTGTTGTAGTTGTGGTAGTTTTCTTTTTTTTCGATTGTGTGTGGTACGTAACGTTACAGTACGAAATCAATGGGATGATACAGGTTACGTTTAGGAGCTTAATAACGTCAAAACTAAATGTCACGTTAGGGAATTCAGTGAGTTAGTCAATCGATTTCTTTCTTGCATGCATCGGCTATCGGCTGCATCCAATTGACGTAACAAAGTGTTACGTAACGCAACGTTCTCGAATCAAAGAATACGTATTTAGTGAGCGCTCGTTCGATTAGGCACAAGGAGGAGGATTATAGAAATATATATATATACATATATATATCTTTTATATATAGAAAAGCAAAGAGAGAGAGTATTTTTTTTTTCTAAGTGTTGTGCTGTTATTTGTTGTTGTTGTTGTTGTGGTTGTAGCTGTTGTTGTTGTTGTTGTTTTTCTTGCTGTAGTTGTTGCTGAGAAACTGCGTCAGGGTCTAAGCCCTGGCGCAGCTGAGTGGCGGGCTGAGGATGGGCTGCGTTGATCGCCAGTGGTCGGCTCTGCTCGCTAGCTCCGTTACGTCGTTTCTTGATGTTGCTGTTGTTGTTGTTGTTCTTGTTGTTGGTGTGTGTTGTCTGCCGTGTCTACGTGTCCAGCGATGGGTTGCACCTTCCCTTCCCCTGCATAGGCCGCCAACTGCTGCTGATGAAACTTTGACGATGATTTGATTGTAATGCGATTTATTTACGTTTTTCAATTTACTCTCTAGGGTTTTTTTGTTTTTAATTCTTTTTCCGTTACGCTGGGATTACGCAGCGTCGTAACGTAACGCGTGTCGACCACGTTTGCTACGTCGCGTTAACGTCACGCAGCATCGTATTCGTTGGCGATTTCATTTTCGTTTGTATCTTGGCATTGAAAGCTATAAACATTTATTGATTTCTCTGTCTTGACGTAACGTCAACGTAAGCGCACTATCACGTAACCGTCACTGATTGCCCGTATCAGCAGTCTATGGCCATGCATGGCCTAACTAAAGCTACAGCTAATGCGTACGTAGAAAAGTCTTCACTATAATCTATTGCGTTACACAAACCCTAACGTAACGATTAACGTAAGTTAGTCAGTTTGATTGGTTTTTTAATTTTAATTTAAATTGTTTAATTAACTTTACGTCTACGATTTCGATTTACGTTTAGCGTGTAAATGAAAGAAGGCAATGTCGTTGTTTTCTATTTATTGTTCAAATAACCTCTCTAATCGATATTATTCAATCATTATTCGATCACATTTGGTGCGTGTTTTGTTTGTTAACAGTTAACAGTATTTTGGTTTTTCGTTGACGTAGAAAATAGATTTAAAGCTTTTGCTGCAGCTCCCATGGTCAACTACATTTCGGGGTTTTATCAGTTATTTCGATTCGAGTTAATTTGATCTCTTCGCTGTGACTTGCTGTCATGTTGATTTAGAATATATATATTTATGTGTTAGTACTTTAATTATTTGTTATTAGTTCATATCACAATTGTTGCAGTTGTTTTTCCTCTTGCTATTTTGCTCTCATTTTGTTTTCCATTTTAGTAACTTGCTGCTTATTCGGTAATTAATAAATGAGTTATTATTTTTAGCACTACATTGATTGCCTGACTGGTGTCCATTTTATGTCGGTCAAAAGGAGAAGAGTTGAGTTTTCAACTGTCGAGGTAAGTTTATTTTTGAATTTCAATTTGATTTGCGTCAGACTAATTGACAACTCGGTGTATGCTGTGTAAGCACAATATGTGCAGTGAACTTAAAAATACAAATTTACGAATGCAAATGTTGCAAATCTGAACGTCAATATTAAGGTCAGAATTTGCAATTATAAGTAACGAAAATAACTTATGTAAATTGATATTGACGTTAGGAATTTTATAATTTAATTAATTATAATTATATAATTTGTATAATATTTTGTAATATATTTATATAATTTATAATAATTATAAATTTATAATTTATTTAATTTTTATATCGGGAATGTCAAATGATTACTTGCTTATTAAATGCATTGTTTAAGTAAGTAAGAGACAGCAAAGTTATTAAAGTTATTCTGTAATATTTTATTTTGTTGAATGTTATATGCAATACATATTATTATTATTGTTCTTTTTATTAATTTTAGTGAGAATATTTACTGCACTTTTCAGTTTTTTAATTCCATCACTTCATAATATTTGATTTATTTTTTGTTATACTACATATATTAAATTATATATATTTTATATATTTTTTTGTTGTTTTTTTTTATTTTTTTATTTTTTGTTATACAACATATATTATATATTAAACAACCATTTTATTAATTTATTCATTTAACAATTAAATATTTAATCCATTCATTTCATAATATTTGATTTATTTTTTGTTATGCTATATTATTTATGTATGTTATATATTAAATAACCATTTTATTCATTATTTAAAATGCATATATCAATATTCAATGTTGATTCCGTTTTAATATTTATGCCTTTTTTGAAAGTTTTATAATATCTCAGTGAAATTCAGTTATCAATTTAAATTGTTTTCAAATTTATTTCTTATTGATTTATCTATAGAACTCATGAATTCATTCATAATTTATAACCACAACAGCCTTCACATACATTCTTTTTAAGCCCGAAAAATACTTTTATGTATATAGAGTGCATATTGATATTCTTATGTGTCGTCTGAATATGCACACATATTCAGCACAGATGACTAAACACTTTATGCCAGAAATTACTCATTTATTTAGCAAGTTTCCAGGCCATTGCCAGACCAAAGACAGAGAGAGAGAGAGAGATGGAGAGTAAGCGAGATGCATTGATATTAATTTGATATGCAAGTCGAATCAATTTGCAGAACATTCGTTCTTGGAATACTGCACTCGCATGTTGATGTGGGCACGGGGGGGGCGTGGCTCAAAGTCAAGTCGAGTGCAAAGTTTTCCAGGCCGTTGGCAAATCTCTGTGGCAAAAGTCTTGCGAGCAATGCAAACATAGCAAATATTTATGGCAGAGACTCGCATAAGCCATGTTACAGCACTGCTAAGCCATAATTCAAATGCCAGTCAAGAGATGCATCCACATCCACATCCACATGCACATCCTCTCTCTACTTGTGTGTGAGTGCAAGCATGAATGTGTTATGTGTTCTGGGTGCAGTCGACGGGCCTCAATGTTTCCCAGAGCCTTTCGCGGGCCCCCGAAAATAAAGGAAAGAAAATCACAAAAGTTACAGAAAACTGCTGCAGCTGTTGGAATTCATATGCAAATGCAGCAGCAGCAGCAGCAGCAGCATCAGCAGAGAGTGTAGATCTTTCCCTCTGCTTTGTTGTGCTTTTTTTCTGTCTCTGGAACTAGCTAGCTAACATAGCCCAGCAAAGCGTGGCAAGCGCACCAAGCGAAACTGGCAACTGTGAACCCCAAAAATTTCAATAATTCAACAGCGCAAAGCGGAAAAAGTCACTCGTTGAACGATGCAGATGAAATTTTAATGAAATACAGATTCATGGAAAAGCCACACACACGCACACATACACACGCACACATACATACATGGTCTATCGGATGACCAATACGGATTTAGGAGAAATAGGTCGACAGTAGACGCGATCAGTAGGGTAAAGCAGATTGCTGAAGAAGCAATAGCGGGAGTTAGGTGGCGAGGAGGCCAGAAGAAGTACTGCGCTATAATTACCCTTGATATTAAAAATGCCTTTAACTCAGTGAGTTGGCATCATATCATGCAGGCGCTGCGTAACCTCAACACGCCTCAATACTTGTTAAGAATTGTTGGTAGCTACCTGAGTGACCGTACACTTGTGTACGACACTGAGGAAGGGCGAAAACAATACCAAGTTACAGGCGGCGTTCCGCAAGGATCGGTTCTTGGACCGCTCCTGTGGAACATAGTATATGATGGGGTATTACGCCTTCCACTCAGGGATGAGGTCAAGATCATCGGATATGCTGATGATATTGCCGTCATCATAGTTGGAAAGCACCTGGCGGAGGTGAAAGACAATAGCACCGATGCCACGCAAAGGATAAAGCAGTGGCTGACAGAGCACGATTTGAGACTAGCCGGGGAAAAAACTGAGGCGGTCCTTATTTCAAGTAGAAAGAAACTTGAAGATGTGACGCTCAGTATTGACGGATTCAATATCCGCACGGGCTCAGCAATAAAGTACCTAGGCGTACTTATAGACGCCAGGCTGAGCTTTAAAAGCAATATCATTGCAATGAGCGAAAAAGCAGCCAGAGTACAAATGGCACTCGCAAGAGTAATGCCAAACATCGGGGGTCCAAGACAAGCTATACGATCACTCGTATCGCGTGTTACCCTATCGGTGTTAATGTATGCAGCCCCTATATGGGCATCAGCGCTAAAAAAAGGCAACCTACGCCCAACACTATAACGCTGTAGTGAGACGTAGCTGCCAAAGAGTCTGTAGCGCCTTCCGGACGGTATCCGGTGATGCTATCCAAGTTCTAGCCGGCATTATGCCGGCTGACTTGATCGCGCTAGATTACCAAGCGCAATATAATAAGAGGCACAGCCTAACCCCTGTTACCTACGATGAAGGTAAATCCATTAGGGATTGGCAACAAAGGTGGGATGCAACCAGCAGCGGGAGATGGACACACCGTCTGGTGCCGCATATAGAATCATGGGTCAGAAGAAGCCACGGACAAGTGGACTACTATATGACCCAGTTTCTTACAGGACATGGCTGTTTCAGGCGCTACCTGAATAAGTACGGTCATGACCCTGAGGTGGTTTGCTACCTTTGCAACGAAGACGATGAGACTGTGGAACATATTTTCTTCCACTGCCCTTATTACGCAGACAAACGGGAAATCGTCAATAGACGCTTAGGAGTAGATGTAAGCCCAGAGAATGTTGTAGGGCTTATGTTAGAGACCCCAGAAAACTGGGACCTTATAAAGGAAATGTGTGTGTGCATTATGGTAGAGCAGCGTAGGCTAGAAAGACTGCGAAACTCTTCCGCGCAGCAACCATCAACCAGGTAGAGCCACCACAGGGCTAAGCTCGGCCCCTTGCGAAGATTTATACTTTAGGAGTGGTTCCGCAAGGGGTACTACAAACGAGCCGTAGGGAGGAGTGTTCCTGAGCGGGTTTTTAGTGGGGGCGGATCCCACACTACCGTCACTAGGACGGTGTCTCTCAAGATTTTTTCCCATGAACACTCTTATAAAAAAAAAAAAAAAAAAAAAAAATACATACACACACACAGAGAGAGAGACAGAGCACATAGCATTGCAGTCAGGGCCGTTAATAGACAATAACATGCCGCACAGAGACCATCAGACACACACACACACACACACACACGCACACACACAGAGTACAGGCAGCAGCTGACATAACAAAAGCGACGCCTAAAAGATTGCTACATTTTTGCAATTAAACACAGCACACTCACTCTCTTGCACACACACAAAAACACACACGCTCATTTGGGCAATGGTTGTGTGTGCGTTTTGTTGCCTGTGTGTCCAACACATGTTGCAGTTGTAGCCATGGCTGTTGCTGCTGCAACAATGTCACGCTGACAACATAAGCGCTTCAAAGTATGCAATGAAAATTAATTCGCAAACGGATTTCTGTCAGCCCCCAAACCAACTCAGCACACAACACACTCGTTATTGTAATACATATGTATATGTATATGTACGTGTATATGTATATACATATTCGAGCATGGGACAGTTGGTTCTATAAATTTCATTAACTCGAAATTGTCATTTGCAATTCGCAATGCAAGTCGAGTGCATTAAAAGCGGCAACTTTCGGAATATATTAAAAGCAATCGAATTCAAGTGGATACGGCTCCAGGGCCATAAAAGAGTTCGTAAAGTGTAATAAAATAAATTAATTCAGATTTTAAGTAGGGGCAGGCAACTGAAAAGAGAATAAGTATGTGAAGGGAATAAGCTAGTGATGGCAAGAGCTGGCTTTAAGTCATATATTGAGGATGTATTTAAGCTTTTTTTTTACTGATATAAGAACTAGTTTAGATGTGGCAAAAAAAAAAAAAAAAAAAAAAAATAGCTTAGTGCAAGGTTTGGTGTTACTATTTATTTGTATGTTAAGATACAATATTATGATGTACGGATTCTGCACTTGAAATAATATAAAAAAAAAAAAAAAAAAAATATTTATTTGTTAATTGCGCTGTTATGTTATGTTTTTTTTACTGATATAAAAACTAGTTTACATGATAAAAAAAAAAAAAAAAAAAAAATAGCTTAGTGCAAGGTTTGGTGTTACTATTTATTTGTATGTTAAGATACAATATTATGATGTACGGATTCTGCACTTGAAATAATATAAAAAAAAAAAAAAAAAAAAAATATTTATTTGTTAATTGCGCTGTTATGTTATGTTTTTTTTACTGATATAAAAACTAGTTTACATGTGGCAAAAAAAAAAAAAAAAAAAATCAGCCTAGTGCGAGGTTTGGTGTTACTATTTATTTGTATGTTAAGATACAATATTATGATGTATGATGATTCTTCACTTCAAAAAAAAAAAAAAAAAAAAATATATATTTGTTAATTGCGCTGTTATGTTACTATTACTGCATTGTATGAATTCTAATGAAAAAAAAAAAAAAAAAAAACAAATGGGGCTAAATATATTTAGATTATTTTTTATATTTAATATTACTAATTTAATATTTTTCGTAATGTTCCTCATCAGTTTTCCCGCAAGTTCCGTAATTTTCCCTTATTTGCTTTGTAATATTTTCCTTAGTTCCTCAGTTCTTTCAGTCACATGTTTATTGCTTACTACATCATCGACTCGGGTCTCTTTATAGCCTCACCTTTAACCTTCTGCAGTCGCAGACCGCAGTCCATTATAGAAATATCTTGAAACTTAATGTATTTTTTATGATGGCCGAAAGCCAAAGTTAACTTTTGCATTTAAATGCCAGTGCAGTTCGTAAAACGGGGAATCAATAGCGGCTCAAAAGGAAGGTTGTGTGTTTGCATATGCAAAAGTTGCCCACCAACTTGTGGTTCTGCCACGCCCACTTGCCACAGCATGACAGGCGACGGGGGGTGGGATGTGAGGAGGTCAGTGGTTAACACAGTGTCTACAAAGTTACCCAGTCGCTGTGGCTAATTAATGCAAGTGTATTCGCATGTGCTACTCGGTATACGAGTATTCAGTGCAAAGTAGCCGAGTATTCACTACTCAGTATTCAGTATTCAGTACTCAGCATACAGCACTCGGCACTCAGTACTCAGTACTCAGCACTCAGCACTCAGTATTCGTTGTACGTTATTCGGTGTTCGCATTCGTCTTGATATTGCCAATTTTGGCACAGCGCCCGTTGGCTTGTTCACATGTCAACTGGGGGTTACCGCTGCGACGAGGGATGTATGGCAAAAGGGGAGAGTGCTGGAGAGGGGAGTGTTATGACTGCCTTGTCTACAGGTAATTAAAGCCAATGAATCGCCTCGAAAAATTTGCATATGCCACATGCCGTGAGAAATGGCAACTGTCCTCGTTGAAAGCCATGTTATTTGATTGTCGAAAGCAATCGTATATCTTGCGGCGCGTCTGTGTGTGTGCATGTATATACGTGTATGTATGTGTGTGTATCTTTGTGTATCTTTGTGTGTGTGGCAGTGTGTGTGTGTGTATATTGACTGTTGTTTATTCAGCCGTATAAGCCATATTTGCCACGGCTAACCAACGTTAATTGAGCACAAGTTATTGAGTCATTTGGGGTCGTTTGAGTTGCTCGTTCGATTTGCGGTCAGTTAATTGCAGTGCTTAAAAAGTATCGAATAGCCTTAGTAAATATTTAACACATACAGTGGACAATCGAGACAGAGGATGAGCCACTAATGAAAGTAGAATTTTTTTTTTTTGTTGAAGAGAGTAGAACTAAAAGTGAAAGCAATAAACAGAGAGAACTTGCAAAGTATAGCTAAAGGAGTTGATTCTTCTTAAAGTAAACATATCTAGCTATAGATAGTACTTTTAATGTTTTAACTGTTGTGCATACTAAGCAGGCCACACTGTAGTTCGATATGTATAGAAATCGTTTATTGGGCAAAGTTCCCAGCTAAGCCCATAAAACTCTTCCAATGCAATTGAGCTCTGCGGAGGGCGCACTTTATAATTTATGTCTTTTTAAATGATTTTTATTGTCAACAATCAGTACACACACACACACACACATACCCATTCGCAGCTATAAAGAGGGTAAAACAAAGAGAGAGAGAGAGTGAGAAGGAGGCAGAGATACAGCGAGATAAACTGCCCAAACGTTGAAGATGAATGCGAAAGGGGCGAAACGACGAATCGAAAATGAATTTAAATGTGGCTTCATAATAAACGAGATGCGTTTATCTTGTCTCAGTTGCCACAAAGCCTGTAACACACAGCGTCCTCCCCCTCCCCCTCCGCCCTTACACTCCCTCTCTGTGTGCGAGTCAATGAATTATGCAACTGAAATTCAATTTTTGCGCACAAAAAACGAGCTCGAGCTGTCGCTTAGCACTTGCCCAACTGATTGTCACTTAATTGTGACTTGTCATTGAATTGTCGCCAGCAAACGGGGACAGGGGAGTGAGAGGTGCTTTAAAAAATGGCAAATTGGGTAACTGGGACTTCAATATGTCACTTGCAATTACGGCAACAACAACAACTGAAAAGCAACTGGCCAACGAGCCTGACAAACAATTACGAGCAGAGCGAAAAAAACACACACACACATAGAGAGAGAGAAAGAGCGAGAGAAGGACGAGCCAAAACGAGTCTCCTGTGGGCCTTGGTCAGCATCGGCAGCATCAGCAGCATCAAGTGAAAAGCATCGAAAGAGTGGGGTAAGGGTATGGTGGGGGAGGGGGGTTAGTATGCCACAGGCGACAGTTTGAGTAATTATTGAGACTGCAATTTTGGACTGACCATTGCCAGCAATCGCATTTTTTGGCAGGCAGCGCGTAATTGAAAATTAAATTGCCGCTCGATGACAATGTCGAAAGTGAAAGAGACAAGGGAGACGAGGGGTACGAGGGGTACGAAGGCAGTGAAAGCGGCACACAGCTGGGTGGCAACGGTAAATGTGGTGGTGGCATGTGCGCCAAAAGGAGGCTGTGCACTTAAGCGTTAACGATTTGATTCAGTTGCATTGCGAGCCCAGTTCCAGACGGCTGAAGTCGCTTTCGATTTGGGAATTTTACGGCGCATTATCTCATGGTCAGCAAATTGCGGTCGATTGCTGTGAAATCGCGTGGAAAAGATTTTTAATCAGCGATAAATTTGCAAAGCATCGTAGTAAAATCGTAATGCACGCTGTCAACCAGCCAGTGAAATGGTTGTTAATTAAAAAATCTTACGGCCATATTAAATATCTTTTTAAGTGGCTGCTCGTATATGGAAAATAGCAAAGTTTAAATGGTCAAAATAAAGAAACTGTATTTGAAGATAGTTTCCATTTTAATAAACTCAATTTTAGATAGTTTTATAAGCAAAAAGTTAAAACAATTAAGTTCTAGCATAGTTTAGACTTTAAAAAATTTTATACAAATTGCTGAATATTTTTTAGTTTTAATTTTAGTTTGCTCATAAATGAAATATCATTCATTGATTATGTTGTTAATTAAAAAGTTTTACTACCAGATTGAAAATATTTTTAAGTGGCTGCTCGTAAATGGAAAATGGCGTAGTTTAAATGGACAAAATTAAGAAACTCTATTTAAAGATAGTTTCCATTGGAATAAACTCAGTTTTAAATAGTTTTATAAGCAAAAAGTTTAAGCAATTTAATTTTAAAATAGTTTAGACTTCAAGAAATTTTATATAAATTTATAAATATTTTAGTTTGCTCATAAATGAAATATCATTAATTGATTATATATTACTAAGTATATCCACAGCTTACTCAGTGGCATTCAAAGACAGTTTCGGATTTAGAAATTTAAGAAATTACATTTTAAATAGTTTCAAGTTTAAATTCTTTTTCAAGCAAGTGAAAATACTGCCTGAACAGTTCAGTCAGACTCCAAATAGTTATGATCTATTTAGGAAATTCAACTTCAGGAATATGGAATTTTAATTGCTTAATAGTTTGAACTTTCGGCATATCAAAAACTTCCAACAGTTCAGTCAGACTTTCAACAGTTATAATCTAATATATTAATTTAAATCAACATTCATTAGGAGATATAACTTTGCAGATTCCATCAAAGCACAGCTTAATCAGTGGCATTGAAAGATAGTTTCGGATATTAAAATTTTGGAAACTCATTTGTAGAAATATGCAATTATTTTTTATTTTTATTTTTTTTTTTTTGTTTAATGTCAACGAAAACAGTTGACTTAAAATTAAAATTAGTCTTATTTTTTAAATTAAAATTATAAATAATTAAGATTAAGAAAAAAAGAAAATAATAAAAGTTTAAGACTTAGATTTTAAAATTAAATTTGTTAAAAAATAAAAAGTTAATTATATAAAAAAAAATTATTTAAAAATATATTTTTAAAATAGGCTGGGGAATATAAAACAATAATTCCCGATCCAACATTTGCTGTATAGGATTGGGGAAACCCCAGTAAAACCCCATCAGATCGGATTTAAATTGCTAAATAGTTTAAACTTTAAGAAATTTAAAAAATTTCCAAGCAGTTCAGTCAGTCTTCAAATAGTTATGATACATTATATGATTATAAATCGACTTTCATTCTCTGATTATATGCCATGAAAGCACAGTTTACTCAGTGACATTCAAAAGTTTAGTTTAAATCATGAGCCAGATATGCCAGCTAGTTCTGGCAGAGTTTTCCGCCTCGCGTAGCGGCAATTAATGCTAATGCAGTTGCTTATCTCAATGTCGTCATCTTGCTTAGGTGCTTATTCATGCCAACTACCCTCAGTCTGAGCCACTCCCCCCCGCCACCACCACCACTAGTTGGCCCATCCACGTGTCTACCTGGTGGCGACTATACTCGTACATATTTTTACACCTTTCGCCTTTTACCTTTTGGCATTTTCATAACGTTCTCTCTGCTGCTCTCGCTGTCGCAGTCGCAGTCGCTGTTCTTGTTGTTGCTGTTTCTTGTATTTTTCACATTTTTGGCGTCCGACATTTTGCCGCACACTTTTTCCACTATTTTCCAGCTAATTTACTAGCTGTTGTTTTTGTGCAAGCTGTATACATATAGGCGAGGGTGGCTCAATGAGTTTGCAGACTGTATGCAACATAACATATAGAGAAGACTGATATGCATTCATTGCATACCTCACGAGGCATATCAAGCTGTTGCTTGCAACTTGTTAAACCACCCTCGCAAACCATAAGTATATATACAACTATGTCTCTTTTAGAGACTTGAGTGGCTACTCAGCAAGAGAGCAAAAGAGAAAGATTGATAGACAGAGAAGTGTGTGGGGGGGGAGGAGGCGGAGGAGATTGAAGAGACTGTGGAGAGTGCAGAATATAATAAATTTTAGCCGCCATTTGCTGTTTGCTTTTTGCAACAAAATTTCCTCAACGCTCTACAGAGATTTTCCTTTGTTTAATTTGTGCATTTTCTACGTATTTTCTCAGTTGTTGCTGCCTTTTAAAAAGGGGTATATTAGGTTTGTGTGCAACAAGGTAGACTAACAAGCTCTCTCTTTATACGCAGATGCAGATCATGAGGAAAGCGTTGTAAGAGTTATATAAAGCGAGAATTTGTTATAGGTTGCCCGCAGGGTATTCAACAGTCGAGTACGTTCATTACTGTTGCTTTCCTTGCTTGGTTTTTTGTGCGTTTTGCGCGCTGCTTATGCAAGTCAAATAATTGCGCCGCGTTAAGTTTTTTAATTCATTTCTCAGTGCTCGTTAAGTGAATATGAGCGAAAGTTTAAAATCTATACGCCTTCAGCCACGCCCACGCCCACGCCCACTCCACTCAACTTCCGCTCCAGCTCGAGTCGAGGGTATGTTGCACTTTTATGACACACATTTCTCGGCGGCTGCCTTTGCCTTTTACACAACATTTGGCAAGCGGCGCCACGTCGAGAGCGAGAGAAAGAGAGAGAGAGGGAGGCGGGGACGGGGCAAGAGTGTAGCGTGGGCGACAGTGCTGCCAAAGCTCTTTTTTTTTTAGGGGCGAGGGGGGGGGGCGTCGCATTATCAGAGCGATACAAAGGCACATTATGCGCTTCCGATTTGCTGTTGTTATTGTCAGTTATGGCATCGCAGCAAAACGAGGTTAGCTAAGGTTGCTATAAAGACGCTTTAGTGTGGCATGTGCCACATTTAGAACTAAGTGTAACGCGAGAGAGAAAATGAAAAGCACAAAGAGATCAATATGTGATATCAGTTGAAGATAAAGATATACTTAGCTTACGTGTATACCCTACTTAAGATACTAAAATATGTATAATTTGTGTAAAGTATATATCTTAAATACGTAGGTATATGTATATGCTGCCAAGCTGTTTAAATTAACATATGCAACCCCATAAAATATGAACAACATCTAAGAACATTGATATTCATAGTACTTTCAATAAGTGTTGCCTACTTTTTGGGGCTAGCAAGACCAGATACGAGGAGGAGCATGCAAGGTTTAGCCTAGCACACATACAATCACACACACACATACAGGCTTACAAATATACGTATAGACACAGAGAAGACACATAACACAGAGAAAGAGACAGAGAGAGAGAGAGAGAGAGAGAGAAACAACATTCAGCAGCCGAATTACCTCGAGGTGCTCGCAGACGCAAATGCCTTCCTCGCAGTAGGCGCACAGCTGCCACTTGCGCCCATTGCCCAGCCCCTTGAACAGCAGCTGCGGCTCATCGCTGACGAGCGGCTCGTACTGTGTCTGCTGGAACTGCAACTCACGCAGCTGGCGCTTTAGACCGCCAGCACCACCGACACCTCCACTGCCCGTGGCATCGGCGAATCCGTCACTGCGGCGCATGCGATAGACGCTGCATTTGCGCTCCAAGGGGCCGCTGGGCGGTTGCATGGCCTCGTCCTCATCGTCGTACGATGTCAACGGCTGTCGTTCGGCTGCTTCCGCCAGCTCGTCATCGTCCTCCTCGTCGGGCGGGCCGCGACGCAGCTTGATGGCTGCCGCTGCCGCTGCGGCTGCATGACCCGGCGAGGCCATGGGCGTGGCCGGCGTTACAATGATCGCATCATGGTGGGGGGCTGCAAACATGGCCGCGGCGCCGGCCAGCTGCAGCTCAGCCTCGGCGGCTGCCGCTGCAGCTGCAGCAGCGGATGTGCTGGCATGGGCTGTCTCCAACGACGTCGCTGTCGTTTTAACGCCGACCGCAGCCGATGGCAACGCAGAGGGTGTCGTTGGTGGCGTCGGCTCCATTTGTGAGACAAGCGGCAGTGTTGCCGTTGCCGATTTGTGCAGCTGTCCGCCAGGTGAGCTGGCCGGATAAGCTCCTGCTGCTCCAGCTCCAGCTAGTGGGAAGCCAGCGCTGCTGCTGCCGCTGCCGCTGTGCCGATGCACAAGTTTCGGTGAGACGCGTCCGTGTGACGAGGCGAACTGTTGATAGGGCGTCTGCGGTGGACCCCCGTGGTGCATGTGGCTGTGATGCAGATGACTGTGCCCGTGGCCGGCCAGTGTGCCGGGTGTGTGGGCGTGCCCGTGGGCGTGCGAGTGCATGCGCAGCTGCAGCACCGATTGCGTGTCGCTGCCGGCCTCCTCGATGGGCAGCAGCGAACGGGATTGCGTGTAGGTGGCGCTAAGCTTGCGGCCCTGTGGCTGTGGGGCGCGCAGGTAGCTCGTCGGCAGCTGGTGGAACTGACGCGACTGGCTGCGCGTCGGCGTCGAGGCGCCGCCATGATCGGCTGCGCTAAGGCCTGCGCCAATGCCGGCCGCTTTCGGTGGATGTAGTTTCGCTTGTAGTTGTTTGTTCTTCTTCTCCTGGCGCTGGCGTTGGCGCGCCTGGCGCGAGGCCAGCGAAGCGCCGCCAGCAGCTGCATACATTGTGCTTGCTTCGTTTGCTTAGGTGTAGCTCTACGTTACGGACTAACCCCGACGGGGGGTGTACACTAACATTCGGTTTGAAGCTCACTTGGCTCGTTTTAACCTCACTTGGCTCGTTTTAACCTCACTTTGCCGACTTAACCTTACTTTATACTGAATAAATCTTTGATTTGCACTTCCACACACTTCTTGCACAATTCTTACTTCAATTTAATACTTTACTAACCTCAATTTGCACTATAATATCTATGCCGACCTCACTTGCACGATTCTAACCTCACTTGCACGATTCTAACCTCACTTGCACGTTTCTAACCTCACTTTGCAGTTTCAACCTCACTTTCTACTATACTAAGCAAGCGAAGTGTGCCTTATTGCAATCCTAAACTCACTTCTAACACTTTAATTTGCACTTTTCTAGCTCTTGCAGTACCTAACCTTACTTTAAGCAATGCTAACCTCACTTTTAGCAACTGTAACCTCACTCGCGGCACTTTTCCGTGGCTCATATAAAGCGTGTGTAAGATAAATTTAAAAATTCTTAGCAAAAGTTTCGTTTTCTTTTTCTTTTTGTTTTCGTTTTCTGTTTCTCTTTTGTTTTTTTGTTTTTTTTTTTGTGTCTGTCCCTGTAAATATATGCCTAGCTCCGTTGATTTTTCAAAAATGTTGTGCAAGTGTGTAGTTCTTTTATTCTTCTATTCTCCTCGTATGTCTTCTAGTTGTTGTTGTTGTTGTTGTTTACTTTGTTTGTTGGTGTCTGTTTGACAAAAATGATTGTACTTTGGATTTCTTGCTTAAGCATCAACCGAGTGGCATAAAAAACGTTCGAAATGAGAGGCTTGAAACCATCGAAAGTAAGAAATCGTTTAATAATTCGTTTCAATATTAATGTAAACTATGCTTCAACCAAACAACTCGACTCTCAACTTAGGCTAGGGTATACAAATAAATACGTTTTGTGCATTGTTCTTGTTCTTCTTCTTGTTCTTGTTGTTGTTCTCCTTCTGCTTCTTCTTGTTGTTCTTGTTGTTCTTCTTGTTTATCAAAATATATATAATATATGTCAAAAAATTTGTTATCGCTCTTGGTGTCTATTAAAATATGTTCGCTTTTGTTTTTGTTTTTGTATTGGTTTTGTTTTTACAAATATCTTGACTCTTTGTTAATAAACATTTTCAAAAATATGCTCTGCTCACAATCGAATTGCATATTTTCGGGCGTATTGTCTGTGTGTATTCTCTGTCGGAGCTGTACTTCACTCGGGGCATATATAGCAAAATAATTAAATAAACATCATTTCTATACACATACATACATATACATCATATACATCATATTTATCATATACATTTATATCGTTCTATGTTCGCTAAAAGCTGCCTGGGTTATTATAAAATGTACACTGCTTTCGAGTATATTTTCTTTGTAATTATCTAACTAGTGTCCATTAGAAAAGCACCTACACTTACACACACAAGCAGACACACACACACACACAGATGTAAACAGATGTGGGAATTATGTGTTAAATATACTTTTTGAATAGATTTCTTATAATTATTCTTTGCTTTACTTCTGTTTTTAGCTTAGTTCTAACATGGAAGCGTCCTAAAGCCCGTTCTCAAAAGATTCTCTGACTAATCTGGTAGAACTTTGGCCAGTTGAAATACACACACGCACACACACTCACTCACACGCACACATATCGCTTGATAATCCTTTCAACATCATCAACTGGACTACATTTTCAGCGTTTACATTGATTTTGTTCTCGCTCTCTAAACTAACATTAAATTGTTGCAATTGTTGCTTGTTTCGTTTTTGTTGTTCTTGTTGTTGTTGTTGTTGTATTTTGATAGCAGACATTGCACAACATTTTCCATAGACATTTGGTTTATCTAAACTTATACATAAAGACGGATTTGCTGCAAGGAACACGACGATCTGTAGTTAAAGTACTTAAAAGATTATGCATAATATGGTAGACACATATAGCTTGAACGCTTTACAATCTATAGAGATAATCTAGGCTGTAAGCTGTAGTTGGGAAAGTGAAGAATAATGGAAAATATACAGTATGATTAGATATATATTCATGGGGTACATCGGCGTTGCAAAGTTCTCTTGGCGAGCCCCAAAAAGTAGGGTGACAGTTGGGGGCAAATACACAAATTTTTTTTTTTTTTTTTACGAAATTTCTTAAATGGACTAGCCTACTATTACCCTTTTTGGACAACTTAATTTAATCTGAGATAATACACTATAAAATACCAAAATGAAATACCTTAAGTTAGTATTAAATATTTTATAAATACTTTAAAGAGTTCTTCAGCTTTCGCTGCTCATAATCAATTTTCAGTTGAAGAATCATTTTTATTTCCTCCGCCTTCAATTGCATTCGATTCTCGACTCATCCATCATTAATCAATTTCACAACTCGTTATGGATGATTTGTTGAATAAAATGGAAAAATCGTGGTAAAAGAAAACCCATTGAAAACAATCTTCACGCGTTGCCCTCCCTTTGTCCCACCACCCCCCACCCTCCTACATGCACGCCCCCGCGGGAAGGCCGTCAAACAATCAAAATGTGCAAAGTTTTCATTTTGACTTTCACTTTGAATCTTTCGTGTTGTCTGATAAAGTTTCAGACCCTTGCAAAAAAAAAAAAAAATACGAAAAACAAACGAAAAAGAAAAAAACTTTTCATGCCGTAAAACTTGAAGTTCGGTGTAAAATCAGGCATAACAGCAAAAAACTTAACGATGCGTCAAATGTTGACTAAGAGTCACTGTCGAAGTCGTTGATTTATACGATATGTATATGGCCACATATCATATTACAGTTAAAACATATATGCTGTTTCTACGAGGCATGTGCGTGTGTTTTGTCTGTTGTTGTGTTTGTTTTTTAACTGATTGAACAGTTGCTGTTTTTTTTGTGCAATGTTTGGTTTCCTTTCATTCTTCGAAAATATTTTCATTTGCCTTTTTTCCTTGTCCGCCTTTTTGTTCTTGCTTCCTTGTAACGTTTGGCACATGCAATTTTGTCGTAAACACGCAAATTAAAAACGCTTCATTTTGTCGGGTTACTCTGCAACCTTAACATTTGCCATGGCGACTTGGCAACTCTGGGCTCAGGGCTCTGGGCTCTGGGCTCTGAGGTTCGAGTTCCATTCAGGGTCATCATAAGTGCCCAAAACATATCGCTAAGAGGCGACTCCTTCTTTTCGCTTGGCTAATTTCATTTCCTGCGGCTAAACTACTGTATAGAGAAGGAAATTTCCCGCAAGTGGCGACAATGTTTAGGCCCTTAAAACACTTTGTTGTTGGGCGTGTGTTTTTGGTTTTATATAACAATTTGTTGATGCCTTTTGGCCCGGCACACGCACTCAAGGCTAATTAAAACTCAGACCCCGGCAACGCCCCGAAAACAGAAAAAAAAAGTAATAACAACAACAACATCGGCTGGGGAAAGTACTATATAGCTAGGCTATACATACGAGTATGTATGTATAGCTGTATAGCTGCCAGCTGCCAGATGGGATTGTTGATAGTTGGCCCAAATGCGACAGTGCTGACGTGTTGCTAGTCCTTCCCGCTAAGCGCTCGAATGAAAAATGGATTAATGAGACAAAAGTCGAGAGAGCTTAAAACAACGGGACTTGCATGAATTTCCAAGTGGATTAAAATTGGTAATAAGAAAAAAAAAAAAAAAAATGAAACAAAAGTTGAGGGAGCTTAAAATAACGGGACTTGCACCAATTTCCAAATGGAATAAAATTTATAATAATAATAGAAAAAAAAAAAAAAAAAAATTTAACAATAGTTGAGAGAGCTTAAAATAACGGGACTTGCATGAATTTCCAAATGGAACGAAATTTATAATAATAAAAAAAAAAAAAAAAAATTAAACAACAGTTGAAAGAGCTTAAAACAACGGGACTTGCATGAATTTCCAAATGGAATAAAATTTATAATTATAATACAAAAAAAAAAAAAAAAAAAAAAATGAAACAACAGTTGAGAGAGCATAAAACAACGGACTTGCATGAATTTCCAAATGGATTAAAATATATAATAATAATACAAAAAAAAAAAAAAAAAAAATTTAACAATAGTTGAGAGAGCTTAAAACAACGGGACTTGCATGAATTTCCAAATGGATTAAAATATATAATAATAATACAAAAAAAAAAAAAAAAAAAAAAAAATTGAATCAATAGTTGAGAGAGCTTAAAACAACGGGACTTGCATGAATTTCCAAATGGATTAAAATTCTGTAAATATTACGAATACACTTTCAGACGGATTAAGAGGCATTATCAACTGGTTAACAGTTCAGAAGGCTTTACGTACATCATAAATGCAATGCAGGCTTGTGCTTGATTAAATGCTATGTGTATGTTTGTTAAATGGATTAGCGAATATTTTGGCATAGCAAGGGCTTAATAAAACATTGGTCAACAATTGGTTAAACACGTTTCGCGTGCTGACCACAAATTAAAGTGGCTACCAAAATGTGCCGGCCAGGTAATGCCAAATTAGATGACAGCAATTAATGCTGCCCAATGGCATTCAACAGGGGAGTGAGTGGGAGAAGAGAGAGCAGGGAGAAGAGAGAGGAGAGAGGAGGAAAGAGGGAGGTACATATAGCAAAAATCAATACTATTGCAAACTAATTAGAATTTGTGCGCCGCAAGGCGTTGGCCAACATTTGGGAGTCAGTGTGGCAGCAAAGAAAACACACGGCCCTAAATTATGCAAGTTAGCTAATTACAGTCGGCTGATGCTGCTGCTCGCCAGCCGTGTGCCATTATGGTTAAAAAGCCCCCGCAATTGTTTTGCGGCAACGACACTCACACACACACACACACGCACACACACACACACGCACACACGAACACACAAGAAGTGTGTGAGTCAACTTGTGCATAGTTACGCAAATCGAGCGAGCCGACTGGCCACAGGAGACATTATATCAAGCGTCTGCCAGTCACTGTAGTCAGACAACGTGGCGTATACGTCATGTGGCTGCCAAAGGAGCAGCAGGCAGCAGC
This sequence comes from Zaprionus ornatus, assembly GCA_018904035.1. Taxonomy (NCBI): domain Eukaryota; kingdom Metazoa; phylum Arthropoda; class Insecta; order Diptera; family Drosophilidae; genus Zaprionus; species Zaprionus ornatus. Next base: position 18,576,251 of record JAEIFZ010000002.1, on the reverse strand, counting down.
AGTAGGCAGCAGGCAGCAGTAGGCAGCAAAAGGTAGCAGGCAGAGCAAGCGATTCGCTTTATTCATTCATGGCGCATGAATATCTAACAACCACACAACCAAACAAGCCCCCCTCCCCTGCCCCCAGGCCCCTCTATGGTGCTTTACCCCCGCACATACAAAACAAGAGCGCAAAACATGCTGAGAGCTGTTCCGAGAAACTGCTGCTGTGTGACTGCAGACTACTGTATGTTTCAGTTAGAGAACTGTGCAAATGTTGTATAAATATTGTTGTAAAATATTTAAGAAATGTTTATAAATATTTATGGATTTTTTAATAATTTCTGTTGCCTTTTTACGCGTTTCTCTTTGACTTTAATTGGATTTCGAGTTGATTTCGAGGAGCTTTCAGCTGGCAGAACACGTGCGATTAAGTCATTTGTGCGTCAGTTTACCCGTGTGTGCAATATGCATACATACACAGCCACACACACACACACACACACACACACACATACATAGAGTAGCGCACGCCCACAGCGGGCAAGACATGCGAACAGGCGGCGCCCGAGCAGGGACCTGCCAATGACAGGCGCACCGACTCACCCACACACACAGACACATGCAGCGCACACAGTAGTGGCAGCTGCGGCACGTAAAGTTGCCTACGCAGCAGCAGGGGCAGCAGCAGCATTCAGTACTGGCTTTCAATGCCGCCGCCGCCGCCGCATTCGCATTTGGCTTTTGTGTGCGCTTGTTGAGATTGAAATTAAAATTTAAATTTATTTTAAGTTGACTTTTGTGGCGGTTTGGCCAACGTTTTATTTGCTGCCACAAAGTGTTGCACAGCGCCAGTTTCTCTCTGGGCCGCAACATGCGCTATGCTACGTATGTGTGTGTGTGTGCTAATTTAGCGTGAGCTTAGTGCTTGTTCTATTTGTTCTAGCTAATAAATAGCGCTCTTTAGCCTGAATGAGATGTGTGTGCGAACAACTCTGGCTAAAGTAGATAAAGTGCTGCGTAACCCTATAAAGAGCAGGCTAATCGAGCTTAAATGTGCCCTGAATGTATGTCAGAGAAGAGTAGAGACCATAAGCTAAACAGTGCAATTGATATGTTATGTACCTTCCTCCTACCTAGAATTTGATTTATTCCATGATTGAATAATAAGCGAAGCTTCTTCATCTACAGGTTATTGACTTGCCTCTTGAAATTTATTTTTATTATTATATTTTTGTCTATTTTGTCTTGTCTGTTTTTCAATATTCACACACACACACACGCGCAGAGTGAGCACTCATTGACAGCACTGGAGGGCGGCAAATTTTGTAGAATTTACTACAAACAATTTCAGCGCCATCGCCATGCAAATTTGTCAATAAAATTGAAAGACAAACACACACACACACACACACACACACACACATAGAGAGAGAGAGATATATGGGGAATGTCTTTGCCTGACAGGCATATGCACATTTCCTTGTTGGGAATGTCAGTAACCAGTGAGAAGCGGAAATATTATTGATTATCGCAACGTTTAAGTTCCCCTCGTTCGTTTTTCCTTTTATTCTATTACATTATATCATTTCCATTTATTGCCATATTTTTGTTGGCTGCTCGTGGCACGCGCTACATGTGCAAGAAAACATATCAATTTGATAGCAACTATTTGCAGCCCCCCCCCCCTCCTCTCCCTGCCTGCGTGCCTGCACCCCTCCTTGGCCGTCTCCCACTTTGGGCTATTTGGTATTTTTGGCAAGAAGCCGCTTGATTTCTTATGTAAGTGGAGCAAATGGCAAAACGCAGCTTGCTTGCGCTGCCTCCTTTTTTTTCGTTGCTGCCTTAATAAGCTATCTACCCCTACCCCTACCCCTGCCCCCCTTCCCTTTAGCAACTCTGCCATGTGCCCATTTCAGCCCTTTTGCCTGTCAACTTCCGTTTCCGTTCGCGTTTTTTTGTCGACACTTGAGGCAGACACACAGCCAAGCCAGCTTGGCAAGCGCGCACAGGGAGTGGCGGGGAAGGGAGTGAAGGGGGGTGAAGGCTCACTTGCTGTTGCTGTCATTCATAAGTTTAGAATTTAGGCACATTTTTAATCAAACTAACGCTGACTAACTAACTGCCTGGCTAACTAGGTAACTGCATAGTTGACTTGCTGATTGGCGTGCAAGGGTCGCGCTGCTGGCAGCTCAAAGTGAATCAATGTGCACGTTGGACACTGACATTGAAGCGAAAACTTAATCGAAATATGAAATCAGAACTTCAAGCAAGCGCGCCTATATTGCAGCGTATACGCAATATCGATTAGACAGCGCTCGTTTGGGCTTGGCATTGCTATCACTTCTGCTTAATTGAAGCCGTTAAGAGTCCATCGAGAGCACAATGTGCGGCACAATGGGCGTCAGATTAAGACAAAGCACCTATGCAGCAGCAGCAGCAGCGGCAGCAGTAGCTATGGGACACGGCAACAGGCTGCAAAGGGCATAAAAATGACGACAACAACAGCAAGAAGAACACGTAAATTACAACGGGCAAAACGGGCCCTGCGGCGACCCTGGACAAACAGAGTGGTGTGCAGGGGGAGGGGGGGAGGGGCTTATGTGAGAGCCTAGCCTAGCCTGTTGGCCATTTATCCAGTTTGGCCAGTTTAAAGCGCTGCGAAGTGCGCTTCGTGGCACGTGGTAAGTGGCATAAACTACTATATACGACGAAGCGACTGTGTTTATTGCCTTTTATGTGCAGCTCTAATGGCTACATTCGTGGCGCCACCAAGTGGGGCCACACTCAAATGCAGTTGCAACTCGGTTGCGCATTTGCATTTGAATTTGTTGAGTTCTACTGCCTTCACGTTGTGATGACAATAAGCAACAGTTTCAGTTTTGGGCTGCCCGCATAAGTAGGCAACACTTTTTGGACAGCCCAAAAAGTGTTGCCTACTTATGCGGGCAGCCAGCAACGAAATGAGAATTTGAAGTTCTTAAGCCTGCGCAACATGAAAATCCACCTAAGCTGCACTTGATTTGCATTCACAAGCCCCGCAAATGAATATATATATATATATATATATATACCTTGCAAAGGGATATGCTGAGCATCTCTTGAAGGGAAATTGTTGGATATTTCACTGGAGTATTTCTTGCATATAATTCCTTGTACTCTAGGCAACTTTACTATCCGTTTTAGGTTATTCCAGCCAGTGCACGCAATCGATTATCATGCGAATTCTGAATGCAAATGACAATGAATTATTATGGCATGGTTTTTATTTGCACAAATTGTTGCCCTAAGTCCATAAAGTATGCTCTGTCCGGCTGTCTGGCAGGTCGCTCCAAGTGCAGTAGCAATTGTACTCGACTCCCTCTCTCTCTCTCTCGCTCAACTGAACCACTTGAACCACACCGAACTCCCAAGCTCCTCTAGCGACTCACAATTTTGCTGACCTTTTTCTACTGGTTTTTTTTTTCTGCTGCTTCTTTTCTGCTATTATTGTTGCTGTTGTTGCTGTGTGGGCGTCGAAGTCTGTGAGAATTTATTTTGCATCCTTTTGCATTGAGAACATTTTGCAATTTATTCTGCTTTGTATATTGAGGTCAGTTTTGTGCGGAGCCTCCCATTGTTGACCAATAAAAAATGAGGTTAGTTTTGTTTAGACAGCAGAGGACAATCACGGAGCAGAGAAGAAGAACGAGTGAAAAAATATTATGCATAACCTTTTTGGCCACAACAAAACAAAAGGCAAACACAAACAGTGCCTGGGTCAGGTCAGCCTGAAATGCTTGACATATTGACACACTTGGCGTATGATTGATTTTCCCAGAATCAACCCTCGTCATCTTGCTTTGGGCCCCCTGCTCTGGCTTAGTAATTAATAGAGACCCGCCTGGCTCAATACAACACTTGTTGAATCTTGTTGTTGGCAATATTTACTTAAATCGGACACACTCAGAACTTGCCCCATGATAATGCCGCAATCGGCTGATTGACAGTGCGACCAATGCCGACCAATGCTGACCAATAAACAGCAAAGCAGACAAACAAATAAATTGTCATGTAAATACACGACAACAAGAACAAACGAATCACAGCGACAACAAATACACAAAGCAAAACTGAACCCAGAAAAACCTCGTCGTCATTGTCATTGTTATCTATCCTACGACACGGCGTGTCCTTCCTCCTCTGGCTTCCCTCCCTCTAGTGCACACACACATACAGAGATTGACAATGTTGCTGCCAGTCAAAGTCAGCAAGGCAGCCAGGTGAAAATCGGAAAAGCAGCGCGTTATGCAAATGTTGAATGGAAAATGGAAAATGCTATCTTGTTGACGCTTTGCTGTACATTCAACATGGGAACGCCATGTTGACTGACCTGCGCAATCTCCCCCCAGCGATGTAAAACAAAACCCCGATCAAATATGATACAGCTATTTGTGTGCGATATATATGCATATATATATATACTCGTATGTGTATATCAATCTGAATCAGTTGAACAATAATTGCAGTGCAGGATTTGTTGGGGAATCCAGTGAAGAAGCAGAAAACTGACTGCACTGACGAAGGCGTGCATATCTGTTGTGCCATATGATTAGCTGAACTGTCTATATGTCTCACTGACTGCACTGAATGAGCTGATAGAGGAGTGCACATGTCTAGTTTCTGAACTATCTACAATATGTGCTGCACTGACTGCACTGAATGAGCTCATATATATGCTCTTCTCTAGTTCCATATGAATACCTGAACTGTCTATATACTGTCATATAGGAGTGCACATATCTAGTTTCTGAATAATCTATATGCCTCACTGACTGCACTGAATGAGCTGATACATATATGTTAGGAATCCACTTCTTTAGTTCTATATGTATGAACTGTCTAATATTTTTCACTGGCACAGCTGCAACTTGCCAGCTCTATTTCACCATGAATCTAAACTGTCTATATCCTCCTTCTACCTGATCTGATTGGGTTTTACTGGGTTTTCCCCAATCCCTTGCAGCAAATGTTGGGTCAGGAATTCTTGTTTTATATTCCCCAACCTAAATTTAAAAATATATATTTTTAATAAATTTAAAATTTTTCAAATTCACCAAATTTAATTTTAAAATGTAAGTCTTAAACTTTTATTATGTTCTTCTTTTTTATTTTTTTTTTTATTATTAAGTGGAGAATCCGTAAATCATAATAAATAAATAAATACATAAAAAAATAAATAAATAAATAATGAATAAATTAATAAATAAATAAATAAATAAATGAATAAATAAATAAAAAAATAAGTAAATAAATAAATAAACAATAAATAAATAAATAAATAAATAAATAAATAAAAAAATAAATAAATAAATAAATAACTAAATAAATAAAAAAATAAATAAATAAAAAAATAAAAAATAAAAAAATAAATAAATAAATAAATAAATAAAAAAAATAAAAAAAAAAAAAATAAATAAATAAATAAATTAATGAATAAATAAATAATAAATAAATAAATAAATAAATAAATACATAAATAAATAAAGAAATAAAGAAATAAATAAATAAAAAAAAAATTACTAAATAAATAAATGAATAAAAAAATAAATAAATGAATGAATAAAAACAAGAATATATATACTTTATGGGGTCTCCGACGCCTCCTTCTGCCTGTTACATAAATTTGCACAAAGTTAGTATAACCTTTTTGACCATTTTCAATGGTCGAACGGTATAAAAAGAATAGGTTTCCATTTTGGATTTCAATTGTCTTCCCTGCTCCCTTAACTGTTTGCCTTGCTCAAGAAAAGATTTGTTGGGTCAGTGGAAAACTGACTGAGTTGATATATGATTGCACATCTGCAGTTCTATATGATTACCTAAATTGTATAGATGCCAGACAGAGCACGTACATATGCTTGTTGGACTTTTGTTTTCTTTGAACCTTTTTTCTTCAGTTTTGCTGCTCGATAAACTGTTCGCTTTCCTCAACAAATCAACTTAAAAGCCCATATAGCATTCCATCAAACTGTCAACTTTGCGCTCTCGGAGCTGAGCTTGAATAATGCAAACGAATTGTCCAGACAGATTGCCAGACGTACTGCTGCTACCTGAATCTATGGGGCGACCTCTAAAATGTATCTGCAGCCACTGTGATTTGTATCTGTAAGTTGTTTGTTGTTGTTCGTGCTGGATTCGAGAGATGCGCAAGGCCCGAGGGAGGGTGTGAGTGAGTGTGCGTGTGTGGGTGGGTGCCTGTGTGTGTGGGTGTCCGTGTGTCTGTGTGTGTGTGGGAGAGTGGATATGAAGTGCGCTTTAAGTGCCATCAACGTCATTGCCGATGGGTAGGCGGATAAGTAGTGTTGGTGTGTGTGTGTGTGTGTACGTGCCACATGCCACATGCCGCAGATGGCATGCACGTGTGTCGAGGGAGAACATAACCCAATTAGTTGAGACTGCCCACGACATATGCCAATTCATTTTTGGCATTAGCCTGGCTACATCTCAAGTTCCCCACGCCCCTCCCCTCAAGTTGCTCTGTCAGCATGCCACAAATTGCAGCAAGGCTGGCCGGCTATGTTGGTTGCCTCATTTCAATATGCATTTGCATTTGCGTCACGCTTTTTTAATTATTTTTATAACAGAATTTACCTATTTTAAATGCAGACGACAATGCGAAATGAGAAAGGCGCAAAGCAGAAGACAACAGCGGGGGTGAGAGGGAGAGGGGGGGGGGAGAGAAAAGACAAAAGTCTTGGGAATGCAAATGAACAAATGAAATGACCCTGGCAGCGTTGGAGGGCAGGACACACACTTGAGCTTGAGGCGTTGCAGCTGCGTCGCAGTCTCAGGCGACAAGGAAAGACTGAGAGAGAGAGAGTAGGATATATGCGACTAGCAGTTACTCTTTAGTAGTTGCGAACAAGTAACCAATTAAATAAGTTGATTTTCAGTAGAGTATATATGGTATATACTATATATTATCATTTATCACACTTTTGCCACTTCTCTCCTTTATTCCTTCTCTTATATACTCTGTTTCTATTTCTGTTTAATTTCAGTTTGCCCAACGCTGTGATACCCTCGCCTAGGTATGCTAGAAGCATCTCCAAGTGGGCGTAGAGTGTTTGCTTCCTGGCACACAACAACAGCAGCTACACACAGACAAACAAACTTATTCACACAGACACATAAACAGCAATGTCAACAGCTTGTGAGTGTGTTTGTGTATGCACTGCGCTCATAAGTAGACTGCGGGCGTTGAGAGGCGTTGTGGGGCGTGGCAACGAAAACAAAGCAACACTTAAAAGTTAAAGCAAACGGAAAGCGACTTGCAGCAAGGCGTGGGACAGGGGCGTGGTCCGTAGTCTTCCAGCATCTGTGGGTCGCATATTGACTGAGGGCGAGAGGGGTAAAGGAGTAAGTCGAGGCACTGTAAATTAGGTGCTTAGTCATTATGGCTTGTTGGCCATTTTGAACAGTACAAAAACGAGAGACGAATCTCTCGAGGGGTTCGCTTAAAAGCCAAAGGTAACACTCAATGTGGCAAGTACTAAACTGAGCATAGTTACAGGGCATACAATTGAGATGAAGGGACTTTTTTGTAAACTCCTTGAAGTTGCTTGTAGCCGGTGCTCACTGTTTTAATTACAGCTCAAGTCTTGTAGATGATTAGGCCTGTTTTATGGCTTGTACACAGAACTAGCCAATGACAAGAAGTGGGTGCCTCAGCATTGTTGTCTTAGGCCGCCAACCCTTCTCTCTCTCTCCCTCTCTCTCACTCTCTTTCTCTCTGTGTGTGTGTGTGTGTGTGGGGGAGGGCTTAAATGCAAATTCAAGTTAATAAATGACAGGCCTAGCGGCATATCTCCACACAAGCCGAGCCCATAAACAAGCCAGAAGAAAGCGAATGCGGCAAAAGGGCCCACAGCCTGCGAGGCAGCGAGAGCTGATTCATTAAAAAACATTCCCCCCCCCGGCCCTCCTTAGTTCCCCCTCTTGCTCCCCAAGTCGATCAGCGTAAATTTGCCAAATACAAATAATCTTTCTGCTTGGGCACTCTAATCCGAGGCGAGATTAAAATCTCAGCAAACAAGCGAGAAACCTTCGCCTGATAAATATGCTCGACAAATTTCCCATGCTTGCTGCCATATGCAAAACTCAACTCGGGCTGGAACTGGAACTTTTAGCGAGTGCAGCCCGTTGTCTGCCAAGTTGTTACGGCGCATAGATTTTTATGACCCCGTTGCAAGGATCTTAACACTCGACTGACTGACTGTGCCCTGGTCCGGGACCGAGACCGGAGCCGGGACCGGGGCCGGGACCGGGGCCGGGGCGAGCTCCATTGCATCTCGAGTTGTGGAAAGTTTTTAAGTGCACCACATTGCCTGATTGGCTGCCAGTGCTTGTGATTTAAGCTAATTGCTTTCAAGAGGAGGAGCAGAGCTCAGAGCAGAGGGAAGGAGGGAAGAGGTAAGCACGAGAGCGAGAGAGAGTGCGAGTCACTTGAAACCTTTTGCTGCTTTTAAAAAAATTATTTTATTTCAGTTTTTAAAAGTTTCTTACACTCGATTTGAAGTGGAATTTATAATAAATAAAGCCCTTCGATTGTCAGCTCATGCAAACTTGCTTAAAAGGTTCTCTTCTATATCTTCTTTACTTATCTTTAAAGTAGTTGCTTCTATACAACTGAACATTCTTCTATAAAGTATATGCCAAAGATCTATTAAGTTATTATATAGATTACATATGTATATTGTGCACCTTGTTTTTCTTCCTTTTAGTTTCTTACACTCGATTTGAAGTGGAATTTATAAAATAATAAAATAGAGCCCTTCGATTGTCAGCTCATGGAAACTTGCTTAAAAGGTTCTCTTCTATATGTTCTTTAACTATCTGTAAAGTAGATGCTTCTATACAGCTAGACTTCTTCTGTGAAGTAACTGCCAAAGATCTATTAAGATGTTTTATAGATTACATATATTGTGCACCTTCTTTTTCTTCCTTTTAGTTTCTCACACTCGATTTGAAGTGGAATTTATAATAAATAGAGCCCTTCGATTGTCAGCTCATGGAAAGTTGCTTAAAAGGTTCTTTTCTATATATTCTTAAACTATCTGTAAAGTAGTTGCTTCTATACAGCTAGACAGTCTTCTATAAAGTAACTGCCAAAGATCTATTTAGATACTTTATAGATGACATATTTTGTGCACCTTGTTTTTCTTCCTTTTAGTTTCTTACACTCGATTTGAAGTGGAATTTATAATAAATAGAGCTCTTCGATTGTCAGCTCATGGAAAGTTGCTTAAAAGGTTCTCTTCTATATATTCCTTATCTGTAAAGTAGTTGCTTCTATACATTCTTCTATAAAGTAGCTGCCAAAGATATATTAAGTTATTTTATAGGTTATTGTGCACCTTGTTTATCTTCCTTTTCTCAGCTCAAGCTGCATTTTATCGCCTTAAATACTTCCTCTTGAGGAGATTCCTGCCCCAGCTAAGCTTCAAAACTCAATATATACGACATCATTCTCAATAATAAATGATATCTTCGGTGGGATTTGTTTTTCTGTCAGCGACTTTGCGCTGTGTGTAATTATCTTGGCATGGCGAGCAAAAATTCAACTGTCAAACCGATAGAATAAATAGCCATGGGAACGCAGCAGAGACGGCGAATTCGCAGAGCAAGAAGAGATGGCTAAATCTAATAAGTAAGCCAGCAAAAGCAGACGTAGAAGCAGAAGCAGAAGGAACGCAAAGAGCAAACAAACTGCGCCGCATTTATCTCAACCGCAAAAATGTCTGCCATATTTCATTTTAAATGCAGCACCTGCAGCTCAGACAGCCTCCTCCTATCTCCGCCCAGCTCCGTCCTTGCCCAGGTCGAGGCTCCAAAAATACCAGAAAAAAAAAATAAAATAATACAGGTAGGCAGAGCCTTAGAGAGCGAATGTTGAAAACAAAATGTCAACGATGGAAAGTTGCGCGCATCCACTGTGCAAACAACTCGACTGGCAGATACTCTGCACAGAAATTCTACTGCTAAAGAAATTAAGTTCTTTTTACATTTGTTTGCTGCACTATTTGTTAATAGATTTGTACCTTGTTAAGTGAGTACAAGAACTGCAGGGTATTCATGCGTTTGTACATGAAATACATTGATTCTTTCTCTTGCAGTTGCAAAGTGCTAAGCCTCTCACAGCAGCTGCATAAAATATGCAGGCTTTTAAGTTCTCTTTCAACACTTTACAGGGTATTAGAAGGAAACTGCTGGTCGAGCAGCTGTAATCAACAACATCAGCGTCAACTTAACTGAAAGCGACAAGCGTAACCCAGCCCACAGTCCGCACACACACTGTGTGTGCGTATCTGGAACTCGGACAAATCTGTGCCTTCCCCCCGTGCCACTTTCATGTGTTTGCCTCGCGCCTACTTACACGTCAGATAGGCGTGGCAGCGCGAAGAGATATCTAATAACATTAAGTAGTTAGTTGGCGCATCGTTTGAATTATGACCACGTTCGCCAACGCAGCCTGCGCTGCCTGCTGCTGCCCACGCCTCAGGCATGTTCTAGCCAACACACACACACACACACACATACGTACACGCATAGACAGGCACACACACATGTGTTTAATTCCTGTGTCTTGTTATTGTTGGCATTGTTTTTGTTATTGTTGGCTACTTTGCACTATTTTGGCTGCTCGAGCATGTGGCCAAAATTGAATTTTGAAATATGGTTCGCATGCACGAAATGACTGAAAAAAGCAAACGAGCAAACGAAGAAATGACTGACCAAAGAGAATGGCACAAAGCCTCAAGTCCCCAGGAGGCATGGGCTCAAGGTCATGGAAGCCACCAATGAATTCAGTTGAATCATAATGAATGTTCCATAGAATTTCTTGAAGAAAAATACTGAATAATGCTGAAAGAATAATGATTGTAAATTACCTAATGAATATTCTTTCAATTACTCAACATACCATTTACTTAGGAGTCATAAGTAACACTTTAGAATTACTGTAAAGTTGCAAGTACATTCGAATATTCAAATACTTTTAAGTTACTTTAGAGTGACAAGTACATATGAATAATAAAACGCCTTCGTGGTTTCAATTTAATCGACACTCTAACCGGAAAAATTGATTGTAAATTACCTAATGAATATGATATCAATTACTCAACATATCATTTACTTAGAAGTTATAAGCAACACTTTAGAGTTAATTTATTGTGATTTGTGATTTAATATTTTGTGTGAGTGACAAGAAAATTCGAATATTTAAATACTTTTAAGTTACTTTCGAGTACCAAATACATTCGAATATTCAAATACTTTCAAGTTACTTTAGAGTTACAAGTACATATGAATTAGTAAAGCGCGTTAGTGCTTTCAATTTAATCGATAATCTAACAGGGAAAAGTGATTGTTTGTTAACTAATGAATATGATTTAAATCACTCAACAGTTAAATTACTTTCAAGTGACTTTAGAGTGCCAAGTACATTCAAATATTAAAGCACGTTTGAGCATTTCAATTTCGCTTATAAACAAATGGGAACAACGCAGAAAATAAACTGTAAATTATCAAATATTAATTGCTCAACATTTCCATTGTATTCAATTACTTTTAAGTACTTTTAAGTACTTTCAAGCTACTTTGGAGTTACAAGTACACTTGATGTTTAAAACAAGTTGACAGTACTAAGACAATTGATTGTAAATTACTTAATTAATATGATATTAATTAGTCAACATTTCAATTACTTTCAAGTACTTTTAAGTAACTTTAGAGTTGCAAATACATTTGAATATTAAAGCGCGTTCATGCATTTCAATTTTGTTTATAAACAAATTGGCTGTACGAAAACTTTTCAGTTCTCGCAAATGAGTTTGCAATTTCGTTTTCAAGGATTTCTCTAATTTTCGGCACTCTCGAAAATAATTATACTTCTGGGGGGCGAGAGTTGCATAGACTACATACATATATCATTTTGGGCAGTGCACCCTCACGTGCTTTACACGCTTGCCATGCTGCCAAAAAGGCCAAAGGTAAGTCAAGGTGGTGTCACCTTCGACCTCCTCCCCATTTTTAGCCACTCAAGACCCGAAGCTATGCTCAACACTTCAAAAACAGACGCCAGAACACAGAACACTGAGCTCGAACAGGAGGGAGACTTGTGTGCTGACAAACAAGAACAACACCTGAGCGAAAGTTGACTCAACTAGCAACTGAAACTGCAACTGGAGCCGAAACTGAAACTGAAACTGGAACTGATATACTATAACGAGGAAAACAAGTTTTCATTTTCATTTCCATTTTCATTTTGAATTTGCATTTGGATTTTGCTTTTTACAGGACACGCCTAATTAAGTGCCAGATATTAGCGTAATTGGTTGCAAATTGCGGGAGGGCACACAGGCTGTGTGGCGACGAATTAATGCCACATTACGTATACGCAGCGTTGCTGCGCGAAAAGGCAACTTATTATAAATTGCAATTAATGGCTAACAAATAAGGCAAAGCAAAGCGAAATTCCGATTGAAGGCAGCACAAATAAGGGGGTGTTGTGAAGGAGGCGCTGCTGTGTAAATATCGCAAAATCGATGCACAAGTTTATCACGCATTTCAACGTCGCTTGGGCCCTTTGTGTGGGTAATTAACTTATTTACAACCATCCCCTCACCCCCTCAACTTGCTCCCCGGCAATATGGTATACAAATACTGATATATCTGTATGCGTGCATAAGTAAATATAATCACTTTTCACATTCGTTGTGGCTGCCACAGTTGCGGTTGTCATTATCATTTTTCACGCTGTCTTGTTGCACACATTACTGTTGTTGTTGTGCCTGTTGTTGTTGTTGTTGTTGCTATTGCGCTCTTTGATGTCTGCGGCGCTGTGGTTGTTGTTGTCATTGTTGTTATTGTTGACATGTGGCAAAGTTACCAGACATCCAGTTAGACCCCATCGGAATTGCCAGAGGTAGTTTTTAATTTGTGGCAGGATTTGCTTTTAAGTAATAATTAATTTATTTGTTTAGTAATTATTGTCAAAATATTTATTTAATTCATTTATTGTGACAGTATTTTTCTTTGAGTATTTATATTTATTAATATTATTATATTATTATATCGTTATGATATTATTATGATTTATTTATATATATAACAAAATATCAAACAAAAATATCTTACATAGTCGACATTTTTTAATTAAATATTTAATTAATTTATAAAAGTAAATATTTTATAAAATATATATTATTGTGAAATTACTTTTTACCTTAATTTGTTTATTATGTTTATAAATTTATCTTTTATTTATATATATTGGGGATTAAATTATTAAATGATTTATATATTTTTATTTAGCATGACATTTTGTTATTATTTTTATATTTATTTACATTTGATTTTTTTATTATTTATGCAATTTTTTTTAAGAGCAGTATTAGATTTATTATTGAATTGTTTAATTTGTAATATTTATTATATTTGTTTTATTTTATATTTCTTTCAAATATTAATAAAATAATTTTTGGAATGAGAAAAGACTGATAGGCTGATTTGTATTCATATTCAAATAAAGATTTTAGGGGAAATAAATAATTGTATATTTATATTGGAGTACTAATTCTTTTCCCTGGCTCAGGTGCAGTAATTTCCGAATGAATTAAAGCATTTTCTCATCCTTTTGCGCTCGTTAAAAAATGGACACATGACAATCATAATTGGCGACTTTTTATCGTATTTGATTTGATTCTTTTTTATTGATTGCAACGACTTTTATTGTCGCTGCTCTGCATATTGGCAGTTGTCACTCATGCGTCGCCATTTGCCCGGACGAAGGGACAAAGGGACGACATGGATGACACTCTCGGCCATTGTTATTGTTGTTGTTCTTGTTGTTGCTGCTGTTGCATATTACACTGTAAGTGAAGCCCTCGATTCGGTATGCAGAGCACTCGCATCGGCAGCCATTTGCGGGGTTTAATTATTAACTGGATTTGTCGTAAGGCGATTTCATACACAAAACTATTGCTAAGGCATTAAAACGGAATGGCGAATTGCACTTTGAATTGCACTGAATTGCACGTTGAACAAAACAAAAATTACTCGAATTTGTCGTTGTTTGTTATTCGTAGAAAAGGAGTAGAAATATATTTGTATTTAATTTTTTTTTAATTTTTTTATATTTTTCCTGTTTGGTTGTGAAACGGCAACGCGACGCGCGGCGTGCAAACTGCAGGCGAGAAACACGGACCCAGTCTAGGAACAGAACGCTCCTGGTGTTAAGTCCTGCTGCTGCTGCTGCTGCTGGTGCTGCTGCCGCGACGACGACGGCGACGACGACGACAGCGAGACACGCGCGACTCAGAGTACAACAAAAACACGACTGAGCCGTCCAACGGCCAGCGACGAATTACGAATGCGATATTGAAAGCGAAGCGATGCGAAGCGAACGCCGCGACGATTCTGTCTCAGGTTGAACGAAATTGAAAGCCGCCGTGGCACACACGAAGTGGGTCGCTCGGTCGCTCACTCGTTCTGCATTGCAGCAGCAGCAGTGGCAGCAGTGGCAGAGACACAGGCGGAGGCAGAGCGCGCCTTTTTGTTTACAAGCCGAAGCAGCGCTTCCAAGTCAGGTAACCCAAAACGAGCGAAAGCTTTTCAACTCACTCTCTCTCTCTCTCTCTCTATCGCACTCGCACTCTCTGCCAGCTGTCAGCTGTGTGTGGGCGTTGCTAGCTCGCGCTCTCGGCTCTCTCGAACAGCTGTTTGCACTTCGTGCCCCAATTTGCTGACATTGCTAAGGCCGCCGCCGCTCGAAAGCTCCCGCCTGCCTCAATGCAATGAGCGCGATTCATGTGCCTGCCTGCATGTTATCCTAGCTGACATTGTAAACATGACCAAAATGCATGTTCCCCCAAAAAGGTGTGTGTGTGTGCGAGTGTTTGAGTGTGTACAAGTGTGTGTGTGTGTGTGTGTGTGTGTGTGTCTATGCATCTTCGAGTGTTTGGTTGGGTGTAAAGCCGCATTTGACGTGCCAGTGCCACATTCATTTGCATATTTGAGCGCATTTTCTGAGAGTCTGAGAGAGAGAGAGAGAGAAACTGGGAGCGAGAGAGAGAGTGAGAGCACCGCAAGTGAAAATACTTTGGAGTCTCATGTGTAACGCAAAGATAAGTTCAACTTAATTAAAGTTGCAGAAAGGGACAAATCGCTGGCTGACTCGACTTGCATAAATTATGACCAGCAAAAGAAGAGAAGCTCGCCAAGACTTATCTCTGGCTTAACTATTTATGCCTGACTGGGTAATCATCTTGGAGTAATCTTCATAAGATATTTGTGCAAGTGACACAAGGGACACACGGCTCATTCCATGTGCTTGCAGCTTGATTAGCCTTATTATGGTGCTCTTTTGAAAGTTTCTTATAGTTATAGGTTTATTTTGGTATTACTGTATATCATTATAGTTTATCATAATTCCATTTTTGTATTGTTGAGTTTCTTTAAAGATTGAGTTTCTTCAAAGATTCCTTATCGACCAAGTTTCTTCTGAGCTGCTCTTCTTCTTTATGAGTTCATACTGCCATATCTTTTTTTCTTTCTAACAAGATAAATCATCCAGTCAGCCTAGGGTTACTTCTTAGTACTCTTACGAAAGCTTGTATCAGCTTAAGGAATATGGTATATGGTTTTTATAAGTAAATTATTATTATTATAAAGTTTCTTTGAAAACAACCTTTCTTCATTGCTACTCTTCTATATCAAGTTCTTTCTTCAATATCATCATATTTCAAATATCATAAATAAGAGTTGAGTTCCTTCAAAGATTTCTTATAGACAAAGTTTCTTTTAAGCTTCTCTTCTATTACAAGCGCATAGTTCAGTTTCTTCTTTCCCAGCTAATTATTCGACCAATCGATGTTTCCTGTGTACTTATACTCATTGTACTTGATTCTGACAGAAAACTCTTATAAAGTTTGATATATTGTAGTTCAAGCATTATATTAAATATATTAGTGTATTATTATTGCTGTTCTATTCTTTATGAGTTGAGTTTCTTGAAAGATAACTACTAGCTACTTCACAACTGTAGCTACAAAGTTTCTTCCTAGCTGCCCTCTATATCGAGTTCTTTCTTCAATATCAAATATCATAAATAGAAGTTGACTTGCTTCAAAGATTTCTTATAGACAAAGTTTCTTCTAAGCTTCTCTTCTATTACAAGCGCATAGTTCAGTTTCTTCCTTCCCAGCTAACAAAAGAAATCATCCGACCAATCGAGGTTTCCTGTGTACTTATACTTATTGTACTTGATTGTGCCAGAAAACTCTTATAAAGTTTGATATATTGTAGTTCAAGCATTATATTATTTATATTAGTGCATTATTGTTGCTGTTCTATTCTTGAAAGATAACTACTACTACTTTACAACTGTAGCTACAAAGTTTCTTCCTCGCTGCTTTTTTATATCAAGTTCATTCTTCAATTTCCAGTTTCACAAATCTCCTTTTTTTATTCTTTTACCTAACAAGAGAAATCATCGAGCCAGTCGAGGTCCTCGTCTGGCAGCAACTGCTTGAGATATCGCACCTCCTCCTCGTACTCGGCCTGCAGCGTGCTAATGTTGCTCGTATAGGGAGGCAAGGTTCTTGCTATGATGATCTCGCGTCGTGCCAGCTCAGCTATGCCCCGCTCGTAAACCAGCACCTCGTGTTCCTCGTGTGCTGCCTGAATGATACGATCGACTAGAAGACCAGTTCGCTGTTGCTCGGTCAGCGTGAAGTCCTCTGGCAGTAGAGTGCGTCCATCGATTTCCACATACGCTGCTGTCTCCAGAAGATTTGCCATAGTCAGATTTTTAGACATAACTGAAGAAAGACTTTCGACGCCATACAAGTGACAAGCAAAGCGAGGTAAGTTGTAAAAAGCAAGGCATGCTTAGTTATTATTATTATTATTAAAAAATTTCAATTCGGTTTTCACATTATTTTCAAGTAATTAAAGGATGTTTCGAGTTTTAGGCTACAGCTAGATAGTTTTTGTCGCTCCTGTGCCTCGTGGTACCATTGTAGTTTCTTGGTTTCATGCTCCAAGGCAGCTTGTCTGATGATCTCGCTGACATCTCGATCCGCTGGATCTTTGCGCTCATCCCACTCCATGCTGACCTCCACGAAGGCGGCAGGTTCGAGGCAATTCCATGAGTTGGCCACTTTTTTTACGAACTGACGGGCCTCAGCTCTGGCATCAAACTGAGCTCAAGGTATTTCCACAGGCCTAGCGAAAGTTGCTCAGCAGCTGCTTGAAGTTCCCGTTAAAGCAAACAAATCATCCGATATGTGTTTATAAAGGCCTACCATATATATAATATTAGCCGACCTCCTCTCCTGCCCGTTGTCAACCATATCGTTTTCATAAACATAAAGCCAATTTGCCACATCAACAAGTCGCCACATCGTTGTGCGCCAGCAACGCGCGCGCCTTCCACACGCCGTTCATTTCAATTTGTGTCAATTTTCAATAAACGATATATTACGAATCCGAAGCACTCTGGCTACTCTGGCTCGGCTCGAGGAAGGCGCCGCATAAATCTCGGCGAGTTCATTAAAGGCTTAAGAGGCTAATTGGAAGCGGAGTCCGTGGCGGAGCTTTACCACCCCACGAAAGCTACGCTTGAGCTTTGGCCGGAAGCTTGCGGGTTGTTGTCTTGGCTAAACGTGGTTCAAAGTGTGGGTGAGTGTGGACTATATAGTCTACTTCTTACATGTTGCAGCAGGTTCTCCTGTAGCTCAGTAGGTCAGGGAAAAGGGAATCCTTAACAGCTGCGATAGAAAGTTTTTAGGTGAACTGAATTGTTCAAGCTCAAGAAAATTAATGAGCTTTTATTGCACACCTATGCATGTATTGTAATAGGTCAGTTCGTAAAGAGAATCCTTAACAGCTTTGATAGAAAGTTTTAAGGTGAACTGAATTGTTCAAGCTCAAGTAAATTAATGAGCTTTTATTGCACACCTATGCATGTATTGTAATAGGTCAGTTCGTAAAGAGAATCCTTAACAGCTTTGATAGAAAGTTTTAAGGTGAACTGAATTGTTCAAGCTCAAGTAAATTAATGAGCTTTTATTGCACACCTATGCATGTATTGTAATAGGTCAGTTCGTAAAGAGAATCCTTAACAGCTTTGATAGAAAGTTTTAAGGTGAACTGAATTGTTCAAGCTCAAGTAAATTAATGAGCTTTTATTGCACACCTATGCATGTATTGTAATAGGTCAGTTCGTAAAGAGAATCCTTAACAGCTTTGATAGAAAGTTTTAAGGTGAACTGAATTGTTCAAGCTCAAGTAAATTAATGAGCTTTTATATTATATTGCACACCTACGCATATAGTAGGTCAGTTCGTAAAGGGAATCCTTAACAGCTTCGATAGAAAGTTTTAAGGTGAACTGAATTGTTCAAGCTCAAGTAAATTAATGAGCTTTTATATTATATTGCACACCTACGCATATAGTAGGTCAGTTCGTAAAGGGAATCCTTAACAGCTTCGATAGAAAGTTTTTAGGTGAACTGAATTGCTCAAGTTCATGAAAATTAATGAGCTTTTATTGCACACCTACGCATATATTGTAATAGGTCAGTTCGTAAAGAGAATCCTTAACAGCTTCGATAGAAAGTTTTTAGATGAACCGAATTGTTCAAGCTCAAGAAAATTAATGAGCTTTATATTATAGTGCACACCTACAAGCGTACAATTTTTCGCTCACATATCTTAAATAATTTCCTTCCTTATTATACGATCACAACCAAATTTTCATTCATCATTTATGGTATAAAAATATCCCTAATAAATAATCGTTCTTCCCCATCTTTAAACATAATCATCACTTGTCAAGGGAAACTATTTCCGTCATTAATTTCGCCAGTTGATTAATGCAGTAATGCGTATGCTAAATATGGCACAAGAATGAACTTTATACATTGTTTACATATATATATTTATATACACGCATATAGCGTGTCAAGGCTGCAACTTCAATCTTATTGATTGCGCTGCTTGGCATCGGTTTGTCAGTTAGTCAGTTAGTCAGTTTGTCAAGCACTTTCGTTTATTCTCTTTAATAAATTATTATTTGTTTTCATGAGCCATAGCGCTTTAATAGCCAAGACAGGGGTGAGGTGAAGGTAGGGTATGTGGGGGGCGTTGGTGCCGAAACAAAAATGCGACACCTATTCAATTACGCGCGGCCAAGCTTGGGTATTAAAAATTCCATTTAGACGGCGCAAAGACACCAGTGGGAGTTTCCCTCAGCAAACTTATTGGAACTTTCAGGTGTAATAAACAATAGGGGGGGAGGCGTGTCGTAGTTTCGGACTATTTCAGTAGAATAAAGCGATGCACGACAGTTAATCGAACGACACATCAAATTGCTATAAAAACAATCGAAAGCAAATCACGAACATGGATAATCAATTATTTATTGTAGTTGGCCAGGGAACTAATTAGGGATAGTTCGATGAGGTTTAAGTGAGGGTATTGGAATCTGAATTGCGAATAATTTTGGGTATCAGTTACTTGCTGATAGGTGTGGATAAAGTAAGGTATTATTAATATGGTAATGCATGTATATAATACATATATACATATATATATATATATATATATATCAATGAAAAATTTAATATATATATATATATATATATATATATATATATGTATATATATTTAATGAATATTAAATTTTTCATATTTTACCAAATTCTATAAATTTAAGTCTTAAACTTGTATTATTATTTATTTTTTTTAATTTTAATTATATCTAATTTTAATTAAAAAAATAAAAATTAATTTTAATTTTCAGTCGACTGTCTTAGTTAATAATAAATAAATAAATAAATATGTGACCATAATAATATAATATATATTATATTATAATATTAAATATACACACAATATATTTATTATATTATTAAAACTATTAATTTGTTGTTTTATTTCGTTTATTATATTATTATGTATGGTTAATATTAATATATTATGTATATTAATATTAATATAATATATATTATATTATAATATTAAATATACACACAGTATATGCTAAATATTAAATTATTATAACTATTAATTTGTTGTTTTATTTCGTTTATTATATTATTATGTATAGTAAATATTTGCAGCGCAGTTTCTGGAGTTTCAAGCTGAAAATATTATGCTAAACATATCGGAAACTTAAAAACAATTTGTGGCTTGTGAGCAGTTTCAATTTGCATATTTCTCGTGTTATTCTCCTTATAGTTTATAACTTTAATCCTTAAATTCTTTGTAATATAATGAAATTCCTCGAGCTGAAACTACTTTCCTTTTCTTTTTCCTTTTTCCTTTTTTTTTTGTTTGCCATTAAATGAGAAACCACGCGCTAAACGAAGAGGAAAACGAAAACCCTGACCAGCGGCAACAACAAAGTAAATAAAAGAATAGCAAAGAAAAAAGGGAAGAGCAGAGAGAGAGAGGGGAAAAACAACATCCCCAGCATGTCTGGGCACAATGAGCCGCATAAAGTTGGCGCCAGGCAAAGAAAAAACTCAGTAGAGGGCGAGGATTGTTAAGGGAGAATGAGAGGGGGGGGGATGGGGCAGTTGGTGTAGTGAGCATTTTTGCAGGCACGTGGTAGCATTGGCAATTTCAAGCGGCATGCAACGTGCTACTCGCATTGATGGACTGCAACTTGTTGCACTTACTTTGGCATCGGCAGCTGCTTGCAACTCCAGCTGCGATGTGGCGGCCTGCAGTTGCAGCTGTTGCTGTTGCTGCTGTTGCTGCGGATCCGTATCGCGGCTGTAGTAGTCCGCCAGGCTGGGCACCAGCAGCACGCCCACCTTATTGCGCGCCACCTGCTGCTGCGTGCGGCGATGACGCGCCGGCAGCATCATGCGATGCGCCACTAGAGCCATGCTTGCAACACACGAGCACAAACAAACACACACACACACGCAAAAAAAATACACGCGCGTGTTCACGCTTAAATCTCGCCCGCTTAGCTTTGATCGAAGAAAACGCTCGCCGGCAACTGAAAAGCGTCGCGTCGCATCGGAAAGCAAAACGAAAATGAACATGAAAACGAAAGCGACAACGCACCGGAAAAGCCAAAAAAAGAATTGTCTAAGTGCTGCATCTCACTCGCACGCGCACACAGCGAGCGCTTGCCTGTGTACGCTCTCTCCCTCTTTTTGGCTGCGACTCGCACTGCTTCGTTCTGTCTCTCTCTCTTTCGCGCTAACGCTCTATTTCGCGCTGTCGCTCTCTTTCGCGCTTTGTT
This sequence comes from Zaprionus ornatus, assembly GCA_018904035.1. NCBI lineage: Eukaryota > Metazoa > Arthropoda > Insecta > Diptera > Drosophilidae > Zaprionus > Zaprionus ornatus. The sequence continues at coordinate 18,554,966 of JAEIFZ010000002.1, read as the reverse complement.
TGCTTACAACACTCTGCATGTTTGATGAGAGTTCTGCGCTGTTGTTCTTGTTGTTGTTGCTTTAACGTTAATATTAATGTCCGACGCGACTGTCTGCCAGCTGTGTCTGTGTGTCTGTGTGTGTGTGTGGGGGGGGACAGTTGTTTCTGTTGTATGTGTGTGTGTGTGAGTTACTTTAGTTTACCAACACGTGCAAAGCACATTTAATAAAAAGAACACCACAAAAAACACACACATACAGTTATGCACACACACACACACACATATATATATACACACACACACAGAAAGAGCAGCGGAAAACATGGCGCAAATATAATATTTGTTGTTAAAATAAAATTACGAAACGCAAAAAACACACAAGTTGGAACATTAAAAAAACCTTTGCAGTCAGCGCAATATACGACTGAAGCATACCCTATACAAATGCATACCCTAGTGAAAATGAGTATAAAATACCAATACAATTGAAATTTATAAAACAACAGTGAAAACTCCTTTACTGAAACCTCTTTGCAAGGGACTTTCCTTTAATGTACAACATTCTTTGTGACTCTTGGGCGGACATTTCTCTTGGGCGGACACATGCTCGAGCCGGACAATTTCTCTAGTCGAACACTTTTCTTGCTCAGACGAAAGTTGGTTGACGTCTTGGTAGGTGTCCGGATAAGAAACTTATTATTGTACTATGTACCATATATATTGTATATATTTAAAGTGACTTTTAGTTGGTAAAGCTTTTCATTCTTATACTTTTCACATTTTAACGGACACTTTTTTGAAGCGGACACTCTTAAGAGTGGGCATTTTGTTTATTTCGTTTATTTTGTTTATCCCATTACTTTTGATTCTTTTGGCCGGACACTTCCCTATGCCGGACAAAAGTTGAATGAGCATTGGTTGTTTTCCGGCCAAGAGAGTCTTAGCCATACACAAATAATTTCATGACCTTTGCTAAGTATAGCTCAACTGAAATCTGACTATCTTCCTAATATACATATAAACTTATTTTCTAATGTTTTGAATTCTAAGAAATTTAGAATCTAAATAAATCCCATATATATTTAACAAGCTTAAAGTTCATTGTAGCCTATAAATAACAAATTGTGCAGCCTCAGCTTATCTGCTAAGGTCGATGCGATTGAAATTCTTTTGGGTAGCTGAACTTTTTAAATACGCATATAATTCTACAATCATTATATATATAAGAGTGGGCAAGAGATTTCATGTAGAATCTTAAATCGCAGCGAATTCATTCAGTTTCTAATCTCAATGTGCAACGCGTGTTCAGCGCGAATCTCTCCGAAGAAATGCACGAATATCAATTATTTATAATAATACTGGCAACTGTGGTTAGTTTATTTAATGAGAGTGTACAGCGAAGTCCCGACTTGATGAGGAACCTTATGCTTATTTCAGTTCACTGTGTCGATGGGTTCCAATGCCACCGGTAGTGGGAATTGTTTGAGCCAGTTGGCAACTCTGCAACAAGAAATGGAGGCTGTCTTGCTGAAGTGGCAAGAATTTCAAGAACTTGAAGGTAAACTCAAAGACCTGGTGGCGACCATTGTGAATAAGGATGCACAGCTGGCACAACTGGAGGAAAGAAACAACGGAACTCAGCGGATGTTAAGTCTAACGGAGGCTTTGGTCGGGGAGAAGGAGAAGAGAATAGTGGAAAAAGATCAGCGTATAACACAATTGGAGAACAGTCAACAGTGTCAACAGGGGAACTCAAGTCAAGTTGTGATCAGTGAGAAAAATAAGCGTATAACAGAATTAGAAGCTCAGTCTATAGCAGATGTAGCCAAGATAAAAGATTTGGAAGGGAAACTGGCACAAAATAATACTAATATAACAGTTACTAATGCACGTATAACACAATTAGAGTCGCAATCGATAACAGATGCAGCAAAACTGAAGACTCTAGGGGAACAACTATCGGAAAGGGATAAGCGTATAACAGAATTAGAAACAAAATCAGCTGAGGATGATGCCAATCTAAAAGAACTTGGCGAAATGGTTACGGAAAAGGACGATCGTATAACGTGGCAGGAGGCTCAATGTAGTTCAGATACAGCAAAGGTTAAGGAGTTAGAAGCGAATCTCTTGGTTAAGAATACGCGTATAACAGAGTTAGAGACCAGGCTTCAAATCGAAACGGCAAATCAGGCAACTACGCCGATCTATAACCATGTTTCGCTTCCGTCTGGCAACGATGGTACGTGCCTAGGTCGCATGACGGGAGTATTCAACATAGAACTCTATGGCTTGCCGCCATTTCCAGTCTACTGTGATTCCACACAAATGGCCGGACCCGGTTGGACGGTGATTCAACGTCGTCAGGATGGCCGTGAAAACTTCAATCGCAATTGGGCAGATTATAAAACGGGTTTCGGTGATTTCCATGGCGAATTCTTTATGGGTCTCGAGAAGCTGCACTTGATAACCAATTCACGACGCTACGAACTGTATGTGCATCTACAGAACTTTAAGAACCAGGAACGATATGCTAGATACGATAACTTTGTGATAGGCAGTGAATATGAAGCGTATAAACTGCAATCGGTTGGCAATTTTCAAGGCAATGCCGGAAATGCTCTGAAACCCCATGAGAAAGCAAAGTTCTCGACACCCGATCGGAATAACGAATTGGGCGGCAGATCGTGTGCATCAAAACTGGAATCGGGTTGGTGGTTTATCGGCGGTTGCTATCGATGGTAAGGAAAGAAAGTTCCTCTACTGTGTTCTGTTTTAGTAGTTCTTTTTATCATTTACAGCAATCTAAATGGAGTTTACGATCCGAACGGCAGCGTCAAGAGAATCGAATGGAAGAGGTGGCAACCTAAGCCGTTGAAGTTGACCCAGATGATGATTAGACCGAAAATGGATTGAGATAAAGTGTAGAAATGTATATGAAAATATGCCTTATAAATCTGTTTCAGACTGTTTCAATTTGTCGAGCTCCCTCTGCTATTGCAGTGTATTCTTCACTTTATTTATTCTGTACTATACTCATGCCGACCATTATAATTTGACTCATGTGAGCACGCAGGCATTCAGCCGCACACAGACAGCCAGACGGACAGACACAGACACAGACAGACTGGGTAAACCCCACTCACTCGACATCCTCGACGGTTAACCCCCCAGCCCCTCTTTTCACGTCGCCTAACCAACTTGTTTACTTGACCTCAACCATTGCCAGTTGGCAACAACAACAACAACAACAAAGGGGGAGAAACTGAAAGCGAAAACGAATTAAAAGGAGGCGGAAATAAACAAGCTTTCATTTTGCTTCATTTTGGAGCTGGTAAAGAGCAAACTGTATGTTATGCGAGTATTAGCGTATACATCAGTTGTACACCTCGATGGCATTAGGTATGATTGGACGCAATTAAAGCGGAAAAGAAAAGTGTAAGGACGCTAAACACGTATACGTCATGGGGCTCGTTCGTTTCGTTGTTTGCGACGTTGAGGTCAAATAATTATTATTTTTCGAAACAGACTGCAACATCTGGCCGAAACACACATACAGGTACACACACACAGACACATATACAGACACATGCACGGTTACACACACAGATACAGACACATAGTCACCTTGACGTTTATTGGGTCACTTGGTACATTTTTGCTTTCAAACTACGTTTTAAATAATGCAGCCGGGTAATAACATATTATCGAGCTGGTTCTCAATTTCCGAATCGCGAATGGAGATAAGAAATATAATAGCCTTATATCTATAATATAATTATAATATAATATATTGGTTTATACAATGGTTTATCGTTTTGGGGGGACGCCATTCGAGAACTTTGCAATTGCTGCGATGTAATTTGAGATCATAACTAGAATATTTAAGGATACTTAGGATAGACAGAGTTATCACTTACCTTGAGTATGACATGTTAAACGTTCTGCGAGCTACACCAAAAGCATGACGTCATTACAGTAAGCACAAACTCACACACACATACACATATATACAGATATATATATATATATAGTATATGGTCTTATATAGGTAGATAGATTGAATTGATAGGTTGAGCGTTGTGCGTTAGTAGGCGGGCCGTTTCTAACGGTTCTTGAGAAAACGCAACATTTTGCTGTTGTTGTTGTTGCTGATGTTGCTGCTGTTTCTGTTGTTGTTGAAGTTGTGCCTGTGTTTGTGTGAAATTATATCGAAAATCTTTGTGCTGTGATGGCTGCAAAAGTAGAAGGATACACAATGTGGAAGAGATAGAGAGAGAGACAAATAGATAGAAAGTGACATTAGCATAGACAAAAATAATTCTTAAACTTTAAGTCTGATATCACGTATGCTCCATTGTTCACGCACCGAAAGGCAAAACATTTTGCACATGTTGTCGCACGCCTTTGTTTTATCGGCTCACCCGGAAGGAAACGAACGACGGAAGGATATCCAAAGCAAAAACCAAAGAACACAACCAGAACCAGCCATAAAATTCATTCCACTTCAAACTTCCCCACTCTCTCTTGGCAAAAAGCCCTCAGCTGTTCACTCATTTTGTCTGGCGGTTTCCGACTTTGCGCTGGCAGCCCATAAATCAAAATGACCCAAAGCAACATGCACACACAAACACACATACACATACGCACGCAAACGAACTCCCACACCCAGGCGCAAACAGCGTAAAAAAAAATAAAACACATAATCATTACAATATATTTTTGGGGGCAACGAACGTATCGAGGTTAAATTTAATTGTTTATTAGAAAATTTAAATAAAGTAAATAGACTATTTTGTATTTGTTATAGTTTTAAAATCATAATTTATTGTTTTATTAAGAATTTTATATATTTTCCAGTCAATTTCAAATTCTCGCGCCCAATGCAACAGAGCTGATTGCTACACAGCTGTTCATCATAGCAGTCAGCTTGCGTACGGCTGCGCTGACAGTAATCGATATGCCACAAAACAATCGATATTGCGCACCCCTAACATTTCTGAATGAAACTCAGTGGTTGAACTCGGGCAAAACAGCATACAGACTTTAAATTATTTTTTTTTAAAGTGCATACAACTCTTAACAATTGTGTAGTTTGATAAATAAAAAAGAGAATATCCTTTATTAGTGGAGAGTTACACGACATGAAGTGCATACAGAGCTAGAACGCGCTTTCATTTTCTGTGCAGAAGTTCTGTGAAAATTGAAAGGAAGAAAAATGTCTCCAATGTCCATCGCCAGCTCGATGGAGGCGACTGAGCTGAGTCCTTTTGTCTATTGGTCGCAAACAAAGGGTACTCTACTGCTAAAGGTGGATCTTAAAGATGCCAAGGTAAGTCGTTTCTCATGCCACAAGTGAAAAATCAATAATCCACTGCCGGCCGGCATCCATACAGAACATCCATGCAGACTTCACGGCCTCAACGTTGTCGTTCAGCGCTAATGGACACGGAGCCCGAGGCAGGAATGCGTATAAGTTTCAGTTGCATTTCTACGAGTTCATCGACGATGAGACGACATTTTTTACTGTGACAGATCACAAGATTGAACTGCACATACGGAAAGCGGAGCCCAACTGGTGGGTGCGATTGGTGGCCACACCGCAGAAACCTCACTGGCTACGCGTGGACTTTGATCGTTGGCGCACCGAGGACGATGGCGAACTGAATGATCCGCCGCGCGATGTTCGCGAGGATTATGTTGAGGAATATCACAATTTGCAGAAGCAGGAAATCGGATATGTGCGTGGTAGGAGGCATCTATTTTGTTCTTATCTTGCTTTTCTCTTTAACAAATTCATTTCTTACAGAGAATGCCAAGAAGGTTTATCTGGTCATTTACAACCTGGCCATGTTTGTGGGCTACCTGCATATACTGGTCATCATGGGCGTGCTATATCTGCGTGACGGACCTGCCAGCATAAAGCACATGTACGAGTATGTGGGCACCTCGTTCAAGTTTGTCCAGCTTATGCAATATCTGGAGGTGATGCATCCCATGTTTGGCTACTCCAAGGGCAGTCCGCTGGTGCCGTTCTTCCAGGTCTCTGGACGAAACTTTGTGCTCTTTCTGATGATTGAAATGGAACCACGTATGCATGACAAGCCCGTCGTCTGTTACGTGTTCGTCATCTGGTCCCTAGTGGAGCTGGTGCGGTAAGTAATAAACTGGAAGGGATTCCCATCGTTGCCAGTTGATTCTATATCTGGTTTTCTCATTTTGCAGCTATCCCTTCTATGTCAGTCAGCTGCTGAAGCGCGAGAATGGATTGCTCACCTGGCTACGCTACACCATCTGGATACCGCTCTATCCGCTGGGCATTGTCTGTGAGGGGGTGATACTGCTGCGCAGCATACCCTATATCGAGGAGACAAAACGCTTTTGCGTGGACATGCCCAACAAGTGGAACATTACCTTTGACATGGTTCTCTTCTTGAAAATCTATCTACTACTTCTGGCACTGCCCGGCAGCTATTTGGTCATGTCGCACATGTCCAAGCTGCGCGCCAAAAAATTGGGTCGTGGCCGTGCCAAGCCAAAAGGCAATTGAATAATTTGAATCTTATTTTTTTCGTTTAGTTTTAAGATGCAATGCGAATCCTAAGACGTACATTGTTGCATGTTTCTATTGAATTGGCGCTCAACCGTTTTTCTTAAAGAAATCTCTATACCCGAATATATATACAATATACATTGTATGCACTATCCCAAAGAATTTGTATACACAATTCAGAAAAATCATCTCTTAGCATAATTTACACTGCAAATATCAATAAAAAACTATTGACTATCAAAGAATAAGTGTTTAAGAACTTAATTCATATGTTTAATATGTTTAGATCATATTGTATTTGTCATTTCTGAAATCCCTTGGATATACATGATTTAATTGATATTGAGAATCCATTGAAATTGATTGTAAATTGCTGCTGTATTAATGTTAAATAATATGCACTCAGATACATATATCTTAAGGTTTGGTGTATGCAAATTAAACTACCCTACTTGAGGGTATACAACAGAAAGCACTTTGCAGAAAGCGCTTCGCTCTTGAGCTTCACTTGCATATCAAAGTGCTTAAGCAGTGTATTGTGCTATATGGAGAGAGCCACCTACCAGCAGATCTTGTGCATTGAGCCTCAGCATCTCCTTGAGCATTGTTGTTGTTGTTGTTGTTTGTGTTGTTGCTGTTGTTCTTGCTGCTGTTGTTGATGGCTGCTGCCCAAGCCAATTTGCACTCGAGCGTTAACAAAGTGGCTTCTTCTGCTGACACTTGAGTCGAGAACTGACTTTGCTTGGTGCCTGGCGAGCTCCTTTTGTGCGTCCTGCTGCAGGTTCAATTAGTACTCCAAATGCCAAGGGGGGTTTGCGGACTAGCGCTCAATAATGGATGCGTGTATATTGGGGTCTCCGATAAATTGCTTTTTTTCTTTCATTTCTTTTGTGGCACCGAGACGTCAATCAAAGCGAGTACCGTCGTGCGGCACGTGTGACGCAAGTGCAGCACAATTTTCGGGTGTCAGCAAAGATAAATGCCGCACACTTGCGCGCACACACACACACACACAGTCGCGCACACACTCGCTTTCAGTGTTAATTGCCCAAGTGGTGTTGCCGCCGCTGCCACTTGCCGCACTTGCCACATAAATCCCCAGCGTAAATTTATCTGCAAATGCGAGAAAAAAAGGCGTTTCCACTGCACTCGCCAAAAATGAATAATGAATTATTCAATGCAATTTGCCAAGCGCAGCAGCAGCAGCAGAAGTCGCCACCAGAAGTCGTTACCGAACTGAACCGAGTACCGACCCGCAGCGGGGTTAACGCACAACTAATCACCTACAACCAGGCCTACGCCGTTGGCCAGTTGGGTAAAAGCCAGTGCCACCAGTACGCGGCCTTGGCCCACCCAAAATGAGTTTTTGATTAATGCCCTGCTCGGTCTGATCAAGCAGGGTGTAGTTGGAAGTGGGAGGGAACTAGAGAGAGAGAGTAAGTATTCCAATTGATTTTTTTTCACTAAGACAAATGCATAGATTTATGCCGGGCAGCAACTGCAGCTGTCAATGGTCGATTTGAATTTTTTGATTTACTTTACTCTGTGGTCGAGTATTCCTATACCTCCCTCCTACTCCTCCCCCTACAACGGCGCCACTGGTCAGCTTCAGCTGTTGGTTTGGCGCGCAAGTAATCCTGATATATGACCAGTTGCCATGTGCTGAGCTTAACTGCACATAATCAAAGCAAAGCACTGCGCGTTTCCACCACTTAAGGGTACCAAATCGAGTCAATTAAAACTGGAGGAAGCGCGAAAGACTTGTGAAATATGTTTTATATATTTCTATATATTATAGTATATAAATCTCAATGTAATATTGGCCTGATCATCATCTGTACAAACTTGAGGGGCTCAAAGTGCCAAGTTCGCCACTCTATGGAAGGATGTTTTCCAACACTGTTATAGTATGGTCCATTAAGATTACTATGGAAAGGAAGGGTTTAGCAAAGAATTGAACTAGGAAACTCTCATTTATTTTTACCATTGGTAGCAACCCGAGTTAAACCACCAGCCGGATTTAAAGGTTGCTGCACAGTTCCCACTCGACACAATTCGATCGGGTGTTTCGAAACCAAATCCCTTGTGCTGAGCCAAAGCATCATCGGCATTTCCTGAATACTCTCCAAACGATTTGATCATATACGCTTCGCTTTCGTTGCCTACGAGAAAATTACTATATCGCGCATATCGGACTTCATTGTGAAAGTCCTCTAGATGAATGTATAATTCGTGTGGTTGTGTTTGCGTTAAGAGCGAAAGCTTCTCCAGACCAATGAAGAATTCTCCACGCAAATCACCAAATCCTAATTTATAATCAGCCCAATTTCGATTAAAATTTTCACTGCCATCTTGGCGACGTTGTATTACTGTCCAACCCGAGCCGGCGAGTTTCCAATCACAGAGAACTGTAGATATATATTCATCAGTAGATTTACCCAGACAGTTGTTGCTCAGATGCTTTTCGATTATCAACTCGCGACTTGGTTGGGGTGCGTCGGCTTTTATTAGTTTTGCAGGCGCATTTAATCTTAATAATTGCGAGCTTTCTTCATTAGTTTTATTAACATGCACTTGGTCAACTTCATCAACTAAAGTCTTATGGAATTTGTCAGGTAAACGCATATTTTCAATTTTATCAGTAACTTCCTTTTTTTCCAACTTATTCTTGCATGATTTAAGTTCGGTTTTCAGTTTTTGAACGTCTTTCTTTCTGTCTTCTTCTTCTTTTTCCTTCTTGGTTATCGTTATTTGATCTTGTGTTAATTGAAGCTGATTTTGCAACTCTTCAACTTGCTGATTCTTTTCTTTAACCAACTCTTCATTGATTAAACTGTTTGTCTTATATACATTTCCCAATTCAATTTGCAGTTCCAGCTGTTTTTGTTTATACTGAATTGTTTCCTCCATGTGTTTTACAGTTTTTTCAAGATCTCGAATTTTTTCCTTTAATTCATCGAACTGTTTCTCCTTTGGGTATATCAAGGCGGCATATTGTATAAGTGGTTTCACTATACCATAACAATATGAACTACATTCTTGATCTTGATCCTCACTGCGGAGCCCTAAACAAGACTGTCGAGACTTTATGGGTTTATACTGTTATGTTTCCATACCAGACTGAACTTACAGCGTCTTCATTTTGTTTACTCAACTCGATTAACATAAATACTAATAGTATAGCTAATATTTTATACGATTTTAAATTCATATTTTCACAGTTTTTTCAGCTTTTGAACTTTACGGTACACAAAACATTGTTCAACTAAATAATAATTATATATTACTATCAATTATACAGCCGAATATTGCTTGAGTCATTTAAGTCTGCGCTTATCAGTTGCTCATTGAGAACTCTCTCGGCAAAACAAAAGCGTGAATACATATACCATATAATAAATGCCAAGGGGACTTCTGCGTTAATCACAATCAAAAGAGGCTTGTCAGACCTCAAAGACCCCAGAAACACTATATAAATTGATTGTATATTTTTGTGATTGAATGAGCGGGTAGATCTGTAACCCAAATCCCTTTACTCGCTCAGCATTTTGAAATCTGTTGATTATTTTTAATATTGTAATAATACAAGTTAAGTTCTTGATCAAGGCATCCATAAAATAATATTTAATATAAAACATCGTTCAACAATCAAACAACTACTCATAAAATCCATAAAAAAAGCAGGGAAAAAGGTTTGGCACACTTATTAGAAACTATTTATAAAAGAAAAGGGAAAGTAAAGGTGAGAAAAAGTCTTTCAATCAGTTTGGATTGTTTAATTTGTAGACATTGATTTCTTTATAAATAAAAAATGAATCGAGTAGACGCATGACAGTCAGCAAAAGAGCTAAGGGAGATGCAATTGGAACCTAGTAAATGGCGTCGGATATAGTAGAAGGCAATTGCAACTGCAACATGTTGCACTGCTCAGCAAGTAATACCGAATAATATCGAATATACTCATACATAGTGCTCGCCCATTGTGACTTGTGTCTTGCGAGTCTTTTGGCTCAAATAACTTGCTGTCGTTTTGCTTTCATGGGATGCTGGGCATTGCTTGGCCTTTACAAAGGACATTTCAATCCCACACACACACTCTCACACACACACACACACACGTTATGAAAGCTTAACCCCTTGTGTGTCATGCGTTCGAGTTTCGGTTCGCATAGTTAGTTGAGGTCGGTTAGTTTATTGGCAACTATTCGAGCATCGGTTACAGTCCCAGCCGGGCAAGTCACGTACGATAAGTTTGTGAGGATGAGCAGCAAGGCTCGCACAGAGTTACAAGCATATTTTTATAGTTCCCTTTCGAAAGTTATGATAAATGAAGAGCAGCTGCAAACAGATGTTTGTGATAACTACGCGCCCTGCCTTCAGTAGGGACGAACAACCAGTGAGGGCAGGCAGGCAGGCGGGCAGACAGACGTGTGCAGCATGGGACGGAAACTGGAATCGAGCTTATGAAAAATGAGCTGAAATTATTGTGTGCGGCAGCTGCAAAGTGTGAGTCCAGCAATCAATTTCCATTAGTTGCCACAATTCATTGAGAGACGGTTAAATCAACTTCAGCTACCGTACACAATATTTTCACAAGCATCATAAAATCCAATTTCAGCGGCATCAAGTAAATTACATATAGATATGTTTGAGTAGCTATGCATAGTGTATATAGTATATATGTATATAGCGCACTCTGCAAGTTAATCAAAACTCAGTCAGCTTAATTATACTTCCATTTTGTATATGCATCTTATTTAAGTGCAATTTGTCTGCATAAATTGCAATTGACTTTGAGTGCGCTTTAAATGAATTGAGAAATAATTCACCAGACTGAATTGACTTGAAGTAAGTGCACTTATTTAAGCTGCTCAAGGTGTTAATTAATTTTAACAAAGTTTGCTTAAGTTGCCAAAGCTGCTAAATACTTAAAAGAGGAGGACTACAAGTAGTTTACGAGTATTTTGAAAAGAGATCTCTCCCTACGGTATTTTTAGTTGTTTAAGTAACCGGCATAGTGTTTAGTTGGGATGTGTTGGAAATTTAAGACAGATTACTCCAAAATTTAAATTAAATATTTTCTTTATATTTGTACTCATTTGATTGTATTTTAATTTAATTGTACCGAGTGGCCACAAATAAAGTAAAATCAATCAGTTTTAAATCAGATGTGCTACAGAATTAAAGCAACATCGATCTTTGTTGTTGCCCTGGCTCAAGGACAGATCTGGCAACGCTATCTTATTTTGAGTCTAACAAATATTGCTTTCTCTTTTCCCCTTAGACACCTGCTGCGCCATATTTGAATCCACTCTCTCATAAAATAACTAAAAAGTACGAACAACAACAACGCTGCATGTTCCGCTCTCCCAAAACCAACAAATTTCAAATGAATGCCTGCGGAATGCATGAACTCTTTGACAGTAGCGGCCAAAATAATAGGCAAACAATAATAGGAATCTTATGAAAAAGACATGCCTACACAAGGAATTGCATTTAATATGTGTATTAAAGCATATAACATAAATTAATTTGAAATTTATTTGATATAATAAATTTCTCCGACATTTTTAACTGGCAATTTAAGGCATGAACTCGCCTGTGCTTGTCTTCGCTTCAATGCCATTTGCTTTATGACACTTTCAAACGCCCACAAAGCAAGGGCCAGCGGGCGGGCAATGAATCTTCAAGACCCACTTATAAACGCACACACACTCACAAAGACGCGCGCACACACACACACACATAGAGACAGTTGTTACCCAAAAGGCCAAGCAATTGTGGCCAAAAGGGCTGACAGCGTAAGAGCGAAACTTGGCCAAATGTTTTTTTCTCATTTTCTTCAATGTTTTTTTTTTGTTTTTTCTTTTTTTTTTTTGGTAGACAGCAGAAATTGGCTGCCATTTGCCATGGGTTTGAGCTGGGAGTCCTCGCTTGGACGCCGGGCTCGGGACCCAGCGTTGAAGGCCGTCACAATTACTGAAGTGGATAATTAGAGTCTAGGCCCGTTTGCGGGGCATGTGACTGAATAAATATTTAAGTTATTTAAGTTTATTGAACGGAAGGCAATAGAGGAGCTCAAACTAATATTGGCGACAAAATGAAAGACATGGCGATTGCTTCAAGTGAATAATTACCACATTCAACTTAATCGTGCTGTGTCTCTGTGAGGCAAACTTGTTGCTGCTTTCATGCCAAGGGAGAAAAGAGACCAGAGAATAAGCTAACAGAATTCATTATTATTTATGATACCAGCTTCAGATGCTGTCTAATTAAATTTATAAAATATATGAGTTTTTATCTATTTGCCCAGAAATTGCCCCACACGTGTCACTGAGGAATTTATGACTGCAAAGTGGAAGATTTTTAATTAAAATTTGTTGAAAACAAAAACATAATTTTTCATGCTGAGACCCTACGTGAGCATGACAAAGAAAAGTATGGCACACTGTAAGAAAAAGTATGCTATTTATATCAACGACAGTAGAAGTTATATTCATCAGAGTGTATCATGGTTAGATACTTCTTTTTTTCTCCAAGATTTCCCCGTATGCCTTAATACTAAATAAACTAAATTAAAAAAAAAAAAAAAAAAAAAACTTCTTTTTCAATTTCGCCCGCATCAAGTCAATTATTTTGATTGCAATTTATAGCCAGACAGCACAGAAATAAGGCTAGTTTTCTGTGGCTAGTTTAATATTTATTAAAAATCGAGTCATATACTCTGACTGTCAGATATTTTCTAATTACTTCTTTTCATGTACAATAATCTGTTGAACTTTGCTGCAAATGCCGTCTACTAATTTAAAGTTGTCAGGAAAAAAAAATTATCCCCATTTTCAGAAAACATTTAAGCTCTCCATAAATACAATTTATATGAAGGTGAGTCTCTTGATACTCATTACTCAAAACATGGCACGCAACCGAAAGTAAAAAACAAACATGTTTTCCGTCTATCGATTTCTTGTCAAAATGAAAACACCCCGACTTCAATTACAGTTCGAACACCTCAAAGCGGAACCTATAAATAATTTACAGACTGAGAGACTTTTCTATGCATAAATGGTTTATTTCATAGTGGTACTTAGCTTATTTTTCTAAAATACGCAAAAAAAAATAACTTATTTACATTATAAAGTAAGTAGATACATTTAGCTTATAATATTGATTGATTTCACTAGAACATATTTAACATTTAAACCAGTAAAAATAATAAAATCAAGTGTTTTAGATATCGCGCTTGGAGGGACTACATAAATTAAATAAATTCCTTGGAATTCATATTTATTCAACCCAAGAAGGTCATCTTTTTATTCACTTTTAAGCGATGCAGAGTACACAAATCTTAATTAAGGCTGCTGTGGATACTGTTTTAATGTATTACTTAATCAATGGTCATCCGAATATAAGAAAGGCTTTCAAGCAGCACATAGTTTAGCATATTTAATATACTTTATTATATTGTCTCTCAATTGATTTAACAGAAAAAAAAACTTTCGATCACTGTTTTAATATAATAAAATCATCTTGCTAATATCAACTTAGACTCCTCTAAGTAAAGCTTCTTGCTGCAGCATTCTCTACTAAAATTTATTCTCAGCAATCACTCTGTCATATCTGGGAGACATGATGTGGTCACGCGTCTGGGTAACAAGGTACCCTGCGAAGAATATCCGACCTATTTTAGCTTGAGCTTCTAATTGGCCTCAGATGAGTGGACCAGCGTGCTTCTTCTGCCCCTTCAGTACACGTCGATTGTGTGGCATGGCATAGCGCAGTTTGCTCCAGAACAGAGGATCGCCCCACTTGAGGTATGTGTTCAGCTTGAGGTATGCGCGCAGCTCGCTGTCAATGCCCTCGAAGTGTTCCAGCTCCTTGTAGAGTATAATGATGATGCGCTTGCGCTTGTCCTGCAGTGTGGCCTGATACGCGATGCGGAACTCCATGCGTGCCCACACAGAGTCAATGAAGTGCTGCGAGAGTACAATGATCACTCGCTTCGAGTCGTTCACGGTGCGTACAATCTGCTCGGGAATGCAGTCGCCAACAAGCCAGTCCCGTCCATGGAGGCAGACGCGGAACGCATGCAGACCGCTCTCCAGCTCGGGCAGGAGTTGGGCAATCAGTTGCTCGTCTTTGTGTGAATACGAGATGAAGGCATCGTAAGTCTTGTCCTTATCCAGCTCCTCCTCGGAGACCCACCAAAGGCAGAGGTTGTGATTGTACAGCCAGATCTTGATCTCCTGCTGATAGATCAGATAGACCACGGTAATCAGACAGGCCACAATCACAAGGCCGCCCAGAATACAGCCAATGAGAAACACATAGGAGGGACAGAGCTCCCAGTACTCCCACTGCTGGAAGGGCTTCTCCGAGTGACTGGCACAGTAGACATCTCCAATGTCCTGAATGCGCTGTGGCTGCACTCTCATGAAGCTCAGCAGTGGCAGAGCACCGCAATCGCAGGCCAGCGGGTTGCCCGCCAGCGATAAGCTGACCGTGTTGTTCTCCATTAGCAGATAGTTGATAAAGTTCTGGTCAAATACACTGATCTGATTGTTACGCAGATCGAGGAAGCTTAGATTGTAGGGCAGCTGCTTTGTGGCATCCACACTGCTCAGCTCGTTGTCGGCCAGGCTCAGGTAACTCACGTTGGCAAAGCCAATCACATCGCTGGCATCGGGTAACTCACTGATGCTATTGTTCTTCAGCTTGAGTATCGTCTTTACCAGGTTTGTCTGCGGCAGGGCTGGTAGCTCGGTCAGTGCTACGCCTCGGCAATCGATAAAGAGCTGATGCGTCTGGCGCTGCACCCAGCACAAGCACTGCGCATCGCATTCCCAGTGATCCGACTTGTACTGGCAGACATCATCATTGGTGCAGACCAACGACTCGAAGGGCATGTTCAGCTTGACGCCGTAGAACTGAGTGCCGATCATGTCCAGGAATTGCAGGCTGCGCACCTCGGCAAAGGTCGACGGATCCAGTGCTGTTAGCGCATTATTATTGAGCAGCAGCTTGGTTAAGGAGGTCAGCGGTGTAAACAATTCACTGTAGAACGACGAGGGATTAGTATGAAGTATAGTACGAAGTTCTCATGGTTTACATAGCTATAATTACCGACTATACCATTTTTAACTATTTGTAGTTCCTATTCAATTACTAATGTAATTACTAAAGTATTTGGTTCGAAAATTGAAGTAATTATGAGTGTCTAGTGGTGGGAGATACATCTGACAATGTTCTACAGTATACATTAAATAGAATAAGATACATTAAATAGAATAGAATAAGAGAGAATAGCGGTGAAAACATTTCACTGTAGAACGACGAGGGATTATTATGAAGTATAGTATGAAGTTCTCATGGTTTACATAGCTATAATTACCGACTATGCCATTTTTAACTATTTTTAATTCCTTTGTAATTACTATTCAATTACTAATGTAATTACTAAAGTATTTAGTTGGCAAATTGAAGTAATTATGAGTGGATAGTGGTGGAAAATACATCTGACAATGTTCTACAGTAAACATTAAATAGGTAAGTGAGAACAGCAGCGTAAACATTTCAGTGTAGAACGACGAAGGATTAGTTTGATGTATAGTATGAAGTTTAGTATGAAGTTTAGTATGAAGTATAGTATGAAGTTCTCATGGTTTACATAGCTATAGTTACCGACTATACCGTTTTTAACTATTTGTAATTCCTTTGTAATTACTATTCAATTACTAATGTAATTACTTAAGTATTTGGTTCGAAAATTGAAGTAATTATGAGTAGCTACTGTTAAAAGATACATCTGCAAAGGTTCTACAGTATATTTTAAATGATTTCATGTTGTGATTTGTTATTTAAAGCTACTATATGGCATAAAAATACTAAACAAAAGTAATTTAATACTTTTCTAGATTTTTATAATTAATAAACGTATTCTATTCAATGGTCGAATATTTATAGCTAAGTTACATTCTCTTTGAACTCTACTTTACTATTTAGAAGTGATCTGCAGAATGTTCAGCCCATAACTGTCGAGCAGTAGTGTAAGCAAACACGCGACAGATGCACCACAGGCAAATGCTACTGATAAGAGATAACTCAAAGAACCCGGTGAAGTCCAACCAAGAGCAGGTGGAGCAAGCACACTTTGATTTATTAGGTTTGTCGAGGCGCGACTATCGACGTTTTTGTCATCTTCTAATCAACATATGGCAAATGACGCAGAAGCAGAAGCAGAGCTGCGAATAGCACCCACCTTGATAAGTTCGTTAGCCGATTGTTGGACAGATCGAGAAGTCGTAAATTGCTAAGGCTGCTGAAGACATCGACTGGTAGCTTGTTTATCGCATTGCACGTCAAATCGAGCAGCCGCAGATCGGTCTGATCCTCAAAGAGTTCACTGGGCAACTCACTCAGCTCGGGATTCTGATTCATGCGAATTAGGGTCAACTTCTTGCTCCCCTTGAACATCATGGGATCCACAATGTTGCTGGCTCGCGTTAGCCTTAGCTCCTCCAACTGTAGCATCGAGGTGAACAGATGTTTCCGCATTTGATTGGGCCTCTCTCCCGGTGGCTGCGATAGCTTCAGACTGAGATTGCGCAGTTGCTGTAGACCGTGTAGCAGCTCGGGTTGGAAGTGGAACATGAACGGATTGACAATCGACAATGTCTCCAGGCTGTGTGTAATGGTGGAGAACAGCATGTCGGGCAGTTCACGCACAGACAGTCGCAGTTCCAACGTTTTCAGGCTATCGAAGGCCTGGAAAATGGTCCCAGGCAGCACTCGCTGAGCGCTCTCGTACTTGAAGTACTGCAACGCGGGCACCGGACTAAAGACCCAGGTGCTAATATTATTGGGCGGTATTTTGCCAAATGATAGTGCATTATTTTTGCTAACCATTTCCGATTCTAAGCTGCGATCACGAAACTGCACACTGAGCACCTCCTGCACTCCCAGGGCTTCGAGCAGCTCACCGAAAAACGTTTCCGACCAATAGTTATACGCGTCGAACTCGAACAAAGCCACTTGGTTGATATCGAAACGCGGCAACCAGGCAACACCGCCTTCCGAGTAGTAGCTCATGGCAATATTCGTGCCCGAGTCGGTGATTTGCATGATCATTGCGTATTCCAACGGGCAATGAATGCGCACCAGATTGGCTGCCGGTTCGCAGGTGCACGATTCGTTTATCCGATGGCAGTAGCTGGCCAACGGTATGATCTGGCCATGACTGACGCACACCACCGTGGCTAGGGCAATTAAGACGCCCAGATACCGATAACATGAACAGAACATGTTCTGCTGCACTGTGGTCTCACTCACAAATAATTTCGTTTTCGATTCTCATTTATTTCTCGCGCGTTTCTCTCTCTCTCGTGTGTTTCTTCAACGTCAACGCGTCGATTGTGACTGACTGGCAAACCTTTTTGGCCGGAATGGTTGCTTTCTTTATCATCAACGAACGTTACCAGCCAGTCCATATCAGTGCCAAGAGCCTACTCTTCATTGATATACTGCGAGTACCAGTATATAAGGCACGAGCAGGTCTTAGATAAATAGGGAAACAAACAAAAAACAAACGAAATGCTAAGAAATCGACCAACAAGGCGCCTCGAGTGGAGGTTTCTGAATTCTAAACAGCAATAATGAGGGAAGTAAATTAAAATAATGAGAGAGGAAAAGAGAGAGAGAGTGAGAGGGAGGGACAGCATTTTTTAGTAATTTTTTTTTTTTTTTTTTTTTTTTTTTAGTTAAATACTCTGTAATCCTTGTGGGATCAATGCTTGCCGCAACTCAATTATGATTACTGTGCCTTGACAAAATAATATTGTTGTGCGAAGATAGTACTCAGTATACTCGTAGGTTGCGTTTCTTCAGTTTAGCAACAGTCTTTTCAGAGTGTTAATTTCTCATCTCGCAGCGCTTATCAGTTCGTCGAGCAGCTGATAATGAACTTGACTAAATTTATATTCACCTTGCCTGCTTGGTTCACTGCTGATTATCTTATATAATTTATCAGAGCAAACCGATTGCGGTTTATAATAGGGGGAGCTGCCGCTCACTCTACCCACCTTTGCCCCTTCTCTCGCTGTTCTCCTCTTTCAATTTTCACTCACTTTTCGACAATATTTTGTTTACATTCCACGCGGCTTATCGGTAAACTGTCAGCGCAGTGATGAGTCAGCAGTTCAGAAATAGCAAAAAAACTCAGCGAAAAAAATTATGTTGCCTGCTTTCAAGGGGCGCCAAAAAGCCCTGATAAGCCGCGCTATGTACTGCGCAAGGTGATAAGAGTTGTCCCCCCTATCTTCGTCGGAGGTGTCGTTCGCAATATGTTGGCAAATGAGAAATCACAATACACACTTCAAGTTGCGATCGTTATCTGCATGAAGCTACATCGAGTTCTTAAATAATTTACGATTCTCAAATACAATCAATCGAACGTTGACGCATAGTTCGCATAGTTATTATTTAATACAATACTCGTAGAACCGCTTGGGGTTCACAGCAGTGAATTCCCTTATTTCCGAAATTCATATATTATTTCAATCGCTTTAAGGCAACGATTAGAAACGGGTTCTTCAGCCTTGGCAGTTATTTATGCGCATTAAGCTTTTATAGACGTCTGGGAATATTGGCTTTATGTATACCTATAATCAATGAGGCGACCACAATATTTAGCTTTAGGCCGCACCCACAACATACGCACACACACACACACACACACAGAGACTTTGGCATTAAACTGTGTCAGCTGCGTGGTGGCCCACGCCCCAAAAAAATGTCCTCTAAAATAGCTTAGGTCGTGGCGGCGACACGAACCGCAACTGCGACTTGCCACGCACTGAAAACTCAAAATCCACTCATAATGCCGAGTCAATCATAATGAAATATAGTAGATGAGTCAAATGTGTATGCTAAATGAAGTAGCAAGAAAGCAAATCTTCAGTTTGACGAAGCTTTTATACGCTTTCAGTTTTTGGCTTTGGTCTTTAGCGATTATTTCTGTGATAATTTTCATTCTTTGTTTGACCTTTTAGGAGTATGTTAGGAGCATTAAGAAGTCTAATTTATTTTTGCCAGAAGTTTGAAATAGAACTTAAGAGATATCTTCAACGCAATAAAGTACAATATATATATAATATTATAACTTTTAATAGCCCGTGTCCACATCAGTTTTCAGCGTATCAGTACAAGTAATTTCTATTTCACCTATATACATATACACCACGCAAAGCTGCACTCTGAATTTAATAGTTCAAGATCGTTCAGTTTCTGCCTTATCAGCAACTGTCTGATCCCAATCCAATTCTGTTCCGATCCCGCTCTGAGCTATAAAAGTCAAGAGTCTGCACTCAACTTATCCTTATAAGTTTTCGTCGACTGCCAACTTTGAATCAAAATAAGTATGTCCGAATTTCTTAACTAAAAAACTTTAAAAATCTTTTCTAAATATTTAAAAAATATAGTTAAAAAAAAGATATCCATGTGTACTGTTAATTTGCCTTTTCAGTGGTATTAAACTGCTGTGCCAGTTGGCCCTGAACCCGCACAAGGTCGCTGCCCAAACGAGAGCGGCAGCTGTCCCTCAGCGCGCACTGAGAAACTTTGGCGAATTGTGAAGTTGAGCCTGCCACGTAAAAGTTGAGCCTGTTGGGCAACTTTTTCATAATTCATTTTCGCGTTGATGGCTGCAACTCAATTAACGGCTCTTTTCCGGGACTGACACATTGCAAAACCCTTCATCCCACATCCCCCATCCCCCATCCCCAGCCCACAGACCTTG
The DNA here is from genome assembly GCA_018904035.1 of Zaprionus ornatus. NCBI lineage: Eukaryota > Metazoa > Arthropoda > Insecta > Diptera > Drosophilidae > Zaprionus > Zaprionus ornatus. The sequence continues at coordinate 18,534,645 of JAEIFZ010000002.1, read as the reverse complement.
TCGCTTGACCCGATTGCGAGAGCGGCGAGAACAATGATAAAACTTTTTCAACGACATTTTGAATGGTGCCTGGTGCGTGTACAGTAGTCACTCTCGAGTACGTTTAGACAATTCATTAAGCTTCACAAATGGCAACTTTTTGGGCAGAAAATTAAAATTGAGTAAAAACTAGAAAGAAAGGCTGCATTCGGCATGCCGAAGGCTCTATACTCTTGGTTCTCCTAAACTCCGATCATACCAATACTATTTATATATAATAGTGCAGCATTGAATGTGTATATTCAATATTATGTCTCGACACTGATAGGTTGAGTTCTCTCAAAAATCAAAACTGGTCTTTATACAATAAATTGTATTCCGGCCGATTGTTCCTATGGCAACTATATGTTATAGTGGTCAGATTCTTATGAAATTGCATATGCATTTTATATATGTAGAAAAAGTCTCATGTAGTAAATTTGGTTGCAATATCTTAACAAACAACTAAAATCGGTAGATAGTTTGTATTGCAGCTATACGATATATTGTTCCGATCCGGCTTGTTCCAACTTATTAATAGCGTGCAGCAATAGAAAGCATGTATGCCAAGTTTCATTAAGATAGCTCCAAAACTGAGATACTAGTTTGAGTTGCAACAGACGGACAGACGGACAGACGGACAGCCCTAGTCCGATTTCTCTGCTGATGCTGATTCAGAATATATGTATGCTTTATGTCTCCTAAGCTGCGTTGCAATCTCCTGGCCAAAATTAATATACCCTCTTCAGGGGTAGAGCAAGCGCGAAAGCTACAGTCGAGTGTCATTTGACCAACGGGGATATCACAGTGGAATATCCTCGTTAGTCAAATGGTCAAACCAATTTCTTAATTATATAACTTTTATGCTTAGCTTATTTCAGGTTGCATACTTTGTGGAGCGGTTTGGTAATCAGTAACTCAAGTCGATACAGTGACAGATTACGGAGACATAGCAGTCTTCTTGCAAGACGTCTTATCCCCGCTCGACCTCTGAGGCGACTCAAACGGCAAGGCTTTGCCAAGACATTTGGACAACAGTAAAAACTTTTCACTTATGTTCCTACTTCACTTATTTTGTTATGGTGTTTGGTAATTCTTAAGAATATTTCTCCACCCTGTGATGTTAAGATACATTATTATGATGTACGGATTCTTTACTTAATAACAAAAACACAAAAAAAAAAAAAAAAAAAAAAATTAAAGTTGATTGTTAAGTGTTTGGTAATTCTTAAGAATATTTTTGCACCCTGTGATATTAAGATACATTACGTTGTACGGATTCTTCACTTAAAAAATGATAAAAAAAAAAAAAAAAAATATAATTATTCTAAGTAGTCTTGGAAAAGTGACAACCATAGATGCTCATTAGGTTATAGCAATATATATATATTCTGATCCCTAATAAAATAAAAAAATACAAAAAATAAAAAAAATAAAATAACTTATATTTTAATTATCCGATCACAACCAAATTTTGAGAAATCATTTGGTCGTTGATAGCTATAATTATATTATCCAAAAACTGACTGTTCAAAATTAAATTCTGCTTGAAATTCGTTTTTTTATTGATACTTGGACGGAAGAAGGCGTGGTCAACACATATTGACACCACATTTGGTAGCCCTAGCTATAATAGTCTCTGGGATTCAAGTTTTCATACGACAGACAGAGAGACATGACTTTATCGACTCGGCAGATGATGCTGATTAAGAATATATTTGGTTCGTGGGGTCTGCCACGCCTACTTCTGTCTGTTACACATACATTAACACGAAGCTAATTTACCCCTTTGTGACCCATTTTTTAATGATCGAAGTGTATAATGAGAACTTGCCATGCAAAAGCTACTGCAAGTCAGAGTGAGCTCACTGTAGTTGGCAGCCTAACGGTTGCTGCCACGCCCACGCACACACACACACACACACCCGTATTGACCTTTGCACGGTTCAAACACAATTTTCCACTCAATTACGCGGCATTCATGGGCGTAAGGCTGCTGATATGTGTGTGGCAGCTCTGCCGGCTATTGCTGCATATTACGCATACGCCGCGTGTTGCAAGCTGCATTTATCAACACTAGAACCCTATCAAGTTCAGCCTTTAAAGCAGCTAAATAACTGTATATTGACTTGCAAAGACATCATTGTCTCGCATCCGTTGCACGCTCTGCTTGTCAGGCACAAATTGAAATAGTTAGAGTCCCATTGCTGCTGTGCGGTGATTAACTGCGTCTAATCAACAACCAGTCGTTAATAATAAAGAGCTTTTGGCCATTTGGCTGAGTGTTTCTGCCCAGATTGGCGTATGCAAATGGGCACAAGGTGGGGACACGAATCGCTTGAGAGCCACATCAATCAGTCAGTGCTGCGGAGCACTTAAAAGGGCATTTCACATAAATGTCAACACTAAATTGCACACACACACAGACACACACACACGCAGTCAGCTGAAGTTGACTAATTTATGTCAGTGCTTGGTCCAGTGGCACGTGGCAAGCAAGCGCCCAGCCACAACTGCTATCAGGCAACCCGCAGCCAACTGGCAGCTGGCAACTGTCAGCTAATGCAATTGTTATGGCAGCTTAAGCCAACCGGGTCACTCTCACCTCCCCCCCCTCCCCCCTTCCCATCCTCCTTCCTGGCCACCTCACTCACTCACTCAGGCAGCAATTCAATTCTAATTCTCGTGCTCGAGCTCGACATTTGGCAAATTGCAAATGCAGTGGAATGCAAAGAGAGGGAGAGAGAGAGAGAGGGAGGGGGAAGGCTGTGTCTGGCTGCCTGCAAATTAAATCAAAATATGCACAAAGCAGACGACAAGAGCTAAACTCTTTGGATAAATAAGCAGCATAACAACAACACAACAAGTAGCAGCAGCAGCAGCAGCAGCAGCAGCAGCAACAATAAGTATAACAACAACAATAACAAGAACAGTTGCAGTTGTAGCCACAAAATGAAATGCATTTTCATTTCACTGACAAAACATTTTTGCCTGAGTGGATTGTACTTGCTTTTCTCTGTCCAAGTGTGCATGTGTATATGTGTGTGTGTGTGTGTGTGTGTGTGTGGCTCTGGCATTTGAAAAATCAAATTAAATCTGCTTGCAGTGAAAACAAGATCAACTTTTAGTTACAAATCAATAAACTTTTGTGTTCTCTGAAGTTGTACAAATTGTGCATGGTTGCGTATACGCAATGTGGCAATTTGTATGCTCCTCTCTCTCTCTGTATGTGTGTACAATCCTTATAGCATATTTGTGTGTACACATTGTGCAACAATTTGCTTTACTGTTTGGTATTTTTTAGCTAGCTGCGATTTTCTTTTGTTAAAATCTCAATGGAATTTATGGGAATGCAGTATACGATGGTATTATATGTAGGTATATATGGTATCTGGTATTTATTGCAATTATTTGTTGCTGTAGTAATTGAAAAATAGCATAAGCTAAATATTGCGGATGAATGCTGATGTGTTGCTTCTTCTTTTGCTAGGAAACTCTAAATTATTTCAGTTATTCAAATTTCTCATTCTTTCCTCTTGCAGCACGTTGCACAAGTGTCCAATTTGCTGAGCATCATCATTTCTTATGGTGCACAGCAACGGGCACAATTTGTAGTTGCCTAGCGCAAATGTTAAGTATACGCCGTGTGGTATCAGTGCCGTTTTTTAAGCTCCGAACTTGCATGTACTTCATCTTCTTCTACTACTCCTGGGCATGACTGCCCTGCCCTGCCTCGCCCTGCCCTGCCTCGCCCTGCCCTGACCAAATTGTCAAAATGCCGCAACAAATGGCGACCGTGGCACGTCCGGTTTTTGTCTTTGCCTTATCCATTTGTATAGGTGTTGCCCTCATTGTAAGGCGCTGTGCTGGTGTGTGTGTCTCTCTCTCTCTCTCTGTGCTCATTGGGCTGAGCTTCTCATCAACATTGTCAGCGTCCGATTGTCGTTCTATTTTGTTGCTGCTTCCATTGTGTGCAACAGCAGAAAAGTTGTCAACATTTCTTGCAGCCAGTTGCATGTGTGTGTGTGTGCCCCACACTCGCACACACGCCTCGGGCCGTGGTCTTATGTGTTTTGTAAGAAAAATTGCATTTGGCAATTTGTGCGCTACATTGAACAAGTTTTCCCTGTGGCAGCTCGAGAGAATCGCATGATTTATATTTGAAATTTAATATGACAAGTGAAATGGTTTATTTTCATATTTCAATGGCACATCCTGTCAATTACTCAGGGTGCAAGTGCGCCCCCCCCTCTCTCTCTCTCCCTTTTGTTAAGGTTGACTTTGGGCTGCAAACAAATGAGTATTTTTAACCTGAGCGATTTATTTTTAATTCAAAGCCAACCGACGCCATTAAATTTAACGCTCAACTGCAGCCCAAAGCGAGCTAAGTAGACGAATTTTTCTGGTTTCTCTCTTGTTGTGCTCGATTTTTCATTTTTATATATTTTGTTGTTGCTACTGCTGTCGTTGTTGTTGTTGTTGTTCTGTTGTGCACAGACCGCAGAGAGAAAGCGGCGAAAAATGCCGCGTGGGGGCGTTGTATGAACTGCGGGCATGACGCGCAGCTGCCAGTGCACACGCCAAGGACACGCACAGCCAGCCGCAGCACACACACACATATACACACACACACACACAGAGAGAGAAGGAGCTGGCATTCACTGGGCTTTGTGAAAAGGCAGTAGGGAGCAGGGCTAGTTGCCACGCAGATACCCTTTACTTCATCTGCTTTTTAACTATAATAACTGTATATATAACGATCTATAAGATATATAAAGTCCGAGACTAAGCAGACTCTGATTGCTGACGCCTTGCATGTTGCACAAAAGGTGTTGCAAGGATGACTAAGCAAGCTACAATTGAGACTTACAAAGTGCTTCTTGCTGTGCCTGTTTGCACTGCTATTTATATTTACAGGGTATGCCCCAAAGAATTCGAAAAAGCTGACACCCCACTGCGCTTGCAGGGCCAGCTAAGAAATTAAACAGCTGCAGCACATGCTGCCGCTGCTGCCACTGCCACTGCCACTGCTGCTGCCACTGCTGCTTTTCGTCCTCCTTCTGCTGCTACGCTGTCAGCTTTGGATGCAGATGCAGTCGACATCGCAAGTGTTCGAATGCAACGGCGCATGAAGCGACTGCGACAGCGACGCGAAATAAAGAACCGGCAACAGCAACAAATTCGACAAGCAAAAGTTTCGCGAGTCCGTCTCCGGTTGCAAAGGCTGCCAGATACCCCACAGTTAGTTGATCCCTTTCCTAGTGCAGTGTATTAAGCAACTAACCCTCTATGCCGCATTACAGGGTATAACTGAAAAATGCAAAAAAATAAAAGCAACTTGCCCTGGCCAACAAAGTTTCATACAGAGAGTGCAACGAGCTGAAACACAATTTGTATCCTTATATAGTATGCACTCGCTATATAGAATATACATATATGTAGTATATAGTATATCTAGTCTGTAGTTTGTACGTGTCTACCTGAGCGAAAGCTGTTGTGCCGCTTACAAAACTGACTGCAACTGTGGCAAGAGGGGCAGGGGGGGGAGACACTTCAAGTTTGCCAGAAGCCAATTTTAAATAACTTAAATAACATTTCTTGCTGCGATCCCTTGCTCGGCCAGCGGATGCAAGGGATAAACTTGCAACTTTCGGATTCGGTAAACAGCAAATAATAATAACAATATTAAGCACAGGATGCACTCTTGGCAGTCGGAAAAGTGCATGAAAAATAAGATGAATATTTTGCCAGCTGACACAGTGGAGTAAATGAGCAAAACTGCAGGTTAAACAAGCACAAAAACCTACAGTAGAATGTGCTTCATTAGGTTAAGTTCAGAAGGAACTGAACGATTCCCAATGACTATAATAATAATACCAATCTCAAGAAAAAAAAAAAAAAAAGAATGTGCTTGTGGTACATATTTTCAGCTTGTGTTTAGTGTATTTTATATTGCATACTTGCAGGCGATGTCTTCGAAATCAGTACGCCCCTAAAACTATTTCTTGAATAATAAAAAAAAAAAAAATTAAAAAATGAAATTTTTTGAATAACTTCTATGGTAACTATTTGTGCATTTCCCTCCGACATCTGAAGAGAATACATCCCCATAAACCCCTTACCCGTAAGATATCATAGTCCCTCTGTTGTACATTTGTATACACTTATATTATTATTAAGGCAAATTATCCACATTATTATTTTTAAATCTACACATTAATTTAAATTCAGAAGGAACTGAACAATTCTTAGTGATTATAAAAATAATAAAAACTTTTTTTTTTTTTTTATTAAGTGAAGAATCCGTACATCGTAATAAATAATAATAAAAAAAAAAAATATATAATAATAATTTTTTTGCAACCAAATACTCAAAAATCTTATGGTCTATAAGCAGTTATAGATAGACATAGATATTTACGCAGACAGACAAAAAGACAGACGAACAGACGACTATAGTATATTGACTTGCCTGTTAAGGCGGATTACGAATATATATATGATATGTATATGATTTGGGCGGTCTGCAATACCTTCTGCTGTCTTTAATATACATATTTGGTTAGTTTTAATACCCTTCTAACCTATGAGTGAAGGATTTAAAAAGATTTACTTATTTTAAAATATATTTTTTAATATAAATGAATAAATAAATAAAATAAATATATTTTAAATAGACAGTATAGATTGTCAAAATAATAATAATAATAATGAAATATAATATTTTAATATTAATTCTAAATTTTTATATATCTTCATAGCCTTATCAACAGTACAAGGAGGTTGATAAAGAAGTCAGAACACAAAGAGATACAAAAAAATATTACAGCTGAGGATATAAGAAAACATTCTTATTATTTTAGCAATAGTTGAACGTTATTATATACTATATGTGTTATATTAATTAAATACTACTTTATGTTGTTATGAAAATTCGTCAATTTCTACATTAAATTACAGTTTCTTGACTCTAAACTACAAATTGTTGTATGATTCATCTATAAATCTATTCACTTTTCTACCTAATTATCTTTTCCTGCTGCTTGTGGTCTAAAGTAGTTTAATGAATATTTTATATTTTGCAGGCAATTTCATATTCTGCGCACTGCTGCTGCAATGCGGCCCACTGTGCCGCCTGCCAAGGCCTGTTGGCCAAAACAACTGCAGCGAATAAATTATGCAAGCCTGGCCAAGACCAAAGCACACACACAGGCACACATGGCTGGAATATCTGTCTCACACACACACACACACGCATGCACACACACACAGATGCACTTGTGTGTACCTTTCAGTCATCTTTTGCCACTTTTATTTGCATAAGCAGCAAAGTTGCCGAGCAAAATTGTTGCATTCGCTGGCTGCGTTTATCGTGCGGCCTGCCGAGCGCCGGCTTGGCCAAACGAAATATGCAAATGCCGCATAAGTGCAGCAGTAGCAACTCGCCAAATGCCAGTGCAGTGCCACGCCCCCTCTGCCGCCCTCAGGCATTTTACCTCCCATTTCGCATGCGCTCGAGTGTAAAGCAAACATACAATAAATTATAAGAACCTGAACATCCCACGCTTCCCACACTCACACACATGCACACCCACACACACATACACATACATGTGGCAGTTTTTGTTGTTGTGCTTTCATTCTACGCTCCTTGTGGAAATTAATGAGACGTGAAAAGGTGCTGCAAATGGAAAGCTTCGAAGTTCGCAGCTTAGTTCGATGTCTGTTGCATCATTCGCTTCAGCGAACTGTAAAATTTTCATTTTCACAAATTTTCCACACGAATCGAAGAGGCAGAGGGGAAAGGGATCCTAATTGCAGTCAATGCGGAAGCATAAATCATGAGAATTGTGCACTTTTCAAGTATCATAATTACCCGAGAGATCCGATTGAGCAGGGCAAGTTGTTCAATGTTCAGTTATTGATAAAAATATATTGTATATGTGTATATATATACTACATATATTTACTTACATACCTCATACTTATATTCCACATTTACAAAGTTAGTATTTCTCTTTTTATTCGTTTTCAATTTTTTTTTTTTTTTTTTTTTTTTAAACGAATTGTAAGCATAATTTTAATATGGAACAGTTAATTTTTGGTAATAATATAATTATAACTATCAACGACCAAATGATTTCTAAAAATTTGGTTGTGATCGGATAATTAATATAGAAGTTATTTTTATTTATTTATTTATTTTTTTTTTTGTATTTATTTATTTTATTAGGGATCAAAATAAATATATTTCTATAACCTAATGAGTATCTATTGTTGTTACTTCTCCAAGACTCCAAGGATAATTATAAGTAGTTTTTGTACAAGTTTTTTTTTTTTTTTTTTTTATTATTATTAAGTGAAGAATCCGTACATCATAATATTGTATCTTAACATCATAGGGTGAGAAATATTCTTAAGAATTACCGAACACTATAACAAAATAAGTAAAGTAGAAACATAAGTGAAAGATTTTTATTATTATCCAAATGTCTTGGCAAAGTCTTGTCGTTTGAGTCGCCTCAGAGGTCAAGTGGGGATAGGACGTCTTGCAAGAAGACTGCTATGTCTCCGTAATCTGTCACTGTATCGACTTGTGTGTCTCCCAAAAAAATTGCAGATTGTGAATTAGCATGTAATAGCAGTTAAAAACAAATCTGGAATATCAATTTCTTCTCCTTATTTCATTCTTTTACTTCTCTCATTGCTGTCAAAAAAGTTGATCAACATGGTAGATGTACGAGGGTCGTTTGATAAGTCCGTGACTTTTTGTATTTGCCGCGCACCTGCTCTAAATACAACACTGCTCCTGTCAGCAGTTATCGATTAACAGCTGACTGTAAAATTTTGAGAAAGCTGCGTTTCTTAGTTTGCGTTTTATAGGCATTGAAAGCAGACGATCTCGTGAATTTTAACGAAAATGGAAAAAAGTGAATTTCGTGTGCTAATTAAGCATTATTTTTTGCGTAAAAAATCCATCACCGAAACCAAGGAAAGACTTGATAAATATTATGGGGACTCTGCACCATCAATTTCAATGGTTAAGAAATGGTTTACTGAGTTCCGTTGTGGTCGTACCAGTACAAGTGATGCCGAACGTTCAGGTCGCCCAAAAGAGGTCGTCATGCCAGAAATCGTCGACAAAATCCATGGAATGATATTGGATGATCGGAGAATGAAAGTGCGTGAGGTAGCTGAGGCTGTAGGCATCTCAACTGAACGGGTACATCACATTTTACATGAATATTTGGACATGAAAAAGCTTTCCGCGCGATGGGTGCCGCGATTGCTCACACACGACCATAAGCGCAACCGTGTGACCATTTCAAAGGAGTGTTTGGCGATGTTCAACCGCAATCCAAACGAATTTTTCGCCGTTTCGTTACCGTAGACGAAACATGGATCCACCACACCACACCAGAGACCAAAGAACAATCAAGACAGTGGGTTTCTCCGGGTGAACGTGCACCAAAGAAGGCCAAGGTGGGTCTGTCGGCCAACAAGGTCATGGCCACAGTTTTTTGGGATGCACAAGGTATCATTCACATCGATTACCTTGAAAAGGGTAAAACGATCACCGGCGAATATTATTCAGAGCTTTTGGACAGATTCGATATTGATTTGAAGCAGAAACGACCGCATTTGGCGAAAAAAAAAGTGCTGTTCCATCAGGACAATGCACGGGTGCACACGTGTGTAGTCAGCATGGCAAAATTTCATAAATTGGGCTACGAACTGCTACCCCATCCAGCATATTCTCCAGATTTAGCCCCCTGTGACTATTTTTTGTTTCCAAACATGAAGAAATGGCTCGGCGGTAAGAGATTCGGGTCAAATGAAGAGGTCATCACAGAAACAAACGACTATTTTGAGGGCCTTGAGAAAACCTATTATTTGGAAGGAATAAAAAAATTGGAAAAACGCTGGACTAAATGTATAGAGCTAAAAGGAGATTATGTTGAGAAATAAAACGCTTCTTTGACGAAAAAAATATATTTTATTCAAAAAGTCACGGACTTATCAAACGACCCTCGTATTATTATCATTTCGTAGCTCATCTGCCCTTCATTTCGTCTGCTAAGTACTTTCACAAACTTTGAGCCAATAAATAATGAGGAAAACTGAGAGAGGAAATCCAACAGAATTTTGGCACAAGTTTTGCGCAGCCGAAAGCTAATCAACGCCTGATTAATCAGCATAATTATCATTATAGCAGCAGTGGCAGTGGCAGCAGCAGCAGGAGCATCAGTGTGGCAGTGGCAGCAGCAGCAGCAGCATCAGTGTGGCAGTGGCAACAGCAACCCGCATTAGCAGTAACTTTCAATGCAATTAGCTGCGACAACGAAAACTTTAAAGCAATTTTCCTCATTTTTTCTCCCTTTTTTTTCCAGCCCACCCGCCTAATTAGTAACTTTTCAGAGAGAGCGCAAAAAAAAAAGTGAAATAGAGATATAATCAGTCACACACACACACACACACACAGACGTGTGCATGCCATGGGTTATATAACGGCAGCTGTGCCCAGTGTCAGCCTGACATCGTCATCTCGTAACAGGAAGCAGCAGGAAGCAGTTGCTCTCCCTCTCTTTACCTCACTCTCCATCGCTCTCCCTCTTTCTCTTCCTCTCTCTATCTCCCTCTATCCCTTTCCCTCTCTCTTTCTGCCTTACTCAGCAGCAGGCGGAAACTGCAGCGCTCGATTATGTCATTCGAGTAGCGCCCCAAACTCGCTCATATTTGTTATATCGCCATAATGCATGCCATATCTGCCGCATCAGTGGAGCCAACAACACACACACACACATACACATACACACAGTAGTTGTAGCAACAACAACAGCAACAGCATGCGGCAACAAGAACCTGCAACAACAACAACAACAACGAGCAACAACTTGATGCGTGTGTTTGCTTATGGGGCATGCGATAATTTTGATTACATGAGCGAGGCAAAGTGACTTGTTGTTGTTGTTGTTGTTGTCACTCATGTTGCTATAATTATTGTTGTTATTTGTGCTCGTGCAGCAAAGTCAACTCTTTAATGCTTTAATTATAAGACAAGCTGCTTACTTTGGTTGCATAATTTGGTCAGCGTTCTAAAAGGTTTTCAAATATGCCCATGACTGCATTATATCCTTGTATGTTTTGGCTTTAAACTCCAGCTACTATTCAAATACTAGTTATTTATAATGGTACAGAGTTGTGTAACATTGTTCATGTAGGATAGACGCTTTAATAAATCCTTAAAAGTCTAAAAAGCTGACTAATTGTTTCTATATAGTTGGCAGATTTTGATGAAATAGGAAAAGTATTTGAATATATATTATATATTACTGTATAAATTTTATTGGTAATGGTTAGTTTACTTGTTTTCAGAAATAATACTGCTTACAGTTTCTTCATTTTGACAGATTGTTGCTATGGCAGCTATATGTTATAGTAGCTCGATTTTGATAACATATTATTTTCATAAAAAAACCGACTTTTAGTCAGTTTAATTTAAATGTATTTAAAAATAACATAAATCGAATCAAAGAATATATTGAAGCTATAAATATATATATATATATATATATACCAATCCGATAGTCGAGTCGGAACTAGCCGACTTATTTATAGCAATAAGAATAATATGTATCAACGTTGCAACTAACGGACTGACAGACGAAGAGACGAAAAAACATAACTTGTTCGATTCGCCTGTTAATGCGGATCAGGAATATATATACAGTATAATTCGCTTAGCTACCTCGATATTTAGCTACGTTGGTAAGATAACTGAATCAGCCTGATTATGAAAAAATGTATAGATTATTATAAATAGAATATTAAATTTATGTGAGCTGAATTTTAAGGAAACTTGCTAAACTACACTGTACATACTTTATAGGGTTGAAGACGTCTCCCATGTCTAGCCCAAATTAATGTACTCACTTTAAGGGCATAATGAAGTTAAGGATAAAAGACATTTCTTTTTAAATTAAGCTGAAAATTGAAGATTTCGCCACAGCATCGATAATCGACAAAAAAATTAAATATTTTATTATCGTTTCCAATTTTTTCCCAAAAAGTAACTTAACATTTGCAGTGTGGAGACGCATCTTGCTGGGCCAGTTGCTTGTCGAATTAACGATAATTTATAGACGCCATTCTGAGAGTATTTCGAATGAGTATTAAAGCTGCCAAGTCGTAAATATGAACAAATAGCCCATTGGCGCTGAGCTCATAATTAATATTGATATGCGAGAATATGTACACAGCACACACATATATAAATACATATAATAAACAACTAAGGCTACAGTCGAGCATGCCAAACAGTAAGATACTCTTTAAAAACTGTTTGCTTTATTTGAAAGAAAGAGTTGACTTCCTTCACTATTCAATATCTTCTTCACTTTTATGCAGCAACTAAATCAACATAGATAGAGCATATCAAAGGGTTACCTTGAATAACTTGTATAGTCAAATTGAATAAAATTTAAATTTAATTAAGCATCGTTGGCATTTATCTTTCAAGTTAAGTATGAACTTCGTAAGGCATATAACTGAGCACCCTTTCCCCAAATGTAGTGTCTCTAGCTCTTATAATTTCTGAGTTTAGCGTATTCATACGGACAGTAGATGCTAAGTTAAGGAACTACTATTTTAGTATACCCTGTTTTAACTATTTTTAAAGAGGGATAGCAAAAACATACATAAGGATATAGAAAATATCAATTAAATTTGAATAAAAATGCAGTCAAATAAATTTTTGGACAAGAGGCGAAATAAAAGATGCATCTGACTGCTAAATGAGGCACAACCACTTATGGCTTTTGCTTCAGTTATGGTCACACATACATACACACACACACACATGCACACACACGCACACACATGCACATGCATATCCTGTCACGCATTATAAGTTTATTATGTGCTTTACTGGCGTCCAACCCGCTCTGGTTCCGGCTCTGGCTGCTGGGGTTTTGGTTCTTTGGCTACGAGTCCGTCTGCGGGTCTGTTTGTTGGTCGCTTCGTTTTTATGACTATGTGAAAATGAATGTGCATCATTTGTCAGCACAAATCACTGGCAAGTGTCCTCATGCCTTACCCCCCACCCCACTACTCTTGGCCCCTCTTCGCTCGTGGCGACAGTGCAACAGATCGAGGATAGTAAGTTGTTAATTTGCTTACTAATTGAGCGATGTTGAAGACAGATGCATTTGATTGGCAACTTGGCAAGTGAGGAATGACATTCTATTAGATACTTTGTGGACGAGCAGTTGCATATGCGGATGCGGAATGAATCGCTATAACTGTTCGCTCTATGACGTATATTTATACAGAGTATAGGGTGTAGCACATATAGGGTATAAGCCTTCGTGTCTGTCAATCTGCCCGTGGTGGCCTTGAGGAAACAAAGCAACAATAATGCAGCTAATTCCATATGCAACAGTTTCAACAAACTAAAATTAAAAGTTTCTGTTAGTTAATGCAAAGGGAAACTCGCACACACACACACACACTCGCACACGCACACACACAGAGAGGCACGCACAGGGGGGCGAGCATATGGCACGAAGCATAACATTTCGTAATTGAGGCAGGCGTAAGTTCTGATGCCGTGATAAGTTCAAATGCAACCGAGTTGCACTGGCAGGTTGCATGACTCGACCGGCTGTCATACAATGCCACACACACAGACACATACGCATGCGAGAGTGAAGGGTCACAGCGCACCCTTGCACACCTTCGAAGGCAGGCACCCGCATGTGCACACGCCCCTAAGACGGCAAACGCGTCCTTGAGCGCACTTTTCTGCCACTTGCCTTCTATTTGTAATTTTAACGAGCTTCAACTTGCTGCTGCTGCTGCTGTTGTTGTTGTTGTTGTTGCTGCTTTTGCTGTTATTGCTGTTGCTTCTGGGTCTGCTGCTGCTGCTGCTGCTGCTGCTGTTGCTGTTGCTGTTGCTATTTTGCTTACTGTTTGCGCAGCTCAACGAGTGTCGAGCACTTGTGCAACATTTTCCCCTGCTGCTGTTGTTGCCATTTTCTTTTTCAACTTTTTCCTTGTTGTTGTTGTTTAATATTTGTTTTTTTGCGTTGCCTCCGTGTCTCAAAAGAAAATGAATTTCCTTTGGCATTTCCTCGTCTGTGCTGTGCATTTCGCAAGATTCGATACGAGGCATCCCAAGCGAACTGTCTCCTTTGTCCACCCCTCCTCTCACACCCTCTCTCTCTCTCTGTCTCTCTTTCAGTTTGTATGTGGTGCATGTGCAGCAATTTCCGGCGGAAGCGCGCAAAACTTTTGCAGGTATTTAAGTGGCCCGCTACGCGTTGCCAGTTGCAAGTTTTGCAACTTATTTAAGCCGCGCCAAGCTACTTGCAACTTGACTTTGACTAGCGCCATTTCTCAATGTGCACACTTCCGTTTCCGGTTCGAGGCGCTGCACAGCTACAACCACAAACGGTCGTTCTTCGCATGCTTTAACAGCTGCTGCGACTGGAACTGGAACTAGTTCAAACTGGATGCAAAGTAATCAATTCAGATATTCGAAGAATGTTAAATCAAATTCTATGTTAGAAAGTATGCTGCTGACTTGAATACCCTGCATTGTCGTTTTGTAAATTCGGTGTTACTTGTTTGGTAATTTTTATGTTATAAAATGTATTTTATATTTTTTAAAAACAAAATAAATTAAATTTAAGTATGTAATGTTTCCAACAGTAAAAGAACACACTCTACAATTGAGGGTGACCGATCAAAAATATTTCTTTACATATGTATGTATATATTTGTGGGGTCTGCCACGCCTCCCGCTATCTGGTTAACTTTTTAAAAAGCAAGTAGACCCTTTTGACGATATTCCCATTAAAAATAAAAGAGAATTAACTAAGTTTTAATATTAAAAAAAAAACTAAATAAAATTATTACATTATTTAATTATTATTAAATTTAATTATAATGATATTTTATTATTATTATAAAATTCATTATTAACTTTTATTTACAATAAACTAAATAAAATTTAACGTTTAAAATAAAAATTTTTAAATTTATTAAATTCAATTTTAATCATATTTTATTATTATTATAGAATTCATTATTAACTTTTAATTATAATGAATTAAATTAAGTTTAACGTTTAAAATAAAAATTATTCAATTATAATCATTTTTTATTATTCTTATAGAATTCATTATTTACTTTTAATTATAATGAACTAAATAAAGTTTAAAATAAAAATTAATAAATTTATTAAATTCAATTATAATCATATTATAGAATTCATAATTAACTTTTAATTATAATAAACTAAATAAAGTTTAACGTTTAAAATAAAAATTATTAAATTTAATTATAATCATATTTTATTATTATTTAGAATTCATAATTAACTTATGATTTCCCTGATACCTGTGTATCTGGTATCTCAGTTACCCGCCCAAATCTCAAGCTGAATTTTGTGAGCGCATTTTGATTCAGATTTGCATATGCTACATAACATATTCGCATGAGCCACCGGATGTCGTGTGTGTGACATGAAATACGATTTGGTATTTACTTTTACAGCAAATTGCTTTTAGCAGCGGCAGCACCCGAGACGAGCCTAGCAAATTATGCAGGCATTCCACTCGACTGATTTATGGCGACAGGCGACAGTTGCAAATAGTTTGTTGGGGAGTAGCCACACATGTGTCACCTTTCCATATAACGAAAACGAGCAAATTTTAATTAATGAAAAACATTTTGAGCCACCTCCGAATTCCGTACTAAGGGCAAACTGCTTCAGTTACGTTCTTACGCCCATCACATGACTTGCCCCATGCTTGCTGCACCTTCCCGACTTTCGTCTTAGCATTTTTCACTCAGCAATTCAAATTGCAGAAATGCTAAAGAAACTTGCCATGCAAATTGCTTGCTGACCTTAAAGAAAGTGTTGCAAAGTTTTTGCAAACTCTGCATTTTGGAAATGGAAAAAATTTATGTATTAAGCTTCTGCATATAACATAGTATACATAGGATGTATGTATGTACATATGCAACAAGCCTAAAGATGGAGTTTAATAATCTATATAAAAAGAAAAAAACATATTTATCTGTGAGCTCACTTAAATTTTAATAGATCAATTTAAATTCAGACAGAAAGGCTACTTTCGGCATGCCAAAGGTTCTATACCCTTGAAGGTTCTCCTATCCTCCGATCATACCAAAACAAGTTATATATAATGGTGCAGAATTGAATGTGTATATTCAACAATATGTCTTGACACTGATAAGTTGAGTTCTTTCTAAAATCAGAACAAGTCTTCACACAAAAACTTGCATTCCGGCCGATTGTTCCTATGGCAGAATATATATAAAGTGCGTTGCAAACTCCTGTGCAAAATGAATATACCATCTGTCAGGGTATAATGGCATATTACTGTAGATAGAAGTAGAGATAAAAAAAAGTAAAACAGACCATGTGATTATACGACCATTGAAAATGGTCAAAAAAGGCTATACTAACGTAGTGCAAATGTGTGTAACAGGCGGAAGGAGGCGTGGCAGACACAATTTTTTTTTTAATTTTTATATTTGTATGTATATTTATATATATATATATATACAGGTATATGTATATATAATAAGACTATATGAAACTTTAAGTGGCATAACTAAGAAAGACCTATTCCCAACCTACAAGGATACACCCAGATTGAAAGTAGCCACGTTACTACTTGAGTCACGTATAAGTATCAGGTATTTGTTCGTAATCTGTGTAAGGTTATGTGCGCAAAAAAAAATTATTCTTTTATTTAAAATATCGTAGTAAGCGAAGAATCTTTTACTTAGTTTTCTATATTTACTTGAAAGACAATACAAATATATAAATTTAAATTTAAGTAAAGTTTAAAAGTATTTTGAAACAATGGAAGATCACAGAAAAAAATGGCAGCGCCACTGTGCCAAACGTGAGTATGGGAGAAACTATTTAATCAAATATGATGACAAGATCACGCTCCAATTATAGGTTGCGGGTTCCCGATGCGAGGAGTGATAGCCCTACTGGCATTCTTTGTTTTAGCTAGCATCTTTTCACAACGATTATCGTTTTCTTTCGTTCTTAATATCATGGTGAGGCCAGGCAACGACACCGAGCTACAAGAAAACCACAAGATTTGCCAAGATGATGAAGAAAAAGTGGAGATTCCACCTGTTAAGGATATAGTGAGTTAGTTTCGTGATTGGCTATGTACAAATTCGCATTATCAATCCCCCCTTACAGTATCAAAACTCGGTTTGGTCGGACAGTCTTGAAAGCTTTATACTCTCTTGTTTTTACATTGGCTATCTTGTAACTCACATTCCTGGCGGAGTTTTGTCTGATTTATATGGAGCAAAATGGGTTTTAAGCGTAAGCATTCTTGCATCCTCAGTGACCACAATGCTTATGCCGATTGCCATTAATAATGGCGAACCAGTGAAGATTATCATATCGAGAATAATATTGGGTGCGGCGCAGGGTTCAATCACTCCATCTATAAGCTGTTTACTTTCTTCGTGGGTACCCAAAAGGGAGCGTGCTACATTGAGTACTATGGCTTACTGCGGAGGTACGATGGGAGTCGTCTTGACCGGCTACAGTTCAGCCTATTTGCTGAATAATTTTGCAGAATGGGAAATTACCCATCATGTTTTTGGTATAACGGGTCTCCTTTGTTTTTTACTCATTGTAAGTTTGCATGAAATTTTCGAAATGTCGAAGATTTCCTTTCGTTTCTATCAATCATTTCATTTGTAGGTTTTAACCGCCAGCAGTCATCCCAGGGATCAGCCATGTATAAAGCCCGAAGAAGTGGTTTTTCTTAATGAGCAGATTAAAACATACGAAATAAGTTTTTGTACAATACCCTGGAAAGCGATAATTCTAAACAAGGTTATGATTTCGGTAATAGTCGGTCAGATGGGTCATGATTGGGGCTTCTTTATGATACTCTCGTGTCTGCCTAAGTATTTAAACCATGTAATACGGATATCTCTCAGTGCAAATGGATTTGTAATGTGTCTTCCATTTATTGCAATGTTTGTTTGGATCAATTTGGCTGGTATGTTGGCTGATTGGGTTGTAAAAACGGAAACTATGGAAGTAGGAACTCAACGTAAATTATACACTTTTCTTAGTAAGTATCTTGGGTATCTCAAAATCATGTATTATGAAACCAGAAAGAAAAGCAACCTTCGGTATCAATGCATGACAGTTTTGCGATATACCGCAATAATGTTTATCGCACTGTCTTCAGTCAAGTAAAATACCATTTAGCAATAATATAACCATTTTCTATCGCCAACAGGTGCAATTTGTCCAGGAACCTTCACTTTATTTGCCTCATTTGCTGAGTGTCATAAATTTTTGGTAGTAAGCTTCTTGACCATATCTGTGTTTACCTCTGGCTTCTTCTATTCTGGACTAAAGCTTTCACCAATGGATCTGTCATCATCCTATGCAGGTACCCTTATGGGTATTACTAATGGTATTGGCTCTTTATCGGCTCTTTGCTGTCCAATTGTGACCAGTTTTATGACTCCCCATGTAAGTACAAAGCACATATAATACCTAGCCGTTTGCCAGTCCGTCTATTTAGGAATTTTTGAATACAATTTATATTTATTTAAATGTTTTAATAATTTGCAAAGAGTTGGTGGAGTTTCTTGAATATATTATTATGGATTTAAATTAATATTGATTGCTACCTGAATTCGGATATTTTATAGTCGGTTTTCATTAATTGTTGTTTCACATCTTACTTAACTTAATTATTAATCAATAAAGCCTAATTAAACATCTTGATTTTAGGGCACGCTCGATGAATGGCGTAATGTCTTCTGGCTCGCATTTTTTATATGGACCATAACCTCTCTTGGCTTTGTCAAGTGGGGCTCAGCTGATGTACAACCATTTGATCCCGCTTTTTTAACGCATGAACAAGTATAGAATCTATTTTTAAATGTAAACTATGTTGACAACTTTCGGAAAGTACAGAAGAAACCAGTCGAACCCTTCCAGAGACCTTAACTTTTAGAAGTTTTAAGTATATAAAAAAAATTATAATTGTATTATCCAAATTTTAAA
Organism: Zaprionus ornatus; assembly: GCA_018904035.1. Taxonomy (NCBI): domain Eukaryota; kingdom Metazoa; phylum Arthropoda; class Insecta; order Diptera; family Drosophilidae; genus Zaprionus; species Zaprionus ornatus. The sequence goes on along the minus strand of JAEIFZ010000002.1, from coordinate 18,515,525 downwards.
TAAAAATTATTGTTGTTTACAAAAGTCACTCAAACCATTTGAAATTAAAAACTTTTTAAAAAATTCGTATCAAAAATAAAAATCTCAAATCCAAATAGGTCTCTCCGCATTAAAAATGGTTCTGATTTGAGCTGAATCTTTTTTCAAAATTATTATTCCTCAAAACCATCAATAAGCAATTGTCGAAACATGGAATTGTTTGATTTTTACCTTCCATGGTGTGGGGTATGCTAAAACGAGAACAACAGTCTAGCGGCACGCGACAGTGGAATACCCTTTGACCTATGTTCCGGTGCAGTTTAATTTTTAAAATTCATACACACATACATATGTACATTCTTTCAAATTATTCTCGACTGACGGTGCTCGCGCTCCCTTCTTAACTGACACAAAACTTGGTGTGTTGCTCATATTTTCTTAAATAACTTCTGTGTTTATTGCTCGATCGGATTTAAATTTAAAGGAAATATATGTTGTATATTATTGTCAGTAAGCTAAATGTTGAAATCATAAATTAGTATCTTTTATACGTCGCTTAAAAATCGACTCAAGATAAAAAAAAAACTTGATGTGTATCTACACTGTGTGTCTGCGATCTGTGTGTACATAAAGGACAGACATGGCTCGAACTACTTGACTAGTGATCCTGAGCAAGAAGATATATGCATGTGACACTTTGTGGGGTCTGCCACGTCTCCTTCCGCCTGTTACACATATTTGAAGAGTAAATGTGTAATGGTTTTAAAACTTTAAGACACGGCCGGCTGTAGCGTGCGTCAGGTTTTTTTTTGTGGAGTTTTTTTTTGGCAATTTTAATGATCAAAATGTTTACGAAGTGTATATCATAGTATGGGAAAAAGGAAAAACGAACAGTAAAAAATCGATTTACCTCATGAGTATGGTTTTTGTAAACGTTTTCTCATTCGAAAAAAAATTCTTAAGGATATTATTCTATGAGCCTTAAAAAAATGTTGAGGTAAAAATAATTTTGATCAATGATACCTTTTCTTTATTGTCTAAACATTTTCTACGTGATTATATTTTTATAGCTCAGTATTATTTCAAATCAGTTGAGTGAAAAAATTGTAAGTGATTTAAAAAATTTGCAGTTTTTCTAAAAAAAAATAACATAATGGAAGATAACAGACCAGAATGGGGACGTAAATGCGGCAAGGGTGGGTATAAGTACATCGAGTTAAAGTAGCAAATGATAGCTGATGGCGTTAACATAATCCTTTCAGGTTGTTTACTTCCAATCAGGGTCGTTGTAACCATTATGGGATTCTTTGCGCTAATTTGTGCGTATACGACTCGAGTTTCAATCTCTCATGTCATTACTGTGATAGTAAAAGAACACAACCGTACGGAAGAACAAAGCAAAGGAGAGGTTTGTTCCAAGGAAGAGGTGCCCGCTGCACCCGCTTCAAAATTAGTAAGTCTGCTAATCAATTCAATGATCTATATAGTTCATTAGTTATCCTTCTTCTATAGAACACTGATCTATACGATTGGGATGAGGGGTTACAGGGCTATGTTCTTGGGAGTTTTTATATTGGTTATCTTATTGCTCACGTGCCCGGCGGAGTTTTAGCAGATCTTTATGGTGGCAAATGGGTTTTGGGCTTATGCGTCTTAATATCCGGTATTTTCTGCGCGTTGTCACCAATCGCAATTCATTATTGCGGAGTAGTTGGACTTATTGTATTAAGAATTTTAATGGGTGCAGCACAGGGTCCAATCTTTCCAGCGTTGACAACCCTACTCTCAGCATGGGTACCCAAAAAGGAGCGCGCTACATTGGGTACTATGTGTTACAGTGGAGTTACTGCAGGTACTGTGATTAGTAATTCATGTTCGGGCATAATGTTGCATGAATTTAAATGGCCGGTAACGCTTATTGTATTTGGAGTAATTTCTGTGATCTGGACAATTATCTTTGTAAGTTTTGTTTCTTATCTCCCCAATCTTTCCAATTTTAACCGTGGCCTTGCAGCTTTTAATAATAAGCAGTCATCCCGACGGTCATAAATGTATAAAACCAAAAGAAAGAGACTATCTTAATGAGGCGATTCCACAAGCAGTTGTAAAAAAAAGCTTTTTTGCTGTTCCTTGGAAAGAGATATGGTTGAGCAAGGTTACGTGGGCTGTAATAATCAGTCAAATTGGTCATGACTGGGGCTATTTCGTGATGATCACCTGCTTGCCCAAGTATGTGGCTCAAGTTCTACGATTTTCAATTAAATCTAACGGTCTCGTTACGTCGCTACCATTTATTGCGATGTTCATATGTACCAACTTGAGTGGTTGCCTAGCTGATTATCTAATAAGAAAAGAAATGATTGGTATCGGATTTCAACGAAAGTTGTGGACTTTTATTTGTAAGTATTTTAAAGAAGGGTATAATAACTCTGTGCCAACCGTCGATATAGCCATGTGCGCCTGTCTGTCTGTCTGTCCGTCTGTCCATCTGTCTGTCCGTCCTTATAAAAACTTACAGCTCAGAGACTATAAGACCTTGGGCTACCAAATTTGGTGTTAATGTGTGTCAATATGGCACGTAGATCTAGCTAATTACAGATATTAGCCACGCCCTTTAAACCTTAGGAAAAGGATTAAAAATCCAAACCCTTCTGGTGAAGCTGCCTTATGTGACCTCTCAATATTATATGTAAAAAAAACCCGTAAATATTGTTCTAGAAAATATTTAAAAAACCACTCAGGGATGTATAACACCCGACCAAGTGTCATTTTGAACCATTTGAATTATTTGTCTGCAGTGGTTCGGCTGATTTGAGCACTTGTTATATTCTTTAATATCTTTCATATTTAATATAACTTCCGATTTAATTATTTTTTTTTTTATTTTTTATCTACAGCTGCACTTGGCCCAGGAGGATTTACTGTGATTGCTTCTTATGCTGGTTGTGAAAAAAGTATAGTCATTTTATTCTTCGTTATAGCGATGTTCACGATGGGCTTCTATTATGCTGGCCAAAAGCTTTCACCCATGGATATGTCCCCAACCTTTTCAGGCACCATCATGGCCGTCACCAATGGCCTTGGCTCATTATCGGGTTTCTTGTCACCAGTTGTGGTCGGATGGATGACTCCACAGGTAAGTACGAAAAGCATATTGTACATATATATGTATATATAATACCCCTCAGTTTATCACTTTGTCTGTTTCGATTTCTGGAACTGTAAATTAACTTATAACATGTTACTGATATAAGAAGAGACTTCTCCATAAAGAGTTAAATAAATTGAAACCATTTTAATGTCAACTTTTGCAATTTATGTCTATGCACACACTGAGATTCACATAAATCCAGCGATAGAGACATCAAATTTGAATTGCAAACTCACGCCTATCGGGCAAAGAATTCAAAGAATAAATCATCTCTGCCTGAATGTCTGTTTGAATGCCTTTCATATGTTTATTTTCATATATTCAATTATTTTCGTAATTTTAATATAATCGATAAATCAATCGGTAATTTTTACTTTTTTAAAAGCAAATTTAAAATTCTTCTAATTGTAGGCAACAATGGGTCAATGGAGAGGAGTATTTTGGCTCGGATTTGTAATCTTGGTTTTATCAGCAATTGTTTTCGCTATATGGGGCTCAGCTGAAGTGCAGCCCTTCGATCCCTCCTATACAGGAGAGAAGAAAGAGTAGAATTGCTTTATAAGTGATACAGTTAAGCCATGGATTTTGTTTCTTGGGGTAATTGTTTTTTGTATTTTGTTTATTTATTAACCTATTGTTCCTCAAGTGTTTATCTTTTATAATGAATCAAATATAATAATATACAATTTTTTAATTAAAAAGCGAAAGCAACAGCCGAGTGCACTTGACAGTTGGGTCACCTTCGACCTATGCTCCGCTGTAGTTTAATTTTTTTAAATTTATACACATATGCATATGCACATGCCTTCAAACTGTTGCCAACAGATGGCGCTCGCCCGCCTCTCTTGTTAACTGACACAAGCACTTGTGTGTTTTGAATAGCTTTTGTGTTTTTTGTCCGATCGGATTGAAATTTGAAGGATGCGTGGATATTTCAATCAGCTTGGAATATATTTTAGTTAGAAAGTTATATATTTTATACGTTGATTACAAATTGAGTTGAAAAAATTAATTATTGATTTACAGACGCGATGGGGGTGAGCCCAACATTTGAAATAAAGTTGACCTGGAACAATCATGCCCAATCCGATGTCAAGCTGAAGTCAAAGGTTTTATCATCTTCGGATTGCCTCTTTCTGATTTAAAGAATCTGTAAATTTGTTTTTCAACTTGCTCAATAAACTGAAATGCCATGGGTATGCTCCCCATCGTAAATCTTAATATTAATGTTCGCACTCTCATCTGTTTTGTTCTTAATTTTGTTATTGTTGTGACTGTGCCCATGACTTTGATTCGTTTTGTGTGTCCTCCGAGTGCCATAAAACAATTACCCAACATGCTTTCATATGTGGAGCGCGTATGTACGAGTACGCGTGTATGTGTGTCGGTTTGTGGCTGCGCTATTGACAAGGACCACAAGCTGAGAGAGGAAACAAACGCACACAAATAGCCTGGTAAACAGAGCACAAAGCACATACGCACACACGCACACACGGACACACTCAATCGCATACAAACGCATTGGAGCTTGGAACTGTTGACTGTCTCTGATTTGAGTTTGGTAACTTTTTCTGTTTGCTTTACCTTGAAAATATTTTGCCGTATTTATGTCAACATTTTGACAATTTGTGCGCCATCAAATATTGATATTGATATTTGCCAAATATTATGACAGCTACAGCTTCAGCTTCAAATAAAGAAATATTCGAAATATAATGCATACGCATGGTGAGGTTTTTTTTTAAAAAAGATTTACTTACTCTATACCACACTTACAACTACAATATTTAGCCTATCAATGGAGCATACGTGATCAATCTAATAATCTAAATGTAATACAAAATTTTATAACTATAACGAACGACACTATGAAAGTCATAAAAATCATTTTTATTACATTTATATCGAATGATTTTTTGCCAATTTAAATAAAATATTTCCATCAACTAATGAGAGATAAAAAGTTGTTGTATTTACTCACATTAGGTCTGCATGTCGTCCGTTTTCCATTTGTGAACAAGATCTTGTTAGTGGTACATTTTCTTTCACTTTTCACTCACTCACAACATTTTATTTAGCATTTTTTGCAGGTTGTGTTTGAAGGTGATTTGTTAGCACGATATTTAAACACATATATACACACATATAAATAAATATATATAGACACTAAAGTTATCTTTTAACAACATTGAGTAGAGTGTTGAAGAAGGTAAATTATATTCTTGGGCCGTTGTCTATGCTCAACTGAAAATAGAAATGAAAAAATACATTCATTTAGTGATAGTGAAGGTTATATCAGAATGCTCCCATTAATGTTTGACCTTAGCATTACTTAATTTCTATGGTATGCGGGGAAAGGGCTTCTTGCTGTGGCCTGGCCACACATTACAATTGTCACGATTCTCTATCATTTATTGTAAATGCATGCGTAAGCGGCGCTAACACAAAATCAACAGCCAGCGATTTGTTAGCCAACAATAACAAGCAATAATAATATAATAACAACAACAATAACAACAACAAAAAGTAATATATTTAGCTGAGTGTTTGTGCGGCCATCGAAAAAGGTAATAAAAGGGTTTATCGGCGCGTTCAAAGCCTACAAAAATATTCATGTAAATGCTCCTCCTCCTCTCGGTCACTCGGTCAGTCTGTGCCTCGCACAGTGGAACAATGTTATGCTACAGCATAAACAAATAGATATACAGTGTAAATTGAAAATGACTCATTGATTTGAATTCAACTTGATTCAACGTGCCACAGTGTCAGTTGCTTTTCGCTATTTTATATGACTATCCATATCGAACCTATCCTATATAGATCTTCAAACCTATGTGCAGCGTATTCTCTAGTTTTTCTTCGGCACTTACTGCACGTTCTTCGAATATTGAATAAATTTAAACGCGTCGGCCCTTTGTGTGCGTATTGTGATGAATCGTTGCGTAAATGGTTCGCTCTTTGAATGGTATATCGTACTCGATTTGCATAAATATCTCCATTGGCACGTCATATGCATATGCATATAAATGTTTAATGTAGATTAGGCATGTGCCAGGGATTTAAAAAACCGGAATGAAAGAGCCTCAACGACTCCTTTCGAAAAATGCATATTTACTGCCGCCATAAAATACGATAATATAAAATAAATTCGCGTACGTATCGATGGATGGGAGTATTGCATTTACGATCCACATTACAATGGGCAATCCTCCACCCACACCAACACAGCCGCACAGACTCTTTGCCCTTGTGCACATTGCATTTATGGCCACATAAAAAGCAGCGCAAATGTTCTCATTTGTTATCGAATTCTTCTGCAAATGGAGAAAGTTTGCGTAACTGAATTTACTAGAGAAGACAAACATAAAATAACGGTAGTTATAGCAAGAAAAACGAACATAGAGTGATAGTAAAGGAGAGAAAAGGTGAAAGTCTTACAAGAGTTTTAAGTTAAGATTAAAGACGGTTATTTGACACAAAGTACTTAAATGAGATGCAGAGTTTTTGAATTTATATACTTTTTTTTTTTTTTTTTTTAGGTGAAGAATCCGTACATTAAAATATTGTATCTTAACATCACAGGATGGAGAAATATTTTTAAGAATTACCAAACACTATATCAAAATAAGTGAAGTAGGAAATTTATTTAATTTTTTTTTTTTATTTTTTTTTTTTTATTTTTGTATTTTATTTTTAAGTGAAGAATCAATTTATTTAAAAAAAATAAAAAAAGATTTCAGGAATATAAATCTTCTATGTTTTGTGTATTTTGTGTTGCATACTTTGCGGAGTGACCTCGAAATAAATTCTTGAATAAATTCTATGTTAATCATCCGATCGCAACTAAACTTTCTGAAACATTTTCTGACATAGACAGACAGACAGGCAGATGGACAGACTGGTTGATGCTGATTTGGGTTCTGTCACGCCTCCTACTGCATGTTACATATGGGCGGGTATGACCTTCTACCCAAGGGATAGCAGGTACAATAGTTCAAATACACCTTATACCACATTTTATAGAGTATGCGGCAGTTTGGCCACAGCCAGCCGTGTATATATTGAGACAGTTAAGATTTGCAGCCTTTTGGAGTATTAATTAATTTGCTGGCAAACGTTTACAGCACATTTACAGGCCAGAACAGTTTATGGCCAAGTGTCATATATATCACATTCAGGCACAAAGAAAGCTGGAAAAACAAAAATTGAAAAAGCAGAACCAGCGCCCACGAAAAAAAATGCAGCATGTAGGTCAGCAATATGAATTGGAAAGCGGCAAAAACAACAAAGAATTAACACACACATGCATAGGTGTGGTGTGTATAAATAATATGTATGTGTTTGTATGTGTGTGTGTGTGTGTGTGTGGGAGTTTGTGTGTGTGTGTGCGTGGAAGTGTGTGTGCTTTGTTTGTCACACTGTAAAATCAATTTTCATTAAACTGTACCACACGTCGTATGAGTAATCAGCGGGCAAACAAACAAAGGACAAAGCACAAAGCTGTCTGTGCGTAACCGAGTGTGTGTGTGTATGTGTGTGTTTGTGCAGTTGTTGTTTGTGGTGCCTTGGCGTTAACATATTGTGCCATAAATCAATTTAACACTAATTTCAATGAAACAAAATGCCGCATTCAATAAAGGCTCAACGTAATTGTGAGACAAACAACAAGCGAACGTGCTCAACTAGCAGATACCCTAGTTTCTTAACACTTGATTTCGAATGCCTGATCGATATATGCCCCCCGCAAATACACAGTTTACAGGGTATTTGCGCATGCAGAAGACCAGCTTAAGCTTATTTATGGTTATGCCTTGCAAGGATATGCCATGGGAATATATTCAAATTACACACTCTTCGTTCAGAAAATTGTGCTATAATTATATTGCATATTGATTAGCTCGTTTAGCTCGACACGTACATATATTTAGTGAGATTCTTCGATAAATACCCATTTTATAGAGACCACCCCCCCTTTGAGTGTTGGCAATAATAATTTACCTGCCGATGCGATTTGTTGTGGTTTACGATTAATTTATGCAAATCGCTCGCTGTCAGCTAGACTATTATTACTCGCGCATATAGATAGGTATCACTGGACTTTAGATCAGCAGAATGATGATGATGAAGTAGCAACAACACATGAGAATTTTAAAGCTCGATATCTTGGTGCCGCGTCCAGCTTTTCGTGGCAAATTCAACTGCAACTCGTACTGTATGACGTTCTCGTCTGTCGCTTTGTTGTTGCTCTCCTTCTCGTTGTCTTCCTCGTTGTTGTTGTTGTTGTTGCTGCCCCCGTACTGAATGTTGGCGCAATTTTTAATGCACATTTTCCTTGTCTGACCTTTTGCGTTCGCCGCGTTTATTCAGTGTCAGCCGAAAATTTATTTGATTACACTTTTCCACACAGTTTTCCAAATGATGTTATTTTCTCTATTCGGTTCTCGGGGTTTTGTTATCAAAGTCGTTGCTTTAATGGCTGCCAAAGTTTTTCTGCTTACGCAGTTTAGGGTATGAGGTTAGTTTTAAGTTTCACGCACAGCTCAGCCTTGCAGGGTGCATCATCATATTTGCATAAAATGCACGTAAAGCGCTGCCCTGCAACATGAAAAACTCCATGAAAACTCAATTTTCTAACACCAGAGAATGCGAAGAGAAAACATAAAGACGGTGAAAGAGACCTTCCAGCAGAAAGCGCATTAACATAAAGCCGAAACACTAATTCAGTTGAATACGAAGCAAATAGATGAGACTAAGAATGGGCTGGCTAGAAGACACCCTGTATAAATCTTGACTGATTATTTTCTCTTTTCAGACTAATGCAAAATGCAACAGTCTTGCTTTCATTTGCTGCTGTTAGACCCTTTTCACATATTTTCTAAACAAAGAGTATTGGAAAATTCAAGGAAAACTCGCAGCAACAATAGAAAACTCATTGATAATGAACAATGTGCGCTTGACAGTCGGTCAAAGAGGCGAACAGAAAAACTGGGAGTCTAGAGATGAGAGCGTGAGCAGCAGTCTAGGCTAAAATATGCAATATTTTGATAGAATCAGAATATTATAATAAGTAAAGCTAGTTAATATTATTAATTAATTTATTGTAATTGAAAGTTGTAACAGGAAGATCCCTAGAGGCACCTAAATTAAATGAGAGTCAACTCTAGTTTAACTCTTTATTCCCTTATCAGATTTAGAAGATGAATAAACCTTGAAAGTATTCAACCGTTTCAAAATGCCTCTAGCTTTGTTATGCTAAAAGTTCTGCTGCCTTTCTCAACTGCTTCAGGTTTGTAATATAATAAGTTTATTTATTCTGCCTGTCTAAGCTCTCACGCGCCCATCTCTAGCTATCATGACGCGCTTAGGCGACGCTTTTGCTGTTTATTGAGCAGCATTAAAAGCCTTAATAACCCAAAGAGGATTCACAGAGTGAAAGAGGGACAGACGGAGAGAAAGGGAGAGAATATGGAAGGAGGAATTCTGAATTGCAAATCGAACTGGGCGAAGGCACCTTGAAAACGACATAGACCAATGGCCACCTTGAGAGCAGCTCGGGAAAACGGGAAAACTTTCACTTTTCCATTCAACATTCACTCGACGCACTTTTGCCCGACAACTGTTGTTGCTGCTGTTGCTGCTGTTGCTGTTACCCGCTTCAGCTGGTGTTGGCTGTGGCACGCGACGCGTTCGCTGGCGTATCGTGTACTAAGCGGCAGCAAGTGGAGCAGCTGCCTGGCAGGCTCCTGTGGGAAGAGCGTCATGTCTGTGTGAGCGTGTGTGTTGGTATGTGTGTGTGTGTGTGTGTGAGTGTGTAAAAAATGCGCGCGCAACACGGCGTCCAAAGAGCGTCTAGCTAAAAACGGGAGAGCCAGCATACTCGGCTCCCGACTTGTTTATGACAACAAAACTCTCTCTCCTTATCTGCACAGTGTATAGAAGCAGTTGTTATTGTTGTTGTTGTTCAAGATGTTGTTGTTGTTGTTGCTGCTGCTGGCGCTGCTGCACTTAACTTGAACTTTTGAAAAGTTGGCAAGACGCACGCAGCATCTTTTTTAACTGATTTCAAGGAATTTACTTAGCATTCTCCCTTACCAAGTTTTATTTTCCATTTTTTTTTTTTTTTTTTTTTTTTTTTTTTGCTATTTTCTTTGAGACATTCAGGCGTTGGCCCAGTCCGCACATATGGCCAGGCCTTGGGAGGCAAGGCGGGAGTGGAGGAGCATGGGGAACGAGGCTTCCCTTCCACACCCACGCGATGACGACTTTGAAACAAATATACACGCTTTTGGCCTTTCGCACTCGGCTTCGACTTTGGCTTTGGCATTGACCAGGCATATTAAGGGCCTCAATTTATTGCCATGTTTTGAGCATTTGTTTTGGCCATAATCGTTCTAATCAGGGTAGAAGCAGAACAAGTTCTTGCTCTGTCTCTCACACTTCTTTCTTACTGTTTCTACTTCTTCAGCTTGGGGCATTCATCAATCAATTAGGCTGGCAAATCGACAGTTAATTGAGTATACTGAGGGTCGATAAACAACCTACAGAGCACTATAATATTAGAAGTCTCAGAATAAATGCAAATCTTTTCAGCTTTCAAGAAGCTGATTAGAGTTTAAAGAGTTATTTATAAGAACATATGGAAAAACATGCCAATAATCGCAAATTATCCCTTTTGCGTGGGTGCCAGGCATGGTATTACAATTTTGGTATAAGCTTTATCTGCTTGAAGCATGCAAGAACCTTCATGTCGAATTTGGTTTGTATAGCTTCTATAATAGTCCAGATCTGTGCGCTCATACAGACAGATAGACGGACAGATTGAAAGATTGACATATGACAGCAAGAAAAATAGATAAGCAGGTGGATAGACAGACAGATAGACAGGCAGACAGATTGGCATACAGACAGACAGAAAGTCAGACATACAAACAGACAGACAGACAGACAGACAGACAAACAGACAGACACACAGACAGACAGACAGACTGACTGACTGACTGACTGACAGACAGACAGACAGACACACGGACAGAAGGACAGACAGAAGGACAGACAGAAGGACAGACAGACAGACAAACAGACAGACAAACAGACAGACAGACACACAGACAGACATACAGACAAAAAACAGACTTGCCTCAATCGACTTTATGGTCGAAGTGTATGCTAACTAGACATGTTGGAGTATTTAGCATAGAGAGAAATATCATAAAAAAGGAATCGTTTTATTTCGATAGAAAAAACAAGGAAAAACTGCAGTAAGTGTAGAAAGTATTGCTAGTCCAGCACAGAAGAAAACAAACAGACTACAATGGCTTATGCAGTGAAAATACTCTAAGCCCGACTGGAACTTGAATGCATCTCTCGAAATGCTAAGGGAGCTCTGGCTTATGAGCAGCAATGCAATCCAGTTTGTCTTGCAAAGTCGATGCCATAATCTGTTTTGCATAGTCGCTCGACACTTAACACTCGCCAGCTGTCAACCCACATCCCTCCCACGACTGAGCCAACTACTTCTGTGTTATATATTCGAGTCTGCTTTGTATATATTCAACGAAATTATCATCTGGCTCCGTACGTGCTGCCTGCCTCGCTTGGCTTGCCCCAGCCTGGCCTTGGTATCGTGCCGCAAGCAACACAGAGACTTCTCTCGTGCAGCTGCGTTGCCTGCGGCCACGAGTCAGCGTCGTCTTGCTACCTCCCCGCATCCCCCGCAGGAATCAGCGAGCTGCTTATCTCACAGGAAACACTGGTTGCTTTGCGAGAATGTATTTTGCAGAGCAGAGCTTGCAAAAGAAAAAAATAAAATAAAAACGAAAAAAGGACAGCAAAAAAAACAAAAAAAAAAAAAAAAATGTAAAAACTGTGAAAGTTGCCAACTGGAATTGGAGCAAGAAATTGTAAGTGAAATGTCGAAATGTTTTCTTTTTTTAATCTCTTTCTATTTCAGTGTTTTTCTAGTTCTTCTTTTTTGAGCATTGCAGTGCGCAGAGAAAGTGCTTAAGAATTGTTTGCACTTGTTTGTGGCATGCCAAAAAGCTTGAATAATTCTCGATTTCTATCGAGATTTCTTTATATACTTTCTGTTCTTTTTTTCTTCTTCTCTTTGCATTTTTGCTTTGTTTGAATGTTGCCAAATTTTCAGGCAATGCCTCAACAAGTTTCTTGTTGTACAAAAAGCTTGGCCCGCATTTAAAGCTCTAGTCTAGGGGCGAGTGTGAATTGAATAAAGGAGAATGCACAAAATGTGTGTACATTGTGTGTGAGTGTGTGTGTGTGTGTAGCTCCACACAATGCATAAAAGAAATACACAGGCAGTTAAAAGCCAGTTTTATATTCATTACAACGAGTCAAGCACCACAAGGAACAACAACAGCAACGATAACAACAAAAACAACAATTTACGATTCAAAGCAAGCAGGTCCAGTTTTTTTATGGCTCAGCCTGGCTCACCTTATAGAAAGCGCTTTCACGCACACCAATACAGGCAGACACACGCACACACACACACAGCCCCTCAAACATCGACATCCACCCTCACACACACACACATACTCTCTCGCAAAGGCCGTAAGTAAAACAAATGGCATAGGAGGAGTAGAGGAGGAGAGACAAAATAAAAGGAATTAAAATGGCAGCTAGACCCGAAAAAGAGAAAGCAAAATATATTGAGAAAATCAAGATAATGTGCGTTGGACACATCGAAGGTGTACATACTCTGCCGAGCGTAAACTGGAAATATATACAAATCTAATAAATTTCTGACTGCTGGTGGATATGGGAACGAGAATTAAAGTGGAACCTCACCCTCAGCTATATTTCTACGGCATTTCTAGAAGAATTTAATTGAAATTAAGTTAATTGAATAAAGTTAATTGAAAATAAGTAATAAAAGTTTTAGTCAAGTGTGTTCTACTGCTATATACCTGATACGCTCCAGATCGATCACTAAAATAATTTTTTTTTTTTTTTTTTTTGTATTGTACAACTAAAATTACTATATACATATCTTCTAATTCGCTTGTTTTGCTATGGTGTTTGTTAATTTTTAAGAATATTTCTCACCCTGTGATGTTAAGATACAATATTGAATTAATTAAAAAACAAAAAAAAAAAAAAAAAACTATATATGTATCTTAAATATGTAATTACTATATTGTTCGTATTTTATATTGCATACTTCGAGGCAGCGCTTGCAAAACTGCGTATTTCTTAAATAACTTCTAAGCTCGTTTGAAATCGAACTTTCAGAAATCATTTGGATAGTGATCATTGTTATACAAACCAACAATGAACATTCTGTCATAAAAACTACGCCTGCAATTCGGATTTTATAGATTTGCTAGACAGATTAAGATAAAAAGAACGTAAAGAAATGGATTGACAAAAAAAAAAAAAAACAAAAAAAAAGAACAATAGGTTTTTGATTTAAAAAAAAAGGCTAAAGTTTCATTAATTTGTTAATTCATGTCATTTTTCTTGCTCTATCAATAATTTTCTAAAACTTCTTGATATGTTTAGAGTCTGTGTAATCGAAATATGGCAATACAAGCCAATATTTCTGCAATTTATGTTACTTGGACATATTCCTTTTTAAGATTTAAAATCTAATAAAATAGCCGAGATAATTACAGCATTCTTTTAAGACGGATTCAAAACTGAAATATTGACCAACTTCGTGAGCTCATTTTAAAGCAGACAAAAGTTAATTAGGCTCCACATGTGCCAAACTTTTGGCAGTGTTGCGAAATAGAAAATTGCTCTAACTTCTAGGGTAATTTCTCGCATGTGTGAGAGGAGCCAACTCGGTAGGCAGGAGCAATAAATCCTGCACGTCACAGCACTTGTTTCTCCACAATAATAACAATGACCCCTAACAAATTCTAGCAATTTTTTAGGCTAATTTTCATGAATAATTTATAGGACCTTCGCGGCAAATGGCATAATACGTAACAAGCTGGAACGTACATATGTGTAATATGTGAACAGTTCTACAGTTATGTTAAGCATATAAAAAAAGAAGAAAATTGAAGCTTTTTCAGCGCCTCACAATCGGCATGAAATGCGTTAGGTGCCTGCGATAAGTTTTGCAATTTCGAAGACGGACGCACACACGTGTAATAGACACACCTGAGTGTCAGACACACATACACACGCGTACCCACACTCTCGCATACATACACACCACGCAGCTTGACTTAGACAACAACAACAACAAGAAGAACAAGCACAGTCGGAGGCAGCAAAAAGCGAAAGTAATGGTACGGCCAAAGTTTCTATTTGATTTTGTTGCTGTGTGTGTGTATTTTTCTTACTTAACTAACTCGAGTGAAACTCAACTTGGGCCACTCTGAAGGACTTTTCGGCCTCTCTGCGATTGTTTATTTATTTTGCGCTAAAAATTAAACGCCCAACGACCAAACTGGCGAACTTCTGCTGGCTTCTGTTGAATTACTTTCTTTACACGCTACTTGAACACGCAGGCAACGTAAATTTCGAGAGCTCGAGCGCAATTTCATTTAATTTAATTAAAACTAACATGTGTGAGAGAAACCAACAAGCTAAAGAATGCCAAAACCCCGACAACAAAACCAAAACCAAAACCGCAAAAATCCCAAATTGGCAAGCACACTCGACTCTCGAGAAGAGTTGAATAAAGCGAATCGAAAAGGGAATTCGCCTTAAATTTGATTTTCAGAAATCATTTCAACCTTTAAAAGAGAAATAACTCAATATTAAAGGTTCTATTCCAGCAATCACAAGAAAGACAGTCTCAATAAGTTTTAATTTTATCTTCATATCTCTCTCGCCCCCCACTTGATTTGCATAAAAAGCAACGAAGTTGAAATTGAGAACGGAAAATCCTTGAGAGCTGAAATTACAGCTCTATTTCTCGATTTTATAGCACACACACTCTTCGGCGCTATAAAGAGTTTTATTTTTTCTTGCTTTGGTTTCTTGTAACTTCTTTCAAGTGTTCTAAGAATATGCTTTGCCAATAAAAACTACAAGTTCAGCGACAAAGACAAGAAAGATTGTCGCAGATTTATCTGTAAAAACATAAATGGGAAATCTAAAAAAATAAATAAATAAACTTTCAAACTATTTCCGGATTGTCTATAAATAAATTTTATATATTTTCTGCACTATAAAAAAATACTATAATCTTGTTTAGAATCGCAGAGAGAACACTTGTTTGGCTTGTCTGACGGTGGGCCGTGTCAATTATAATATCATTATTAGTTATGCGGGTGGCTAATATCCAGTTAATCGCTATAATAACCAAATAAACAAGCAGCAAGGCAGCAAGCTAAGGTAGGTAGGCTTCGGTATGTGCTCGATCCTTATCCGAATTTGAATAATTCAGCGTGTGGTGGCCAAGATGCGAAGCGAAACTGGTTAAAGTCATGCAAAGGGACGTGGCAGGGCGCAGCGGTTTTTATCAGCCATTTTAGCCATTAAAGCGCTACGCCTTGCTTGAGTGATAAGAGATACATTTTTTCTATTTCTTATTTTTTTTTTTTTTTTGTTGTATAGCTCTACATACTTTCGTTTCAGGCGAAGCACAACAACAATGAAAGACACTTGACGCGCACCAGAAAAAACATTTTGCAAGGACAACTGATATTTGGTATTAGTTTATTTTCGGTTAGTATTTAAGTTGATTTGATTAGGACATATAAATACACGAATTTGTTTACTTATAACACACACACACACACACACAACCGATAGACAGATGCGCAGTTAAGCTCGCGTTAAGCAGTTAATACGATTAAATTTGAAGTTAGTTTGAAGTATTTGCATTAATTGGTTGGAGATTGCTTGTATTCATTCGTTTGTTTCTCTATTCGCATAGTATTACTATTGTTTTTAGTAGAATGTACTGTTGCTTGGAGTCGAAGCCAGTTCAGTTGGTGCTGCGTGTCTGTGTGTGTTAACGAAATGAGGAAAGATTGTCTACTGAGTGAGCAAAAGCCACTCGCAGCGAGGCGAGGCAGCAGAGTCCAAGTCAGAGCTTTGCTTCTGCTGCTGCGGCGCTGCTTCTACTGCTGCTTCTGCTGCTACTCTGCTGCTGCTGTTCGGCTGGCCTCCAATGCGTATGTGCGTGTGTCCGTTTCGTTCAGTGTTGGGCAATGCGCGCGCAAATCGCCAGCGACAGCGACAGCGCCAGCACTTGCACACAACAGGCAAATGGCAATGTCGCCCACAACAGCTGAGCCGCAGCTGAGAGAGAGAGCAGCGGCAGCAGCAGCAGCAGAGAAAGAGAGTGAGAGAGAGAGAGCGTGCGTGTGAGAGCACGCGCAGAGCACGTTGGCCAGTTAAAGTGAAAGTATTCTTTGTTGATTAACAGCCCATTGCGACGACCCTCCCCAACACCCACAGCCATCAGAAAGGTCGCCAATTTCACTGATAATAGTTTATCTTCGATGTTGGCAATGCTCTCTCGCTCGGCCAATGCGAGGCGTGCGCACGACAGGGATAGCAACAAATCCTCTTCTCTTTACCGCTTTCCGAGTCGAACACGGACCGGAAGTGGCCGTTGGTAAGTGGCATTTCCTTGGGCAAACAATTGCCAGCGGCTTTTCCCCAATAAGTTGCAAGTTGAACACAAATAAATTTGATTTTATTGCAGGTTCTATGAATGTTGCTGACCTAGGAAGACTTGTAAGATCTTTAGATAAAATAAAACATGATAGAAAAGCCACCTTCAGTGTTTTGAAGATTTGTTTTATAGTAATATAAAGGTTATTTACATGTTCATCTGATCGTTTAGGTATTCTAATGTCTTAAGCATTCAAATTTGATTTGACTGATAGTTTCTATGCTATTAAATATATAACGTAGTAGTTTAATTTAATGGAATAGGAATGTAGAATGTACATAAATAACTTTTATTGGTGCCGATAAAATGCGTTATTTCTAACAATAATACAGATTTACAAACAAAAATCCTTATTTCGAACGATTGTCCCTATGGCATCTATACATAAATATGTACATATATTATCGTACTCCGATTATGACAGCACTTTAACAACATAATATCTACATAGATGTTGTTAGCGTGCTTGCAATATCTTGAAAAATAGGTGATGTGGTGCCTATTCAACCTATATATGCATCTATTCCATCTCTGCCAGAGTAAAATAAAGTTAAATCAAATGTACTCAAAATCTAATAGAATTATTTTACAATGTAACCAAGTACCGTCTAAGATAGAAGGTCTATGAGCGAAAACTTATAAACCAGACGTGACTGTCGCTCAATCTGTCGCTAAGGGAAACCCGCTGTCGGGTTATCAGAGAAGTTCCGCTGTGGAATCAGAGTTCATTACGTTTCGTACGTCGAATTTGAGTCAAATGCAATTCAATACCAAAGTCAAGTAACCGTCAGCTGTTTCGTGGCTATAAAATCCAAGTCAAAATCACAAATGGTCAACAGTCAATCAACAATGGCAAAACAGAATATTCTCAGCATGAGCATCGGCATCGGAATCATCTGCCTGATGAGCTACGCCTCGGGTTTGCCCATGGATGTGCCTCGCTATAACCAATTGGGGTAAGTGGCAGAGGAAGAAGAAAGATATCTAAAGATTCTACAACTTCAACTTCATCAATTTCCAGTGAAAATCCTGCCCACTACAACAACTCCAGAGTGCAAGCAAGGAACAACACTTACGTGCAGACCACGGATCGTTTGGGAGCAAAGCCAACGACGACGACTACGGCCCCGCCCACGCCTGCACCACAATTTGAGTATGCGCTGCTTGGCCAAGACCCTGAGGATCAGCGTTGGTATCGTGTCAGCCTAACCCCAACAGGAAGCAAGCAGACTGGCTACCGTGCACAGTTCGCCACTCGCACGTCGCCTCCCTTCGATGCTCAGATGGCTCACAAGCATGACAAGACCATCAAGGAACTACTTGATTTTCTTGAAAAAGCTGAAGAACATAATCTACTCAAGGTCTATGGCCAGCTGGTGACGTCCGATGATGATGAGGAGGCCAAGATCAAAAGGGAAGTGGACAACGAACTGGAGCTGGAGCAGGAGCAGGAGCCGGAAATGGAAGCCAAAAAGAAAATACGAATCGATGGCGGTCGTCCGCTGCTAATTGTGGGCGAATTGCCAGCAACTGCCAGGCCTACTACTGCCCACAATGCTACCGATACGTCAATGGTAAATAATTTTGTATACTTTATAAAGGGATTGAAATGAATAATGTATTTACAATTTATGAATCATAATAAATAATCAAGAAGTAATTCCAATTTTAATATTTGAAATGAATTACTTAACTTTTTTTGTTTTTAACAATTATAGCAAAGTTTAGCCAACTCCAATTCGCTCTCACTTTACACCAAACTTACCAAACTCACCACGCAGTCTTTCGCTCTCTTAGAGTCGCTCACTTGTCGCGTGCTCTCCGAATTTGCATGGCTTGCTCGCAGATTTTTTGAGGGCCAATTTAGCTGATAAGCCAAGCTGAGTGTGGGTGTGCCTGTGTGTACGTGTGTGTGGCACACTTTCTTTGACACTTGCTGCTCCAATTGCAAAAAACAAAAACAAAACGGAAAAGTGAAAAATCCAACTTTGACAGGGAAATGCAGAAGGAGAAAAAGCTGCGACTGCACTTGACACAATTTGTATGTAAGGGTTTTCTTTATTTTTTTTTACTATTAAAAGGAAATTGGGGTCTAAGGAAATATGCCTTAGACAGCGACAACCTCGGTATTAGTACGCTCCAGATTAACATTCTACGGCAACAGACGAATATCTTCAGCATCTAGTCATACACACCTTCTTCATTGACAGACTGAATGAATTTTAACTGTTAAAATAGGTACAACTTTTCTCGTATACCTTTTACTATCACTCAATATTAGTAAGGACTCTAAAATTTACAGCACTCTTCGTTTTCTGAAAAATAATGCACTGAAAAAATGAGTACAGTGTTTTTGTGTTCAGAACTATACTGTCAAGATTAAAAGGAATGTACCCAATATCTCTCATTTCATTTTAATTTTTTCTGTTTCAGGAAGAGTAATCGCACTTTAATAAAATACCCGTTTTAGATCGCATATTCACTTTAAAACTTAAAGAAAAAAATATGCTGAGTATGTTGTATGTAGAAAAAAAAAAACAATTATTTAAAAAAATTTAAGCAATGAGAGATATTATTGATATGCGTTCATCGGTTGTTGAGCGCGGTTCAGTCGTCGAATTCGAACAGTGGTTTTCCGTTGGTGTCCCAACTGTTCTTGCACTTCTTGAAGGCACAAACCAGATAAAGCGCTGCAAAAAAACATGTAGAACATTAGAGAGATTGCTCACTGTGATCCCAACTCTGAGTGAACTCACTTGTTGCTTCCCATTCGGACTTGGATAGGGTACCCACAGCTCGGCCACGCTGGTTGCCAAGGACGTTGCGCACATGGGCGAACTGTTCATCGTTGCCACAACGCTGTGGTTGCACAGACTCCAGGCCAGACATGCGCTGCAACAGCTGCCGGCCTTGGGACAGAGTCTCCTTGTAGTAGTCCGCAAATGTGCTGCGCCTGACCAGCTGCAGGCCGTACTTGCGACCAAGCTTGACCAGCGTGGGGAAATGCACTAGAAACTCGGGACAATCAACAACACCCTCCAGATGAAACTGATACTTGGCGCCGAACAGAGGCAGTGCATCCGTATCGCCTTCGAATTCAATGCTGTACACGTCGTTGCCGAATTTGCGTGCATCGGGACCGGCTTCCCTCAATCTGCGAATAATCTCATATGCGTCCGGTATTGTTGCTATAAAATACCCTCCCGGTTGAAGGCACTCAGCAGCGTTGCGCACCATGCAGTCGGCTTGGACAAGAGACTCGAAGCAATAGTGAAAGGCGAACTGACAAGACACCAGATTTAACTGCAGCGAGGCATCCTTGTAGCGCTCGCGAAGACGCACCATTGTCGAGTCGCAGGCAAAGAACTCGGCAGTGAATTTGTGACCATACTTAGATTTCTCGGCACGCTGCAGTATGTCCTGATAACGTCGCTGGCACTGCTCCACAGAAACCTCGGCAATGTCCGTGCATATCAGATGGGAAATGGCAGCCTTGTCCCACTTAAGTAGATCGCCGCCTTTGCCACAGCACATGTCCAGAACGCGCAACGCATCCCCCACGCGCTTCTGTTGCTTGATCTGCGCCATGTACTCGTTAATCAGTTGACTCTTGATCCAGTTGTTAAAGTTACGCATAAAGTAAATTTTGGACTTGTGGCGCTCCTTGCGTCCAGCCTCCTTCAGTTCGTTGTAGTGATGCGCCACGACGTGTGTGTTGGCTGCACCACTGGCTTCCGCGCCGTCGTCGCCCTCGTTGCCTTCGTTTTCCGAGTTGCCATCAACAGCTGCCGCTGCCTCTGCTGGCTGAGATGTTGCCGTGGCTGCAGCCACAGCAAGGGTTTCTGTATTGTCATTGCCTTCGCTTTCATCGTCGTCGGAGAGGCTAACTGATTTATGGGATTGCGCAAATTCTTCATCTGCTGTATTGTGTTCAAAATTTACGCTCATTTTATTTTACCACTAAGCACTTAAATGCAGCCGCCGCTTGATACAGGAAAATCTGGCCGCGACACTCTCAACAGCTGTTTGAAATTTAGGCTGCCTATCGATATTTATTTTAAATTGCAACTCTGGCACTATAGTGAATTGTAATTGTAAGGTTGCTCTTATGGGTTTTTCGTGAGAGACAACGACATGAGCGCATAACGTCACGTTAAATATAAAGTTAAACGTATTTACATATCTATACCGATATTTATTAGCTCATGTAAATTCAATTCATGTGAGAATATATTTTATTTTCATTACTGCTATTTGCTAAGCTTGTTGCAGTGGAAACTCAGTACTCAACGGTAACTCACACAATGACGTCAGCTCCGCAAAATGACATAGAGTGACCTTGTGAGTTTTATACCCTGGCCATGCCGCAGTAAAACACAGCTGTTTAACTTACAGCACTTAAAGCACCCAATGCATTTACGTGCCTTCTCTAGATCTTTTATTAAGCTTTTTTTGAATAAAATCAGTATATCTGCTCCTTGCAGGCGTAACATGGCCTGTAGCAGGTATGAATACGTGAAATCCTACGAGCAGGACGACAGAATTTTGCCGAACGTGTGGATTGTGATACGCATCGATGGCAAGAAGTTCCACAAGTTTGCCAACACACACAAATTTGAAAAACCCAACGACGAGAATGGTTAGTTCGAGAGCCGAAAGAGATAACGCAACTGATTGACTAACCGGATACCTCTTTATTTATTGCAGCATTAAATGTGATGAATGCTGCTGGCGTTGCCGTGATGCAGGAATTCCGCGACGTTATCCTTGCCTATGGTCAGAGCGACGAATACTCCTTCGTGTTCCGCAAGGATACGGTTGCCTTCAAACGTCGTGCTGCCAAACTGCTTACCTATGTGACGAGCCTCTTTTCTACCAGCTACGTGATGAACTGGCCAAATTGGATGCAACGACCATTGGCCTATGCACCCTGCTTCGATGGTCGTGTGGTACTCTATCCTTCGGATGAGAACCTGCGTGATTATCTGAGTTGGCGACAAGCAGACGTGCATGTCAACAATCTATACAATACTGCCTTTTGGAAACTGGTACTGGAGTCTGGTTTGAGTAATCAAAAGGCCGAGGAGCGACTGCGGGGAACAATGTCAGCGGACAAGAATGAGCTGCTCTTCCAACAGTTTGGCATCAACTACAACACCCTGCCCGCCATGTATCGCAAGGGCACAATTCTGCTGAGAAAACGCGTGGTAATGGAGTGCAAAGACCAGGATGAAGATAAGGGCAGGCAGGCGATTGTGCCCATTCACGAGGATCTGATCGGGTCACAGTTCTGGAAGACACACGCGGAGTTACTTGGCAAATACGTGCCAGGCAGGTACACTTACAGTGATCCCACTTGCATACCCAAGCTGCTGAAAGCACAGTTCGAAGCGGAGAAGCAGGATGATCTGGAAGATCTACTGCAGAACAAGGCAAACATTAGCTAGGATTATGACTTATGGCAATAGTTTAATTACATTATTACAATTACAATTAAGCGCAAAGAAATAAACTCGATTAACTATTCGCTATTCGATTAGTAGTCCTCGTCATCGTCATCCTCGTCGTCCTCACTGGGTTTCCTTGCGCCGAATACGCCGCCGCTGCCACCATCGGGATTCTGTTGTCGCTGTATTAACGCGTTGCTGCTCTGCTGGACGGCGGCTGCCTGCATGCTCATCCATTGTTGCTGCTCCTCACGTGCCTGCTCCTCGCGCGCCTTGGCGAACAGCTCTTGCTGTTGGCGGAGCAGCTCCTCCTCGGGTATACCCAGGTTCTCCAAGCGCGTACTCTGTCGTCGTCGTTTGGCGGCTACCTCCTTGCAATCGTGCAGCACAGCCTCGGCCTCTTGTTTGTAATCACGAAAGCCGAGACGGTCGAGGGCTTCCAGAACGTGCTCGGCGTTTATTGTTTTCTTGCTGCGCTGGTTGCACACCTCGTTTGCCTCAGAGCTTATCAGATGAATGAATTCAGAGCAGCAATTGAGAATTAGCTCGCGACTTTCGTTGGCCACGCGCACTGCGGGCACAAGCTCTTTGATTATTTTATTGATACTGGCGCGTGGCAATGTCAGCTCATCATCCTCTGCACTGGGCGGCAATAGTTCCTCCTGGGGATTGGACATAGCGCGTACGAAAACGTAAACAAAACTTGAGAAATGAAAAAAAAAAAACAACGATGCTGCTGCTTCTTGCTGCTAGCGTTGTGTAGTGCTGTAAAATGTTGTTCATATAAATATCGATATGTCGATTGTTGTTGCTGAACATAAATCGATTTTTGCGAAATAGCTTGAAAACAAATTTTATTTATATTGCAATTTTTAAGTAAATTTATTAAATCAAAATACATAATGGGTGACTACGATTCTGATGATGAGAAATCACAGGTGGAAAAGCTGCGTTATGCAAAGGTTCCGCGCGGCATGTTCGTTAGTGGCTGGGACGATGATGCCGACGAACTGATTGAGGAGGACAAGAATCCACAAGGTAAGCACGCAAATTAATAATAATTAGTTAATTAATAAAAAATAAATACTGCCATCTGTAGCCAGCATTGAGCGTATGATATTGTTTGCCGTCGGCGAGAATCGCCTGGGTGAGGTACGCGAGATCCTCCAGCTAGATGCAGACTCGGTCAATGCCCGAGACAATGATGGCTACACGCCACTGCATCGCGCCTGCTACAACAACTTCATAGACATGGCCAAACTGCTGCTGCAGTATGGAGCCGATCCGAATGCACGCACACAGCTTGGCTGGACTCCGCTGCACTCGGCCTGCAAGTGGAACAATGCCGACTGCGCGCAGTTGTTGTTGCAGTTCGGCTCGGATGTGAATGCCGAATCTGATGGCCAGCAGACGCCTCTGCATGTCACATCCACCGTCTCCAATTGCCGCAACACAGCAACAGTGCTTCTGCTCGATCGCAACATTCAGCCGCGCAAGGAGAACAACTCGGAGGAAACCGCAGCCGTCATTGCCCGTCGCACTGGCATGAGTTACTTCGTCTTCGAGATTGCCAACAAGGCGTACGACTGCGAGACGGGACTGTTAGATTAGATTTCATTGTGTGCATTTATTATATAGAATACTTAAATTTACATTTTATTGGATTTTATTAAGTAATTTGAGACTGGGCTCAGCTTGCTGGCGCAGGAGTGCGTACAAAGTGCTCGTAAAAGGACTTGGTGTAGTTGGTCATCTCATCTTGCATGGCAGCGGGCACAAAGTACGGATTTCCCTGGGCACCCTCGATGGTGCCTTTGGCCGTGTAGCGCATGTAGCTGGCCACAGTTGTCTCTGGCGGCAGCACAGCGCCGTCTTCTATGATGCAGCAATCCTTGAGAGCACAGCGGCGACCCTTAAGACAACCTAGATTACTAACTAAGGTCAGGTAAAGAAATTCAGGTTACTCACAATTATGGCATTCTTGCCTATATACACATAGGAACCTATCGTAGCTGCAGCCACCACAGCGCCCTCGCCGATGAAGACATGTTCGCCAATGTGCATGGGAAAGAAGGCGATGCCTTTGCTGAACTGTTTGTAGGGCGGGCGTATAACAGAGTTTTTGCCTATAACACAGTAACGCCCGCAGCGCACATTCGCTAGATCCCCACGTATTATAGCGCCGCTCTGTACAATCACCTTGCCGTTGAGCACTATGTTCTGCGAGCCACAGAGCACGGTCTTGCGACACACTTTGTTGCCGGAGGCCTGTAAACAAAAATGGGCAGCGTCAGGTGAAACTGATGAGGTCATCCATTGGAGGCAGTACTAGCTGGAGTTGCCACCTATGCAACGCAATATATTACTTACCGTCTCAACGTATTCGTCTTTACTGTAATAAGAGTCGGGAATCTCCATTGTTTTACAATTAAATTAATATTAAGTAAAGTTATTTATTTCCAGTTAGAGGAAATCAGCTGCTTCGATTGCAACTATTAGGTTTCTTATCGATATATTGCAAACGTTAGTAACACTTACAGCTGAGTTGCTGTGGCCATACCAGACTTTTTCAGTTGCGTTGCCAATTTGTTCACTGCTGTTTCTGTGCTTTCCAATGAAACAAATTAACCGTATGTCGCTGCTTTAGTTTTGCCGCAATTTGGAATTAAAATCCGAAAAAACCGATATTCCAAATAAATAATGATTTTTTCGGTTAAACAATTCTGTTAGGCAAGCAGTACACTGCTTTGAATTGCTTTCATTCCAGTGCCATCCACGCCACGATCCCATATTAGCCATGCAACAAACCACCAGCGGCAGCCACAACGTTGGCAACACTAGCAACACTGAGTTGGCAACATTCGTAAACCAAGTAGTTAAAATTCGAATGCGCTTGGAAAATTAAATGAAAACTGCGCTTCCACCAATCAAAAATTAAATAATTTGCACATGCAATTACTGAAATGAAATTGCTGTGCTAATTAGGGTGCACGCTACTGCGAATATCGGATGCGGGTGCGCACACAAACTGCAGGTGTTCAGCCCAAGTTGACCCTGAACTTTGCATGCAGTCGGCGGCAGCGCAGCGCAGATTAGACCAACCAACGTTCGTTGTTGTTGTTGCTGCTGCTGCTGTTGCTGTTGCTATTGTTGTTGTTGGTCTGCTGTTAATGTTGAGAGAAAAAGAATGTACAAACGATACGCAATCATTAATAATTGTAAACAACGCGCAGCTGGAGGTGACCTCTGGCGCAGCTGAAAGTTTTGAGGCACCTCCGCGAGCGCTTCAATGATATTCCGATTAATTGCGCTTTTCATAATCGGGTCCCAGCCTGACTTGGCTCAACATGGTCCGGCCCCGCTGACCTTCGCATGCATGCTCGACTGCCCAGTGCGCCCTCTTGGCCACGTTCGCTAATTGGCAAAGCCGCCTTAATGCTGGGTTCTGCCTGCAAAGAATATTCATAGCAATGTGTATGGTAATCCATTATGTGAGAGATGCCCCTCCTCCACCCCATTAATAATGGCCAGTACGTTGGCAGCATGTAAATGTGGGGATCTCTCGGTGACCTTAGCGATAATTTGCCCAGTCAAGCAGTCAACGTTGGCCAGCTTACTTCGTTGACCGTTTGAACTTTCGGGCCAAAAGCAATTGTCGAATTGGTAACTGAGCTGAGCGCGGCTTTTGGCTTTGAAGGCTTCGGAACTTGCACCTTTGATCTAAGGTCAATAAACTTGAATGTGAGTCAAGTCGCAAAGGTTAGGCAGCTGCTCGTGTTCGGTTATTAATTGAAACGTGTGCACAACTGCAAACAATCAACGCTGCAAATGCTACAAACCGATTACCGATTACCAGCAAACAAACGACTCCAATTTGTTTGTTTTGTTTCTTGAGGCACTCGAATCTTTGTGTAGCGACTTTAAGATGATACAGCACAGTGCAGTGAGGCATATGCAACAGGCCAAGTCTCGGTGGAGAATTTTGTTGAAAGCAAAATATGAATTTATCGATATCTATATAACTGTTATAAACTTTATCTTCAAGATGAATTTCCCTGCGAGGATTTCAATATAGTTATCGTCAGATTTATAAATAACTACTTTCCAGAAAATATCGACTTATCGATAGTAAAATTAGAGCTGAAGCTTTTGCTGTGAACTGAACTCTCTTTTAAGTATTTTAAAGTTGGCTATCAAGAGATTCTTATAGATGTATCTCTATTAACGATAAGTCCTGCCTCAACATATGATAATTTATCGATTTGAAGTGCTGCATTAACAGACGATTTATCGTTTTTTATTAATTGATGCAATAGGCATAGGCACAAAACCTTAATCACTTTCACTCTCTGATTTGAAGGATATCGAACTATCGATATCAATATTAGAGCTAAAGCTAACATTATTGATCAAAGTTCTCTCCTCTATTTACAATAGCCTTGATTTGTTAAGTTGTAGTAATAGATGTGCCCTAGCTCAGTCCCTCCCCACAGTGCCCATTGTACTTGTCAGTGGATTAAAAGACGATTTATCGATTTCGATTGCTGCATTGAAACAAAAGACTTAGGCGAGAAACTTGTTCGCTTGTTGCATGCAAAAAGGTGAAAATATTTTGTTGAATTGCAATTGTTGTCTGCCTCGCATGGCTTTCCTCCACACCCCTCTGCACCCCCTCCTCCTTCCCCCTTCACACTTCACCTTGTGCGCAATCAACTTCAATAAAACAATTTTCTTAAATTTTAATTGCAATTACGGGTGAATTTACTGTGTCGTTTCTCCCAACACTTTTCGCATTGTTCTCGTCAATGAACATAAATATTCATAAATATACGTATATGTATCTGTATCTTTAGCTGACATTGCCTGCAATTCGAATTGAATCTTTATTAATTATGTACTTATTTATGGATGTGTTTCCTCTTTTTTATCTCAGTGCCTCAGGGCGCACTTGAGTTTTCGCCTTGCGGCAGTCTTACAAGCTGCTCGAATCAACGATTAAAACGCTCGAGATCAACAGCTAAAACAATAACAAACACTGCCTCAAGCTGTGCACACGCAGCAGCAGCACCAACAACAACAACAATAACAATCAGCATTAATGGCAAATAGATCGTGAGATTGGAAAAGTTGGATGGTTCGTCGATGTGACGTCTGTCCATCCAGGCGGATATACGGTGCGTGTGCCTCTCATCTTGATCTTGATTAGCTTGGGCATTTAATACAGCAACGACAACAACAACAACATCAACAGCAACAATGGCAAGAGCAACTTATGCTTCTTATCAAGGTCATCGCTGAGGCAACTCTGTAAATATATTTACATAGATGCTACCAGAGAGATTGCCGTGCCATGGTCAAGGTCAGCCTGTGGCAGCTAGGTTTCTTCTTCGTCTTCTCTCAGCAACACCTGGCGGAACATGCGCATGCCAGAAAGGTCATTGTGGTATTGATTATTTGTAGTAAAAATTAACGAGTCTTTGATTCGTATAAAAAGATTATAAAGATTCAAACTACGAATTCCATAAACGAAACCTATTCAAATTCAATAAGTCAGTTATTTTATATCTATTATATTCAAATTTATGTAAAATATCAAGAGTTTACTATAGTTAGGGGCCCATTCGAATGATATGTAGTGCTATTCAAATGACACGTGACTTGAAATTGGACTTCAAGTGCCTTCCCCCACTCACTCACTCACTCACTCACTCACTCACTCGCTCAGCCCCGAATTGAATCAATGTAATACAGAAATATTTCGAGACTGACCGACCTAGGTAGTACTATGCGTCACTCGGGGCCGCCAAATAAGGAAGTAATCAGTGCGAATGTCAATTACACGCAACGCGCGACGTCATAAATAAAAAAGAGATTGCGCATACGCCATGTAAGCGGTGGCTCGCCTTGGTATAGTACAACGTCGAGCGACTTTGCTACGCACAAATTAAATTCATGAAGTTCAAATAGCGTGAGTAAATGAAATTCGAATCGAAATCAAAATCGAAACCGAAATCGAAATCAAAATCGAAATCAAAAGTAAACTGTGCGACGAGGACAGGCCCCCCGCATACTTTGGGGCTGCCCCTTGAGAGAGACAGACCGCCCCTAACAACAAGTTGTTTGCGCTGCTCCGATACACTTGCCGCTGATCAAGTCCCGTCACTAGTCAAGACTTTCATTAATCGAGCGAGGTGAAATCGATAAGCTGTTCTCAACACTCAAGGCAAAAGACGCAGAGACACTTTCAACAGACTGTGCCTAGACTTTTACATCCTGAAAGTAGCAATAGATTATAATCGATAGCTGTTATCCAGCAATAGCTGGCACGAGCCCTGTCAGCTATCGACATATCGATAGAAGGCTGTTACATTGTTTGCCATCACTAATTAAGGCAGATTTTAACCTTTTGATTGCCTGTAGTAATATTTAATAATATACATTTTTATATAATGTTATCGATAGTAACAAGCACGACTGCAACCCAGCACTAGCCAGTTGCAGGCATCATATCAAGTATCGGCATTGTTTGCCATCACTAATTAAGGCAGAGATTAACCTTTTGATTGCCTGTAGTAATATTTAATAATAGACACTCTTTTATAATGTTATCGATAGTAACAAGCACGACTGCAACCCAGCAGTAGCCATGTGCAGGCTTCATATCAAGTATCGACATATCGATCGAAGGCTGCTTCATTGTTTGCCATCACTAATTAAGGCAGAGATTTACCTTTTAGTTGCCTGTTATAATTTATAATAAAACACAGTATCAATGTTATCGATAGGAACAAACATGACAGTTACCTAGCCCTAGCTATGTGCAAGTGTCTCGTCAAGTATCGACATATCGATAGCAGCAAGCCTCGCTGTTTCCCACCACTAATTAAGGAAGAGTTTACCCCCTTAATTGCCATTAGACAATAGATAATACTACACAGTATTATCTAATGTTTTCGCTTTCGATTTCATTTTCTCACGCCTGGGAAAGTGTATTCAGACTGCGTGCTGATGGTTTTGTTTCTGTTTTGACTTTGTTTTCGCTTGTTTTGGTTAGCAGCTGAACGAAACGCGCCCGACGAAGGTCAAGTGCACGCTAAATGTGTTTTATATTGTTTCTAACATTAGTAGCGACTTTTTGTTTAATTAATTTTTAATATTTTCACTGTGCAAGTCATTCGCCCAGTTTGATGATGTGACAAGCGGCACGCAACCCGGGGCGGTTCTTGGCTAATTGTTCGACCCCAGCTTGATTCGGTTGCCACATGAGTGAGGTGTGAGCAGCGGGCGGCCCTGAGAGATGAGTTTAATCCGTTAATCATACAGTTTTATTAGCAGTTTACATGGTTATGGTGCAGATTCAAATGGTCAGACGGGGAAGAACTAGGGGAGGCAACTAGAGGAGTGCGCCTGAAGTAGAAGAAGGAAGAACGAAACCGCAAATTAACAATTTCAAATTATATATCACTCATAATTATATGTTCCATGCGGTATCCCTAGCTCTTGAACTTGGTACCCACGGGTTCTGCCGGCCTTCCGCTGGCCGCGCTACGCGTTGCCCTTGATTTGTGGCGTCGAAAAGCCCCACGAATCGAATAATTTTTAATGAACGGGCTACTCCGTCGCGTTGTTGCATTGCAAAATCGTTTTCCAATTAAGCACCCACAACGGGTAACTAACAACTTCCTAGCCAAATGTGGCGCACACCGAGTCGTCCAACCTTCGGCGCGTTGGCCATAATAAGCCGGGCCAATGCTCCACATAAATGGTAGCTATTTTATTTGATATTTTCGCAGCTACCACATGCCAAATGCGCGTGTGAGTCGTGTGTGTGTGTTTGTTGTGCTACACTAGACTGACACATTCGGATCTTAATTGTCAATCATTGTCAGTCGGACAAGTGGCCACCCAGGCGACGAGACAAAAGTTTGGCACTGACACTGGCTGGCAAACCTTTCCGAGCTCCAAAGTTCACTCACCTTTGCAGAGCTCAGCTCAACTCAAGAGACTTAATTGCTGCCCATGGATATGCGGTTGAGTTTCGATACTCCACCGAGAGTTTAAAGAGCTAAAGATTAATCAAGTTAAAGGTTTCTTTAAGTTATGACTCTTACTCCCTAGAGGGATCTTGCTTCCTACTAGGGAAATCTTATTTCCTGCATAGAAATTGTTCTTTTTAGAAATGTCACTCCATAAAGGAATGTTACTTAGTGTAGATAAATGTTTCTCTGCCTTCTCCTACCTACTTCCACGACCTAAATGGATGTTACTCCATAGAAGAAGACCACACCTAAAGACACCACACCCTCCAGTGTGATCTTACTCCCTACAAAAAGGCACTCTACCTATCGGTTAGGGGTTAACCCAAGCATGATCTTATGCCCTAGACGGACCTTAGGCAATCCCTGCCATAGAGGGATGACAGACCCTAGGGGGTCTTACTACTCAAGAAATCTTACTCTCTCTTAGGATTTCACCCCTCAAAGTCACAGCCTAATCTTCGTTCTCCTTCATCAGCAATGTTATTATCACCCTTTCATTATCACTCAATTTGTTAGTTGTCTACCCGGCAGCTTGTCGACCACAGGGTATTACCCAATCGATCACTCTCTTGTTCGGCTGTGTCATTGTTATTGATCGCTTATCAAAGCCGTTGAAATGGCCAAGGCAAGAAAGTCACAACCTCTCAGCTCATTAAGAAGTCTACAATTTGGCACATATCTAATTGACGTGTGCGAATACATCGATGGAGCAGACCCTGCCCAAGTATTCGGGTGGACAGCCTTGCCCCTGGCACACAAAGCAAATGAATAAAATAGTCTCAGGTTCAAAACTATTAGCGCCCGCATGCAAAGGCGATAAACCGATCAAAATTGGAACAATCTGCCTGCACGTTAAGCAAATCAAATAGTCATAAACAATTGTTGTAGTTGTTGTTGTTGTGCGTCGTGCCTCGGCGTGCGTCGGTTTCTTATTTATTTATATTGTTTTTTTTGACAGCTGACAACTGTTGCCTACCGTTTTATATATCTATACTATATACCCGTGTATACCTATGCGAATCTTTAGGTTTTTGGGGCCACTTGGCTGTCGCTGTTCGCCTTTTCGCCTCGATCGATTCAATCGATTCGCATGCCTCGTCCCAGCCTCGGGGCATGGTTAGTGGCAATAATGTTTTAATTAGCGCTGTGAAGCGGAGGTCGACTCAGACGGTGGCGGTTCTATAAGGCAGCCACGCCCAGTCAAGCATGCTGGAAGTGCTGATTGTGCCGCATGCACTGTCATTATTATTGCTATAATTGCGATAACTTCCACGAGAGGAGCTTGGGCATGGGATGTAGGGGCAGGAGTAGAAGCTGGGGGAAGGAAGGAAGGTGGAAGTGGAGGCGGCACAGTTTCGCACAAAAACTTGGCACATTTGTTTTTAGTTGTTCGCTTTTATTTGTTTCTATAGTGCACACTTTAACAACGACCAAACGAAAGGGAAATACACAAACACAGTCACTCGAAGACTTAGAACCTATGCTTGGCCATACGAGGCAACACCTCAGTACAAGAGATGGGCGCGTGACACGGTAGACATGAACATTAAAATATTAATATTAAAATACAGTCATGTGCAGTCGTGTGCATGACTTTAATATACTCGCTAACCACCTGAATAAAACTTTCTTTTTTTCCTCTTTGATCATTTTATTATTATTTTTTTTTTTTCTTACATATTATTATTAAGTGAAGAATCCGTATATTGTATCTTAACATCACAGGGTGGAGAAATATTCTTCATAATTACCAAAAACTAAATAAAACACTTTTTATTTTTTTTTTACTAAATAAAATTGATTCTTAAAAATACAATGTTTATAGTATATTTATGTTTATAGTATTTTGTGTTGCATACTTTAGGGGTGGGTTGAAAATCAGTAGCTCTTTAATTTATTTCTTGAATAATTTCTATGTTAATTATCCGACCCCAACCAAATTTTCAGAAATCATTTAAGCCACATTGGTTATTGTGTTTACCAAAAATGAACTATCTCGTATTAAAATTACGTTTGGAATTCGGTTTTTATCGATTTACAGAGGGCGAAAGGGGCGTGGTCGAATTCTAAAGCAAACTGGATCTGCGTGCAATAATAATAATAATATATTAACACCAAATTTGGTGGCCCTAGCTATTATAGTCTCTGAGATCTAGGTTTTGATACGGACGGAAAGACACACTGTTATACTACTCTATAAATAAGAGTGTTTTTACTTTTATCACTACTAAAGATCTTGAAAAGTTGTTAATAGTAAATACAAAAATATAAATAAATAAATTCCGTTATAATTAATGCATTAATAATGTGAATAAATTAGAATAAATACAATATGTTTATTAAGTTTTTACTGCAACAGGTTTCTTTGGTGATCAACAAAATATACCAAGCATAAACAAGCACTTTAACTATTGAAAAGAAAGTTATCTTTTATTTTTAAATAGATATTTCAAAGTAAATAAAATGATGAGTTTATGATTGCTTGTGATTTGATGAATGCTTTAAATAATTCATATTCATTATATGGATAATACCATGTACAGTACTTGGTATACTTAGTATATGTTATACCAAGCACTTCAGCATTGTGAGATCTCTAGCTTTAGCCACCAAGCCGCTGTCAATCGCCATTGTTTGATGCTGTGAAACTACCCTTTGGGTACCCCCTTTGAACACCCCTGCACAAGTTATTAGTACCACAATCGCCAGTTAGTAGTTCTTGAACCCGGGCGCTTGAACTGCGCTTGAACAGCCATAACTAATCTGTGCTACGCGAATCGTGTTGCATAGAATCTTGACATGAGGAAGCCATTTGCGTCTCTTTTGTGTAATGGCCGTAATTAGTCGCCGTACCGAGGGGCGTTGGTGCGAGCGAGATGGCGATTGTTACGATCATTAAATGTTCGAGATGAAAGAAGAAGAATCACAAACAGCAGAAACAGATGTATATGGAATAATGTGTCCAAAACACAGACAGAAATCGGGCTTCATTATAATTTGTTCGCACAATACGCGATTCCTTAAGTACCCAATGAATGAATGAATGTAGAGACACTTGGGGACCCATAAGAAGCAAAAGTACTTATGAAGCGATTACAACGATTATTGCCAACTACTCTAAATGATTTCGCATTATCCACGATTTTCGCCTTGAACTTGAGCGAGTGCATTCGCCACTTTGCATGCGAACAAAACGAATCGACTCTCAATTCTCACCCTTTCCCTTTTTTTTTGTTTTTGCTCAGATCTGTTTCTTCGACTCGCAGAGAGTGCCAACATAGTGAGCTCACTCGTAACACTTGTTGTTCGCTGCTTCTGGATAAATTAGTCTCAGCGAGCGTGTATTGAATTCTGAAACTGTGCACGTATCTCACAATGTCTTGATTCGTATGTCTTCAACGAGTATATTGCTTTTGTGGAGGGGGGCTACCTATTTGTTGGGGTCTGGGTCTAGCATACAGACCAACGACCGTCCTCGGAAAGTTTTGTGTGTGCATTCCGCAACGCATCCGTATTAGTATTTGATGTATACTTGATTTAGTCTCATGTTATTTTTATTTTATTACTTATTTTTCGCTGATTTGTGGCGAATTTACGAGTAATTCAAAAACTTCAAAACGGTAGCCACTTTTGCGTATCGCAGAAGTTTGAAATATCTGTAGTTGTTGTTGTCGGTGCTGTTGTTGATGTTGTTATTGTTGCTATTCAGCAGGTGATTAATTTTATTTTGCGAATCTTGAAAAGGGCATTCTGCTGGCGTTTGCAACCTGACCAGTCCCATCCAGTTCCAGTCCAGTCCGAAGCACCGTCATCACACCGTCGTCAGTCACTGACCGTCGCGACCTTGTGCGCCAATTTAGTTAAATTATTTTGTGGTAGCCGACGATGTTGTTTTCTTCTTCTGTTTTTCTCGAGCCTGGGGAGCCGAAATCTTTTATTATTGAAGTTCAATAAGTTTTATGCGGCCCCAAGGTGATAATTTAGCATATAAATGGCGTTAGAACAAAAGACTTAGGCAACAAACTCGACACTTTTACGATATCATCTTTTAAGACTTATCGATAAGTTTTATGGATTGTGGATTTGTAGTAGCAGCGTTAAATTTCCGTATTTAAATTAAAGGTTTACAAAACACAAACATATTAACAATGGATGAATCATGAATATGGATAGTTATATCTATTTATTGATTTTAAAGACCGGTTTTATTAAAGGAAAATGAAAATAACATATGTTTTGATAAAGATCTCTGTACTGCGACCTATTCAATCTATTGTACCCTTGGTAAGCTTAAAGTTCCCTTACCAGTCCAGTTTTTCATAGAATATTTTCGATTTTTCCTGAACTGTATCTTGTCAAAATAGTAGTTAGTAAATAACATAGTGTTTAAAAATAAATATATTCAAGTAGAATTTCAAAAATGTGTAACTCTAATTATCAGAAAGATAAAGATAAACATTGAGTACTTGACTCGGATATCTCTCTCAGTATTTATGTAGACAAGTTTTTTGGCACTAGAACTTTATTGTTAGTTTAAAGAACTACTAAACACAACATCAATATCGTATCTGCATGTTGGTACATGTGCATGTTTGCCTGAGATTCGTGTGTATGTTTTATAGCTAATTTGGCACATCATAAAAATTGCATCATCCGGTCTTAGTAGCAGAATCAGCAGCTGCCGCTGCCGCTGCTTCTGATGTGTCGTCGTTCTGCCTGACTTCATGTTTGCCTGCCAAATTCGCGACAGTCTCGAGATCTAACGACATGTGTACGCTACAGACAGTATACAGACAGACATATGGTGGTAGTATGTCTCTACATATAGTCGAGCATTGGTTGGACTGTAGATCAAAGAGGCTAACTCCATAATTGCCGAGTGCGGCGGTGCACGGTAGTCGGCACTAAAAATTCAATTAGTATATTAATTATTAATTACACGCAATGCAAAAGCGTCGCTCGTTTCGATGCTAATTCAATTAGCGGACGCATCATCGATGTCAGCGATTATTATCGGTATATCGGTATTTCTCGAGTATCGCATGTGACAGCTGCGACTGCAGGTATTTCATTAATTGCAAATTCTTGACTTGCTTATTAATTTTGATTCGTGTGTAAGGTCGTGCCTCAAAGCGAGCGAGTTTTTCCAGTAGTCTCTCTTGTGATAGGCCGGACAAGGTCCCCAACAACAGTGGCAACAGGAGCAGCCCTCGTGATTCGATATGTTTTTGTCCAGTTTTATTAGAGTAAGGCTGCCTGATCGCGTATAATCAATGCGCACACTCACTTCACAAAAGCTCTCACAGCTTCAGCAGACAAAAGCTCCCTCCCTCTCTCACACTGTCTGCCTTGCTCTCTCTCTCTCTCTGGTGCTCTCTGCTCTCTCGCGTGGTTTTGTCTTGCGCTCCACACTTAACGACGCTCAGTTTGCCAACGACAGGCGTTTGATGCGGACGCGAGGTAGCAGGTGTAACGAAACGCGGATAACGCTGCGCGCAGACGCAGTCGACAATCATAAAAGATCGACAAAAATAGTGTGTTTTTTTTTTCGTTTTGATTTTGTTTTTTTTTTTCACTTTATGTTTGTGTTTTGTGCCGGGCGCAACGTTTGAAATTTAAAATAAAAATAAAACAAACACAACACACACACCAAACCTGACGAAAAGTTTGCCAAATAATCGGCAAACAAAGAAAAGGTAAAGAAACAACAACAAAATAAAATACCGCTGCAAATCGTAATCATTTAAAAAAGACGTTAAAGTAACGGTTAAATCTGTGCTCGTCTTTCTTAAATATTCATAATCATATCGTCTGTGTGTGTGTGTGTCTCTTTCTCTCCAACTTGGCGAAATTACTTCCAATAAAATGATGAATTATTAATGTGTGTGTGTGTGAAGAAATGAGCACAACATTGTTTGCCAAGGCAATTAACGGCAATAAAATATAATATAGTACAAATTTACCTACACAACTGTGTGTGTGTGTGTGTACATAATTGGAGTGCGTAAAAATTGTGCAAATTTTATATACGACGCGAGTTTAATAATTAACAAAATAAACAAGATGTATTGAAGCACGTTGTTGTTGTAGTACATGTGTTGTAATTGAATTTGCACAAGTTTTGCAAGACCAAGTGTTAAAGTATTTCCTAACGTAATAAACAGAAAATGACTTAGTTTATTCTTAAATTACCCCAGCACGTTACGAAAAGCATCGTTAAAAATTAAAGTAAATTAAAAAATTAAAAACCCATAAAGGCGGCAGCCGCCAAAAAGCAACAGCAAATGCAAAGGCAATGGCAAAGGCAGAGGCAGTGACAGAGCCAAATGCAGAGGCAGAGAGGCAAAAGCAGAGGTAAAGGCAGTGGCAACGGCAAAGGCAAAGGAAGAAAAAAATCAACGCAAGAACTTTAAAATTTTTTGCCTGCCCAAAAACTTATGCGCGTGTCTGTGCCGCCACCTCAGTCTCTCGCCTTTGATGTGTATCTCTCTCCCTCTCTCTGTCATTCTCTCCCCCACTCTACGTGCACTGTTTTTCTTATGCACGTTTTCCCTTTGCTTTGTGTCAGTGTCGCTTACTCAACGCGTTCGCTCATTTGTTTGTCTTTTTTCTGTGTGTCTTTTGTATACTTTACCGTTTTATCGGCCTTTGTGTGCGCGCGTGTGTGTGTGTGTGTGCATCAAGTGTCGACAGAGACGCCCAGTTGTTGTTGTTTTTGCATGGTGCGTGCTGCTGCAGTTGCCGTCGCTGCCGCTGTGCCGCTGCTGCTGCTGCCATTTTGTTGTCTGTCGTCTGTCGATTACTTCATCCGATGTTTATTTCCTATGTGTCTTGGACACATGTAACTGACCCACGCCGAAACTGACCAGCGCAAAAAGCGCAACAAAGCAAACACGGCAAAAAAGACAAAAACAAAAACAAAGAAACTATCGGCGAAAAAATCAACAACAACAACAACATAACGACGAAAATCGCGCAAAAAGCCGGTTGAAGGCGACTCTTACATATTTACACGCACCAGCGCTCATTGAACACATACGGCAACAACAACAACAACAGCAGCTAACAGAAAGCAAAAGCGGCACGACACAAAAACCTGTAACGCAAGCAGCGACGTCGACGTCGGCAGAGCTTTTAAAACATTTGCAGTCAGCCGCGCTTGATTATGTCAATTTCATGTTTACTTCATTTCCTCAACCGTAAGAGGAGAGAGCGCGAGCGAGAGAGAGCAACAGAAATTTCACTTTCGTTGGACTTGAAAAAGCTGCAGTGCCGTCGTTCGTTCGCCGGCAGAGAGGGAGAGTGAGAGCGAGAGAGAGAGCACACCGCATACGCCCAGCTGCATTGGATGCTGCTGCTGCTGGCTCACTGGGGCGTTGCTGCCTTCTTTTTTTTGTTGCTTTTCTGTTTTGTTTTTGTTGCTTTGCCGTCGCATAGTTTCAGTTTCATTTTGTAACTGTAATGTCTGTGCCATTGTGCTGCCCGGCGCTTGACAGACGTACACGGCGTACGCAAAGTAAAGCTTTTTCTCTCTGCAGTCTCCCATGTAGTAAATAACGTAATAACGTAATGCGCTTTAAGATTACCACATGCAGCAGTGCGGCGTTGTCGATGTCGTCGTTGGCGCTTCGCATGTTACGTTTTGGTGCCAAGTCCAGCGTCGACGTCAGCGTCAGTTGTCAGTTGCATTGTTATTGCTGGTGTTGTTGTTGCTGCTGCCGCTGCAGTTGTTGTTGTTGTTAGGTAATCGTGCTTTTAATGCGCTCACATCGATGCGTCGACAGCGAAGGCGACTGCAACGACGACAGCAACAGCGACAGCGACAGCTCCTGCAGCAGCTATGCGAAGGTCAGCGACAACAACAAAAGCGCTGCCCCAAACAGATATGCGATTTTTCATAATCGATAACCTGGAAAAGAGAATATTTTATTGCTGAAGTGTTCGATATATCGTATAAATCATATGCAGTATATTTGTATGAATAAATAGCACATACATATGTACAATATATATTAGAGTCATGTGTGGTATTATTAACAGGGAGAGAGAGAGAGAGAAAATAACCTACGCATGAGTATACAAATTAGTTTTCTCAGTTGTAGAGTATTCGCCTTTCGGTGCACTGTAAATGAGATTTTTCTAGTTTAGGCTTAGCTTTTATTTTTTTTTTTTAACAATTTTGCTATTAAAGTTTTCGTGCTTTTCGCGCTGTCAGCTTGTGAAAAATTCTAATTATAAATGAAACAATTTATTACCGGGTTTTAAAAATAAAATGCAATTTATGCGCAAAGTCAGGCGGCGTTGACTAGTTAAACTTAAACCGGTTTACGACAGACACAAAAAAAAACCAACAAAACCAACAAAGAGTGAACAGCTGGAGGGTGCAATAAAAGAAAAACACAAAACAAACACAAATAAAACACAAACTGAACAATTAAAACAAAGTCTTTTGAAGATAAAATTAGGGAAAAAGTGTTGTCGCTTTCGCAAACATGTGTAAAGAGTGTAAAAAACAATGTAAAGCATGGCAAAAAAATTAAAACAACAATTTATTATTTTAGTACACACATTGTTTTCACTCATCTCTTGCGTGCGTGGGTGTGAGTGTGTGTGTGTGTATGTGTATGCGTGTGTTTATTAATCGACATTCGTCAATTAATCATTTTAATTAATAAATGCTAATTCCATTGCTTAGATATCATTTAGCAGTTGCTTCAGCTAACTTAACTCTAAATTAACTGAATATTACGGACGGCATTGCAAATTGGATTTACGATTCGATTCGACGAGTGAAACACACGCGATTTTATGCCGGTTTTATTCTACTGACAAGTTTGGTGAGTAATCTTCAACGTTATAAAAGGTTAACAAATTACAATCGATACCCGAGATCAAAGATCATAAATTCTTAATGATTAAATACCAAACATTCATCAAAAAGTAACGTAATTACCAACAATATGATACACGATACCCCGATACCCAAAATTCTATAGATAGATCAAGAACCCAAGCCTGGGGGGCTCTCTCTTTAGTGGGACAACCACTGATTGCCCCCCTTGGGGCCTTACTCTTGACTTTCACATGCCAGAACTCGTATTTGAGCGATGGGAAAAACCCCGTTTGCGGAGATACTTGCGATACCTGCGATATCCACAGAGTCACTTACTACATCCGCGTGCCTGCGTTCAAACTATACATTGCGTATGCGCAATTCTCTTTTGTCTACCCTGT
Source organism: Zaprionus ornatus (assembly GCA_018904035.1). Taxonomy (NCBI): domain Eukaryota; kingdom Metazoa; phylum Arthropoda; class Insecta; order Diptera; family Drosophilidae; genus Zaprionus; species Zaprionus ornatus. The sequence continues at coordinate 18,476,069 of JAEIFZ010000002.1, read as the reverse complement.
AACCATGGGCCATACGAAGGGAAGGTGTAGTGAATAAATAGATAATTGCAGTGTATGCTTGGCAACCCAATTTGGTATTTACAGCTACAACAGTTACCGCCGAGAACATAGTATTTAGTTAACTGTTCGATTTGAATTTAATTTGCCTATACTATTTCGATTATTTCAATTGGAAATTGATCATTAGTTTCAAATAGTTTCTATTTGGATAGTGTTGTAGAACCGGTTTTGATACATAGCACAGCTGAAGCTCATTACTTGACTTTGTATGGACAACGTTTAGCTAGGGTATTCAAATGTTCGTCACGCTTAGGCTATTATTAGTTCTCACTTATTCAATTTCATCGGCACTTAATTATAACTTTTGTCTACGTCATCCTAACAACATCAGCTGGTAGAGTGTTGCTATTGTTGCCCACCCCCCGACGAGTTTGATTGTTAATTTGTTTGTCGTGAATCCGGTTCTAAGTCTTAAGTATTTCTGGTTTTTTTTTTTTGCCGAATCTACTTCGAGAAAGAGAGAGACTGGTCGCATGTTGGAAATCAAATTCCTTTTCTTTGTCTGCCAATTCTCTTATTTTTTTTTTTGTCTTTGTTATTAGTTTTTATGATATTTGTATTCGTTTGCGATGCCTTCCATTTCCGGTACATGGTTGAAACACAACCAGACTCAGGCCCTTCATTATTGCTCTGTTTATTCAGTTAATTTGACTGAGCTGCCTGCCTGCCTGCCAGTCGCTAGAGACTTTATCTCAGTTTCGATTTCTATTTGAGGGGTATCCGCAATCCGAGCGCTTAGTCACGAACAGAGGCGCAAAAGTGCAGATCCATCTGCCACTTGGCAAGCGGCAACCCGCAGCCGGCAGCTGCCAGCTGGCATCTGTTATTATACCCGCTACCTATAAGTGAGAAGGGTATGATAACTTTGTGGCAATTGAAATTCTTTGTAACAGACAGAGGGAGGATTCTGTGACCCTATAAAAAGTATATATTCTTGATTAGCTTCGATTGTCGAGTCGTCCGTCTGACTATCTGTCTGTGTGTCCGTATGAACACCTAGATCTTAGAAACTATAAGAGCTAGGCTGATCAAATTTGGTGATAATATACATATTTTATTATGGCACGAATATATTGTTTATTTTAAAATATGTCCACGCCCCCTTCTGCCCTGGAAAATTGATGAAAATTTGAAAAACAAATGTAATTTTCAAGCTAAAACGTTTATAATTTCTGAAAATTTGGTTATGAATTGGATAATTAAATAAAATTGAGTCTATAAATATTAGTAGTAGTTTAAATATAATTAATTTATAAATGAATACAGTTTTAAGTAGTTTAAAAGTCATAATTAATATAAAAGTTCTTTAACGGGTATATAAGAGTCGGGTGCACTCGACTGTAGCTTTTGTTATTTTTTTCTCTCTGCTACTACTGTATGTAGAGTTAGTCGTATCTACCCACGATTAGTTTGACGATCAGTTTGGCTCCGATCTTGGCTTGGACTCAATATGAAGTATGCAAATATTTATAATTGAGTCGTGTTCACATCAAACTACAAAATATTTTGAAAATCTTATTCGATGCACTATTTACTTTAGAGTCTTCTTCTGCTCTTGTTTTCTTTTGCAGACCCCACCAGATAAGACACACATAGCATGAAGGGCTGGTTCGACGCATTTCGGGACGATGGGGGTCCAACGCTCTATTCCTTCTCCAATCGCACACCAGTCACAGGAGATGTATCCATTGTGGCTGTGTCTGTGCTATTTGCCACATTCTATGTGGCATTTCTGGTCATATTTCCTGGTGTAAGAAAACAGGTAAGCAAAAAGTGAATGGAAAATAATAATAAAAAGTAAAATATGTTAATCAAATAAATGTATAGGAAAGGAACCTTAATAGCTTAACTTTCTATATGCTAATCAAAATAATAAATAATACTAGTTTTTTGAAATATTCCATACCAAAGAATGCAAATCTTAGTTGATATAAGGGACCCTGACTTAAGCTAATTAACTCGCTATTAATAAGCTTGTACTTGTTCTACGAACCAGTTTGCATGTCAAGGATTTTCGGTATTGTTTAACTCTAGCATCAATGCCAACTAACCTGTTCAAAGTTCTACAATATATGATTACTACTGCTGCTACTGGTCGAGGGGGTACACGATATATGTACCATATAACGATTTAATTAACCTAACGATATCGTCGTCATTGGGTTAGTATCTATCTGTGGGTTCTCACGCTGCTGCCGCCTTGTCGTCTGTCAGTCTGGCAATTAAACCGACAACTCTAATCATAATCGTCGGCACGTTTTCAATAGATGTCTGATATGTACATCCATACGTATAACCCGTTTCGAGGCGCGCCCTTTTCGCTGGCCAACTGGTTACTCAGTTACTCAGTTACACAGTTACTCAGTTACCCAGTTAGCCAGAGCAATTGAGAGAGTCTCATTCAATTATCGCGCAACAGATGCCTGCAAATTGGCCAAGTCTTTGCGCATAATTTGCCATAACTGGCTGCAAATCGCTTATGGATGAGATGGCGATGGCGATAGGGAATGGGGGGATGGGATGGGTTGGGCTGGGTTGGGGTTTGGGTTTGGTATCTTATGCAATTGCTTGTTGGCCCCCATTTTGGACAGCGAATAATTTGCATATTAGTAGCATCGAGTTACACCCCAAAAAATATGTATAAACAGCGGGCCAACGCAATTAACTTATCATTATTTTTATACGTTTTCTATTCACAGAAGTTCACAACATTCTCGACGGTCACACTTAGCCTATTCGTGGGTCTAGTCATACTAAGTGAGTGACTCTGATTTGCATATGCCAAATGGCTTATTCACTGCATTGTCATCATCATTATTATTTTCATAATGATTATCGTTATTATCTTTGCAGTCGCCCGCCTGGGCTCTGCGTGGCATGTGGCACATGCAACCATCATTGCACCATACAAAGCATTCTCACGCGAGAAGCTGCCGGCACGAATCGGCACCCACATTGGCCTCATGCATGTCAATGTAACACTCACGGGTGAGTTGACAGCGAATTATAAATTACTTTATTATTATTATATACTCGTCGCTCTCCAAGAGGTTTTTCTTGTTTTATATACAGTAATAAAGTAGGCTTTAATATTCAATAATATTGTTTCTAGCTAAAATATTTATAGGTATTTTGAAATGTGATCTTTAAAATGGAATTTTTGATTATCATAATAGACTGACCTACTGCACCTACATAGTTTAGATGTGTCTTTTAAATATGATATCTTAAATATGTAGTGGGTCTAGGCTATGGTCACACTGCTTAATAGCGATGCTCTCAAGTTAACCGATGTATATTATTGAAAGGAGTATCGATATGTAACTTGTGATAGGGGGGGGGTAATAATCTATACAGTGAGACCATATTTATATATTTGACCAATCAGAATGTGGATGAATTTACTTTTTTAATACTTGGTCACACTGATCATCACTTCAATTGAGAAATTGTATAGGTAATTGGAACTTATTGGAGACTATATATACTAAGTTCACCCGAGAATAAAACATTTTTAGTTAGTCTAGATCTATGAGGAACAATCAGCAGATCATGGCGCCTCTGCGCTTTATGTGGTTGTACTTAAAATGATCTCTGATTTAGGATCTCTGTTGTAGGTATATCTCATATTAGTTTATAGGTAACTCAGTAACACTATATGAAATTTTTTTGATAGTCTCTTATGGCTGAAGAAGCTCAAGTTCATATTTTATATATGATAATGGTACATATGTTTTAAATGATATTCAAATATTTGTACTATACCATATTATTATGTATTTCATATGCTAGTATATTTAATATGCCGTGCATGGAATACATACTGAGTACAGGGTCCTAGTGTGTAGTTTATATAATCTGCGGGATCCCCCACTTAAGTGATTTCTCTTTTTTCATAATCTTTCTTGAACTGCCCTCGTCAACTCGTTGCGGAGCTTCGTTGATTGACTGTCGTCGTTGTGAGTTTTATGAGACTTGTTTATTTTCGTTGTTGAATCGGTCGCCTTAACAACAACGACAACGATGGCACACACTGCTGCTGGCCCCGCCCCCTTTTCGTGCTGCTGATTGAATAGCTTTTGTTGCCAGTTTTGCCTTATGCTGTACGAAATGTATTACCAAAAGAGTTTTTAATTCATTAGGAAAAATATGGCAAGCTGCCTTTGCTGCCTCCGTTGCTGTTGTTGCTGCTGTTGTTGTTGTTGTCGTGCCTCGTTGTCGAGTGATTCCAGCCGGAAGATAAACGAATTGGCAGCAGCAGCAGCCGCAGCAGCAGCAGCAACAGACGCCGCGACTTGAAAATGTCGCAAGCCGCAACAATTGAGCAATTTTCATTCAAGATTTTAATCGGTCGCCAAAGATTTTAATTAAATTTTGGTAGCGCCGTTTTTTATGGCGTGTTTTTATTTTCCACTGGTTTCCTCATTCGCTTTTTGGGGTGGCCACTGCAGTTGCAACTTGGGCTTTTGTCTACTTTGTCTGTCTTTGGGCTAATTGATTTGCCCGTGTGTGTGTGTGCGTGTGTGTGTGTGTGTGGAAGTCGTTAAGAAATAAAGAAATACGATTTGAACAGACTTGAGACGCGTTTGCCAATCGACGAGGAGCACGGAGTGACGTCAGCAGCGACGCTTCGGATTTGTGTGTGCTCTACTGTGCCAAGTGCCCAGTCGAGCTGCATGTCACGATTCCCTCAACAGACAGCAGCAGGCAGCAACAACAACAATATCGACAACAACAACAATAGCAACAACAACAGCAATCAGCAACAATAAAACGAAATGCCACTCAACACCTGCGGAAATATTCGCCAAGTGACTGCTAACACGCTGCCTCTCAACTGTGTTTATATATATATAATACTCATACTCGTACACATACTCATACTTATACACATACTCATACTTGTGCTCATACTCACACACATAACTCATACCCTTACTCCTATTCCTACCCATAGTCACACTCATATTTATGTTTGTTTGTTTCACCCGCACACAGCAACAAACAGTCACGTTGGTTCATTCATTGATTCATGCACTCAAATGTGCAAACATTCAAACAACAATAACAACAATAGAAAAGGTGAAATGCATGGTAGGAGCTGCCGCCGTAAATCAATCGAAATGCCAGACAGAGACGTAGACGTAGACGAGGCATTCAAGTAATCCTAGCAAACTGCTGAACCATTGGAGCCAACTGGGCCAAAAGTTGCAACGAATGATGAGTAGCAGTTACAGAAAGTTACAATTAGAAATCGAAATACTCTTTGAGTATTACACTATCGAATCTTAATTATAGATTAATTACAAACTTCAACTATAAATGTAGAATTCGTACAAAATGAATTGATTCAAAAGTTGTTCTTCCTTCAAAGAAGAAATTGAGCAGCTTAATGAAAGTCAATTTTATCGATTTTTTAGTTGTTTTTTAACTCAAGACCTATACAATTGCAGTTCAAAATTTGTTAAGCTTACTATGTTCTTTTGCAATATAATTTAGGTATATATAGGTATAATCATATAGCACTATTATTATAAAGAATAGTCTAACAAGCTTCGTCAATTTACTCTTGCACGTTCTCTTTTATAGCTAAGTTACTAAAAGTCATTAATATAAATACTCTTTGAGGTTAGTTTAGAGGATCTTCAAATATAGATTAGTGGCAGAGTGCAACTATAAATATAGCATAAATATATTATGAATTCAATTGAATATATTTCTGCTATTAAAGAAGGAATCGAGTTCAGTAAAAGTACAGTTTTATGTATTCATATTTAACCTTTTTCCACTCCAATAAAAAATGTCTTAAGTAAGTTTACGATGATTACTTGCTTTATAATTAAATTACTGTGATAACTAAAATCATATCACGAGAATCTGATGCTTGATACGCTTGCTTACGCAGACAACGTTGTGGCGTTGGAGTCAAAAATAGAAATAGGTTAGTTAGGTTGGGTTAGGTTAGGTTACACAGACAACGTTGTAGCTTTTAGGTCATAAATAGAAATAGGTTAGTTAGGTTAGGTTAGGTTAATAAAAATAGGTTAGTTAGGTTAGGTTAGGTTAGGTTAGGTTAGGTTAGGTTAGGTTAATAAAAATAGGTTAGTTAGGTTAGGTTAGGTTAATAAAAATAGGTTACCTTATGGAGTTTAAACAAATTACTACTATAATTATAGGATAAATACAAAATGAATTATATATTTTACTGTCTAGTGAAGTTCAATCTTCAATATTATGCTACAGCTGCAGAAACATCGAAGTTTGCTGAGGTTTTTTATATGTATGTAGCATCGATTTTTTTTGATGTAACATCGGTGCTTTTCCAGCTCTCTATTATGCAACTGAATGCAATTTTGTTTTAAATATTTTAAAGTCGTTCTTGACTAAACTCTTTAACTATTCCATTTTAATATTTTTGGATATATTAGTATTCTCTTGCTTTATAATAGAGATCTACAATATATTAGCTCATGTCATTGCATTATTAAAGTAATAAAATGCGCGATAAGCTTCTCTGATTTACTCTATCTCGACTGCCCGCTTTATTTGTTGTTCATGATGATATTTGGCATGAAGCTCTTTGCTTTGCAATCCACCTGGCCAACGATTATGTCGGCTTCTATATTGGTTTTGGCTGTAACAGATTTGAGTAATCCCCCCAACCCCTCTCTTGCTTCTGCCACTTGCCCCAGCTCATTGTATGCTTCCGTAGCAGCAACAGCAGCAGCAGCAACTGACGCTGCCAAAAGTACTTCATGTTCATTTCGGGTCGCTCGAGCTGCCATTGTTGTTGCTACCTGTATGTGATTGAGTGTGTGTGTGTGTGTGTGTGTGTTCGAGTGGGCGTGTGTCAGTTTCGTGGGCGTTGCTACTAAAAGGGCAAACGAGTGCGGCAAACGCAGCGAAGTGCTGAAGTATTTCATGTATTTTTTTTTTTTTTACACTTGACGAACGTATTCATTTTTGGAGTTTTGTATTTTGATTTTGTATTTGAGTGTATGATAATTGCGTTTGTCAATCGGTGGCAGGATGATTATATGGAGTAGTTCAGCATAGATCGCACCACTGACAACTTAATTGTTGCTCTTCGTATCGAACTTAAATTCCAATTCAGATTCAAATTCAAATTCAAATTGAAACTCAAATTGAAATTGAAATTGAAGTTGAAGCGTTTTCAAGCAATGTCAAATCAAAGTCTGTCACAGATATCACGGTTGTCTGGGTGTAATAATTGGGCAGCGACTTTGCCATGTTTATTGCCACTATATTATAATAATGATTACAATAATTATCACGATGATTATGCTGATGATAATAATGATCATTATGCTGACTTTAATAATGATTGTGCGGTTTCATCTTGACGGCCAATTTATCTGGCACTTTGCCAAAGTTTATTCACTGCAATTTGTGATACATGATTATGACATTTGAATGCGAGTTGGAAAAGCGCTTTATGCATATTGTACCTTGTGCAGTTGGTACTGTTGTACTGTGTGGGAGGGTGTTTTATGCGATTATCTGCGGTACTTGGTGAGGAATTTTTGAGGGAAGTTTCCTCAACTGAAATTCACACCTGGCTGCAATTGGGCACAAGTTGTGCAGCACAAAGAGGCAAGGCAAGGCAAGGCAAGGCCTTGCTGTAAATATTGCTGAAATACTTCATGGAGGAGAAACCTTATAACTGAGTATTATATTGCACTACTTAGCTCATGTTTCAGTTCCACTTGCAGCGGATGAAAACTGAAAAACCCAAGAGAATATTTAGATATTATATTAAGTTAAGTATATGTCTAAATCAAAAAGTTGTACCTTCTATACGGCGCTTACTTGATTTGTGGGAGCGGTGGGCGTGGCATTCAAAATTTGAAATGAACTTGATCTGCGTACAGTTTGCATAAGCATTCATGCCAAATATGGAGGCTTTAGCTCTTGTAATAGCTGAGATCTTGACGTTTAAACAGGCGAACATACAGACGGACAGACGAACAGACAGACAGACAGACAGACATATAGTCAGACGGACAGACAGACAGATAAACAGACAGACAGGCAGACAGACAGACAGACAGACAGACAGACAGACAGACAGACAGACAGACAGACAGACAGACAGACAGACAGACAGACAGACAGACAGGCAGACAGACAGACAGACAGACAGACAGACCGACAGACCGACAGACAGACAGACAGCCAGATAAAGAGACAGATAAACAGACAGACAGACAGACAGACAGACAGAGAGACAGACAGATAGACAGACAGACGAACAGACAGACAGACGAACAGACATACAGACAGACAGACAGACAGACAGACAGACATACAGACATACAGGCATACAAACATACAGACATACAGACATACCGACTTACCGACATACCGACATACCGACATACCGACATACAGACATACAGACATACAGACTTACAGACAAACAGACAGACAGATGAATAGACAGACAGACAGGCAGACAAACAAACAAACAAACAGACAGACAGACGAATAGACAGACAGACAGGCAGTTAGACAGACGGACAGGCGAACAGACAGACAGGGCTTAATCGACTCGGCTAGGGATCTTCAGCAAGAATCATATCTGTTACAAACATTTGCACAAAGTTAGTGTACTCTTTATAGACCATTGTCCATGTTTGAACATATTTTATAGTTTGATTCTGTTTTGCCATCAATGAATCTTAGTAATAAGTTCAGTTCTTATTTCTATTTAATTTAAGTTCTTTTTATATCATATACTTTCTTCTTACTTTTCTTTAGTGTGAAATGCAATTTCGTTTAAAACTATTGGAATCTCCACCACTTGTTGGGAATATTATTATACAAGCCATTGAACCTTTCCACTTTATCGCATTCCTGTGAAACTGTCAACTTCTGTGCATGTATAATATATTGTATATTCTCAGAACTTCGCCTACTCGAGAGACCAACTATAATTATTTTTAGACAACACGTTAGGTAAACTTTAGACTGAATAATGTATACAGTACACTGCAGAGAAGAGGGTATTTCAGTTTAGGAAAGTACAGAGTCAAGAAAGAGTCTGGTGGAAATTGTTGATATACTTACTATCTTTTACAACTTTCATCCTTTGCTTTACTTGAGTTTGAGTTGCTTGAGTTTCTGTTTATAGGGATAGCTTCCTCTGGCTTTATGCAGCCAAAGCACTAGCTGGCAGCGTATTCGAACTTCTTTAATGGATAGTTAACTGTTCTCTCGTTGTCTCGTTGTCTCGTTGTTCTTTTCGGTTATTTTTAAAACGCGTCAATCTATTTGCAGGCTTTTATCGTTTCGGACATGCCGCTCTCGAGAGTTGTCAAAACGATGACAGATGCGGAACATTCGTTTGTTTCTCTGCGCAAGTGTGGGTGGGTGGTTGCGGAAGAGAGAGAGAGAGAGAGGGACAGAGACAGAGAGAGGAGACCCCAAGAGTGGGCACAGTCTTATGTCCATTGTCGTTATTGTTGTTGTTGTTGCCGTGTCGTGTGCCTTTGTCTATTGTCAAATGATTATTAATTCATTTTTGCTGCTGTTGCTGCCTCCAAAATTATTTGTATTGTGAGTGAAACAACTTTGCCTCCTCTTACCACCCCCCCTCCCCGGCACTTGGCTGCGTTGCCCTCGTCCCCAGGCAGTTAAGTCAACATGAAAAAATCAGCATAATCATCACTTAAAATTATGAAAAGTCATAACAAAAATGTTATTTATTTATAATTTTGTTGCTCGTTGCGCGTTGTCAGTACTTAAGCGCGAGCTGTGTCGTCGCCTGCCTCAAGTATCGAGTAGGAAAACATCAATTTTATTGCAGTAGATATGGTAATTTTGTAGATACCCTTACAGTGCGTCTGTTTGTTCGTGTGAATGGGAAGTAAAGCCATGAATATCAGTCTAATTTACTGTACTTTTGCATATTTTCATAGCTAAACCTTGAGTCGATCATGTTCTTATTCGTTATGCTTACGATGGGGAAGCGTATTTCCGTGTCGTATAGCGAACAAGACTCTGCAGCGTGTTACTCTACTTTATCACGCTGTTGTCGCGATTTTTGCTTTTAATTTTTTATTTATCTACTTCATTTTGCGTTCAGACAAAGTTTCAGGCGTTGAAAAATTAGTCGGTTGCGGAAGTACTTTATGAGGCTGACAACAAAAGGGGGGCCTGTAAATAATTAATGAGCGAGTCAAATGGATGAGATGACGCAGTTCTTTTGGCACTTCAATCGACGTGGCAAGGAATAATGTATCGTCTAAGTATGACGGCGATAGTAAATGAATTTCGTGTGGAAGCTTGAGAATATATTTGAGAGATATTTCAGATATTTAAGAGCTTGAGAGAGGCTAAAGTTATATTTAATTACATCTGATTAGATTCGTAACTAGATGAATACATAAGTTTGCCTCTTTCTCTTCTTCTCTCTCTCCCTTTCTCTCTTCTTCTTCTCCCTCTCCCTCTCTCTCTCTCCCTCTCTCTCTCTCCCTCTCTCTCTCTCTTCCCCTGCTAATCGAAACCTTTCACAAACACGACCACCTTTTTACTATCGCTGCGACCGCCCTTCACATCTGCCGATTGTTTGCCGCATAATGACTTTAATCCCCAATTAGCATTCCGTATTCCGAACCGGTTCGCCGCAAGTCAACAACATCAAGTCAAACCCAAAGCGCACGCACTGATTTCCAATCGGGCCACCTACTGGGAAATCATATCGAGATGGCGATGGCAACGTAATGACTTTATGATCGATAGTAGACACTGTGTAGACACTGTGTTGACGCATTTTTTTTGGGCATTATTTACGATACATTCATCGTCGATTGACCATTTCTATATTTGGTGCACTATTCGTGTCGTGGACATCACCTTGTGGCGAGTTTAAGGTCAGGCGAGAGAATCATCGCGACTATTTTGGTAATTGGCAATAACCTCACGTTGACAACTAACTATGCAGTTTAAGTAGCTGTAGATTTACACTATAGCAGGCAATTTGTAAGCACATTTGCGTGTGCCTCCCTACATGGACATACGTGCTCAAGCACACACACGCACACGCTCATATTCTCAGGCGTAACGAAATAGGCGGCAGCTTACGTGGCGTATGAGTCATGTGTGAAATTCATTGATCGTGGGAATTGCCATAAAAGTTAATACACATTGCAAATGGCAAGCAAATGCAATATTTTGGCAAGAACATGAATCACTCATTAGCGTATGCGGGGAGGGACAAAGAGAGAGAAGAATATGTCTGAATATGTTTGTGGATTCTACTTAAAGATCTTGACTAATGCATATATAACAGACTTTCCATCAAAATTTAACTTGTATTCTCATAGTTCCTCGTTGATCTTAACTTTCTAATCAACAAGCGGAATTCCATTAAACTTGATGCTAACATTGATCTTCAAGCTAAAGAGACTCGTTCTAAATGCTTTGGCATTTTATAGAACTACTTCGAAAACAGTTAACGGTTTATTTGACAAGCAGAACCCTTGAGGCAACGCAAGTTGCACTTCAGCAACAACAACAGCAATAACAGCAACAACTTAAGCAATGCGGCAAGTTACAACCTTCGCTCAAAAGTGCAACGAATGACTTCCTGTCGCAGCCGGAAATTGTTGCAGCTGCGCCGCATTGCCAGCTTCGTCAAAGTGACGGCCACGCTGCGTATGCGTAACGTGCAACCCGCTCAGCCAAGCAAACCCAGCTCAATAGCTGTGCCTCTCTCTCCTTCTCTGTCTCTGCTACGCACCACTTTGCTGTTGCTGCCCACGTTGCACGTTGTTCGCACTTGCAATTCATTGTCAATGGCTCGACGCAGCTAACCTTACATAACTACGACACACACAATTGCAAGCCAAGTCGAGTGAGCGGCTTCAAAGTGCAACAACAACAACATTACAAGCAGCCACAACAGCGTCGCATAATCAATTGCAGTGTGCGTAACAACTGTTTGCATATTTTGTTAGCATTCAACATTTTCCGGTTTGCGGCACACGCGCCTTAATGCACACATGTATCAAGCATACCCAGCGAGGGCAGCTGCCTAAGTTCTGAAGCAGCACTCGAAAATATAAAGATGAACTCTGAAATAGCAGACAATTGTGATTATTAATCAAACTCTGCTATTGAGCATATCTTGCCCGGCAAATAATTCTCGTCTTTCTCTTCTTAGAAGATCTGCTTAACCTCCATTATCATTCCTACTTCTCTTGGCTACTTTACTGCCCGCCCCAACAAACCGATCGATGTTTGTCTTTGTTATTTGCCTATTCACCATTTATTATATCGCGTGCAGTTCTGAACATGTTGCGATGTGAAATTTACATAATTTATAAACAACTTTTGTGCAAAGGAACACAAAAAAAAGATTCCGCATTTGTGGCAAATGAAAAAAAACTGATCACAGTCGAAATATGATGCTTATGTTAATGTTGCTGCGATGAGTCAGAAGTTAAATTAGTCAGCATAATGTGAAATCTATCGAATACTATCGGTACATCGCTCCAAGAGAAATTCTAATCAAAATGCGCTTTGTCTTTGTCTTTCGAGTTGCCTTTCGGCTGCCTTTCGAAAAACCTTTGAAGCTCATCGCCCACCCCACGCGCAATTTAATTCTAAAAGCCTTTTTGCTTATGCAAACCATTAATCTTCTTTTTTTCGAATTCTCTTTTCTGCTGTTGTTGTTTTTTTTTTTTTTAACAGTTAAAAGGGGTATCCATAATCGAGTGTTGTTGCTTATTTGCGATGGCAGCGCGCGCATGTTGCCAAAGTGTCTGGCACAAAGTGACAAAATATGCAAAAACTAAACAATAACAAAACGAATGAAACGATACACGATCGCTCGAAGGGCAGTAGAAGGGAAGAGGAAATATTCCTGATTTGTTTTCGAAAGTCAAGAGGAAAACAATCGATTCTTGAGTTCTATAAACAATGCCACATACAATACAATAAATGTAGCCTATGAAAAGGTGAAACTATAAATCAAGAGTGGATAGTTAATTGGATCATCAATAGATTGTTTATGGTTGCCAGACTTGATATGGAAATGTTGAAGGAGTGGGCAGCTTGAAGCTTGATAGGTTTCTGAATACTTATTGTATATATAAACTATATCATTTTGGTGGCTGGCTCGAGGTTAAGATCAAGTAAAATAAATATTTTCTTTTTAATCCGATATAATTCGGTTACACTGCGGTAACCGTCTTCAGGGATATATTTTTCACGTCTGCTCTTGCGGGCGCGGAGTTCCTAACTGTTAGGTTCCTAAAAAGAAAGTATTTATTTTACTTGATCTTGACCTCGAACCAGCCACCAAAATGATGAAAAACAAGGGTCGCCAAAACTCTATAATATAAACTATATATTGTATATAGCTAAATGAAAATATGTCACCACTAACTCAGAAATGTTGAAGGATAGAGATATAGTTTGAGGATATATGTATATGGGATATATATATATGTAAAGGATATATATATATATAAAGGATATATATATAAAGGATATATATATATATAAAGGATATATATATAAAGGATATATATATGCAGGATATATATATATATAAAGGATATATATATACATACATTGCTTAATATATTGCTTTCACAGGAAACAGGAAAGTACTAACTGGAACTTTCATTTGTTCCCTGACAGTTTGTTCTCATTGAACTCAGAAACTACTGAATCGATCTTGATGAAACTTCTCTCGCATGTGTAATTAATGTGACTTTTAAGTTAGCGGCGTATCTATCTGAACAGCGTTAGCATTAATGATTATAACTAGAAATATGTACATATGTAAAACATATTATACTGAACAGAATCAAATTAAATTTGACTAGCTTGTGTAGGTGCATGAAACTGATGCGTGGGCTTAGCTTATGTACCGATATGTTAACCACATGGTAATATATATACATATATATTATATATACAATACATACCTTTTAGGTTATGTTTTGATATGTGTAGCATTTGGTGTTCTATATGCATAGGTACCCTTTTTTAAGGTTCTGTATGCATATAACATATGTTTACCATATATTAATATATATATATATATACGTACCTTTTAGGTTATGTTTTGATATGTGTAGCATTTAGTATTATTAATACATAGCTACCCTTTTTAAGTTCTGTATGCATATAACATGCACTTAACTATTTCCTCCTCCTATTTCTATCTTTTGCAGCCATTCCCATTGGTAATTTCACCCCTCCCGATATTGATTACAACGAGCGCTTCACGTGGGAGGGTGCCAACGACATGAGCGCCAACTATCGCCTGGCGCTGCAGCGGGGTCTGCCCTTCCCCATACTCACTGTGGCCGAGTACTTTAGTCTGGGTCGCGAGGGCTTCTCGTGGGGCGGACAATATCGTGCTGCGGGATACTTTGCCAGCATAATGCTCTGGGCATCGCTGGCCTCGTGGCTGCTGATGAATCTGCTGCTGCTGGCAGTGCCGCGCTACGGCGCCTACCTCAAGGCCCTCACGGGGGCGTTGCTCGTCTGCACCGCAGTGGGTTATCACTGTCTACTGCCACAGCGCCCACTGTGCATTTTCCTGGAGGGAGGCAAACTGGAGTTTCACTTTGGTTGGTGCTTCTGGTTGGTCCTCGTTGCAGGTGAGTCGAGAGTGGGTGGGAAGAGTGATCTTCATAGAGAGAAGTTAATGATTCTATTTCACTTTGCAGGCATTCTCTGCTTCATTGTCGGCGTGCTCATCTCCATTATCGATCTGGTGTGGCCGCACACATTCTCCACCGTGCTGGAGGTGTACTATGGCACACCCTACGATCGCCATGTCATACTGGAGGAGTCTAGCGATGTGCGCTATCGCAAGCCGCGCAACACACGTACCGGCCTGGAGGATCCACCTGGCCTGGGCTCGCGCATACTGCGACGCCTGAGCTCGAAGGCGCGTGACATGCAGGGCACAGCGCTGCGACGTGCCAGTCCAGCTGGCGTCTCGAGCAGTGCCGTCGAGAACAAGGCCTTCCAGGGTGATGTGCCCCAGAGTCCATGGCATTATCCCTTCCGGCGTTCACAACAACAGTTGCCACACATGCAGCATCCGCATACGTTGCAACACCAGCAACAGCAACATCAGCAGCAGCAGCAGCCGTCGCCGCATCATCATCAACAGCAGCTGCAGTTTGTGGGCGGCGGTCCTGTGGTGGCGCATCCCATGCATCACATGCAGCGTACGCTGTCACAGGACTCCGGCTCAAGCATTGCCTCCGCCGCAGTGCAGATCTCGCCGCTGCACAAGCACACGCTGGCGAGAATGTTACCGTGAGTATAGAAGATTTCTTTCAGTATATTCCCGATATTTATGCTTCTCTCTCTTCTCAGTAATCCGCCTGTGGAGCGTATACGCGATATGGATCACTGGTGATTCATTTAGTTAGAGGGTCTCTTATCTTCTGGAGACTCCTTCAAACAATTACAATGACAAAAAAGAACATAAAAAGAAAACTCTTTGTTGACAAAAACGCTACAAAACAATTTGTGATAATTTTTTTTTAATTTAAAAAGAAAGAAGTGAAAGAAAAAAGAAAACAATTGATAAACCGATCATGATCGCATAACTTTACCTGATGTACTTACTTTAAATTGTTTGTTAAATTCAATGCAGTAACTTTAATTAAATTATTTTAAATATTTAAGTTTAACAAAATTGAGAGAGCGTATCGTTTAAGTGATGTTCATTTGTGATAAGATAAATCTGCCACATGACGACGATGACGACGACGACGATGCACTCAGTGCACATGCACAGTGCATTTTAGCTATATAGAGAAACCACGATTATTCGGATACCGATTAACAAATATATATATATGTTGTAATTATGCCTGAAATGAATTCCATGCCAGTACAGTAGGAGTATGTAACGATTAGCCTAGCCAACTATTGTAAACTTCGTGTGTAAGCTGAACTAGGTTATAAGATGTGACGATGTTTTAAATATATAGCAACAAATGTAACGATCTTAACTGAGTTTCACTTCCAATCGGAAATTAATTTAAATACTTATCTAAAAAGAAAAGAAAAAAAAAAAAAAAATACTTAGCTGATTAGCAAGTGAAATACATAATATTCTTTGCAGATAAGTTTTTAATTATGTCGTGAGTTCATGTATTTAGAGAATGTTCTGTTATCAGTCTTTAAGCTGATAATGCGACCCATCCAACTGGCAATTGGTCGTTTTAACATATTGGGATAGGCTGATAGTATAATGATTAGCAAAGTATCAATATACTCATGCTTACTACTTCTGCTGCTCCCCTGCTATATGTTCAAATAACTGTTCATTTCTGCATATGCATTTATTTGTATTATATCATCTCCTCTTTAATCCCTTCTGAGAACTTCTCACATTTCATCGATGCACATGTTGATGCGGGGCATGAAGGCATTGTAGCTGTTCTCCACATTCTTGGTGGCATCCACAAAGCAAGTCTCCGTATCGCTAGGCATTTTGGCAATCAGCTTGAGGGTCGTGTTGAGCTTACGTGTCAGCTTCATGATGGCCTTGAAGAGCTCCCAGAAGCAGCCCGAGGTGGTTGTCTTCGACTCACCATCGTTGGCGCACAAGTTACTGCGCAGGTGAATGATGTCGTTGCAAATGTCAATAATGCTCTTGCAAGACTTGACGATCTTGGCAATATCCTTGGGTACTGCTGTGCCGCATGCGTCGATATCCTCCAGATAACGTACAGTGGCGGCCATAACCTCAATTACCTCCTTGAAAGTACAGTCTACGCCACGCATTGTCGTCAGCACCTTCATGAGAATCTTCTCCATGGTCTTAATAAAACCATCGTCATCGCCGTACAGCTCGACCTCTTCAAACCTGGGAGCATTGAAGGCTTCGCCCTGGAAAGTAATGGTGTCAGAGTAACAGTAATAACCCCTTTAAAGTGTTACTTACTTCTATGCCACTGAGCAGGCAGGTGGCCGAAACGATCACCAGTAGGTAGATGGTTATAGTCTTCATGCTGAACACTTCTTGTTGAATGTGTGAAATACTTTCTGTCGCCTTCTTATAAAGACCTTGTCTATCTCTGTGTGAAGTGCCTCCCCCAAGGAAGTGGCCACTGATTAATCTCAGTAAGTAAAACAGATAAGTATTTAAAATAGAATGTATTTTTATATATTTTTCAACAACTGTTATCAAATCATAAGCTCGAAACTAATTGCGAAAAATCCAAAAACATTCGCGCTTTATATACTTATATACTTTATTAATGCTGATGATAATGGAACCTTCCCTAACATTAATCATCTTCATCTTTGCCTTTTTTTATTGCAGACAAGCAAAATTTTAACTTAAAACAATTGAGTCTTTTTCTTTTATTATTATTATTAAAAAAAAAAAAAAAAAATATTATTATTACCTGGACATGAAACAGACATAATAATTACCTGGACAAAATAATTATATTTGTGTATTCATAATTTTTTTTTTTTTTTTTTGATTTTTATTAAGGGAAGAATCCGTACATCATTATATTGTATCTTTACATCACAAGGTGAAGAATTGAAGAATTCTTAAGAATTACCAAATATGTATTCTTAATGCTTTTAATATTCAATGTATTTATTTTTTATCGGATTTAGCTTTGCGTTTAGTTTACATTTCATCGATACAGATTTCAATATTGGGCAAAAAATTGTTGTAGCTGGTCTCCACCTTATCGGTAGCATCGACAAAGCAAGATTCCGTATCGCCAGGCAATTTGGCTATCAGTCTGAGGGTGCTGTCAATCTTATATGCCAACTCTGTGGTGGCCTTGAGCAGTTCCCAGAAACAAGCCGGAGCAGTCACCTTGGAATCATCATCATTCACACACAGGGTGCTGTTCAGGTGCAGGATATCTTCGCAAATACTGATGATTTTCTGACAGTTCTTAACTATCTTGGCAATCTCCTTGGGTACAGCTGTGCCGCATGCTTCGATCTCCTCAAGGTACTCAATGGTTGCAGTCATCACCTCAATTACCTCCTTGACAATACACTCCACACCGTGCACAGTCGACAGGACCTTTTTCAAAATCTTCTGCACGTCGCCGATAAATCCATGCGGAGCGACCTCTTGGTACTCGGCGCCTGCCTGGAGGTTCAAAGTATCAATTATTATATATAAATCTATTAGAATATTTATTCTATTTTACTTACTTCTGAGCCACTGAGCAGACAACTTCCCGAAATGATTACCAATAGGTAGATGGTTATAGTCTTCATTCTGAACACTTCTTGTCGAATGTGCGCTGTACACTTGCACTCACTTCTTATAAAGTGCTTGTCTATCTTTATGTGAAGTGCCTAACGCTGATTAATCTAACTGCAAAATAATTATTGGTAGCTTGATATTTAAAATAGAATCAATTGATTTAACATTTTCATTTAATCTTATCAGTGGGTCTAAGGTTAAGAAACTTACAGATATCACGCGGAAATTCCCAAGTTTTAACACAATATTGTCTAGGTTACTTTAACTGATTATAATATATTAAAATGTATCACATAATTAATAGTTTTCATGCAAAAATATCCAAAAATAAATAATATATCATTAAGTTATTCCCAACTGTCCCTGGTATGTACGTAACTCCACACTTCATAAAGACCTCAATCTTCACACAGTTGTGGCACAAATTGGGAGACACACAAGTCGACACAGTGACAGATTACGGAGACATAGCAGTCTTCTTGCAAGACGTCTTATCCCCGATCGACCTCTGAGGCGACTCATACGGCAAGTAATTTGGATAATAGCAAAAACTTTTCACTTATGTTCCTACTTCACTTATTTTGTTATAGTGTTTGGTAATTCTTAAGAATATTTCTCCACCCTGTGATGTTAAGATACAATATTATGATGTACGGATTCTTCACTTAATCATAATTCAACAAAAAAAAAAAAAAAAAAAAAAAAAATTAAGTTATTCAATGTAAACCTAAATTAAAATATATGAGTATTCTATGTTGAAGAAATCAGACTCCCCTTCGTTTGTTTAATTTTTTTTTTTTTTTCTATTATTAAGTGAAAAATCTGTACATCATAATATTGTATCTTAACATCACAGGGTGGTTTGCTAATATTCTAATTAGCTCTGTTGTCGATAGTTATTATCGAAGTTATCGAAAATGCAGCTCATACATACCTATCAGCTGCCAGCAATAACTAAGGCATACTTTAAGGCGATAATCTATAAATGCAGCACCTCGATTGGTTTACTTCATTCAGTTTTAAGTTCCTTTAAGTTCCTCGCTCCAGGCACATATAATCATAAATCAAATATAGTCGAGTCGTGCGCAAATAAATGAAAACAAATAAATGTACTTCATATGCACTACTATTCAGTAAGTATAAATAGACAGTTATATTGCCAGACACACACACACACACCCACACACACACATACAGACAGTCGTGTCGCTGGCGCACGCTTTAGGTTTAGTCCAAGAAATCAAGATTTATGACATTTTTATTATAAAAACGAGCGCCGTTTGTTGTTGTGGGTGGCTGTAGAAATAATACATGGCATACAGCGCATGAAGTGTGTGGGGAGGGGGGAAGTGGGGGGGGGTAAGTCATAAAGGAGAAGGTAGGCAGGCAGTGAGTCTGCTGTTGTGCAGGATGTTGGCTGCAGAGTCGCAGCCCGCCTGCTGACTTTAAAAATATGCAGCCAGGCGCGTCATGGCATTATTTGGACGCTGACGGAGACGGCGAGCTCCCTTGGCTCCGGTTTCTGATGCCGCCGCATGCAACGGAAGGGCGCATAATTCAAAAAAACAGCAGGCCGTGCAGCGATGCGGGGTAAGGGCCACGTTGCCTCTAGGTACATATATTCTTATTGTTTTTATTGTTGCTGTTGCTGCTGTTGTTGTTGTTGTTGTTGGCAGTCAGCATTCGGCAATGCGATGCAAATCTGTGCGCAGGACCTTAGAACGCGTTTTCAACTCTCCATTTTAATATAAACAAATTGCATCGCTCTTATTTATGACATTCTCTCTGCCTACTGCCCCCCACCCCCCGCAACTCCCCCACTCCCCTCTTTGTTGACTGTTCGCTGTGTTTGCCGCTCCAATAAATCTGCTCAAATAACTAGAAATACTATATGGAACTACTCTGTGTGTTCGTATATGGATATCGTGGTATATCGCTGCATATTATTGAATTCGAAAGATTCCCATGGGGTTGCGATTATTTTAAACAGCTTTAAATATGTATACTCTTGCACCTTTAGCCTGAAGTTGACACGGCACAGAAGAACACATATCCGATTTACTACATGTTACACAACAAAAAAAAAAAAAAAAAAAAAAAAAAAAAACTACATGTTATATATTCCTCGTCAGCATCAACAGTCCAGTCGAACTGTCCGAAAACTAGACTTTGAGTTCCCTTCGAATTTCCCTGCGTAATTCCCCACAGTTTAATCATAATATATTGCTTTAATCATATTCTTTGTGTACCTTGAATGGAACAGATGTTACGTAGTATAAATATACAAAGTGCAGATCATTATGCAATTTTTAAATACAATGCAATAAAAGAAAGCGATAACAATAAGTTCTATTTGGTTAAGATTGGTTAACGTTTTTATTGAAACTCTTTTCAACACTAAACAACTCTACACAATGCTTAAAGTAGATGTTAAACAATACCTGTTCATATGACCTATAAATCATTGACTATATATACTACGCAATGCTTGGTAACTGTCATCAGTTCTTATTACTAACGAATAATGAGACAGTCTACTTTCTTTTTGGCCTTGGCTTGTGTTCTGGCTTACCTGAGTGTGGCCCACGCTCAGTGCTGCCGTGCCTCGCTGACAATGTCCTACAGGATTCGTAGTGGCAACTGTGCTGATGCCGGTGGGCGTGGCAGTGGAGGTGGCTGCACCATCACTATCTGTGCCGATGGCAGGGCTCAGGTGGGCACTTATTGTGGCCGCAGATCGTGCAACATCTTTGGCTGTGCGTGTAGGGGAGGCTGCCTCTCTGGCAATTGGAAGGAAAGTTTCCTGAACAACAACAGAGGACGCGGCATCACTGTCACTGGCGAAAGGTGGAACACATAGATCTAACGACACACACAAATAAAAATACAAGAAAATGAGCATAAACGAAATTATAATAATGTTTTTTTTTTTTATTTATCAATTAAAATGCCTTTAATTTATTCGATTGAAGACTATTTTGAGGTGGGACTCAAGTGTTTAAGTGTGAATTTAACTCTTCATTTATTTATAAACGAACTACAAAATTATTTTATGTTATACAATGCAAAGTGTGTTGTAATATCTGTGGAAACATACATATATATACGATTCAATAATAATATGTTATTAAAAATGCGAAAAATCTTCGAGGGAATAGTTTCAAATAATATTAAGTTCAACCTATAAAAGGCCATGGATTTCAAAATATATGTTAACTATTTAATAAAAAGAAAACTCTTAAAAGCTGTAGCCAAGTGAGTTCGATAAGAATATTCCCACTCACTCGCTTGAGTCACTATAAACCGACTGGCAAACATGCTAGTAAACCCCATCTCCCTCAGAAGGCCGAAGAGGGTACACCCCAGCGATCTCCCTACCCGGAAGATAATATAACACACTTTGTAATTAATAACTAGATTAATCTTTCCTTTCTGTACTTAGTAATTAAGAAACCACTTGGTCTCATATATCCTTTATATACTCAATAGGTTAAGTTCAGAGGAATTGACTGAACGATTCCTTTTGGAACCCAAATAAATGAAGATATACTCTTTAAAAAAAAAAAAAAGAGTCACTATAAGCGTATTTTATGTAGCATATTCTAAGGCGCCGCAAACCTATTCGTCATTAAGTGTATTTCTTTAATAACTTCTATGTTTATACACCATTATACATACGGGTCTGAACCCACAGTAAGGGTGATTCACTCTCGCCATTACGATCTCTACACTTTTCGAACTGAAACTAAGGGCGTAACTTGAAGGCTTATCAGCACGAATCACTGGAACAAGTAATACGAAATATTTATTATTCAATATTAACACACAATATACTGCTTATGAATTTCGTATTTACGCTGTACGACTTTATTGTCAACGAGCAGGTCAATCAATACCCATTTCTTAATGTTAAGCGGAATACACGTATGTCAATATTAGAAATTATCATTCGCAACTGACTGGGTATAAAAAGCTCTCACATCCCGAGAACCCCATCAGTTGTTATCCAGAGAGAAAAATATGAGACAGTCCACACTTCTTCTGGCATTGGCCTGTGTTCTGGCCTATCTGAGCTTGGCCCAAGCAGAATGCTGCCAGAAATCGCTGGAAATGTCCTACAAGATTCGAAGTGGCAACTGTGCCGATGCTGGTGGGCGTGGCAGTGGAGATGGCTGTACTATCACTATCTGTGCCGATGGCAGGGCTAAGGTGGGCTCCTATTGTGGCCGCCGATCGTGCAACATCTTTGGCTGTGCCTGTGGAGGAGGCTGCCTCTCTGGCAATTGGAAGGAAAGTTTCCTGAACAACAACAGAGGACGCGGCATCATTGTCACTGGCGAAAGGTGGATTAATTAGAGCTAACGACTCACACAAATAAAAATACAAGAAAATGAGCATAAACGAAATTACCAAAATGTTTTTTATTTATCAATCAAAATGCCTTTAATTTTTTGCATTGTGGACTATTTTAAGATGTAATTCAAACCTTAACGCAGATCTTAAAGTGCGAGTTTAACTCTTTTTATACCCTTCGACCATTGAAAATGGTCAAAAAGAGGTATTCTAACTTTGTGCAAATGTATGTAACAGGCAGAAGGAGGCGTGGTAGCCCCACAAAGTGTATATATTCTTGCTCAGGATCACTAGCCGAGTCGATTGAGCCATGTCCGTCTGTCTGTCCGTTTGTCCGTCTGTCTGGATGAACGCGCCGCTCTCAGCTATTACAAAAGCTAGAGACACCAAATTTAGCATGAAGATTCCTGTATACCATATGCAGATCAAGTTTATTTTAAATTTGGAATACCACGCCTACCACCCCCGAAAACCGACCATTTCTTATTTACATTCTAAGTACTCAGGTCTTAACGTTCTGCTTCAGCGCACAAATAGATAAATACTATATTAACCTATCCTCCAAATTGCAATCCGATCGGATAATAAACACGATTATTAGATAAACCATTTCGACCCTCCGACCAGCAAA
This sequence comes from Zaprionus ornatus, assembly GCA_018904035.1. NCBI lineage: Eukaryota > Metazoa > Arthropoda > Insecta > Diptera > Drosophilidae > Zaprionus > Zaprionus ornatus. The sequence continues at coordinate 18,452,769 of JAEIFZ010000002.1, read as the reverse complement.
CAAGTTGACGATGACGTCAGAACTTTATTACTTGTGCAGGAAAGAAAAGGACAAACGATGCGAGGGCGTAGAGCGAGCTGTTTCTCGAATCCTCTTTGCTATGCACATGTCAATTACCGAAAATACATGTGCATACACGTATATGTTAACACTCATGCATACTTAATTTGTGTACGCAAATAGATATATACATTTGTATACAACCAATAGGTGGCGTGGTAGATCGATATGAATGTATGCAAGTACCATATTTACATGCATGTGTACATATTCATAATATTCATAATATGCGTACGTGAACATATGATTATTATTTAATAATTTATATTTTAGAGTCAGTAAAAAATTCAAAACCATAAAATGCAATTAAATAAATATTAATTTTGATTACTCGATATATTGCAAGTTATGGATATTGGCCAATTTAAAATTTATAAAGAAATACCGATATACTCGTATAATGCTCACACCGCTCTTTGCGGTCTTTCGCGCGCTAGGAAATTGCGGCCATAAATTATTGGCAACGTATCGAAATTGATGCAAGGTGGCAGCGTAATGCAGTGTTTTGATTAATATGTAGCTTGCGATTAGTATCATACAATTAGATACTTTTTATGGCAACATACGTCGAAGGGTATCCCACTGTCGGGTGCTGCTCGACTGTTGCTCTCGTTACATGCTAAGTACCTTAGTTGTTACCATATGGAATAGTGGAAGTGCTTATAGAGCATGCGAACACTGACAGACCCAACAATACATTCTCTACACTTTTCGAACTGAAACTTAGGACATAACCTGAAGGAATAAGTAATACGAAATATTTATTATTCAATATTAATACACAATATACTGTTTATGTATTTCGTATTTACACTGTCAGGTGTATCAATACCCATTTCTTAATGTTAAGCGGAATATGTCAATATTAGAAAATGATGACCCACAATAAAAATTATCATTACGTCTTCGCAACTGACTGGGTATAAAAAGCTCTCACATCCCGAGAACCCCATCAGTTCTTATCCAGAGAGAAAAATATGAGACAGTCCACACTTCTTCTGGCATTGGCCTGTGTTCTGGCCTATCTGAGCGTGACCCAAGCAGAGTGCTGCCGTGCCTCGCTGACAATGTCCTACAGGATTCGAAGTGGCAACTGTGCTGATGCCGGTGGGCATGGCAGTGGAGGTGGCTGCACCATCACTATCTGTGCCGATGGCAGGCGTCAGGTGGGCACCTTCTGTGGTCGCCGATCGTGCAACATCTTTGGCTGTGCCTGTGGAGGAGGCTGCCTCTCTGGCAATTGGAAGGAAAGTTTCCTGAACAACAATAGACAACGCGGCATCACTGTTACTGGTGAAAAGTGGAATAATTAGAGCTAACGACTCACACAAATAAAAATACAAGAAAATGAGCATAAACGAAAATGTTTTTTATTTATCAATCAAAATGCCTTTAATTGAAGTATGCATCTTTAAAGTATATTGTAATATCTGTGGAAACAAACTTATACGATACAATAATAATATGTTATTAAAAATGCGAAAAATCTTCGAGGGAATAGTTTCAAATGATATTAAGTTCAACCTATAAAAGGCCATGGAGTTCAAAATATATGTTAACTATCTAATTTTTTTTTTTTTTTTGTATACCTATATAATATAAAGAAAATCTTTAAAAGCTGTAGCCAAATGAGTTCGATTAGAATATTCCCACTCACTCGCTTGAGTCACTCTAATGCTCAGCGTATTTTATGTAGCATATTCTAAGGCGCCGTAAACCTATTCGTCACTAAGTGCATTTCTTTAATAACTTCTATGTTTATACACCGATTACAACCAAATTTAAGGGAATAATTTGGGCAGTAATGTTTGTTATATACAAAGGAAAGGAAAAAGACTAGGAACCGGAAGCCGAAGGAACCGTGTACAAGTTCTATAACAAACATGCGCACTTTAAAATACAAACATTTAATAGGTATCTGTAATCAAGCGTTATACATACGTGTCTGAACCCACAGTAAGGGTGATTCACTCTCGCCAGTTTACTTTGTGGGGTTTACCACATCTTCTTCTATGACAGACCCGACAATACAATCTCAACACTTTTCGAAGTGAAACTAAGGGCGTAACCTGAAGGCTAATCAGCACGATTAACTGGAATAAGTAATACGAAATATTTATTATTCAATATTAACACACAATATACTGTTTATAATTTCGTATTTACGCTGTACGACTTTATTGTCAACGAGCAGGTCAATACCCATTTCTTAATGTTATGCGGAATATGTCAATATAAGAAAATGATAACCCACAATAAAAATTATCATTACGTCTTCGCAACAATAAAAAAAAGACAGAAGCGTTTAAGATACACAAATGACTGGATATAAATAGCTCTCACTTCCCAGAAACCTTATCAGCTGTAATCCAGAGGGAAAAATAAATAAATAAAATAAGAATTATCGTATCGTCTTCGCAACAATAAAAGAAAAGACAGAATCGCTTATGATACACAGCTGACTGGGTATAAATAGCTCTCACATCCCGAGAACCTTATCAGTTCTTATCTAGAGAGAAAAATATGAGACAGTCCACACTTCTTCTTGCATTGGCCTGTGTTCTGGCCTATCTGAGCGTGGCCCAAGCAGAATGCTGCCGTGCCTCGCTGACAATGTCCTACAGGATTCGAAGTGGCAACTGTGCTGATGCTGGTGGGCGTGGCAGTGGAGGTGGCTGCACCATCACTATCTGTGCCGATGGCAGGGCTCAGGTGGGCACCTTCTGTGGTCGCCGATCGTGCAACATCTTTGGCTGTGCCTGTGGAGGAGGCTGTCTACGTGGTCAGTGGAAGCGGAGTTTCCTCAACAACAACAGAGGACGCGGCATCACTGTTACTGGCGAGAGCTGGAACTCGTAGTTCGATTGAGTCGCAGAATTAAATCTTAGACACACGATACAAAACTGAAATGAATAAAAACAAGAAAAAAGCAGATGCCAAGAGTTTCATACGTGAAGAACCTATGTCTTCCTGATCAAGAATACTATATGCATGTATAGTTTGTGGGGTATGCTATATTAACAAACACTCAGCAAGGTTATTATGACTTAATTGACTTCATTTCCCGCTTCTACTAAATGGTCTACTTATAATAATATATAACAAACAAAAAAAAAAAAAAAAACTAAATGGTAAGCATTTCATATCTCGAGTCCTGTTTTCAGGCCTTTCGAAAAGTGTTGGGTAAGGTGTGATTTCCATTGGCATTTTGTTGATATATAAAAATTTGTGAAAAGTTGAATGTGCACCTTTATACATTACTTAGAATCGGAAATTGCTCATCTTTGAGTGCATTATTCTAATCAGACACATATATATATTTTTTTTTTTTTTTTTTTATTATTCATATATACATATATGTGTACATATATATATATATTTTTTTTTTTTTTTTGTATTATTATTATTCATATATATATGTATACATTTAGATTTGTACGGTGACTCTGATGTATGTACATATGTAAGTTGTGAGTTGTCCCTTATCACATTGTAAATTATTGAATATAAAGTAATACTGTATATTGCAATTTAATACGCTAATTGGCGATAATGTTTGTGCACTTCCAAGGCAAATAAATAGAGAGAGAGAGAGAGAGAGAGAGAGAGAGAGAGAGAGAGAGAGAGAGTAAAAAAAAGAGAGTATTCACGTCAGGGGATTGCAAACTGACTTCAAGCTTGTGCGTTTTAGTCGAGATTTATTCAGCTTCGCGATCGGCGCATTTTCTTGAACTTACTTTGAATACTGTAAATCGTCTCACAGTCCCATTTTATTCCCCAATAAAAACCGTTTGACCCCAAGAGGATTGCTGGAATAAATACTCTCTATTCTCTCTCTATTCGAATGAGACTAGGAGTCGACAATGAAACAATCGATACGCATCCTGCTGGCTTTGGCCTGTGCACTGGCATAAGTGTGGTGCAGGCGCAATGTTGCCGTGCCGCGCTGACAATGACCTACTTTGATCGAGACTACAATTGCGAATCTGTGGATCGGACGACGCGATTTTCTGCCGGATCACTGTCTGTGCCGATGGCAACCGACTCGTGGGCTTCTATTGCGGGCGCGGTTCGTGTGACATATTTGGGTGTAGCTGCGACGGGGGATGCATCACTGGCAACAGGAAGCAGAGTTTCTTGGACAACCACCCGGATCACAATATTTTAGTGATGGACGAAGAGTGGTGACCAACAATTCCTTCAAATATCTGTATGAACATTGCCAAACATAATAAATCACTCAGTGTGATCTTCGCAGTGTATATCCCTATATATCCATTTACTTACACTATACTGCATGAGAAATGTGTATGCTGCACTCGGAATGGGGTACGCTTTTTGCTACTTTAAATTCCATTAGAACTACGCATCAATTTGCATCGATCACTGGGCTAACAATATGTCCGAAATGCCAAAAGCAGAGAAATAAGGGAAATAAAATACAGGAGGAAGAGAGAGAGAGAGAGGGAGAGAGAGAGAGAGGGAGAGAGAGAGAGGGAGAGGGAGAGGGGGGAAAGAGAAAAGTGGGGAAAAGTGGAATAAACACAAGCAGAATAAATAGCGAGTGGCATGAAAAATAAGATAAATTCTCCGGCAGCTGCGCTAACGAGCATCGGGGATGGAAGGTGCTGCAGCAGGCAAAGGGGAGCCAGGGGCAAGGGGTGGTTGTGCTGTGCTTGGGAATAGTTGCATGCTGCAATCTTTAGCTGGTTGTCAAGCAAAGAACTCTTCTGCTGCTGCTGGTGCTGCTGAGTAATGCGCCTTGCTTTGTCTAAGCGTGCGAGACAGTGACTGCGAAAAGTTGGCAGCCCTCGCCTCGCGTCTCGAGGCACTTTTGGCTTTTGCTTAATACAAATGAAAATGGATGAGCTACTAAATGTTGTCATTGTTTTTGTGCGTAGCTGCTTCTCTGCTCGTGCACTCGCATCGACTGCATCAAATGAAATGAAAATGTTGCACGACAAGCGAACAACAACGGAGTCCCCCTGCGCTCTCCCTCCCTCCCCCTCCCTCTGCCTCCTACTCTCTGCCTTGTCGACTACTTTTTAAGCTTGAACTGTCTCCGCCCATTTCTCAGTTGTAAATTTACTTTTGCATTCTTGGTATGCACTTTATTTGTATCTACGTGTGTACGAGTGTGTGTGTGTGTAATGCTTGCCCTTTGGCACCACTCCTCCCCCCTCTCTTCCCTCTTTCCTTCACCGTCTGCGAGTGCATGTGTTTGTCTTTGTTTTTATGTCATTTATTTATTTAAGTCAATTTCGTTGAGTGTGTTTGAGCATTTTGTTGCAATCTGTTTTCGGGTTTGCTGCCACCGCTTTTCCCCGCGAGAGGGGAGGCAAGTTAACTTGCAAGGCATAGCAACATATATTTTATACACGCACTACAAATAACTCTGCACAAGTTTATTTTAATGGGTGCACAATTTCACTATCCAATTAAGGTAAAAAAAGTCAATACTGTCAGCTGAAAAGGTTATTGAAATTATGTGGAAAAGGAAAATTGTTTAATTAATTAATTAATATTATAATAAAAACGAAGATATATAGTTTTTAAAATAAATAAATATAGTTATTAAAAGAAGATTCTTAGTTATTCAAATCAAAAGAATTTATTGTTGATCGATCCGATTCATAAACACTTAGAACGTGTTTTCCAGCACTAACAATACAATAAAAACAAGTAGGGCTCGTTTTACTGATCCGATTTAATTTAATAAAAATAGAACAATTAAAGTAATTTATTTTAATAATAAATAAAAATAAGTGCGGTGAAGAATTTTCTTTTTATATATTATTATTATTAAGTGAAAAATCCGTACATCATTATATTGTATCTTAACATCACAGGGTGAGAAATATTTTTAAGAATTACCAAACACTATAACAAAATAAGTGAAGTAGGAGCGGTGAAGAATTAAAATAAAAATGTAATGAAAATATGTCAAAACTTACAATAAGTAATATAATTTTTTTAATCAAATTTTGAAAATTAAAAATATTAAAGAAGTCGACAATACAGTTTCCGCGAATCGTCTTTGATGAGGCCATAACCAGTTCACTGCTTAGTGGATCAGACACATCCGGGACACAAAAATGGATCGTGTCTTGGGAAACGAGCACAATTGGAAATTGCGGCGAAACCGGCGAAGATAGTGACTTGCGGTTTTGTTTAATATGTTCGATTCTTATTCGTTTAACAGAGGACCAGTTTCCAAGTTCGTCAAGCGTACAGCCCGCCCTGGAGAAGGCAACAAAGTTTTGTCCGTTTTTTTGAGTTGCCCTCGATTTTCTAAAATGCTGCTCTTTCGAAAAAATGCCCCCTTTTGCGACTTGTGGGTGGTGCAGCGAAAGAACCCACACTAACAAGCGCACTCTTAGTGTGGACAGCCACCATTTATACCTATTTGCTGCACTCTTATATTCAAGTATGCGACGAGTGCTTGCACAGCCAACGCACAGATGGCGCTTTATGCAGTACTCGAGTAGAGATAAAAACAGCTTAAAACGTTGCCTATAGCAGTTAATTTAAATTAAATTTAATAGTGTATGGCGCTGTCAAAATTAAACATTGAGAACAACTGAGCTGATGAAATGTTATTTATGTTATTATATATGATATATTTTACCTTAAGTATATTATAATAGGTAATGATAAAAACAGAGTTGTGTTTAGTTGTTGTGTTTAGTGTGATCTTTCTATTTGCAATTGCAGCCTGCCTGATCTCGTCCTGTTGCATTCTGTCTGGTCTCGTGTGCCCACAAGGCACAAGTGCGACGTTCTCTCTCTCTCTCTCTGGCTGAATACGCATTCAGCAAGCAACGCACTCGTGTCATGTTCGTGTTTCGCCTCGTGTGCTTCGTCGTCCTGTCGCAATGTTGCGCTGGCTTCGTGGCATCGCCGCTTCGTTCGTTTGAGGGCAAACGAAGCGACTCCTGTGCGTGATACCGTTAGTTGAAGCTCAGCCGTCGGAGTGTTGCGAACGTATGCAAAAATGTTGACGCTTGTCTCGGCCACAAATCGAGTTAGCTCGTAATCGGAATTCGGCGCGACAACGACAACGACGACGACATCGACGTCGACGATAAACGGCACACAGTTCTTGCCACACAATTCAGGCAAATGTTGTCAACGTGCTAATTGGGGCAAGACTATAAACAGCAACAGCAAATCGCCAGTAAAAAGCGAATCGAACAATTGAATTAGTGAGGTCGCAGTGAAATACTGATGGCGCTCTGTTGTTGAGACTGTGGCATAAAGAAACAGACAGACAGACAGACACACGCCCCTGCTCGCAGCTTGTCACTTGCCACTTGGCAGTCGCTTTAATTGCTCTGCCTCCCTTTGCTGGCATAAATTAAACGAGTAAACAACAACAACAACAACAACACTAATAACAACAACAACAACAACAACTGCAACAGTTGCCAAGTGTTTTTTGTTTTCTTGTGATTCGTAAGTGTGTGTGTGTTTGTGTGTGTGTGTGTTTGTGTCTGTGCGTGTGCCAAGGGGCCCCCGGGGCAAGCTGTGCCGGCTTTACCCGCTCGTGCTCACTGCTGGTCACGTGGCCAAAAGTTCGAGCCATGTTTGTGGCGTTGTGCGTGACACTGTCCAGCAGCAACTTTGCCACAAAAACAATAACAACAACAGCAACTGAGACAACAACAACTGCCACTGCCACTGCTGCAACAACTTAGGAATATCACTCGAAAGAGCAAAACTCAATTTGTTGACCAGGTGAGTGTGCGTGAGAGGGGAATGAGGCGAATGAGGGGAAGGGAATGAAAATCAGCTTTAAAGCTGACTTTTAGCGTTATTGTTGCCACTGCTACTGCTGTGGCAGAAGCTGTGAAATTTGCGGTTTTAAGCTCTTGTCTCGCTGTGCCACTTTTTCACTTTCGCAGCCCCCGCCCTGCCCCCCTGCCCCCCTGCCCCTTTGTGCCTACATTTTGCCCAAGTTAGCAAGTTCCGTTCCCGGTTGCTGCTGCTACTTCTGCGACTCGACTCGGCTCTGCCCCTGCACCTCGTGTCGATTGCCGTAACTTAAAATGCGCCAACTGACTGCCAAAAAGTTGGCCAAAAGTTTCGCCTAAAGTTTATTTACTTGTTTTATTATTATTTTTTACTCCTAGCTGCTTCTTCTGCTTCTTCTGCTTCTGCTGCTGCTTCTGTTGCGCTTCTTTTGCCCCATTGTGCCTGCCTGCGAGCGGAAGCCGGGCGAGAGATAACGTAAAATGAGCTGCATAAAGCCCTCTTTGTATACCCTGTAATAGCTCGCAGTCAGTTCGTTTCATTTGCTGCTTCCAATTATGTTTTGTTTTCTGTTTTATTTGCACTTCTTGCCTTCATTTCTTTCTGTATTGACTTTCCTTTTATTCAATTAATTTTGTGGCATAGAATTTCCACAAATATGTTTTTCTCTTGAGGGAAAAATCAAATATATAAATGGAAGTGAACTGTAACTGTATATAAATTCAAATAAATTCAAAATAAATGCAAGTAAATTGTTGTAAATTAATATTTACAAATGAAAATGAATGCAAAGAAAATTTAATAATTAAATAAACAAACCTTCCTTTAAATAAATGGAAATAAATGGAAAGAAATTAAAACAAATAACTGCACATAAATGGCTGTTAATTTAACTATTTAAAGGAAAATATAACCTATAAATATAAATGAATATAAATATGGTAGATATAAATATAAAATAAATATAATATAAATTCAAATGAATAAATGCAGATATAAATTTAATATAAATTCAAATAAATAAATACAAGTTGATTGTTGTAAATTAATATTAACAAATCAAAATATATGCAAAGAAACTCAAATAATCAAATGAACAAAAAATTCTCTTAATAAATAAAAATAAATGTAAAGAAATTAAAATAAATAACTGGACATAAATAGCTTTAAAATAACTACTTAAAGAAAAATATTACATATAAATATAAATAGATATAAATATAAAATAATTATAATATAATATAAATTCAAATGAATAAATGCAAAATGTTCTTAATTAATAATAACAATTTAAAATAAATGCAAAGAAATTAAAGTAATCAAATGAATATAACTTTCTCAAAATAAAAGATATTAAATATATATAAATTTAAATAAATAACTGGGCATAAATAGCTGTGAATTAAACTACTTAAAGAAAAATATGACATATACATAAATATAAAAAAAAATACAAATATGAATATATATAAATATAAAATAAATATAATATAAATTCAAATAAATAAATGGAAGTAAATTGTTGTAAATTAATATTTACAAATTAAAATAAATGCAAAGAAATTAAAATAGTTAAATGAACATAACCGTCTCTAAATTAATGTAAATAAATGTGTAGAAGTTAAAACAAATAACTGGACATAAATAGCTGTGAATTAAACTACTTAAAGAAAAATATTACATATAAATATAAAAAAATATAAATATAAGTATAAATACAAAATAAAATATATAAATATAAAATATAATATATAAATAGGAATAACTAAGTGAACATAAATGGTTACAAAATCTTATTAAAAATTAAACCAAATTCATGTAAATTAAAGTAAATAACTGCAAATAAATTGCTGAACAATATATTTATAAATGAAGATAAATTTGTAAATTGCTGAACATTTACATATTTATAAATGAAAATAAATTTCTAAAAATACAAATTTGTTGCCAAATAAAAATAGAACATCTGATGATTGATTGCTGTGAATATTTCCGATATGCATACACGTATATATATTTATTTATTATATTTTTTACAGTATTTCTGAGGGACAATGTAAAAATACCATATATGTTTTATTATTAACGTATATATTTTGAATATATTTTTTACCATTTCTAAGAATGTGCAATGTTTTTTTATTCACTTTAAAGGATTTTCCAATCATTTCTTTTTCGCTTAAATAAGAAAACAGTCTCGCGCTAATTGCCTCGTATGCCTCATGCTGCCCTCATCTAGATAGAAATTACTCTCAGCTTATTCGATATGCGAGCAAGTGTACAGTTATTTTCTAGGCCTTAATGTTACTGCACAGTTTCAGTTGAGTTTTAAGTTCAGCTTGAGTTGAGTTGCCCCCAAAGTTGATGGGGAAGTTTCGTTGGTCGCGTTGTATTCAGCAAGGAATACAGGGCAAATGGCAACAATCTCAAGGACCTGACACGGTTCGCTCTGTGTTGTTTATTAAATTTGTATGTAGCTGCTGCTGCTGCTGCTGCTGCTGCTCTTGCTGTCTCTCTCATTAGACGTTGCTTTCTCTCCTACTGCCTCTCTCCTGCTCTTTGTCTCTCGTTGTTCTGAACTACTTTTCGCCTAGTTAAAGTTTAAGTAAATAAATTAGTTGAATAAATAAAAGGCGCAGACTAGGCAGACACACTTACACACACACAGACAGGCACACTCACACACACACACACACAGACAGGCACACTCACTCACACACACACACACACAGACACTTGCCTGGCAGCCTCCTCACAATTGAAATATGCAAATGAGGCAGCGAAAAACCAGTTAGACTTGCCCAAATGACCAACCAACCAATTGCCCAGCGCACGCACGAGCTACGCCAAGGGATGGGAAGTGGCGGGAGGGGGGTGTGTAGTGAGGGAGGGTTGCCTGAAGTGCGGGCTACAGTTACAAAATTCGCATGCTGCATTTTTGATAAGCTGCTTGTGACGGAAAATGTCCACAAAATTTTGACAATTCTCTCCCCGCTTAATGTCCCTGGGGGGATGGGGATGGGGATGAGGACGGGGCGTATGCGTGATGTGTGCCAAACAATTGTTGAAATTTATAGCGAAAAGCCAATTACGAACGGGAGCAACAGCAGCAGCAGCAGATACTGGGCTGAGTTGAGGCTTTTAAATGTCTGTACCCAAAGGGTTGTCGAGCCCAGATGCTGACGGGGTTAGTTGCACACACACACACACACACACAGGCATAGATATATGACTCTATAGAATATATAGTACATAATGCTGGCTTATCAAAGTGTAAGGGAGCAAAGCCGAAACGCAATTTGCCTGCCTCTGTGTGTGTGTGTGCGTGTGTGTGTGTGTGTACTTCAAAAGGGCATTAAGCAAAACGCATAAACAAAAGTTACGTATACGCAGCGTTAACCGTTGACGGGTTAATGTGATTTTAATGTACTTTTTAGCCCCAGCCCCCAATGGGGTGCATGTGTGAGTGTGTGTGTGTGTGTGAGTGTGTGTGGCAGGTTGTGTAGAAGCTGTCAAAGTTTCGCAACAATTTCACTTTTTATGTGGATTTCCCATATTCATTTTCCCAGTTTTCCCCAGCAAATTGATAAGCAAATATTTGCTGGAAAAACTGCAGAAAACTTTTTAATGCAATTTAATGCACAATATAAAAATATATAAAAAACAACAACAACAACAACAAACTTGATTATTCCAACTTTAATGTTGCATCTGAAATTATGGAATATATTTTCTGTGCGCCAGCTGAGGTCGACCATGTGTACACGGGAATGACCCGCGAGGGTTTCTCCCTCGTCTCCACTCTCGCAGTTTTTTTCATCGTTTTGTGCTGCGTGTGATATGAAATGAATTAAATTTGTATTTACCTGGCAACAAAACCCGCAGCAAATATAATCAAAATGATCTCCGCTTGACAGAACAAAAACCCAAACAGGGGCGGAGTCTTTACAGCAATGAGGGGGGGAGGTCGGGCCTGCCCTTGCGTGTGCTTGCCACAACAATGGCGGAAAAATGTTCCACGCTTTTGAAATCAATCTTCCTAATGACAGACAGCAAACGTAGGGAGAGGGGGAGGGAGAGGGGGAGGCGACTGCGACTTGTAGACACGTGCGTTTGCGTTTTTACGCTCAAGTATCTGGCACTTGTAACGGTAATCGATCTGAACAACACACAGTAGCAGCCACAACATCAACAACAGCAACAGCAACAGCAACAAGAGCAACAACAACTGTGGCAGGTAGCATGAGTTAGCGGAAAAAGAAACAAAGCCAACAACCCGTCAGAGCATATAAAACTCCAGCACAGCGTAGTGTCCATCTTCAGCAGGGGGAGGCAGCAGGCCAAGGGGGGGGAGTGTGAAGAGGCAGTATCCATAAGGTATTCAGCTGCAACAGCGGGGAAGTATCAAGTATTTCAAGTATTTTGCGGCTGATTTTTGTGTGCGTGTGTGAGTGTGTGTGCGAGTGTGTGTGTGCGTGTGTGAGTGTGTGCGTGTGTGTGTGAGTGGGTTGTGCGTCGGGTGTGCGAAGTTGCGGGCGAAGTTCCGTGGAAATTAACCAACATAAAAATGTTCATTTAATTCACTCGCAACACTCGAGACTCGCAAAGGCAAAAGGATAAACAAGCGTTGAAGTGTTGTTAAGTTCATTTATAAATGTTTTAAAAATATACAAAATCAAGCAGGTGGTATTTAATATTACAATTCCAGTGCTGAATATCTGAGATGATTGCAATTGCGTACTTCTCTTTTATTTATGTACATTATAAGCTGCAATTATTGCTCGATATTTGCACTTGCAACTGAGCAAGACAATAGAGTTTGCCTTTCTTAATGTAAATATGGTGATATATATTGACCTATTTTGGCATAGGTTACTATGCAATTTCTGTAGTTCCACTAAAGTTACACATAATATTGTGGCAGTCTCCTTAGACGTTTGTGCATAAATATATAATAATATATAATATATTCATAATATATATGAATAACATATTAGGTAATTGTTTATTTTATTTTATTTTTTTTTTATGGTAATTGTTTATTAATAATAGTTAAGGAACATAGCTTTAGCTAATAGAAATAAGTCAAGTTGATAACATTCAGTTTTACTTTGACAAACTCAGATTGATTCACACAATACATCTTCTACCATACTTCCAACGACAGTCCGACCTAACCAATCGACTTCTTCAAAAGGCTGACCAATTTATCCGCCTTTTCAGCAACTTCTTTAACGACTTCCTTCGACGACTTCTCTGTGACTCTCAACTTCTTGTCTCAAGTTCAACTTACAAGTTGAATTCATTATTGATTTCGCATGTCGATTCCTCTGGTCAACTGCAACTCTGATTCTATCGATAGTTTCTGGGAGCGTTGCCAACTATACTAAATATTACGCTGTTACGCGTATCGCACTTATTGTTAACATAAAAGTAAAGTTGGCATCATCCACTCCGAGATCCCTCTTTCTCTCTCTTTCTCTCTCTCTCTCTCTCTCTCTCTCGCTCTCTACATCTCTCTCTATCCCTCTCTCTCTATCTCTCTTTGTCTCTCTCTCTCATGCTCTCTCTTTGTCTCTCTCTCTCTCTTCTCTCTTTCTCTCTCTTTGTCACTCTCTCTTTCTCTCCCTCTTTCTCTCTCTTCAATCAATCTATTCAAGACAGAGCTCTCTCTTTCTTCTATCAAACTGTCTATTGTTAATTATATAGTTCTCCATAATTCATTAACAATTCATTAACATCCTCGTAATCCTATTGGGTTTTCTGGTTTCTCCTCAATTCTCTGCAAGTTTGGGTTTATTTGCATTATTTGTTGTGGAAAAGATGTACTGCGACCTTGTAGATTTATATTAATGGGATTATAACTTCCTGTACAGTCCATTTATTTTAAGGCAATTCACAATTCAGCCTGGTCAATCTTATTTCGTGCACCCCAAGAAGGTGCTTCCTTCTTTATTTGCATTATATCAGATTGAATATAATATAAATACATTTTTTTTTATTATTGCTTTTAAAGCTATAAATTATTTTTAATATTTTTCTTCCATTCTATTTTACTTTATAAATAAATCATTCTCATACTTTTATTAATACTTCAAATACTATTATTTAATTACGCATTAATTATATTTAATTAATCTAAGTATACCTAATTAATTTGTTAATGTAAGTGTTCTTGAGGCATTTAGGTGAAATTTCAAAAAATAAATAAATAAATATTAAAATATATAAATATATATTATAATAATAATAATAATATATAATAATAATAATAATATAATAATAATAATAATATAATAATAATAATAATAAATACTAAAGATGTCTACATCCTTTGCCCGTTCAAAGACTGCGCTGAACTATATGAAATGTTGCCAAAGGATGCTTCCTTAAGTCAGTTTGCTTGAGCAAACCCCCTTCCCCTCAACTACTCCTGCCTTCTTCCCTCTCCTGCTTGCTCCGCACTCAGTTTACTGTTATTTTTATCATGCTAGACTTGGGCGTGTAGTTCATTTATACTACGGGGAGGAGGCGCCTCCTTTTGCATTTAGTGTACGTGTATTTCCAATGATGAGTCTGTTATACTTGTATTAACAAAATGAAGCATTACAGTGGCAAGGGGAGAGGCCTGGAATATAGTATCTCCTTTTATGTGTCTGTAGTCTGAAGTTCTGCTAGGGGTGTAAGGGGTGGAGGGGAGGCCAGGGAGCTCATCTCTTCTTTTGGCTTATCTGCAAGTTTGATGGATTTTTATCCCTTTGGCCTGTCGCTCGTTTGGGGCTGCCACCGCCTGCTTATGTATTTTTATTATTATGCCTCCCCCTCCCGCCCACACTTGCTGCTTCCCTTTTCCTCTTCTGACTGTTCCTGTGTGAATTTTGTGTTTGTTTTGTGGTTCTTTGCTGCATTTGTATTTGTGCCTTCTCTTTTTTTATGGCCACAGACACACACACAGACACGCACACACTTTTATTTATTGTGCCTGTGTTTCTCTCCCTCTCTCTCTCTCTCTCTTCTTTTCTCTCTTCACTTGGGCATTTATTTATATTCGTTTCCTGTTTTCGACGCTGCGTTGTCGGCGCATTTATAAATATAAATGAGTTTTGCTCGATGAAGGTTAAATTGAAATTTACTTTGTGCCAGCAATGGGTTCCTTTTAAAGGCGGCACCAGCAACAGCAGGCCAGCCTCGCTACTTGGACTCCTTTCAACTTGATGTGCCTGTATGCGTGTGTGAGTGTGTGTGTGTGTCTGTGTGTGTGTGTGGCCTGCATGATAAAAACCTGCTCAAACTTTTAGACCTCTGCATTTCCGCCATTATGACTGCTCTCTCACTCTGCCACACACACACACACACACTCTCTCTCACACTTTCCCTCTCTCCTCCACTCCTTTTCTCTCACTCTCTCCCTCTCCTTCTCCCCTTGTGGCTCCATTTAATTTTGATAAGCAAATGCGGGACATCCTTTTTGCGCCTGCCGCCTGTGCTGGGTGTGAAAAGTTTGTTTGCCTGGCTGCCTTTTGTTTGGCCTTATCATTTGTCAAAAAAAAAGTGAGAAAACGAATTCCTCAAATTGAATATTTGCATAAGTTTATTGAAACAGCCAGTCAAGTTGGCAACGCCACATTAAAGGGGCTGCTGCTGATGCTGATGGGGCTGCTGATGGTGATGCTGATGGGGCTGCTGCTCCCTTGTGGGGCATCTGTTTGATTTGCTCTGTTCCATTGAATTGTCTGTGTGCAGATTTGTGTTGCATACTTTCAGGCTGTTCGAGTTAAATTAGCACGAGGATTTGTTTGATTCTGTTTGGAATTTTGGGGCTTGCTGACAATGATTTCGTTTGTAAATTTGCAAATTATATAAAGCAGTATTTATTTAATGCATTTATTTATTTATTTATTAAGTGAAGCAGGCTTGCCATATCTCTCAAAAATAGCATAGACAAAGATGAATAATAAGTAAAGGAAACAAATAGATAAGTGGAATAAAAAGACAAAAAACAGAATCACATTTTTTTGATTAAAAAGAAAGACTAAAAATTCATTAATTTGTAAATTAATTAATTTTCCCATACTCTATAAATAATGTTCTAATGTTTATATACGTATGGAAAGTGTGCCTAAGTGAAATATGGCAGTATAAACTAATATTTATTATATATTATTTGTTGCTTGAAGATGTGGCTTTTTATGAATGAAAACCGTATCGAAAAAACGGGACAAACATTTGTTTATATATCATATAATTGTGCGTCTATTTTAATACATATTTAATATTAATTAATTAATATCATTAATATTATATCAAAATTAGGTTCTTTTTGAGCAGTACAAACAGGAATTATTTCAGACAGTAAGATTAAGAGATTATTTCAGGATATACTAAAAAATAAAAGGAGAAATCTGTCCAGTAAAAGGCAGACCTGACAGCCCTAAAATGTCTAGGATATATAAGCTTCTATTGCCAGATTTCGAACTGAGTTAAATGACATGCACTATGGGATTAAAATGAATCAACTGATCATTTTAATTTAATTGATTGATTAATTTCTTTATTTACACAAAACCTAAGAAAACTTTTCGAATTTAGTTAATAATTTTAACAAGCAGACAATCTAAATTTGTGCTTAGTACTTCCGGAACTTTCTTGTAGATCCAAAGTTAACATATTTCAAAATGATTAACAATCTCTCAAGACACTCAATGGTATTCAAACATCTCATACTTTTGGTAAATCTCGCAGTGTGACCAACTGCAGTAAATTCTTCAATTTATCGTGGCTTATAGCTATATCACGCGATACTCAATCTTTGGGTCGCCATACAGACAGCTTTGCAGTGTCATATTAAAAGAGATTTTAATCGATTTCCGTTGCCGCAAGTACACACAAACTCGCACAGCAAGTGCAGGCAATAAATAAGCAAAGTACTCATCCAATTCCGATTTCGCCATATGTGTTTATATATTGTATATATATACATATAGTAGTATAACATATATGTTGGTATGCAGTGCATATATAGTATCTGTGATGGGGCATAAATTTCGACAGCAGCTGCACATAAAGTCCGCGGCTTAAGCGCTGGCCATAAGTCAAGCAACGTACGAACGAGAACGAGAACGAGACCGAGAGCGAGAACGATTCGCCCCGAGTCCAGATTCGAACAGTGTCCGAGCGGAAACATAAATCTCATCGACACTAAAAATCAGATATGCGTTATAAGCTCGCACCAGCAGCAAGTATCGATGTGTATGTGTGTGTGTGGGTGTGGCAGAGAGAGAAGAGGAGGAGGAGGAGGAGGAGAAGGAGGAGGGGAGGCGAGTAATGCCATTTATATGTCGCCATTAATGTCGTGTTATGAAAGTAATTTTCTTAAATTCGCATATTAAACGTTTTGCCCATTAATAATGGACCGACTGAGGGACAGAGAGAGAGAGAGAGAGAGAGAGAGGGAGAGAGAGAGAGTGGGAGTGTGGGAATGGAGGATGTACCGGGTGGGCGAGGGTGCCACAATAAAAGCAAAATCTGGCAAAGAGGAGACGCAGAGAAGCGAAGAACGCAAGAGAAAATAACAAACATGAAAATGCTGTGCATGTTCCGAATGATCGCTTCAATAACCACAAAAACCATAAGAAACAGCGCAGCCGAGTGGAGTGAATGAATAAATGAATAACGCCCGGAATGACGGAACCAACTGCACGGCATGATGGACTGATGCGACCGACCATCCGACCGTCCGACAGTTGCCCGTCGTCGAGGAGCGTCGTCGTCATCGTCCTGGATGCTGCTGCTGCTCCTCCTGCTGCTGCTGCTTGTTGGCTCGGCTGGACCTTGTGCCGCACTTTTGCACATGATAAAAATTTATTTAGACCAAATAGAAAAGAATGAGACTAGCGGGAATAATAAACTAGTACAACAGCGAGCCATACGAGGGGGCAGCGGGCAGAGGGGGCGCTGTGGTTCAGCTGTGTTTAGTGTGCTATGCGGAGGGCAGGAAATGCCAAGGCAGCTATTGACGGGCCATTGTCTAGAGTGGCTCACACACACACACACACACACACTCCCTTGCACGAACGCACACACACTTATGCCATGTGTGTGTGTGTGTGTATTACTTGTGGTGCATGTCAGATTGCTCGATGCCTCGACAAGTCCTTGCGCTCTCTAGAGCTGCTTCTGTGCAATAAAATGTGTCTATCAAATGTTGCCATTTTCTATTCTTTTCTATTCCTTTTGGCCAACCAAAGAGTATAAAGGGATAATTCAACTGCTTAGGGTAGCTTAGAATTGCTCTAAGCTTGGTAACTACTTTTATGGTGCATCTGGTTTAATATTCAGTATTCATGGATACTATAGTTCTTTTAAGAGTTGGAAATCACAATAGTTTGAATAATTAATTTGAATTCCTAGAATAAACTGCAACTATTCTATTTGCAAATGATTGATTGATAAATTAAATTAATTAATAATCAATAAAATGTATATAATATATATGTTTCTATCCGTTAAATATTATTATACTTTCATAGCAATTATTTTTTAGTAAACATGAAAATCACCTTATTCATTGTAATCCTCTGTCTTTGTGCACTTATTTTTTTTGATTTATGATGAATATTTTTTATCATAGTATTTTCAGTATTTATAAAAAATATCTGCCAAAGTTAAATTAAATATTTTTTCACTGTTAAGGCTCGCTCGACCTTATATCACCTAAAATAATCAATGGTCAGACCAAATTCATAACTTATTATATATATACACATATATGTATGGATAATATTATAAACATTATATAATATATATATAACAAAATATTCATTCAGTTAAAAATATCATTAAAACTTTCCTATGATATTCCATTTTAATAAGAAATTAATTATATTTATTATAAAGTTATTATAGAGTTTTGGCGACCTTTGTTTTTTATCATTTTGGTGGCTGGCTCGAGGTCATGATATTATAAAATTATATATGTTTTTTATTTTGTTTTTTTTATTTGTTTTTATTAGACTAATTAATTATAATTATTATTATAATTATATGTGTTTTTTAATTTTATATTTTTTATTTGTTTATATTAGACCCAAAGGCTAGTTAGTTCCTTTAGAAGAAAACGCTTTTGAAAGAACCAAGCTTATCGATTTAATTGTTGACCTATCGTTAGTTAAAGACTGTTTAATAAAAACTATTACAAATTGGTTAGGTTTTCACTCTAGTTCATTCCTTATTCTATAACAGTATAATCCAATAATATCTACCAAAAGTATACAGTCCAAATTCTCATTAATATATTTAACTCAATTACAAATATGATATGCAATAACTATACAAAGTTATCTCAGTACTTTGAAAGTCTTTTCTTATAATACTTGCACACATTTATCGATATATATCGCACTACTCCGATTAATTTGCCGCATTTGAAGAGCATGCAAGTCTCGTTTATATGCCCCATGCTTGGCCAGTTTGTATTCCCCTTCCCACTACCTCTCTCACTGGCCCCCATGTTCCTCTTCCTGTTGCTGTTTGAATGTTTGTCTATCGGTCGTTGGGTCGGTCGTTCGACCGGCCGACGTTTCCGTTTCCGGCGCCAGTACGCCATGTTGATTTTGCCTCGCTCTTTGTTGTGCTATTTGTTTTGAGCTCTCACTCTGCCTTTGTATGTGTGATTGTCTGTGTTGCTGTGTGTCTGTATGTGTGTGTGTGTGGGTGTGTGTGTTTGTTCTCTGGGTTAATGTGCGCACTCGACTGTGCGCAAATTGCTCAAGTGCAGCTGAAGTTGTCCATTCAGTTTTTATCCTCGCATTGTGCGATATTTAAAAACCTAAACAGCATTTTCATAATTGCCGTCGGCCCATTAGTTTTATCATCACGAAGCAACATCAGCAACATCATCATCAGGTTCATCATCAGGTTCATCATCATCATCATCATCATCATCGTCATCGTCATCAGCGTGGTCGTTATCAGCTGTCGCATTATTATTGCTCTCACATTGGCACCTTATTCCTTTGTTCGCCTTGCGCCTCGCTTTATCTCGTGGCCATTTGGTCGCTTATTGCAATGTCTTACATTCTTATCGTCATTCCCCATCCCCCCTGCCTCCTCACTCAATCATTCGTATTCGCATTCCCCATGCCCACATCTATTCTCCATATTCTCCAGGCCATCCTATTTCATTCCCAGTGACGACACTCGGCGGGCGCGTTGACAAAATGACAATGGAAACAGAAGTGGAAACAAGAGAAATTCGAAAGTCAAGTTTATTAGGGTATTGCGAATACTGAATGCACTACTGAACGGCGAACAACGTTGCAGAACTCTGTTTTAACTCGAGACAGCTAACCTAACTTCTTGCCTTACCTGTGCTACCCTAAACGGGTAGAGTATGGCAAAAAAAGGTCAGACCAAACTTAAAAATTGCCCAGGTTGCGTTTCTATTGATTTGCCGGTGACTCTGGTGACTCCCCTCCTGCCTCCTACTGCTCCTTCCCTCGATCCCATTCAGCATCTTATCTCTGCGTAGTCTGTGGAACCTTTTACATTTTGCGAGTCGTATCTGTTGCAACCTTCCTTGGCATTCGCCTTTGTGTGTCTATTTATTAGCGCTACCTTTGCCGCTTACCTTTCTCCTCCTTCTCCTCCTTCCCCATCTCTCTCTCTGCTGTCAGCATATCTACCTTCTTCGTCGTGCCACCTTTTCTTACCTTTTACCTTTTTCCTTGGTCTTTGTTGGCGGCGACCTTCGAGCTGCCTGTCAGACAACCCCCCCCCCCCTTCTCCCTCACTCTCTCCTCAACCCCACTCCTCCACTTCCTGCTCCGTTTTGTATTTGCAAATCATTATTATTTGCATCTCAGAATTTTTATAGATTCTCTTTCAGTGCTGGCAAAGGAAAAAGATATATGACTGGCTTTTGCCTTTTCTGTGTCGTGTGTCAAATTTGGAACCTTAATTTTTATGTTAGTTATTTTCTCCGTCCCTTTCTCCATCAGTCGCATCCTCTTTGAGTTTCCTTTCTCGCACAGTTTTCTTTTTGCTTATTTTTTTTATCGAACTCTGACAATCTTCTCTGCTGATGGGAAAGGGGTTACCAAGCGGTGGGAAGGGCAGGCTGAGGTAGCTGAGGGACTCTCCGGAAATTGTAAATTTTTGTTTGTTGCTGTTGGATTTCTACTTGCTGAGGGGTGGGGGAAGGGGATGGTAATGGAATGGGTATGTGAGGTTGCTATTCAAGAAGCTGCAGCTGCTGCCTGCGAGTGAATCTCATGTTACTTTGAGTAGCAAACCCCAGGCTAGCTCCCCACCTCACTGCACCGCCTGCTCCCTCAGCAAACCCATATGAAATATCATTGAGTTATTGTGTACTCGATGGAAACCATAAGAAGTTCGCTGTGTACGGCACTCAAAGCGAACGCTGTTCTAGGAAATTCAAATGCAAGCATTGAATGAAACGAGTTATTAATACCAGAGATGGTTTCAGGTAGCTGCAGGCAGTTTGCTTATTTTTTACAAATAATATCTACAGTTAGTTGTGGCTAAGTTAAAGTTGAACTTGAGACGGTTGCACACACTTCAAACAAACTAAAGGAAGAATAGTTTGAGGTAATGCATAGGTACTTTATGTTGTTAAAGTACCTATTCTCATTTCACTATCTACAACGTGTGAGTTCAGACCTAAGATCTCCACAAGGAATAAGCTGAAATGATTCCCAATAAGCTGAAAATGATTCCAAAAGAGAAATAGTTTGAGGTAGGGCATAGGTACTTTATGTAGTGAAAGTACCTATTCTCATATCACTATCTACAACCTATGAGTTCAGACCTAAGATCTCCACAAGGAATAAGCTGAAATGATTCCCAATAAGCTGAAATTGATTCCAAAATGAAGAATAGTTTGAGGTAGGGCATAGGTACTTTATATAGTAGAAGTACCTATTTTCACATCACTATCAGGTATTTACAAATAATATCTACAGTTAGTTGTGGCTAAGTTAAAGTTGAACTTGAGACGGTTGCACACACTTCAAACAAACAAAAGTAAGTATAGTTTGAGGTAGGGCATAGGTACTTTATGTAGTAAAAGTACCTATTCTCATAACATTGAGTTCAGACCTAAGAAGGAATACGCTGAACTGATTCCCACATTCCTTTGCAGACCTTATAGACTTGTGTCTGCTATTAATAATCTATATTATGTGGTTAATAATCTACCCCCGAGTGCAAGTTTCATAAGATTTTTGTTAGTTTCGAACTGTTTTTTTTTTCGGGTTGACCAACTTGACATCCAAACGGTACTTAGAGATTGTTAACCCCGCGAGGGGAGGGGGAGTGTGGCAACTTCACTTGGGAATTGGCACATCTGCGCGTACTTGTGGGCGTATTACCGCCTTACAACTCGATAATTGCGGCTTCAATTTGACTTTAACACAAAGTTCTTCAACTTTTTAACTAGCTTCTCCCACATTCGGTGCCGCGAAACTTTTACCCAACGTACTCTGAAACTGATGAAATTTTCCATTTCTTTTTTCTCCCTTTTTTTTCAGTTTTCTTTCTTTGGGCTCTTGCAGCGCGTAGAAAAGAGAAGAGCAGTAGGAAAGAGAAAAGCAGAGGCAGCAAATCGAAATGTGCTTCCACGCACAGGAGGAGGAGCAACAACTGTAGTCGGAGCAGGTGGACCGGAGAGAGAGAAAGAGAGAGAGAGAGAGAGAAGTGAAGCATAAACTGGCAGCCAGACGGCCAAAACTGCAGCCGAAGCTGGAGCAGAAGCAGGAGCAGGAGCAGCCTGGCAAAATCTGCAAACCAAATCCAACTTAAGTCACATCAAATTAAAATCAACAAGCGGCGAGCAGAGCAGAAAGAGGAACCACAAGGAAGCCAACTGCAGCCAAAAGAAATTACAGAACTATATATACTACATACTATATATATTTATCAAAGAGAGTGCAAGAGAGAGACAGAGAGAGAGAGGGGGGCAGGAAAATGAAGTGCAATAAAAGTCAAATGGCCACGTTAACAATGTGGAAAATTTTTATGGCTCCGCTGCTTGCTGCGGCTCTCGTAATGCCGGTCACATTAGCGCACCAACACTCCATGTCCGGCGGATCCGGGCAGGATGGCGGACACGGCAGTGCACTCGGCATGGGCATGGGCAGCTCTGGTGGCTCTGGACTAGGCAAAGATGCACACGGTAAGTTTGCGTTCTGCTTTTTGTTTCCTGATTATTTTAAATGGCCGTCCAAGGCGACTACTCCTCATGCCTCCTGAGGCGGCCCAAGGGCGGCCAATAAATAAATTTAAATATTTAACTAACTCACAACTGAACTCCGAAACTTTAACACCTCGTTTGGGGGTAACTACCTAACGGTAACGGGCAAGTGCAAGTGCAGCACGTGGCCAGTGCAGCACGTGGTTGCCCATTTATGATTATATTTCATTCCATTTTCGCTTTGTTGTCCGCACTGCACTTTGCCTTGGCTCTTTCAGGAGTTGCCAAGCAAACTGTGTTTCTCTTGCTCCTTTCCTCTTTCTATTTCTTTATCTCCCAGCTTCTCATTTATTGCTGCTTAACTCCCCATTAGCAGAAGGCAAAGGCTTATGGAGTTCTTGGGCCCATGAGGAATCTTGTTTATGTTTTATGAAACTATCATTATTAACTGAGTGAAAATGGAGTGAGGATGCCTAGGAATATATACAATATTTGTATTATGGAACACTAATAAAAGTAGATTCATTGTGATATATTGCACATATTGCATATGCCAAAAAGAAATCCCTCATTTCATTCGTATACACCTGATTAATGAACTAAGAAAGCCTATGAATATATATTTGAAGAATAGTACTTGAATAAAAGAATATTCATTTTAAAAGATTGCAAATATTGTCTTATAAACAAGTAACGAGTAACAGTTGAGTGCGCTTGAGGATATGATTTCTTTCAGCTTTTTCTAAAGGTGCTCGCAATGATATTCCACATTTGACATAGAATGAACAAGCGCAGGGAATAAAGAAACTTGCAGGCCAAGTTAGGTGTCCCTAGCTCTTACAGCTGCGGAGATAAACGCGCTCATACGAACAAAAATATGACAGGCATATTACAGACATGTTACAGACATGTTAATGATATGTTACAGACATGTTAATGTTACAGACATTTAACAAAAATGTTGCAGACATGTTATTGACATTTTACAGACGTTAAACAAACAATTAACAGACATGTTACAGACATGTTAGGGACATTTAACAGACATGTTACAGATATTTTAGAGACATATAACCGACATGTTACTTACAATTTACAAACATGTTACAGTCACCTTACATTCATGTTTCAGTCATGATACAGTCATGTTACAGATATTTAACAGTCATATTAGAGACATTTAACAGACATGTTAGACACATTTAACAGACATGTTACATACAATTTACATACTTGTTACAGTCATGTTACAACATTTTACACACATGTTAGAGACACTCAACAGTCATGTTGCACACATGTAAGATACATCTAACAGACGTGTTACAGACATGTTATTGACATGTCACAGTTAACTTAATAACATTAAAAGGAATACCATTAAAACCTATAATAAAATCAGCAAAATAACATAATATAATGACTTTATTTAAATTGTTTAGACTAATGAGAAAATATATTTTCCATAGTGAGAAATATCATGCAAGTTGATTAACTTCATATTCAAAAATCCCACAATTAAATAGATAATTAATTCCTTTGATTAAGTACAGCACATAGAATACGAACTTAGAATACTCCTGAAACGAACGTAATTGCGCCAGCTCTGCATTCGTGGCATTTTAAGGCTTCATAGCAGCTTGACTGGCGCACTGAGAAAATCAACGTCCACTTACTGCTGAGATTGACTGTAAAATTGCTTTCTAAACGTCGTGCAAATTGTTTCGCTGACAAAGTCGAGGCGGAGCTCACAAGGCACCAAACGGCAAAAGAGCGAGTTGATTGAAAAGTTGCTGCTCACCTGCCAGCTGCATTTGCCAGGTGACTCTCCCACAGCTGCCTTTGCCTCTCTCCCCTCCCACCACCCCTCTCTCTCTGATCTCTCTTTCTCAACTTGCTGCTGGCTAAACAGAGTTAGTTTAGCGATGGTTAGCTTTGGGAGGCTTTGGGTGGTTCCACTTGGCTTTCGGACTAGCTATGTCCCATAAGCGCTAAGCTCTGCAGTTCTTCCTCCTCTCACTCTTGCACCTTGTCCCACCCCCTGTGCCTGCCTTTCTCAGGTAACTTTTGGCAAAACACTTTTCACATGTTTTTGGTAGCTCGACGCTATTTGACAAAAGTGCCTGGCCAGAAAGCTGGGCTATTTATTATGCCTGGCACTTTGGGCCACACACAGACACGCACACACACGCACGCACGCACACGCACACACTCGAGACTCTAACACACACACACACACATATGCAAGTGGGCAACTGCGTAAATCATTTCCACTTTATGCGCCCTGTAAGCCAGACAATGTCAACAAACTGCAAAGACAGAAGACAGCATGGGGCAGCATGGGGCAACAGGGGCAGCAGGGGGAGCAACAGCAGCGAGAGACAAGCATTATAACGCATTAAAAAGTAGCTGAGAGAGAGAGAGGGGAGCGGGGGGGGGGTAGAAAGCCAGGCAGCTGCAGGCCAAGTTCGACTGGGCAGGGAGGGGTTGGCTAGCAGCAAACGACAATCTCTTGCCAGCCAAAAACTTTGGCCGTTTAGAAAAGTGTCAAGCATTTTATCACACGAAGGCGAAATCCACAACAACAACAACAAGAACAACAACAGCAGCAAGGGGCCATAATAAATCTCGAAGAGGCAGCAGAGAGTGCAGGAGAGAGAGGGAGAGAGAGCGAGGCAAGGCAGGCAGCGAGCATAATGCATTGCAGCTAAGCAGGCGCCTAAAAGTATGCAACGAAGAGTAAACAGCGCCTGACTAACTGACTGAGTGACTGCTTGCCCGCCCGCCTGCCCGCCCCCTCGCCTGCCTCCCCGCCAGCCCGACGACTGACTGACTGACTGACTGAATGGCTGAGTGACAGTTGGCCATTTGGCAAGTTTGTTCGCACAACCGAAAAACTTGTCAACATGTTGAGTGCAGCAGCAGCAGCAGCAGCAGCAGTTGCCGCCGCCTCCGGGAGACGTCACCGCAACAACCCGCACAAACTTTGCGGCGAAAAACCCCCAACCTGGCAAAAAAAAAAAAAAATAGACGAAGTAAGAAGAAAGACGGAAATTCTGTCAGCAAAAATGAGCGCGTGTTTGTTATTTGCGGGCAACGCGCGCTGCCTTCTCTTTTTTTATAGTTTTCCCCCCTTCTCTCCCTGCTTTTTTAGTTTTCTTCACTTTAGTAAGCGTTTATTTTGTACAGGTGCATTCCGGCGAGAGTTGTACCCGCATAGTGAGTGGATTATAGGATTTTCATCAGCAGCAGGCGAAAAACAAACGAAGAGTAGCAACAACTTGCGAACTTGCTAATTGCTTCAGCTGGGACAGACAGAGAGAGAGGAGGGTAGCAGAAGAGGGGCAGCAAACAAAGATTGTTGCAAATTTCTAAGTTCTGCAGGAATCTGGCAAATTCTAATTCGTGTAACACTACAAAATATGCACAGACTAGCTAAATATCTTACAATTTCCAGCTGTGAATCTTCAGCTTCTTCTTCTTCTTCTTCTTCTGCTTCTTCTTCTTTGTCTTCCATTGAATTTTTAATTACCCGCGAGATGGATTGACAAGCAGGTTGCCAGGTGATTTGGTCGCCCACCTGCGGCACTAATTAATTAAGCATGAAGTGAGGTTTTAACAGCTCGACGGGGGTGTGTAGAGGGTGGGAGGGGAGCAGGAAGGGGGGAGGGGAAAGCGCTTTAATAGGTTTCCCTTTTGC
This sequence comes from Zaprionus ornatus, assembly GCA_018904035.1. Lineage (NCBI taxonomy): Eukaryota > Metazoa > Arthropoda > Insecta > Diptera > Drosophilidae > Zaprionus > Zaprionus ornatus. Next base: position 18,426,046 of record JAEIFZ010000002.1, on the reverse strand, counting down.
TTTTGGGAAATGACAACAGCTGCGCTGCGTTGAAAATATTGGATGCCCCGTGAATTTGTGTAGCATTTCCTATGACCGTCATAAAGCTGTGAATACCCTGGGAAGGCAAAACCAGTGGGGTTGCTCAGCTGCAGAGGAGTATTATCATATTATCATAGCAGAATACGAGCTTAGTGGCAACTATAGCTCAACATGAAAGGCTACAAAAAAAAAAAAAAAAAAAAAAAAATTGATAGGCAAGCTGCGCTCTCATTTCTCTCTTAATGAGTATCTGTATAACACAACTTGCTGCGAATACCCTGGAAAAGCGAGTCAGTTAGGGTAGCTCAGCCTATAGAAGAGTGATTATCTTATCAAGATTGACGATTGTTAATGAGTATCTCTTAGCTCCTGTATATGCCACACTTTGCTTTGAATACACAGAAAAAGCGATCAATTTTTTTTTTTTTTTTTTTTATTATTATTCTTAACATCACAAGGTGAAAAAGCTTATGAAGAGTATTTCTTAATCAGAGTTTGACTTCAGTTACAAATACCAAAAAATAAATAAATAAAAAAAAAACTTCAGTTACAGTCTTAGCACAACTGCAGCTCTAGCTGCCCTGTCACTACCCTCTTAATGAGTATCTTTAAACTTAATATGCCTCACAACTTGCTGTGGATATCAAGAAGAGTAACCATTCTGACTTAATTGCGGCTTTTGCTCAACTTTACACTCCCATTTGCCTATCACTTTCCTCCTAATGAGTATCACATTGCTCTATATACCCTACAACTTGCTATAAATACCCAGGGCAACGAGTCGGATAGCTTAGCTCAAGTGTTCTACGAGTTGGGAGCTTTAGAATAATCAGATATCTCACTTAGTTGCTTCAACTCAACTGAAGGCGCACTTTTCTCTGTCACTTACCTCCTAATGAGTAGTTTCTCACAGTGCAATTTATTATTGGGGATAGCTTAATAGAGGAGGCAAGGGTATCTCAGCTGCTTTACAAGTTGATCGCTCAAGAAGAGTAAGAATTCCAACTTATTTACCTCTCAACTCTAAACGCAGTTCACACTGTCACTCCCCTCTTAATGAGTATCTCTCAGCCTAATACACACCACAGCTTTGCTGCGACTTTGCTTATGGCACTGGCGCGTTTGGCGTGTCGAGACAAAAAGCAAATTACGTCGCTTATCTGCACAATTTACGTGCCCGGGCACAAAGGACAATCTGCACCTCCCCACCCCCCCCCCCTGCACCGCCCCCCAGGGCGTGCCTGCCTTAGCTGCCTCTGCCACTGGCTCTGCTGGCTGCGCTGCTGCATTTTTCTGCTCGCTTTGTGTGTGCGCGGGCAGAATTTGTGAATTTTCTCCAACATCAAATGCAGCGCGTGCTTCAGATTCACAAAAAGGATTCAAAGCGCCAAAAAGCTTTAAAACAAAAGCCCGAAAAATGCCCGCAACGCCTTGAAGTCGCCGCTGCAGAACATGAGCAGAGGCAGGGGGGGTAGGCAAGCAACCAAGCAACAGAGTTCCGATTACAAAGGCGCCAGTGTTGGAAAAGCGCAGCAGATCCATACAAAATGAAAGTTTTTCGGCGTTGCGATGCTGTGCGGCATAGAAATTGCGTACGTGTGTGCGTGCCTCTATGTATATGTGTGTGTGTGTGTGTCGACGCCTAAAAACATGCTACAAAATTCTAAAGAGCTGCCTAGTCTCGCCTTGCCCTGCCCAGCTCCTACAGCTGACTGTGGCAGCTGCTCCACACGAGGCGAGCAGCCAAAAACTTCCAACAGCAGCAGCAGAAGCAGCAGCAGCATTTTTGCGACTTTCATGCAACCATAAATTATTTTATGTTATTATTATACAATACACGGGGCAAGTGCTAGGGTTGTGCAGGGCTTGATGATAGGGAGGGGGGTAGGGCGGTGCAGGGGAACAAGGGGTTTAATTTGCGACAGCAACAAGCAAATGGTGAATTTTACTTTTATTGCGCTTACGTTGACATTTTCCCTTTCTCTCCCTGTGTGTGTATGTGTGTGTGTGTGTGTGTTTTATTCCACTGCGGTTGGTAAAAGAAAAGCCATGAAAATTGTGAAAGACAAAGAGTCGCATAAATTACGATTTAAAAGGCAATATAAGGCAATGATATCTATTGTGGTGAATATCTGACTAGAATTATGGCTAAGTCTGACAGGGATAAAGTGCGCTCCTTTTTATGCCAGTTTATCTAATTAGAAATTTTGCCTGCTCTTTGCTTGATTGAATATTGCCACAACTATATTCATTATGAAGGGAAGGAGTTAAAGTAGAATTGGCAAGTTATGCAAGTTACGTAGTAATCAAAAGTAATAGTTCAGTGTACTTAAAGTTCATTATCTATATTACAGTAAAACTACATGGAGTAAGTTACTTTGTACCTATAAAAAACTCATTATCTCTCCTCAAATGTTGGAACTCCAAGTAATTATGATATATAGAAAACTACTCTACTTTCTGATGATGAAAGTATAACAAATAGGTCTTCGCTTATAACCTCAAATTTTATCAAGATAATCGAATTAAAACATCTTTATTACATTAAAACTTCGTTGGGTAAATTACTGTCTACCTACAAAATATGATTAACTAGGTTCAAACCTTGAAACTCAAAGTAATTATCTTAGATAGAAAAATACTCTACTTTCTGTTGATAAAAAGTATGACAAATAGGTCTTCGCTTATAACCTCAAATTTGAACATAACCTTTATCAACAGAAATTAATTGACTGACTATCCCAAAACTATATAAAATATGTATGAGAAATGAAAGAGTTAATACTTAGGAACTAATAAAAAAAAAAAAAAAAAAAAAACACAAAATACTTACGAACAGTTTTGGAAGAAATCGAGACTTTTTATAAAGTCTACACGAATCAAACCAACTTTATTACAATTAAACTTCATTGGGTAAATTACTGTGTACCTATAAATGCTGATTAGCCAACCTTACACCTTGAAACCCCTACAAATTGGGATATACATACAACTCACGTTTCTGTTGATATAAATATAACAAATCAGCCTTCTTTTTTACCTTCAAAGTATTCAATGAGAATCATTAAGAGTTTTACTCAAGCAATGAGTTCAGTAGTCTTGCAGTCGTAAGCTTTATTAATTCAATTAAATTGAGTACTGCTTAACTACGAGTATATATAAATATATATAAAAATATATAAATAGAAAAAATGATACTGTTACATATGTTAGGTCAGTCAAGTTTAGAAAGAAATATTACTCTATTTTACAGAGTCCACATAAACCTAACTATCTTCATTACAGTAACATTTCACAGGGTAATTTACTGACTACCTATAAGAGCTGTATAACTAAATTCACACCTTGGACACCAACATAACTATAATATAAAAGTTAAAAACAACTCAACATTAGCTCTCATATTTGTTTGCTCTGACCCCAGTGCTCCCTATCCAGTCTATTTAATCTAATAAAACCACACAACTTTCGGTTGCTATAAATACAAGTAAAACAAATATGCGTTCATTTATAACCTCAAACTGAGAATCATTAACAGTTTGTCTGAGCAATGAGTCCATTAGTCTCGCATGCGTAACCTTTATCAACAGTGATTGTAATTGTTGTTCAATTAAATAAGAAAGCATTTACTATTGTAACCCTTTCTATAAATAAGAGTTAGTTGTCACAGTCAGTTAGATGTATAATTAGTGTGCTTTCGAAAGTTGTTTAAAAATAGGCCACACTTCAAGTGTAGTTCCTAGAACTTTTGTTGTGGGTCAAGGTAATCAACTCTCTTTGCGCTGTTGCCATTGATGATAATGATCATCACGACAATGATGATTGTTCGTGCTCGTGTTGGGTTTATAATTAATATTTATAGTAGCAGCACTAACACTGAGCTACTATCGAGGGACATTTGTAAATTTAAGCAGGAGAGTCAACGGACTTTCTAGTACTTACCAGCTCGAGGCCCGACCTGCGCCGGTTCCTGTGTGTGGTGTGTCGTGCGGGCGAGTGATTATGTAATAATTAACTGTACATTAACTATTTGTAACCATGAAATTCCACACACACACACACACACACACACACGCACGTACTGTGGCCACTCAGGCCAAAAACAGAAAAACAAACAATAAAATTTTTCGTGTTTAGTTTTTTGACACGACAGCAAAATCGAGAGGGAGAAAAGAACCTACGGCAAAGTAAACTACAAATACCCTTTTAAATGTAAACTAAAATACAAAAAATTATTTTAATATTTTTTATTGAATAATTTTAGTGCCTTTTCAGTTCGTTTAATGTGAATTATGAATGGAATTTCAATCGTTTTTTATTGCCTGAATAATGAAAAGTTTGGGCAAACCGAGTGGCCGCATTCGCATACCCTGCGGCAAGGGCATTTCAATGCTTCTAAGCAAATATTTGTGTTTAATTTTTAGCACGATTTTTACGTTTAATTTAACACTCACAGAAAAAAGTGGCAGCTCGCCAGCCTTGCACACACTGCGTATACGCAATGAACACGCAAAGAATTCGCTTCGAGTGCGAATGTGTGTGTGTGTCTGTGTGTGTGTGCGGCAACTATAACAATAAATCTTAGTTATGTGTTTTTGTGCGATTTTTATGAGTTGATATTTAATATGGGGTAAATTTTCGAAGGCAGTCAAATAGTTTAAATAAATGGGAAGCAACAGAAAAAAGAAGAAAAATATATGTAGGTATATCGAAATAAAAATGTAAATTCAAATGGGAATGGGAATGGGAAACGGAAATGGCAAATGCGTTGGTCACGCTCCACACTCACCACATCCTCCAGGCGAGCGAGCGTGCACTGTAATCTAATTTAAGCTGCCATTAGTGCTAAACACTCGGCTGGGCTCAGTTCCCATGATCCCTCTCCCCTCCAGTCCCACTCTCCACTCGACTGCCTTCCCATCTCCAGAACAACTTCATCAATCAAAGGCTACGCAACGCAGTTTGCATGTGTCGGCAAAGCAGTTTGCGTGGGGAAGGAGGAAAGGAGAGGGAGGAGGGGGGGGCTGGCAGCTTGTGCGTGCCATCCAAATACATTCGCTGCGCAATTTAAGTTTGTGAACTTGAACAGAGCACGCGCTGCCGCATCTCGCGAGTGCCCAAAAATATGCTATGAATTTTTCACGGCTCGCCAAGCCAGCAACATGTGTAAAGGCGCTGCGAAGCAGAACGTAGGTACATTTCCTGCGGCCTAACTGCCTAATGACTGATGTGCCAGATCTATCACTGCTTTGCCAGAGAAACTAGCTAACATATAAGGCATGGTAATGGTCTGCTAAACAATGCAAGGCGAGTGTCTAATGTTGTTATTCCTCCTGGAGAATGGGTTAAGTAAGTTGTTCATAGAGGCAAAGTAAGGTTAAGCTGTGCTAACAGCAGATCAAATTGACACATTAGTTAATATGAATATGTTAGTTTTCATTTTATTTCGATAAACTTAACATGTCTTAAAAAAAGATTCTGTAAAGTAACAGCTGATTTAATAAATTAACATAAGTAAGAGTTATAATAGCATTCTATCGATGCTTTAATCAATTAATTAACATAAACTTTACATTCTTTTAAAGGCAATTCTGTTTATTAACAGAGCTTGCATTAAGTTATAACTCACAGCAGTTGCAATAAGAGTGATTTAACGATTCGTTGAATCGTTCTGTGCATTAACATAGCATACATTGAATTAACATAATCTTTTCATTTCTAAAAGGCAATTCTGTACATTAACAGAGCTTGCATTAAATTAACATAAGCCTTACATTTGCAGCAGTTGCATTAACATTATTTCATCGATTCGTTGGATCGTTCAGTGCATTAACAGACCAAACATTAAATGAATATAAACTTAACATTTGTTAAAAGGAGATTTTAAACATTAACAGAGTTTTCATTAAATTAAAATTAACCTTAAACCTTAACAGCAGCTGCAAAATCAGCCCGATATCGATTCATTCGATCGTGCTGTGCATTAACAGACCACACATTGAATTAACATAATCTTAACATTTCAATAACTGCAATAGCAGCAATTTATCGATTGAAGAGTTAACACAATATTTTCATGCTTATCTAAGTTAATCTTCTAACTGGCGAAGCTTTTGTTGTTTAAACTAGTTTGGATAGCTCCGATATGGCTTAAACTGCCCTTGGCAACACTATGATAATCCTGAAGAAGTCTATTGTGAACGGGTCATGGGGATTAGCGTGCTCGGCACTCGAGCACTTTCATCGATTGCTCGCGACTCGCATTACGTGTTTACAAATATATTTTTTTTTTGTCGTCAGGCAACACCCAAAGACACGCCCAAGTACTGTGAGGGGGCGTGATTGAAAGAGGGGGGAGGGGGGGAGACGGGGGCGGGCTGAAATCTTTTTGTAATACTTTGAAGTAATTGATTTTTAAACTTGACACCTTGTGCTAAGCGGCTTAGCGATGAAAACTCGCGACCCACCACGACCCCTGGAGACCTGCTCCCCCCGCTCTCCGCTCCCTTCCCTGCTGCCTTCTTCCCTTCACCCATTGTTGGAATTGATGCTTTTGTTATTGCCAAAGGACGAAGAACACCTCGAGGGCCTCGAGCGATGCCTTGTGGCGCTTTGTGTGTGCGTTCTTTCTCTCGTCTTTTTCCCCAAATACAACAAAGGGCAGCTCAAAGTTTTGTCGCTGCAGTAACACGATACGGCTCATTAGTGGATTTGCCGGGCCGCAGCAGGGTGGCAGTGGGGGCACTGGATTTGTTGGGCTTTGTGCGTATTTGATTACAAAACGACCTTATGCATTGCCCCGCCCATTGGCGCTAAATCGGCCAATTTCAAATGGCACTTGGCGCTGCGTTGCGTTGCGCTGCGTTGCTCTGATCTGGTGTGGACTGTGCTGGCTGTGCTGCAATTAGATTTAAGTGCGAAAGTGCTGTGGCAAATATGAACAGGAAAATGCTTTTAATTTATTGCGACACTAATATACATTAATGTCTTGGCCTGGTCAGGGCACAGAGGCCGGAGGACGGAGGACGGAGGCCAGAGAGTGCCTCCGACCGAAGACAATTAAAAGTCCATGGCCCAGAGAAATGTTAATGACATTTCGCACCAGGAAACTCAGCTGCGCATCCAACTTGGACAGCTGCGAGGAGTCGCAAAAGAGGAGGGCGGCAGTCGAGACAGGGGCGGGGCTGAGCTCACAAGTCGCGGCAGTCTGCACAAATTTCGAAACTACCGTAATTTGCATATTTTAAGTTGACTTTTATTGCATTAAAAATGGCAGTGGCTTTGCCATTCTGGCCGCAGCTGTAAAACGGCCACGACCAGCCGAAAAAGGCTAAGGCGTTCATGGCAAATGGCAAAACGCCCGCACTGTGGTCTGCAAATCGACCAAACGGAATTGAACTGCCAGAAAAAGCTGCTCCAAAAGTAATCACAAAAGGGAAAAGGGGCGGAAGGGGGGGGCGCAAGGGATATAAACGTATATTTACTACCTCACAGAGCTTGATTAATCTACTAAATGAAACATAAAAGTAGCTGAATATTGTTGCCATAATTTAACATAATTGCAAGCCATGAAAATATACCAAATTGAACAGAGTTAATTAGAAATATTTTTATCATGATCCAATAGATAAAGAATCTTTATAAATTATGCAATATTTGCTATAATAAATATTGAATAAGCCATAAATAATATTACTGAGGATTTACCCAAATTTCATTTAGCCAGTTTCGGTGTGAAATTTCACACAATTCTCAGCAGATTCCGCCCAACTGTGCATTGCTGTGTGGCATGGAGGGCGACTTCTGTGTCGTCTGGTTGTCAGCTTGCCGTTTGCCTTGGCCGCATGTTAAACTAGTCGGAGACAGATTACAAAAATACAATTAAAATGTTTTAGTGAAAATTAACTGCAGTTTAAATAAAATGCTACGTTGGCCGGAAAAGTCTGGGCAACCGAATCGACCCGCCTTCGTCTCTGCTCACAGCGCTGGCTGTCACTCTTGCCGTTGCCGTTGCTTGTTTTCCTTAGTGGTTTTAGTGGTTTAGGGCTTTGCGTTAAGTATACGCACCGTGGCGGGCAGCGCCTCCAGCAGCTGCTGCTGCAGTCGAAGCTGTTTGCCCAAGGTGTGGCTCGACGTGGATTTTGCAATTTGTTAGACTTCTCTGCGACGACGTTGTCATCGTCATCATCACCATTATCATTATCAACAGCAGCTGCTGCTGCTGCCGCTGCCGTCGCCTGCTTTGTGTGCGCTGCCTTGTTGTTGTTTTTGCGGCTGCCCTAGAAACTTAATTGAAAAAGAAACACACACACACCTGTAGTAAAAAAGGTTTAATTTAAATAAACTACGAGTACCAGGCGATATTACCAGCTAAACGGGCTGCCTTTAGCAGCTTGTCTGTTGCCCCCCCTTGGGGTCCACCTGACCAAAGACGTTTATAGTCTTTTAGTTCTTTTTAGTGGCTTTTGCTTCGGACATTCGCCTACTCATGTCGCCTTAAGGGTCTTCCGCTACATTTAACCCAGCTCAGCGCCGGCTGAAAGTCGCCTAAAGCCCTGGCAAAGTGCTATATATAGACAACATATACAACTAGCAGCGGACCCAGCTCAACTTGCTCGAAAAGGCATGCAGCATCGATAGACGACGGGGGCCAAGTTTACTTCTGCAAGTCGCAAGTTCATAATAAATTTTCTGAAAATGAAATATGCTCGAGCAGTTTTTCAGTTTTTATTTATCGCTGCAAACAAATACTTTGCCGAAAGTTTTAAGCACTTGGTACAGTGGTTAAAAAGCGTCAATATTCGGATGAACTTGGCACAAATTGTTTCTCGTTTGAAGTATTTTATAAAAGTTAATAATCGATTTTTAATCGAGTTTTATGGCTTTATGATAATGTTCTTAACATTATTACAATCCTATTATTTTTTAAATATATACTGTTTATCAATAATTAGAATATTAAAATTGATTGATTTTCAGGTAATTAAAAAAAAACAATTTTTAATCGATTATGTTTATTGAAATTTAAGCTAAGCAGTTTAGCTTTCATAACTTTATTACTATCTCATTCATTTGAAAATATTGTTCAGCAATATTCAGTAAGGATAACCTTTGTGATTATTGAAGTTTTATTATCGATTATTAATTTAATTTATTATCGATTATTAATCGATTACTTGTATCTAGATTAGGCCTACACAAGTTTAGCTATTTTCATTTTATTTTATCATTTTAATTTATGTATTTACTTTACCACTCTGTCATTATTTTAAATATATTAATTTTCAGTGAGTTTTTTAGTATTTTATAGAAAATCTGAATCGATTATTAATCGATTTTCAACTTTAGCCATCCTTACTTAACTACTATACCACTATTTTAACTATATTGCTTACACACTGATCAAACTTTATCAAAACCAGAGGCACTACATCAAAGACTTGAATTTAATCCCTCTTAAAGTTGTATCAACGCTGTTTACTGTTCATTTGATTAACAGGGATCTGGCTCTAATATGTGCATATCGAAATTCATACTATAGTAAAGACGAAACAGATATACATATATTTACTCTCGGTCAATTACGCAAAGGCCACTCGAAATGCCAGCGCTTTGATCTACTGCGGTTGCCCACTCTCACACACACACACACACACACACACACATATTAAATTATACAAATGCCAGTGCCCTTGGCTACCCACAAATTGGGCAGCAAGCAACGGCCACGCCCACTATAAATATAGCCCATTAGCTTGGTAAGCCAACAGAAATGTTGCCTACTTTTCAGGGCAAACGAAACGAAACTTTAAGCTCAAAAGGCAGCGCCAGCAGCGACAGCGACAGCAGCAGCAGTAGAAGCAGCAGCGCCAACAGCAGATTTCTATAAATTTTTAATAAAGTTTTGAGCTAGAAACTGTTATTTTTAGCCAGACATCGACGACGATGACGACGCAGCAGCAGCAGCAGCAGATAAAAAAAATGACATTTATAACGACTGAACCCGAGTAAAAGTTGAACGCACCCGTTGAAGAGCAGCGGCACTTTGAGTGTTTTATGTGGCTTAAAGGGGGGTCTATTTGGGATGGGGGAAGTGGAGGAAGCTGTTGCGTAAGCTCAGACAGCGGGAGAGAGAGGAATAGGAAGCCAGCTAAGTGGGGTAAAGCCAAACTGCTGCGGCGAATTTGATTGAAGCAGAGGAAATTGGCAGCTGTTGCCGGGAGGAAGGTGAAAGGATATAAAAAAATGAATCTAACATCAAAAATCTTTTCAATTTTCTATTAAAAACTAGAATTTGCATTTTAAAAATATCTATGAATTTATTATGGAATAATTATAGCAGTTATAGCAAAAGAAGAATATACAATCGATTTAAGCCAGAGCAATGGTGTGTCTATATTAATGACAAGCACTCTGCACACGCTATACAGTCATAACTATGCTCAAATCTATGAATAAATTGCGAATGAATAACTCGGGTATGCGAATGAATAGCAGCGACTACAGTGGGATGAAACGTTTCTCTCGGTTGGGTCTTATTAAATTTTTGTCGCCTTGTCGTCTCGGTGCTCGTAAAGCACTTGGGCAAATGTAAATTACACATGAGCAAACACACAAAAGCCGGAATAATGTTTGAATCTAACAACCGCGCACACACATCCGCACGAACACATTCACACACACTCGCACACACACAGAGAGACTGAGCACATTTATGGCAACACCTTCTAATCAAGCAAAGAGCTTAAAATAAAGTAAAGCAAAGAATGAAATGAAAGATATTATGAAATTTCAAACACACCCTCAACACACACACGCACACATACAGTCAGCCAGCACACAAAGCACACACACACACAGAGAGAGGGATAGACAGCATGGGAGTGAGTGGGGGAGGGGAGACATGTGCCTGCTTGTCTGGCAGTCAGGCAGGAAGACAGCCCTTTTTTGGACTAAAGAAAAAATATTACACACATAACTGTCAACCGGCTGGGTGTCTACAATATATATATATGCCATACACACACCCACACACATCCGCACACTTGTATACACCCGCACACTGTGCGTGTTTGTTAATGAAATGTTTGCCTTACGCTACGTTAGACACTTTTGCTTATTAGTGTAAAACGCAACTTAAACGCCGCAGCAGCAGCAGGAGGAGGAGGAAAAGAGGGGGAGGGTTAGCTGGGGGTAGAAAACATAGCCTAGACAAGGCAAAGGACAACGTCGACAGCCAACGACAACAATGTCCTTGTATACAGCCCCGAAAGACAAGCCAAAGAATTGTCTCGAGCTGCCGCTGGCTCCGTCTCTGTCTCCGTCTCTATCTCTGCCTCCGTCTCTGTCTTCGTCTCTATCTCTGCCTCCGTCTCTGGCGCTGCCTGCTGACAGCAGTCAAGGTTCAAGGTTAGCTACGTGGCTGGCTATGAATCGGGTACAGCCAGCATATAAGTATATATAACATGCCAGTTCCAGCTCCCCTCCCTTCTCTGCTCTCTTTGCTGGCAAGTTTTTCGGGCAATTAAAAAATTAAATTGTGCATATGTCACGTAGAAAACGGATTCCTTGAGAGACGTCCGACCGACGAGCTGCCGTTTTTGAGTTTAATTGGATTTTGAAAGCAGCAACAGCAGCAGCAGCAGCTCTAGGGAGCTAGCGATTATAACAATAATGTTTAATTGAGCAGACAATAGTAGCGAGCGCACAGTCAAAGTCACAAAGGACGAGTTTATGCAACTAATTTGGATTCGGGCAAAATATGTTGACAGGATTACGTCTTGGAATGAACCCGGACGGGGAATGGGCGGTTCACAATAAAGAAAGTCTGCTTAGTTGCACAGATAACTTTGTTATCTTGCCGACTTTATAGCGTTAATCAGTTCTAATTGAACTTTATTATATAAGAAAGTTGGCATAATTTTCTGTCAACAAGAAACTTATTTGTAAGAGATAAAAGATATGAGAAATATGCTTTGACTTTCACAATAAGTCATAAATATTTTTTGTTTTAATTAACACACTGATGTTTACAAAAATATTATAAATATAGTAATTTAAATTTAAATTAAAATTAAACGGCACATGAATGTATCGGTTCAATTACATTTATTATCGATAACTAAGATAATAATTGAGCAGCGCAGCCAACTTAACAAGAAAAATAGGCTTTATTCAGTATATTTAAAACAAGGTAAACAAAAAGAATAAACTCACAAGATTATAGAAAACCCCGAAATATCTTTAAAATAAATTCAAATTTATATTCACAGCCAAAGTAAACATTTACCGCATATTTCAAGCAAGGTCAACACGCATAGCATGCAGACTTTAAGATACTTTAAGGCACCGAAGTTGAGGATGAAGTCTGGAGAGTGCTGAGTCGTCTGGCGAATGCAAAGTTAATAACCCGACACCTGCCTCGTGTGCCCCGCCTCACCTCTCCTTCCCCACTGTGTGGTGCGTCCTGCTTCCAGCGACTTCCCAGTGAGCCTCCCGCAGATTTACTTACTGACATACCGAAACCTGGTTTAGCGGCGAGCCACAAAACTCAGCCAGCTCATAATCTTAAATCTAGGCGTTATGATGACGACCTGCCCAGTGCCAAGGCGGCAGAGAAGGAGAGAGAGAGTAGGCAAAGTGAGCAAAGAAAACTATGCGTTTGCCTTGGCATGCCCTGAGTTGGCCCAAACACACATACACATAATGATATGCAAATGTGCATGAATAAGTGTGTTGAAGTGTGGCAACAAGCACCCTGGCTGGCATATATAGGGAATTTACATATAGCCCATATATAGCTGAAGTTTAGGGCTGAACATCAAAGCAGCAAAGCGCCTTCCAGCTGCGTCAGCTAGTTAACAGCCAAATGGTCTACAAGACGAAGAATGACAGGGGAGAGGAAGAAAGGGAGTCAGTACTGGCTGCCTGGGGAGGTCATGTTCAACTAGCCGCGTTAATGAAATGTGCAAATGTACCAATTGACCGAGGCACATTTCGCATACCAAACCCGGAGAGAAGTCGCCCTCGTCGGCAACTGGAACTCAAACTGTTCCCGAGGGCCGCTCATTTAGTCATTTGCATATTAAAAGCTTTGTCGCACAAAGGTTAAGTCTAAAGATAAAGCGCAATACGACACATACATACATATATATATTCTATATATACACTCATATTTTTTTGTATTTAGTTCTCCAACTGGTTGTTGTTAACATGCGAATCAAGTCGCAATAAGGCCAAAGGTGTGGTTCGCTTCGTGGGCGGGCAGGGAAACATGTCTGAATGTGCGTGTCGATAAAATATTTTAGTTTGACGCTATGCAAACACCTTTTGTGGCATTTGCACTTCCAACTGTTATTTTAAGAGGCAGGCGAGCAGGGTAAGCGAAGTGGCATATTTGAAATACTTCACATGCCAAGTGCGGTGAATATTCTCGGGGCATAACTGACACTTATTTAAATATAAATTGCCCTATTTATTTATAAGCAATTAGGCGCATAAATAAAGATAATTCCTCTTATTTAATATTTATTAGCTCTGTTTGGTAGTAGTGCTGTTAAATGCGTCAATCATCGCGTTAAGGTATCGATCCAAGAAAGAAATTACTCAGAAGTGTCCATTGCCTTGTTGCCAACTACATTGCGCAGCTTAATTCGATACAAATTTTTATATTAATTTTAAGCTAAATTTTTGTAAACTCTGCCCAGTAATTTAAATGTTGTTAATTGCGAAAGTCATTGCATTAAAGTATCGAATGTTAGTTAACTTATTATCGATATTCGACACAACCGTTGCTTGCCACTGTTGCCAACTACATTGCGCTGTTCGCGAGAGCAACACTGTATTTATTTTTATTTATATGCCTTAGCCCCATAAATGTAAAATATTTGCAATAATCAACAACTTAATCACTTTCGATATTGCGAAATATGTTTTATTGACTTAAAGCTAGCGAAAGGGAGCCCAATAACGCAGCCATTGCCTTTGCTGTCACTGCTGATGTGCCACATTCGCCACAATTGTTGTCAGCCGCAGCTATTTCAATGCCACACACAACACACACACACACACACATACAAACATGCAGGGAATTTATACGGCTGAGCCGACTTAAAAGGCCGCAACAATCGGTGGCAGCTGCTGCCAGTCGAGGATGCTTAGCTCAGCATAACACAGCGAATTGCTATTGCCATCACACATGGAATCGTGTTTATATATAAATACACGTACGTGTGCATATATCGAGTTTGTGTGTGTTTGTCTGTGTGTGGGTGTAGGGTGTACCAATACACATGCATACGTGTGCCATAAAGTTCAATAGCGACGCCTTCATTTTTGCTGCCTGCTCCACTCTCCACGCTCCCTCTTTCTATCTCTCTTTCCCTCTGTGTTTCTCTCTTGGCTTCCACTTTGAACTCTACTTCCCGCTCACAGCTGCAGCGTGTTGAAATGATGAGCGATTTTAACACTTGTGCGCTGACATTTTTAAAGCAAAATGTTGCAATATTCAACCTACTTTCATATACGACCAACAATGGGAAGCAACAACAACAATAACAACAACAACAATAGGGAATGGCAACCACAGTCAATGTGTAGTTATGACATTTGCCCGTTGCGGCTTATGGCAATGTGTGTTGGTAACAGCAGCAGCAAAAAAAGAAATGGAACAGCGCGAATGTAGAGTGAGAACGTGCCTCAAAGTCAAAAGCAGCCAAACTGTTGAATACCCTAGACGAAATGCTCGTTAGTCTGGCTTGGCAGCAGTGAGACTAAGTGCAGAGTAAATCAGGTAAAGTTGAAATACTTACTTTCTTATAGGGTATATGTATGCAGGGTATATAGTTTGAGATACAGTGGAGGCAGATACGGATTATACGGCAGCTTTACGAGTTGTAGGGTATATAGAAAATAAACTTTAAAGTGTGAGCCAAGCATATCACAGTGTACAGAGTGTCTACTATATAAGAGCATAGAATGCATTTAATTTAACATTAAGGAATGTAGGGTATAAACTACAGAGTATACAGCACTTCTATTATAGAGTAAAGGGTATCTATGAAGAACTCTCTCTCTCCCTATTTGCACTTCTTTATTGTTATACTTATGTGTGTTGCTGCAGTATTTGCAATTGCTGTTGTTGTTGCTGTTGTTTTGTTGTGTCACTGTCGCTGGCTTCACTGAGCCAAAAGCCACATAACCGACTGGCAATGACAGTTGACAGCCACACTTACACACATATACACGCATGCACGTGTATACACACGTATAAATACACATGCGTTGATAAGCGCGTGTTTACATTTACACTGGGGAACCGCCGAAAACGAGGCATATGAAATGTTATTTATACATATAACGAAAGAAAAAACTGAAGAGATAACAAGTTATACATTTTGTTGTTGTTCTCATTGTTGTTGCGTTTCCACTCTTGTTTCTTATGCGTCCTCAGGGAGTTTGCATTTGCTGTGCGTTGATTTAGTCTTGCATGGAACACGCAACACACAAATGGAGCACTGGCAACACAGCGTATACTTCATATTCTCATTGGTCGCACACACAAAATCATTTTTAATTTATTAGCAATCCCTACAACGGCGCGAATCCTTTTAAACTCCGCCACGCACAGCAAAGGCAGCGTAATTTAAATTTAATTAGCTCCACCAGCAGAAGCACACAGGGAGAGAGTGAGAGAAAGAGAGAGAGGGGAGGAGAGTAAAAGGGAAATAATTTACATGGCAATAAGTCTTTTTAAAAGCCGAACCGTAACGTCGACTCTTCTGGCCCACTCCAAGAAATGATTACGGCACGCATTGCATATGGCAGTGCATCGTGCTGCAATTATTCTGCGGCCCGAGCGAGACAACAATACATCTGCCTCACACAATGCTCTTGCACACACTCACACTCACATATGCTGTGCTCATCGCTCCCCCTGCCAGCCGTAATTGGATCAGCATTAGCTCTGCAGAGCCTGCTTCCTTGGCACATGAGAAAGCAGGAAATGATATAGTCAAGAGGTCACGACACTAATACGACGACCAACTAGCCGGCTTAATACCACACACTGCCGAGAGACGCAAAATGCAGAGAGACACTCGAGACAAAGCCAGAGTCAGAGAAAGTGGAGAGAGAGAGAGGGAGAGCGGGTCCGAGCAGGAGCTAAAGTAAGGTCCATAAAGCGACGTACACATGAGACAGCGGCTAACGAGGTCAATTGTAAGTTATTTCCTTCACAACAAGCAGAGCAGAAGAAGCTGCAAAAAAAGACAAGTTTATATAGAAATTTGTGGAGCAGACCAGGAAATGGCCAACATGAATATCATTAATGGCTAAAGAGCGTTAAAGGTTTCGTTTCCTTCAGTACCTAAGGGGAATTCATGAGAAAGAAAATACGCCATTTCTGACAACTAACTAGAATAATGACCATGATTATTAAAATGTCAGAGAACTCTGTCAAGAGAGGATAAACAAAGCTGTGGCTGCAGAGCAGCATATCGATCAACCGCCACACGAGGGAAACAAAGCGAAGTTTACATTTAATCCCCTGTTAACGAGTAAGCTTGTTGTAGATGAGCAGCCACAAGAAGTCGATCATCCGCCACAAGAAATAAACATTAATATCTCTGTTAACAGCAGAGCATGAATAAATTATATGTTAATGAGCACAGCATGTTATCGACCTGCCACCACACGAAATAAAGATAGCAGAGGCTACATTTAAGCCACTGTTAACAAGCATAGCATGTTATCGACCAGCCGTCACACAAAACGAACAAAGCTAAGGCTACTTTAAAGCTTCTGTTAACAGGCATAAGAAGATAGTTATCGATCTGCCGCCACATAAACTCACATTCCAATTGACCCACCCCGTGTGCTGCAACCCTGCAAAATGTTGTCGAAAGAAATTTATGTTCATTAAATAAAGGCATTTACAGATTTATTTGCACTGAAACTTTATCTGCAGCATTATTTGTATTCATACAAATTTAATACTTATTTAAAACTGCAATATTTAACGCTTTTGCATGCGAAATGAGAGTCTCATTTAAAATACCATCGGCAAAAATGCATTTTAAATTTCATCATGGAGAACAATAAATGGAAACGAGAGAAAGCAAGACACAAAAGTGAAATTGTGTCACCTAATTTCACAACGCGTCATCCCACACAACTGCAGGCGGACAAGAGGACGGACGGATGAACGGACAAACAATTACGCATACGCCACGTGTGCCACAAAAAGACCCAAATGCAGAAAGATGCAGCTGGTAATGTGTGTACGACTGTGTGTATATATATATATGTTTGTGAGCGACTGTGTGCTAAGCATTTGAAGCACGCAGAACTGACAGTTGCA
The DNA here is from genome assembly GCA_018904035.1 of Zaprionus ornatus. Classification (NCBI taxonomy): domain Eukaryota; kingdom Metazoa; phylum Arthropoda; class Insecta; order Diptera; family Drosophilidae; genus Zaprionus; species Zaprionus ornatus. The sequence goes on along the minus strand of JAEIFZ010000002.1, from coordinate 18,408,666 downwards.
AGAGTGCATGGCATATGAGTTTGAAATTCTATGAATTTTGTTAGTTTAGTTCTCGGTTTCTTTTTTCCCATTTCGCACCTAGAAGGAATTTGCTGTACTGTTTACTCTGCACTCCGCTACGTCTGTTTTCTTTGCACTCTTTTCGCTTGCCCCAGACAGAGCGAGTGGGAGACAATTGTATGCATATTTCATAATTCATAAGTTTTTCGGGATCAAAAAATATGAATATTCAGCAAATGACAGTGCACAAAGCAGCAGAATGCAGAAGAATGAAATGAAAAAAAATAAAACACGAGAAGGGGGAAAACTATCACCGTAAAGCTGCCCCATATCCTCCTTCCACTCGCGAACTCCCTCACCGGCCGTGTGCAGCTCGTTGATATGCATATCCAGGCGATACTTTAATATCGTCAAATTCTCGCACTGCTCTGTCCAATCCTCGCACGTGCAGCTGTCGTCGGCCCGAAAACGAAGCCAGCGCAGAAAAGAGTGCAATATTTTTTTTTTCTGCCTTCTTTTTGTTATATGTTGTACGATTTGATTCTTTAAAGTCGCCGCTACCGTTGCATAAATTTGGGTCACTGTGCGAGAAGTTTTATTGTGTCTCTCTCTCACTCTCTCTGTGTTGTTGTTCATTGTTGTCATTGTTTTTGTAGTAGTTTGTTGCTGCGAGCTCTCCTGGCGACAAACAAACGAGCAACAATGCTGAGACAAAAGAACAACACACACACAGTAGGCAACGGTGGATCAGAAGGACATACGTGCTTTGTATGATTCAATAGCCGCTCTGTCTCTTTCGCTCTCTCTCTCTCTCGCTTTTTATATACAGCCGAAAAACTTTTATTTTATGCAAAATAGTTATGTGTTTTTCGATGCTTTCCCTTCAAAAGTGTGCACAATAGTTTGCCGTAAGCGTCGCACGTTCTCTTTTTAACTGTTGTCTCGTATTGATTTTTGAATTTTTAGGTCGCACAATATCAGGCTGCAGGATGCCCGATGCCATGTTCTACGCAGCAATTGCCAAAGTTTACAGCGCGCACACACAGACTTCCATATACACACACATACATACATTTAATGAAGCTGTTTCGTGGCCAGATTTATGACCTCAAACTGAGAACAAGACCTTAACTCGCTGCAATACACCTAAAATGGTATTGGCACACCAGGTCAACTTTCTCTGAGTTTTCTGTTTTGATTTCAAAGAAGAGTTTACCATTTTCTACAGAGGTTCAGAGATCTGAGGTTGGAGGAGCAATCTTTAGAAATTACCACATAAAATTTAATAATACTTAGCCCTGCCATTTCCAAGATCTAAATATTTCAATTCTCATCCCTCAATGCTGAAATTATATTTAAAAATTTTTTTTTTTTTCTAGTTTGTAAAAACTCTAAGAATATTGGAGCATAAAACTAGTTTAGGCAAATGAGGAAACTTTACGTTGCCCCAGCGAATTACCAGTAAACAGCTCGATTAATGTACTTTATATATAAATATATCTTCTTTTTTTCTGACAAATGAAAGTTGGTTTGCTGAACATTCGTAATTGGTTGTTGTGCAGGCAGCACACAGCTTCTATCTCTTTTTTTTCTCTCTCAGAGTTCACAAAAAGTTTTTCGGCACTGCCAGCTTATTATGCTGTCATTTAAAACAAATTCAATATTCGCTTAGCATTTTGCCAGGGCAACATGGTCAACACCTCTGAACTTTTTGCCTGTTTTGCATAAAATTGAAGTCGCTTCTGTAAGCCAACAGCAGCAGCAGCAGTAGCAGCAGCAGTGGCAGCAACTACCCGGCAACAACAATAGCAACAACAACTGTGGCACTTTTATAGAGCCAACCCTGGTACAAAGTTCAGTGGGCCAGTTCAGAGGGTCGTGTGCAGAGGGCAGGAGGGCAAGAGGGCAACAGCACTGTGCACAGATTTCACATTTCCGACTTCAGATTTTTGTTACTTTATAATAAAACTGGGCTTATTTGTCTGGCTTCGTTTCCGCCCAGTTGCTGTTGCATTTTAACCTCATTGTACGGCAGCTAAACTAGGGTTTATCCCTTGGTTTGTCAGTTTCTTGTTTTCTGCTTATTGATTGTTATCTCAGCTCTCTGGGCTCCCTCGATGGCACAGCAGCAGCCACAAGGCAAGATGCAAAAATAAAAATCATGCTGAGCTCTTTGACTTTTGGCCTTTGCTGCTGCTTGATGCTCTGCAGCGATACAATTTCCTATCACGGAGGTAAAAGAAATTGCTTTTTAAATAACGAATAACAAAAAGAAAAAATATGTAATGCAATAGACAATTTACATACATACTTACTTTCAGGACTGCATAACAAACTCTGTTAAATCATAGTTATTACAAAAGCATGTTATATCGATCAACCGCCACAAATTTGTAACATTGCGATACTTCGTGACTGACTGCAATCAGTTAACAGAGTTGGCAGCCACATGCATAACTTTATTATTCTTAAAAGGAACAGTTATTTATAAGATAAAGGAAACTATAATATAATTACTAATATTATTTATAATAATTATTAAACAAGCTATTAAATAACACATATAATAAAGGAGTAAGTTATCGATCAACTACCACAAAATTTAACATTGCAATACATCGTGCCTGATTGCAATGAGTTAACACTGTTAACTTAACAGAGATTGGCATCCACATAAGCTTATTATCCCTGAAACTTGCCGACAGCTCGTTTTACTGATTCAAAAACGAACAACTGCAGGTCATTCGCCCAGTCGACTAGTCCTGTCTGAAATGTTTCTCTTAATGCCTTTTTGCTGCTACCTCGATTTGCATTTATCCACGTCACATGAATTTTATCCTTTTCTGTTCTGTTCTCTGACAATTTAATCGAATTTGATTATTCTTGTGGGCATTATGTGATTGAGAAACGTTTTAGCAAGGAGTATTTTTGCATCAACTGTTTTTGCTAGTTTTCTTTTTTCTTGTTTGGTGCTCTTGTTTTCCTGCTGCTATTGCTGCTGCTGTTCTTGCTGCCTTTTGCCATATCGAATTTGGTTTTAATTCAGTTTTTGTGTTTTAATATTTCAAACAAATTTCATTTCGCTGGCATTTGCAATTCTCGGCTATGGCCAATTTCCAGTCGTTGTTTGGCAAATTGAAATTTGATCAAATTCAAATTGCAATACAATAAACATGAAGTTGTTATGAATTTTCAATGTTGTTTTGCGGTTTGCACCGCAACCATTCAAATTTTGCTCTTTGCACAGACAAAAGCAAAGATTATAAATTTTGAATTTGGTCTCGATTATTCTGCTCTGATGTTGTGCTGCATAGCAGGCAATTTGGATTCACCATACAACCAAAATCCGTGAAATTTTAACAATTTTTCCACAAGAATTTCAAGATGGATTATCTATGAACTAAAATAGTTATTTTAATGAACTCTCTTTGCTTTCATTGACTAAAATCATTTCGGAAATTTCATGAAGTGAGATGCGGTTAAAGCGAGTTTAACAACACTGTTTTACTTAAACTCATTACGATGTTTTTGGACTGCAAAAGTAGCTGAATCACCGATGACTAATCAGAAAGAGCTGGCAACAGTTTAGTCAACGATTAATCGACAAGCCGCCACAGTTCTAGCAGATCCCGTTCTAGTCAAGTGGAAACCCACTTACTGTGAAGGGCTCCTAAATGAAACTGCTGAAATAATCCGCGGCGAAAAGCAAACTCACAACGGCAAACCCACAACGAAATACGAGTAGCATAGGGAGAGAGAGAGAGAGGCAGGAGTAGGAGGAGGAGGAGGAGGTTGCAGAGGAAACTGCTGCAACAAAAACTGACTGGAAACCACAAACTCACACACACAACATGTGATCATTGTTGGCGGTTGCCTTAATGTGGCCATAATGCCTGTAGCACACGGACGGACTATGTACGTACTGTTCAGTGATTTTTTTAATGCCACCGCAAAAGCGGCTCAAAAAGTCAAACACACGACGCTCCGATGCGCCGCCGACAGCAACTCATTATAAGCTGTACAAAAAGCAAAGAGGGAGAGCGGGTGTGGCAAAAGAGAACGCACAAGGCGACACACGTATACTCTTTCCTCACGTGAAACTCTTATCTGCTGCTGTTGACACTATTCGCACTACTAAAGTATATTCATTATCAGGAAAACCTTCACATATAAAGTATATATAGTTTATTCATTCAATATTTATCAAGCGCTTCTAAAAAAGTAAAGATTTTTTGCTCTGGCTCTCCAAGTCCCGCATATGCGAAATTGTTGTAGGCTGTGATAAGCTGCGCTTCGGTCTGCTGAGCACCTTGACTGAGAGCACGTATCTTGGGACCGACCAGATACGACAGCACTTGAAAGTGTCTTAGATTCGTCTCATGATCTCTGGCGTACTGCTGGTCTGAAGTGCCTCGGGTTAGTTGCCTTGTGCGTACCCTATACTGATCGTTGTTTAACCTATCCCCATCTATAAGTCTGGAGTATTCGCTTAAGTATTTCTCTAGATCAGAATCCGTTACTACTTGGCTCTGAAGTTTAGCATCCACCGAAGCGACGAAGCGTTGCAACTGTGCGATAACCGATGGATCTGCAACACGAGCCTCCACCATCAATCGAGCCATAGCACCGAGGTGCCTCACTCTATCCACTATGACTGCACTCAAGGTGTTCTCGGCCGCCAGTTTTATCTCGCCAATTAGAGTAATGTCCCTCGGGGTCAGGGCACTCACCAGGCTCTGGATATACATATAAGTAATAGTAATGTTCAGTTGAAATTTTCAAGGCTGCTCTCCTCAAATCACTTACCAAAGCAGCCAATACAGTCAACAGTACGCACCGCATTTTAGCAATAAACTGAGAAAAATCCAATCTCGTTTGCTCTATATAAATGTATTCACATATATTCATTTATATGAATATGTATTCAAATGTGTTCAATAAAGCTTATCAGCTGCAATTCATTTCAATGCATTTCATTTAATATGCGGTCTAAGCTTCTCTTTATGTACCCTACCAATGTAGAGATTATAATTTTGGAGTGAGTTATTCATTATTGGGATTAATCAGTGAACGTCATTTATTTATATACTATGCTCCTTAAGCGCATTGGTAAGTCCAGCTAATGATCGAAAGTTCTCTATTAAGTTTATTATGGGGAAATGAGCATGGGGAAAGCCTAACAATAATCTTGATAATTATAATCTTCCGGCAACTAATTGACTTTGTAGTTGATTAATGACAAATGCACGCATATATAGTAATTATGATCTTGGAAAATGTATAATTTTTTTACTTTAATCTACAACACTCTCTTAACTATTTCAAAAGTGGCCTTTACTTATCGATAACTCCAGGCGATGGATTTGTCCTTTGAAATACTGTGGAGCATCAAAAATACTAAATAGGCAACTGTTATTTCGATATACGATAAGTTCTTTAAGAGTTGGAATTTCGTTTTTAACTTGGAATTAAGAACATGCTGAGCGTTACATTTAATAGGGTTGTTTGCGACTACATTAATTTTTGCAACTCTGGCGATTTGGGTCGACTGAGTAAACCACAAACAGATGAGGTAAAAGTCTCTTCTCGTTGCATTTCGTGCCGACTGACAAATCTATTAAGAGCCGCAAACATGCAGAGACATGCACACAAATGTGTGTATGTATGTATGTACACACATATTAATACATTCAGACGTACATTTCGAAATGAATTCATTGTATATTTAATGATTGTACGACGCTGCGTTTTCCCAGCGGTCCTTATAAATATTTTCACCACTAATGAGCCCGACGATTAATCGCAAAATGTCGCACAGACACACACACACACACACGCACACACACAGAGAGACATCACACACATACACTCAGAGAAACTCTTTCGTGTGGGCGTCTGGTGACGTGTAATTGTCAACGAAATATTTTTACATGAAATAAACGCATTCCATGTGGGACACAAATACACATACACAGATACACAAAAGGGCGTGGGCGCGGGCGTGGAGACTTTACTTGCGTCATGCTAAATTGTATGGCAATGCTAATTGGAGGGCACAAGACGCTCGGGCAATTACGCAGCACTGAAGCAGAGCAGAGTACACAGAGCAGAGCATACGGACTATCCGTACTTAAATATCAATTAAAGTGCCCCCGCCGAATTCGAGAAAAACGCGCAAGTGCGGCACAGAATATGTGGAAAATGTGCATTAGAATAAAGTTTTCCAAGTGCCAAGAGTTGCCGCCAGTTGAAGGGAAAGTTGGTGAAAACTATTGTCGCAACAGCGCAAATTCCATTAAAGTTTTGCATTTTGAATTGCGTCAGCAAGCGGGGGGCGTGGCTCACTAGAGAATTGAAGGCGATAACAGAGAGCAGACGCGGCGAAATGCAACTGGGGGAAAAGTGCGTTGGCAGGTTGCATACACACACATATGTAAATGTATAGATGTGTGTGTGTGTGTGCATGCATGTGTGTGTTCTTGAATGAAACATTCTTTGAAACAGATGAACTGTGTGTTGATGCAGCAAGTTAAGGTTAGTTTAACCCCTGCATGACCCAGTTGTCTTCATTTTGTTATCACGTTTATTTGAATTTATTACTTCATATATCCAATTACATTATATACTATATATATGGAAGTTTGCTCCCTCTTGGAGCTAGTAAAAATTGCATTTAATCAACAATTAACAGCGCACTGTTAAAAAAGTTCTGCTGCAACTCGGTTTAGTTCTACTTAAAATATCACTCAACAGTATCGATAACATACTCATTATGCACTATTAACAGAGCACTGTTAAAAAATATCTGCAGGGTCTCTGTTAAGTGGTATTGATGAACATTCCACAACGATATCGATAAATTCACACATTCTCTTTGAATAACTATCGCAAACACAATTTAAATTCGACTACTGTCAAATAAAACTCAATCAACTCAAAATAAATTGAATTATAAAAGACAAGACTTTATAATAACATTTCTACGCAGCCCTCTTTCAATTACCAAGAAACTTCCGTTTCTGCTCAAATTCATGCACTTTGACAATTAGAGGGTTAATTCATGCAAAAAGGTTATGCAGTCTGCATCCGTAGCACCGCACTTCCCCCCTTCCACTCTCTCTCTCTATCTCTCTTTCTACTAGCTGTGCGTTTTGGGGTTTTTGGCAGCCAGCAAGCCAAGTCAAACCAAAGCCAACCGAAAGGAGTTGGCAAGGAACGGGCTGGCTGGAAGCCAATCAAGGCATTCAAAGAGAGCATATTTAAATAGCTTTTAACATGCACGAGCTGTCGAGCAGTCGAGCAGTCAAGCTGCTGTAGTTAAGTGAAGGCCAACCAAAGGCGACACAAAAATGCAACCAAAAAGAAACCTTGGCTCTCCCTGCACTGCTTGCAAATATTTTTCAAAGTGCCCGGAACCGAGTCGAGCCGAAGATGCCTGCTTAAAGTCGTTTAGTAATGCAGTCAACTTGCTGCATCTTTGCCTTTGATACATCGGCACTTTGTAGTCACAAAGAGAGCAGAAGAGAATGGACAAGGTGAGATACCCAAATGACAGTCTAATGGCTGTCAGAGGTGCACCACATCAGCTCAATAAAGAATTCGAGAGAGTGCCGAACCTGCTGATGTGTTCCCTTCAATAAATAGTGCAGTATCATGTTCATTTTGTGAGTTTTCAACAGGGAAAAACTTACATAGTTAGAAGGTAAATTAAATAAAACAAGGAAACCTTTTAGCAAAAGTTGCTAAAAGTTTTCTCCGAATTCGCAAAAGTTTCTGTTCTAAAGTAATTTAAAACTCCTTTAAGTGGTTAACGTAGAATATTGAAATTTCTTAAGTTTACAACTGAATTTACTTTATTTATATTATCGCCAAAGATTCATGCACAAAAAAAAGTTTAATAATTATAATGGGAAAATACCTAGATAATGAATGTTAGATGACTGAGCAAGATTAACTAGCTTCATAAGCCCTCGAAGAAACGATCGAGTAAGTCGTTATTCACTACGCCAAAACTCCATCGTTGTCGTAGATTAGTTTCCTGGCAATCATTTGTGTATATATTCGCGGCACCATTCTCCACGAATGCCTCCAGGCAGCGATTTGTGTGTCTACCATGACGGATCCATTGATGCTGCCTATCGTAGTACCAGAATTGATTACCACCTTGACTGTGACACTCCCACATCCAGACAGTGGCATTCGCATGAGCATCCTGCACATCCAGACAGACAGATTCACCCATTTTCCGCAGCTCTCGATCCGCAGTCAGCACCCAGTACTGATTCGACTGTGGGAAGGTGAGATTCTCAGCACAGGAGTACATGCCCACCGGATTGCTGGCTCCAAGGTTCAGGGTATCAATGCAGTACTGTGGAAAGGCAAGACTCTGTACGGCGCCCGAGGCATACGAGGGCGGTTCTACGGGTGGGAACTTCTTGAGGAAGTCCGGAGCGACCTCCTTCATGAACCAGTCGAATGACTTGCACTGCAGTTTCTCCCTCACTGCGCGCTGTCTAGTCAAATCTCCCGCATCGATGTTGTCATACGTTGTCGGATCACGTGTGTATACGTATTGCTTGTACTCATCCATCCACACCTCAGCGACACGCTTGTGATTCTATACAGTAGAAAGAATGAAAGAGAGATTAGTGGGTAACTTACGGTTGCCACCCAATTCGAACTTACCCTTGCCACAAAGTTGTAGTTACGCGGATTAGGTCGCGGATCCATTTGGCCACGGAAGATGTGAGCGACACGTGAACAAGGCACATCCAACAACATGCCACCACACATCCAGATCTTGAAACTCAGCTCGTACTGCTCTCCACCCCAGATGTCTAGCTCATCGTCATAGCCACCCAAGTCCCAAAAGAACTTAGTGTTGATGGCAAAGAGGCCACCCATCATGACTGGACTGCGATACGGTAGGGACTTGTCCACACTGTCCTCGGGCAGTACCGGCAGTTGCTTGTAGTAGAAACGCCAGTCGAAACCGCCACGGGAACCCTCCTGGTAGCCGCCATTGTAGGCAAAGTTATTGTGATCAATGATGTCCACAATGGGACACGTGGATATCTTGTTATCGATTACAATCGGTTCAAGTAGAGGTGGTAGCTGCACAAAGAGATATTATAATACTATCTACAAGGCATCGATCTCAAAATGACTTACCCAATTGTAGTTAACCTCAATGTGTGAGTCGAAGAAGACCATAACCTCTCCGGTGGCGATCTTAGCCCCAGCCAGGCGTGCTCCGATCAGGCCACGTCGCTCGATATTGCGCACCACGTCGACAATATTGGGCCAGTGTAGTGACACGTAGTCGTCCAGCTGCTGCTTGAGCGAGTCCCATTCACTGCCATCATCAACGAGCACAATCTGCTTGAGCAGCTCCGGCGGAGTGCGGTTGATAATGCTGTACACAGTGCGCAGCAACGTCTTGAAGTGTTCGTTGAAGAAGATGATGACGACGCTGACGTCGGGTAGCTTAGCCAGGTATTGGCGTGTTTTGCACCTGTAGAGCATCATAAAAAAGTTAGTCAAAAGAGAACTTAGCCCGGCTCTTTCCTGCTACCACTTACTCCTCTCGTCGCACATCGGGAACAGAGCGATTTACGGAGATTCTGTCCGAGAGCATGCCGTTGAAGCCGTTCCTGCGATACTCCAGTCTCTCGGCCTCCTCCTCAGCGGGATCTTCGATTTTCGCTGGCAGACCATGCTCGCCCAAGCCGGAGCGCAGCTTATCAGCCTCCATGGCCGCATAGTCATGCCAATCCTTACGTTCACCCACTGGTGTGGGCAGTGTGAACATCTGCATAGGGGGTACAGTCTTTACCTCTGGCTCTGCGGATGATTCACGCACCGAGCTACGATCTTGGTAGGGTGGACGAGCTTGGCGACGCATTGGCGGAATGTTGGCAGCACGAAACTCTGGAGTTATGGGATCCCCATTCGGATCCAGATTACTCTCGTCCACCTCTGCTGGTGCCTTGGCACCTCCCAGCCGCTTCTCCACAATCATTGTGGTTACCAGCGAGATGAAGGCAATGATCAGCACCATAAAGATCACCTTACGCACAATGCGCTTCACGTAGCGCTTCTTCATTGCCATGGCCATGACCGTGTCGAACCGTTGCACGTTGTACAGCTCCGACTGTTGATCTGCGAATGGTTTTGGCGGCGCTCTGACAACCACGTCGCAGTCTGCCTCCGGTGCGTGGCATGTAGATGTGCATTAATCTAATTGCCTTCCGGGCGAAAGGAGACCATGTCGCGTTGGTGATAAGGTGGAGTTGGCAGTGCGACTTTCGATAATTTACATTGTTCTCCACTATCAATTAGAGCTATCAGTTGCTTGGCTCCTATGTCACTGTGATTCCAACTGATTTCGGCAACAGTTGAGAGCAGCACGCTGTCGCCCTCTAGCGGCAATTGCTGGCGGCAGTGGGTACACTGTAAAAAATTGACCAATACTGATATTATATATATTTTTTATTTATATATGATTAACATATTATTAAAAAGAATTTTAAATATAAATGGAAAATTTATTGTTTTTTTTTTATGCTTATATTGATTTTTAAATATTAAAAGATATATATAAATTTTGTTTTTGTATTTTAAATTGAGCCTTGTATTTTTATATTATTATTTATAATATATATAAGAAATAAAAAAAAAAATAATAATAAAAAAATACAAGGCAGAATTTTAAATACAAAAACAAAAAAAAATATATATTTTATTTTTGTATTATAACACACATTAATTTAGTAACTTACAAATGGTATAAAGTAGAGCTGGAGAAATATCGATGTTATATCGATAAACATCAATATTTCTTATGAAAAGCTCCAGCAAATATCGATGTTTCCCTCGCTGTAGCTTGAAGTAATTTCGAAGGGTTTAGACTGAAAAATATACATATAGTCATTAAGTTTTCAGCCTAATCAGCTCATGAAAGCGGCTCAATATCGCACGATTTATTTCAATAAATTTCTGCAGCAAATTGCATCGCTAGTTTCGCTTGTTTTCCAGATGCGGTTCGCAGTTTGCAATTTTGGCTCGACGAGTCGCAGCTGTTGGCATTGCTTTGAGCCAGCCTCTGTCCACAATGGCAACAGTTCTAAGTAAACACAGCCGCACACATACACCCCCCCCCCACCCACACACACACACACACACACATACACACACAGCGAGCTGGTGGGCATTTAAGCGCATATTTATTGTACAAGGCTGCGTATGCGCAATAAATTTTCACAAAATTTCGACGCATTGTGGCAATAAAATGACATTTTTTCATATTTACACATAAAGTCAACGCCAAAAACCTTGCCGTGAAGTGCCAGCGAGGGTTCCGTAAGCGCGACAGCTGAAGAAGGGGGTGTTGTGGCAGGCAGGAGTGGGGGATGGGGATGGGGGCAACATTTTTATGGCCTTTGCTTCCCCTTTTCATGTGATGTGAAATATTTTCAACGCAGACATTTTTATTTATACACAAAGATAAATGTGTATGAATGTACTATATGTATCTATATCTACATATATTCTTGATGGCAAACGATGCGCGATAGCAGTACAACAGTGAAGCAACAACAACAACAACAAAAAGAGAAACAACAACATCAGTAGTAGCAGCTTTGACAGCTGTTGTTGCCTGTTTTTTGGTCGCGCTCTGGTTTCTGCTTTGCTTGTTTCCATTGACAAAATATACATGTCTATATATATATATATATATATATATATATAGATATACAACCGATAGATATAGTACACGCAATGTTGCCTTCTCAAAAACGCATTGAACAAAAAATTGTTTTGTGTGAACCGAATCGAAAAGAAATTACATATAACTTATAAATTGCACAGTTTAATCGAAATACGAAGTCTGTGCAAAAATGATACTTCAATTATCAAGATTAAAATAAACACACAAGCAATGGGCTACGCTGACTGACCTCTTCTAATATGAGAATCAACTTCAGCTAGTACACGGTGCTATAAATCCTTCAATTACACTTTAATTAAATGATATTTAATGTTATCTGTCACATTTGCTATCATCATCTTTATCATCGCTTGGTTATCTTATCTTATCTACCTCTTCATTATCAATCGCTACTAACTGTCAGTGTGGTACAGAGATAACAAGAGATATGTCTGTATGTGTCGGTAACGAAGTATTTAAAAACAATCGACACTTTGAATACTCATCGATATTTGAAAATTCAAATGATGCTGCAGCGTTAATGAATAATAAAAATATGTTCATTAAGTTCTAATCAAAGCTTTAAATATTTTATTTATTGCATTTCGGTACTTGCAATTTAGCTTATCAATATCGTTAAGCTCTCAACAAAACACTGCATACTTATCGATACTTGCAATTTCAAATTCTGTTTTATACACGCACGCAGCTTATCGATATTCGCAAATTCAAAATATTTACACATTTAACAGAATGTTATTCTTTTGTTTTGCGCTGTTACATCGATTTATTTAGGGTACACAACGAAACTTGTGATAACGTGATGCTTTTAGTCTTGTTTACAAACAATTATTGTGAAAAAGGCTTAAATGTGTTCACCCTATCGCGAGGGGGCTTTAAAAACATTTCGCAAGCATTTGCACTTGCATAATAAATAAACGAAGCGGAGCTTCTAAGCGCGGACCGCATAAAAATTTACGCGTTTGTAATTACGCTAAAATTAAGCCGGTATCAACATTTAATTGCTAAAAGCTTGGTCAGCGCCAAGGCTGAAGCCTGGCGACGGTCCAAGGCCTGATGTCCTGGTTCTATGAACATTTAATTAACAAATTTTACGCATTTATTTTCTATTTTCATGTGCCGCCACTGCCGCTGCCGCCGCCGTCGCCTCTGTTGCTGCTGCTGCTGCTGACCGACCAAAACCCGTGACAACATAATTTGCCTGACCCGAAAATAATATGACGGCGATGGCGACTTCGTCCCTCAACCGTTGCCCACAACAAACACAAACAACAACACACACACACACGCACTCCCACACGCACAACAACAACAATGACAATATGAACGTCCGTGTGCTCCACTAATGCCGACCACATGCACAACCACATTCACATTCCCATCCAAAATCGCAGTGAAAACGAAGGACATCGATGCCGTCGAGGGGAAATCAGTGTCGCTTCCCTGCCCCATTGCCGAGCCTCTGCATGATGTTTATATGGTCTTATGGTTCCGTGATAATGCGGGCATTCCCTTATATAGGTGAGTACTCTCTCTCTCTATGTGTGTGTGTGTGTGTGTGTCTTTGTCTGTCTGTGTGTAACAATGTGTGTGCGCGCATGGGCCGCCTCGTTTAGCTCATTGTCTGTCTGTTTATAAGCGTTTAATTAAATGCAAACGAGCCTCGAGAGCAGCTGCCTTTTAAAGCGTTGCCCAGCGTCCCACATAAGTGGAGATGCTACAGTATTTTTGCTATACCCTGTAAACAGTGTGGAGTATGTCAAACTATACAACAAATATAAAACGTACCTCAGATTAAACAGGGATTTTCTTTATACTAAATTCCCTGCATTATTTGTGTATAGCTCAAGAACAGGGTATCTGCAGGTCGACTACATGTGCTTATCCGCTTGATGAGCTTTGTTTTTTTGCACCTGCCTGGCAGCTGATAAGTGCCCTGGCCCCAAATATGTGATTTAACTTCTGCATGTGTATGTGTCTCTGTGTGCGTTTTTGTTGTGACAGACGCACAGTAAATTAACTTAATTATGTTTACCTAATTTACTAATTAACCTCAGACGCAAAGCCGCACGAATTGTGTGCGGATAAATGCGGTAGACTTTCTTTTATCAGGATTTAGGCAGAGCAAGCTGCTAAGCCTGTGGACAGGTCTGCATGCCTTCCTGGCTGCCTGTCTGCCTGCTCCACGGCAATCAGGCAGGTCATAAAGAACTCACAAACTCGCTAAAGTGACTGCAAACTGCACGGATGACTCCGGGTCACAGGTGGAGTCAGGGGGGGTTGAGTTGCTGTTTACTCAGAGCTTAAGGTAGGCGGGAACTCCTGTGAGCAAAGAGCACAGCAGAGCGGAGCAGCAAGGAGAAGGCGTGCACGCAGCAAACTGCAACAGCAAGCAGCAGCTCTAATTGCATTCACGACATTTTAACGCCACGTTGCGCCTTTTGCTTGTCAAATGCGCGTTTTAAATGGATTTTGTGGTGCTTTGAAGACTCATGCTGTGCAGTGTTGCTCCGTTAACAGATAACAGTGGAAGCTGTAGTTGAATTATGTTAGAGAATGCTACATGGTGCGATCGAACAATTGATTTGCTGTTAAGTGTGGCGGTAGGTCAATAACTTATTCTAGCCTGTATTTAACAGAACATGTTATGTAGCTTAGCATTAACAGATATGTTCACATGTTTACAGCACTGTAATGAGATTTTAAATATTTCTGTTAAGTGGTTCTCTCATAACATGGCTGTAATTAAATTCTGTTAGTTTTCAAGATGTTGCGATCCATTTATCGGTTTGGTTTGTCTTTAAATGTGGCGACAGAACGGTAACTCTTCTTTCTCTTTATTTTATGATTTGATTGTTTTTTTACTAAACTATAACAAGAATTTAAATATGATTAAATTATTTTATTGAATATAAATTATTTAATATATGCCGTCATTTTCTTAGTCGAATGAGTTGATAATAGAACTAGTATCTGCTACATATTTTTACACTTTCAAGTTTGTTATCCACCGTGCTGCCAAAATGATTTCTTCTATGCTCCGTTGGCGGCTTTTGACCGTTTTCATTACACTCAATTTGCTGGCGCTACGTCGTAGCATATTATTTGGTCATAAACATTTGCTGCATAGGCTCCGCAGACCAGTTATTAAGTTCAACCCTCGGGGGCATTTCACTTTCTAACAGGCCCCAAGCTCAAAAGCCAAGTGCAACAGTTTTTTAATATTTTTTGTGCGGTTTTTTTTTTACAGTTTTTAATTAAAATGGCGGCGGCAATGTGAGCAAAAAAATGAAGGAGAACGTAACAAAATTGGGTTAACGTTGCCTTCCTCTCGCCCTGCTGCTGCTCTCCTGCTCCTCCCTCGTTCTCGTGCTGTACTTGAGTTGCCTCCGCCTGGCACGCAGCAATTAAGTTGTTGCATTTCGCGGCGTTGCTGTTGCCGTTGCCATCGCCGTCGTCCTCATCGTTGTCGACGTCGATGCCGGCGATGAAGATGGTACAAGGCAGGGTTTGCGGGGTTTGGCCGCATAAATTATTGCGTGTTGCATACAAAAGGGCGCTTAACGCGCCACTCGCCGCAGAGGATCTCGAAAAGTGGCTGCTACAATAACAACAAGGAGCCATAGCCCCAACTAAGCCACCTCTTGTGAACTAACATAAATGTCGAAGCTGAGTGGGGGCTATAAATATACCTGAAGAGTGGCGGGCAGTCAAAAACAGAAGCAATTAATAATAAGCTTGATTGAGTATCGAAATAATGCCAAAGCTATCGATAACGTTGAACTATTTACTAAGTTTACCACAATCGATATGCGCTATGTAAAGTGTGCAGGGCTGCATACTTACAGTTTGCGCTCTCTCCCTCTTTCTTTTTGCGATAGTTTACACTTGAAGCAATCGATAGCACGCCTTGTGCAATTTAAATAATGCACACTGCCCACCATTAAGACGGCACAAGGTTGAAGTAATTGCCGATAATCCCCCACAATAATTTTCTTGCATGTATTCCCCAATGCTCTCGAGAAACTTTACTTCGAACTAACCGCAATTGAGAGTGCTCGATAGCAGCAGCAAACACTGCGATAACACTGAGAATGCTTGCTGCTCTCGCGAGTGTTTAATACATGTTTACGATGCTTTTAATGGGGCCAAGCTGGGCCGGGCCATAATGCAGGTCTCAGCATAAATCCTGGTCTTAAGTGTTATGGCCTCTGTGTGCTCATCTAGGTGAAACTTGGCGCATTAAATGCAGCGTCGACGACGTGGACTGCAGCGCAAGAAAATTGAAAAAATGTTTATCTGCGAGCCATAAATTCCGTTTTGGCAGCACGCCGTGCAGTGGGTTGGGCCGCGCGCGCGTCTAATGAGCAAGCCAAAATAAATGAGGCTAATTTTCGCGGACTCTCTCCCTCTTTCTATCTCTTTCCCTCTCGAATTTTCAAATAAAATAAAATGAGCTGCGCTGGCGAAAATAACACGCGCTGCGCTAAGTTATATTGCCTATGGATTTCATTAGTTTTTTCCAGTACCCTCTCCGCCCCCTTTCCCCCTCCTTGCCACGCACTAGTGCAGTTTTTCGGGCGGAATTTAAGAATTTATTTCAGACTGATTTAATTTGCGCCCCAAATATTTATGTGTGTGTGTGTGTGTGTGTGTCTGTATGTGTGTTATATACCCTGGAATAATAATAATAATTCTCTCGCTTCTCTCCTTGCAGCTTCGATGTGCGCGATACTATGGCCATCGAGCAGCCCCGACATTGGTCAGCTCCAGAGGTTTTTGGCTCACGTGCCAAATTCCATTTTGACTCGCAGCCAGCAACCTTGGAAATTAAGGTGAGTTCACAACTGGTCCCCCAAACACAAGCAACGCCAACACGACCAGCTCATTTACCATACATATCCTCCCACACGGAGAGATTTTAGTGCCGAAACTGGAATCAAATATTTAAATATTCCATTAAATTTGAGTGAAGCCGGAAAAGTGAAAAATAAAACCAAAAATCAACTGCAATATGGGAAGCGAGTGGGAAAATTCACAAATTTAACATACTAAATGCCAACTAAATCAGGTTAGTTTTTGATGGTGATATTGAATCAACATAAAGAGCAATTAGCGTTGCGAAAAAAGCTGTTTAACATTGATGTATCCAATAATTTAAGATGTATATGGGGATAAAATTTAATTTTAAATCTGTGGATAGGTTAAACCAAAAAAATACTCTAAAAGGTTGTTCAAATAATTTAGATTCTTATCGAAAGTTTCATTATAATGTACTGTATAATTTGTGGATTATATTAATAAATATTAGAGATATATAGACATTTAATTTAAGCTTAGCTCAGTATATAGTATGAATCAAGTCAGAACCTGCCTTGAAGGAACTTTGGAATCAGTTAATTTATAAGAGACATATATATTAATATATTATATATAAATTAAATTTAGGCAGATATAATTAAATAACAAATTATACTTTAGAATACTTTCGAACCTTCCTTAAAGGTTCTTCAAATATCTTAAATTGCTTTCGAACGCGCAAGTGTTACATGATAAAGAACTTTGGAATGCGTGAAAAAAACAAAACTTGAACAGTCGAAAACATGTAGTAAACGGATGTAACAAACATACCGCAAAAAGGAAAAGCTGAAACAGAAACAGAACAAAAACAAAAGGAGAACTAAACGAAATGCTAAATAAAGCTGGAAAGCTGCGACTGAAGCAATGCGAAAACAAATTTAGATATCAAAAGTTGTTAAATTGCCTCGCGCACGCGAAATGTTTATTAATGTCTTGCATGTTTACAGATAACTTGATTTACCGTTATTGTCATGCAATGCACACCCACACACACACACACACACACACAGATACACATACATACAAGCACTCCCAGATAGAAGCCCGCAGTACGCTTCCATGTGGCGGCAACTACTTGAACCGAACTGACGCCTCGCCGTGTCTTTCGCCGCAAACAGAGTTGACTTTTAAAGGCCAAGTGAGTGGCGGAATCCTTGGGCAATTGGGAGGTCAGTAAGGGGTCTGCTCTGGTCTAGGAGCGGGTCCCGGGGCACTGTTAACGAGCTGCATGTACACACATTCTCGGAAATGAATGTGAAAAGCACACGAAGAGGCGGCCCCATAAATTTGCCACTAGCGGTTGCATCAACTTAATAATGCGAGCGGGACCAAGGGAAGACGACGAAAATCGGGAGCCAGCCAGCGACTATATATATACTTGTACAGACTTGTAGTTGTGCAAGCCATAAATTATGCGCGACAAATGGTTCTGGGAGAGTTAACTTTATAAATGAGTTTTAATTGCATTTCAATTGCTTGGCAATTAACCTGTGACGCCACTTGCGGTTGCCCGCTTTCAATTACACAATAGATCATAACCAAGTTAAATAATGTGTACAATGCGATATCATATTGCCAATTTGTGTTAAAGAGATGTACTCTATTATTTTTTTATTTAATTTCAAAGTTATAGGCTTTCAGATGTACTGTTAACAAGAAAATGTAAGCAAACATTATATGTAAATGTTAAACAACTTATCGATGTATTGAAAGAAGTAACATTAACAGAAAATGTTATCGGTAGGTTGCTGCTAAATTGTAAGCGCAATCAAAGTATCGACCAATAAAATAACATGCATATGAAATGTTAAGAGAATATTTAAAATGGTAACATTAATATTTATTAAAAATGTTATCTGTTTATTGCTGTTAAATTAAAAACGAATTTCGATACTGCAATGAAAATTAAAATATTATTAATCAAATGATATTAAATAACATGCCTATAGAATGCAATGTGAATAATATAAATGTTACCGTTAATGTAAGCTAGAAATGTAATCGGTCGATTGCTGTTAAATTGTTAGCAAGTATCGATAAACTAAACCAAGAATTTTAATCAAGCACACTTAAAGTGCGATAGATTAATTAAATGTTCATTACAGGCATAGAAAATGTTATGTGAATAATAGAACTATTAACGGTACAGGAATGTCAACTGGATTGCAATTATCGATAGCAGCATTCAAAGGAAATAACTGTCTCTGTGCTTGGTTAGCTTGTACAAAATAGCAATTAAATAAAATGATAAAGTACCGACATAAGCAGCGATTATGACAAAGCAACTGACAAAGCATTGTTTAAGCAGACAATTGCCATGTTGAAATTTTAATTGAACAAAGAAAATTGATTGAAGAACCCGCATTAATTGACTCAATCAGCTATCGGCCGTGTGGCAGGCAAAGTAAACTGCATGCAACACCTTGAGCGCATAACTGTAGAGAGACGCAATCATACAAACACACAGACAAGCTTACATACATGTGCACACACATACATACTTACCATATAGAAATGTATGTATATTCAGGCCGACCACAGGACAGACCACAGAGTCGTACAACTTAAGTGACATGCAATAATTGAAAATTATATGGCCAGAAACAAAACTCGGACACATTAATACATGCATGTGTGTGTGTGCGAGTGTGTGTGTGAGTGTGTGTGTGAGTGTGTGTGTGGCTGTGCGTGTGTATGCTAATCATATGTTTCCTTTCACACAATAATGGCACTCTATATATGTATACGAACTGGAATTTTGCAGGATATCAAACGTCATGATCAAGGCATTTACCGTTGTCGTGTGGACTTTCGCACAGCCCAAACGCAGAGCTTCCGTTTCAATTTGTCTGTAATAAGTGAGTATCGAAAACAATGACGTGTGCCTGTGCCTGTGCCTGCCTGTGCAGGAGTGCGGGCTGTCAAAAGCCGTGTACTGCCACCTGCATTGGACTCTGTTTTTGTCTGCCTCCCTCACTGACTGCGTCTTTCTTCTGCTTTGTTATTTTAGTACTTCCGGAGCAACCGCTTATACTGGACCGTTGGGGACGCCAACTGAACGGCACACAATTGGGACCCAAGCAGGAGGGTGACGATATTGTTATCACTTGTCGTGTGGTGGGCGGTAAGTAAACGGAACTAGCTTAACCCCATCGGCCAGTGGCATGACCTCTTCTCTTCCCCTTCCTTGCCAATACCTCGCACACACACACACACACACACACACACACACACATGGCTATATCCGTTTGCCCGGCTAGACAATTTCCTGTTAATTTCCTTAAAAGCTTTGGCCCCAAAAATGAATAAAGTACTCCCCCGCCCCCCTCTCCGAAAACCTCAAGCCACACACTATGGGGAAAAATGAAAATATCACTGTTTTCTTTGCTTTGTGCCCGATTTGCTTTGCTTTCGTTTTCAGTTTTCTTTGCTTGACTTTTTAATTTGCACCAAATCCTACTCCTACCCCAACCACATCACATATGCTGATATAGTCGTTCATAAGTACATTGTTCTCTCTCAATCTCATTCTCTTTCTCTTTCGCATGCGTCTGTCTAGGTCGCCCACAACCGCAGGTCCGCTGGCTGGTTAACGGGCTACTTGTCGACAATCAAAACGAGCACAATTCCGGCGATGTTATCGAGAATCGACTGTTGTGGCCATCGGTGCAGCGTAACGATTTGAATTCCGTATTCACATGCCAAGCACTGAATACGCAATTAGATAAGCCCAAGGAGAAGAGCTTCATACTGGATATGCACTGTAAGTTCCACTTTGAAATTTCAACTCGGCCTTTGGCTAATAAATTTGTTTTGAAACACTTCGTAACGACCGGGGGAAAAGTTGTTTGGGTCACCCCCCATCAGTTTGTTGAGGGTCGACCCAGATTAGGTCTTTTTCTTGTCACCAAGGTTAAGTTATGTGTCTAGTCGCACTGAACTACGAAACTTCTTTATTAGTTGGGCAAGTAAATCCGAGAGACAAGTTTGTACTCAACTTTAATGAGGTTAGAAATAAACAAATTAAAGCCTTTGCTTAATAATTAAAAGTCAAATTGGTCTAACCAAGGACAACCTTGATTCTATGATTACTTTAATCAATAGAAAAGCTAGACTACATGCTCCACGTGCTTTCACAACATTAATTAAGAAAGTAGGAAAGCCGTCTGCATAAACATATATACAAATCTTATTTAATATTTGTGCAATTGTAGCGTTGTAGGACAAATAAACCCCTGTAGCGCTAGGGTTAACTGTTTGAGTAATTACATGTTTACCAAGATGAATGAATGTCGGGGGCGTTTACCAACGAAAGCCTCGCTCCACTTTGGCAAATAGCTGGAACGTAAGGAGTGTTTATAGTCTGTCTATATGTGTGTAACAACAACAACAACAAGCTGAGTCAAACCACAATAGGGTACCTCATTAGACGGGGGTACGAGTCCATGCAGTCGTTGAAGTCAAGCACGGAGAGCTGACGAAACGACCGTTAGGCGCACTTTTAATAGATACAAATTGTTAATTGCCAAGCCGAAGTACCTGTAAGGGCGTGTCAGGAGTACTACGCATGAGGTATAAGCTCAGAGGAAGGATGATACAAGGAGAGAGAGATACAGTAGTGTTGGATAATGAAAATTAGAATGTCCGATAAAGTGATTTACTTGCACCCTACATTTAATAATCTGTAGACTCACCTATGCTAAGGTCTTTCTTGTTCGATTTCTATTTCATAAACCTCATAACCTAAGCTAACCTAACCTAATAACAATAGGTTAGCTACAATAGATAAAGATCTCGTTCAGGTCCCATAAATATGAAAGTGAAACTTTCTCTTTATCTTTCAATTTTCAAATTGATTTAAACCCCATATTCATATGCACTCATTGCTAATTCAATTTGCATTTCTCTACAGTAAAACCACTGACTGTAAAAATTCTGGACCCGCCCGGTTCAATGATTGCCGATCGTCGTTACGAAGTCAGCTGCGAGTCGTCGGGCTCGCGACCGAATGCCATCATCACGTGGTACAAAGGGAAACGTCAATTGCGACGCACAAAGGTGAGTAAGGTGGGCGAAAACAATGGAGAAGGACTCTCGCATGACCGCAATTGACGTCCTGTGCCCAGTACTTGTGGTGGGTAGTGGGTAGGGTACTGAGGGTTAGGGTGTGCGGTGTTAACTGACTCACGTTCAGCTCGATAAGTTATTGTGTTTGCACAGTCACGGCACACACTCACACACAGACACAGACACAAGCGTAGCTCGTAACTCTTGCCGGGAAGCGTGCGAGCAAGATGGAACCAGGAGGCCAACTCCCACTTGTTGTCCCTGGGCGTGGCTCACACTCGCCAGTTGCCACGCCTCGCCCGCTTCGCACCGCACCGTTAGAATAAACACAGATAATGTGATATAAACTCCACAATACACAACGATTCGTTCGTCCTTTTCGCGCTGCTCGTTGCAGTCTTTTTTCCCCCGCTTTTCCTTCAACGCTTTTCCTTGACTATTTTCATTTCTTTTTTGTGCTTCAACTTTGGACAAATTTATGGGAGTTTTAGCGCAATTTTGTTGCAATTCATTTTTGTGCCGTTTGCTTGCCGCTGCTGTAGTTGTTGCCACACCCCCGCCCACCTCCCTCTCTCTTGTCTGCTCTGTTGTTGTTTATGTCCATGTCTGTCCGCCCCATATGCAGACACGTTTATGCATGCGCCGGCCGCTCTGCCGGCTGATTGCTTCGCCGTTTGCATCAGCTGCACACTCCTTTAAAGACCGGAAATGTTTTTCAGTAGTTTTCACGTGGCATAAAGTTGTCGTAATGCGGCAAAAGGCCTCCAGCCAGACAGCTAGACAGACGGAAGGACGAACGGACTGAGGAGTGTGGTGTGTGGAGTGTGGACTGCGGCCGATCCTAGCCATGTTCTACATGCCTTTTGGTGCCTTACTTTGTCTCTAATGTGTGGGTGTTCTATATGTATTTCTGTCTACTGCCCCGACATGTATGTAGATGTTGCGGGGTCTTACAAAGGTCTAACAACCTCATGTGGGGCACAACATTAATCAGCGTTTCGGGGCCGACGACTCACTACAGAGCAAGGCGTAGTTCGTTTTGCACTGCAACTAATTAGGGTAGTCATGGGGATGCAGACATGTTATTTTCACAGTTCCAAACTCTAAGGATGGCAAGTCCCGAACGAGTGTCTGGGTATTTTATTTGAAAGTTGCAGCCAACTGTTTTCATTTTATTCGTATGTTATAATAACAGAGGTGAAGCTTTTCTTTAATATTTTGTTGGTGGTATTTTTAGAGGTTCCTAAAACTTATTATTTTCTATTTAATGTTAATGCATTTTCATTAAATTTTCCCATTATTTATTTGACATACAAATTATTATCGAAATACTATCGGTTAAATAAAATTAGTGATGACACTTTCGAAGCTTTAATTTTTATATTTTTTTAAAAGTTCTCTCATATCTTCATCAAATTATATTTTATTATTATTTTTAACGCTTTCAGTTGTATTTAATTTTTCAAATATATACTTTCGCTTAGTCCACAATTTCTTTGAAATCTGTTTTCACTTATTTATCGCTTTTGTTATCGCTGTTGGTGCAATAAAAATGTCGATTTTTTATTTGCTGTGAAAGCAGGTCGCTAACTGGCGACCTATTAACACCTTGGTGGCACTAAAAAACCTCCAACACACTAACAACCACTCGATATCCACACCAGCCTCGGCTCTATCCCCCAAACACCCTCAACCACACTAAAAACTAACCGACAACCCACATGTGTCTGCATATTTCACGCCTTGCAGCCGTTTAACAAGTCTGACGACTGGCGGTGTCTGGCCGCCAGAGGGCGACACTGTTCCAAATGAGCATTTTATGACCTAACTGAACTAACACACGACTTTATAACGGCTACCAAAGCACAACTAATTATGTGTTGTTGGCGCTATAAAATTTATAATACCCACACAAGTCACATAAAACCCCAAGCAGGCTGCAATAAATTTTAAATTGCAAAACATAAAATATTTCGACAAATTTGCTAAAGAAAGAAAAAAACGAAAACAAACGAACAAACGAACGAATGAACTGAGCCTCAGGACTAAGGCCTCTTGTCGACTTGAAAGTCTGTGCAAAACTTAATTAATGCAGAAACATTTTCAGGACGACATATCAAAGAACTCGACACGCTCCGAGCTGAGCTTTGTGCCCACCACAGACGACGATGGCAAATCGATAACATGCCGTGCGGAAAATCCCAATGTGAATGGCCTTTATTTGGAGACCATGTGGAAATTGAATGTCGTTTGTAAGTATTACAAATTGTGTTTAAGTACGAGAATAAGAAATACAAAATAAAATATAAAAAAGCAAAAGAAACGAAAGGGAATGGGAAAGGGATGGTAAAGGAATAGGAAGGGAAAGCAAGCATTGCCGACAGCTACCAAAAGGTAGACAGCCAGCTAAATTTATTACGTCGGCGATGTCGACATCGCCGTTGTTGAAAGCCTTTAAAATGCAAATAAATCAAAGACAAATGACAAATTGTGAATAATTTGCCATGGGCCAGAAGGCAGACGCCATGGAACCGGTTCCCTCCCGGTTCAGCTCCGTTCCCTCCGATGTGAAATATGTGGACTAAGAAAATGTATGGCGGGCGCTTAAATTAAATGAAGGACTTTTTCTCGGTGTGTGTGCGAGTGTGTGAGTGTAAACCTCAACCAAATAACGGTATCAAAGTAGGTCTGTCACAGGTTTTCATAGAAAGTACTTTAGAGCTTAGCCTCCGGCCCAACTCAAGGTATTATCATGTCCAATATCTATGCAAATTGTACATTGTTTTAGGTACATCAAACGGAATTCGATTGTTAAATTACCAACTGTCCATAGCTTGATACTTTCGTGTCCTTTAAGAACCTAGCTGGGAATTAAATATTAAAGAAATTTCAACGGTCAATGGGAATGGGAATGGGTACGAGAAGTGGAACGGGTCAATAGCCACGAAATACTGCGGACATCGTAAAGTGCCAAAGTCACAGTCCGAGTTAACGGCGCGCTGCAAATGTATTTTATTATTTCGTCTGTGTGTACAACTGTGGTACAATGTGCAACTGTACATACACTTACACATGGTTACAGTGGCGTACAGTGTGTGTACACATGTATTCGGCACATCACGTAATGTTCTTTCTTTGCTTTTCACTTCTTCAAATATTAAATTTTTACTGCAATCTGCTGCCAAGAGAGAGAAAGAGAGAGAGTGCAGAGAGTGACAGGCAGAGGGAGAGCGGGATGGGGAGAGCAACATTTGCTGGTTAGCGTTACGTTAAAAAATAAGGTGTTATTATTATATTTTTATGCGCCACACATATTTTTTTAGCTTCATATTTTATGTTATAGAATATTATTTTTTATTTGTTTGTTTTGCTGCCGTCGACGGTTCCTACACATTGATGAAAATAAACTTTATGATCGGCACGTACGGCAAAACACGCATACGCATACGCATACGTATGTGCTCAGCAGGCAGAGCTCGACTTTAAGCAGACTTTAAAATAAATTTGCTTATTAATTTAGGCGAACGGAATATATTTGTGTTTTATGCTCGACATTTCGAAATGTTCCGGAGTTGCCAAGCTAAAGTTGAAAAAGTCCATAAAGTAAACCCTAACAAAAATGGTATTCATGTTTAAAGCTTACTTTACCCTTAACTTTATAAGTCTTTTAGGCTTAGCTATAAAAAAAGGCAGGCAAAAGGCTGTTAGACCAAGGAGTTAGGCTAACTAGAGTATAGCTGACTTTTGCATTTTAGCTATAATTAAATGTAATTAAAGTATTTTTATTGGTATACCTCATATATATAATCATGCAGTAAACAGATTTGCATTTTTCATAGCCTTTTGTTTGTCAGAAGTTTCATTAAAGCTGGTAACGCAAGCATCTTTGCTGACATCGATATATCGATGCACATAACATAGTTATCGAAGCTAAAGCTTTCGTACAACTTAACGTTGCTGTTTTTGTTAATGTTAGATTACAGTATGCAAGAAGCCATAAACAGTACTTAGCTGATCATCGATAAGTATCTCTTACCGCTGTTAAAATGATGTTAAATGCATTCCTGTTAACTTAAAATCATAGCAAAACAGCGTTTATCGGCTGTTAAAATGATGTGCGATTCCAGTACTCAAATGGAAATTAACAGTGAATATTTAAAATTAAATTTACAGGGTATCTCAGAGTTGCCAGTACAATCACATTTTTTGTGCTTTTAATTTAAACATACATGGCAAATATGCTGCGCATCCCTCATTTGTTGTTGTTGTCGCCCTGTAGGATATCTCTGTTCAGCATCGTGCCTGAGTTATTATGCCAACTTCGTTTTGGCTTCTTAGGCACGGCATTTGGCAAGGCCATTTGCCATACTTTATTATATGTATGTTTGCTGAATGTGCTAGGCCTGACAGGGGGCAGAGCCCGGGGGCAAGCGCGGGGCAGTTGCTGCATTCCAGCTGCGATGGTATGTATAATTTTCTTTATGTTTGTGCGCTGTGTGCGTACGATATGTGTGACACGCTCGTTTTAAAATTTATAATGTGGCCCCGGCAAACAAGGAAGCAGGACAACAGAACAGAACAGGACAGAACAGGGCAACATGCAATGCAATCACAGACATAGAGATTCCCATGAGCGCAGTAACAAACACACACACACACACGCACATGAGCAATGCAGACAATACAAGCAGATACTGAGAGAGTGAGAAAGAGAGTGTGCGAGTGTGAGTGTCCTCTGGCTGTGTTGTTTATGGCTGGCAACATTGGCGCTTGTGCCGTGTGCGTGCTTGGCATTTGGAAAAGCGAAAGCATCGCGATATTTTTCTCAATGACGCAATTTGAGTTGATATTTTTAAAGTGGGAGAGCAATCGAGTGATGCGCACAGCGTATGCTGCGGATTATAGCCAGATGATATATGGCAGCAAGCCAATCATCTAAGATTACTTTAAAACATTAAGGCTTACTTTGAGACTAGTCAAGAGAGCGACGGAAAGAAAGAGAGAGTCTGCGAGAAGGAAGCTGTCAGCAGTTGTAAGGTTAGGTTAGGTTGAATCCGGTTAGGTTAGGCTGAAATAGATTAGGTTAGGTTGAACAAGAGAACACTTTTTAAATCAGCTTAAGCCTTTCTTTTCAAAACTTAAAATTGTTTCAAATCTTAAGAAACTATCAATGGAAACTGATGCATTTGTTAGGTTAGGTTGAATCAGGTTAGGTTAGGTCAGGTTGAAACACGTTAGGTTTTGTTGAATCAGGTTATGTAAGGTTGAAACAGGGAGCACTCTGTAAACTAGGTTCTGTTTAAAACTGTTAGCAGATATATAATCAGGTTAGGCTAGGTTAGATTATATTGAGTTAAGATGAATGGGGTTAGGTTAGGTAAGGTTGAGTAAGGTTAGGGTAGACTTAAACAGATTAGGTTGTATCAGGTTAAGAAAGCTTAAGCTTAAACACTATTGATACATTAATTTTAGCTCGAAAGCGCAGTAAATTATAAGAATGATTTGGAAAAAAACTGTTGCATTTGTAAGATTAGATTGTATCAGTTAAGGTTACCTTACATGTTTCGGTTAAGTTAAAAGAGGAAACACTTTAATCTGCCTTGAGTCCCATTCTCTTCATTAAGTTCAGCTTTAAAGCGTTCCTCCATATGAAAGATTTTAATAGCAGGCGAAAACAACAAGCAAACAGCGCCAAAAATGGCAGCAACGAGTTCGTCGATCGATGAAGCCCTTCTACCTCTCTCCCCTCCCCAGCTGTTTGCAGTTTTGAAGGCAACGGTAAATGATAATCACAAAAATGGCCTGCAACATGTGTGCGGAAATATGGCGCCGCGACTTTTGGCGAAAGAGTTTTGCGGGCCCTTTGAGCACTCCCGCTGATTGGCGACGGCGCCTGCTGCCTGCCTCTGCCTGCTGCCAAGAATGACGGCGTGGAGACGCCCTCGTGCACACCCAGAACGAAAGTGCGGACAAGCGAAAGAGATGGGGAGTGGGAACGGGAACGGGAACGGGAAGGGACGGAAAGGGAACGGAGCGAGGTGGGAAGTAAACTTTGTCGGGCTATTCTAAAGTAAGCAAACTTTTGGCCTCGCTTGTCGGCGTCTAACTCTTGACGGGCGCCGTTTGGCTTTGGCCGCCAATAACTCAACAATATTAAGGTTGGCACGTGCGTCCTTCCCTCCCCCTCCCCCTCCCCGTCCACTGTCCACTGTCCACCCCTTTTTCTTGGTGGTGTGTCCCGCCTGTGGCTGTCGCCTGCGCTGTTTGTCGCAAAGTTTGTGGCTCGTTAAGCAAATTCAAACGACTTAAGCGGCAACACATGTTCGCAAGCAGTGCCAGGCAGTCGCCCCTAGTTGGTCCGTCTGTCCTGCGGTCCCCACTATCGGTCGCCTTGGGCCCCACTTCCATTAGAGGATGTGCGGAACGATGTCGTCATAACTCTTTGTTGATGTTGCTGTCGTTGCAGCAAATTGTTCATATTTTCAACTACTATTAAATCAAATAGATCACTCAAGTTGTAGTGCTTTTAATGTCAACAATGGGCGTGACCCGAGGAAGAGGGGGAGTGGAGCGCAGCTCAAACATTCCTCGAGTGGGGCGATAAATAATGTGCGCTTGGCCGAGTAAATACTCGGCTAAGTGAGCTATGCTTATGTGGATTAGGAATGATTTAAGTTTACAATAGAGCCCTGTCATAACTGCAGACTAGTCTAGGCATAACTGTAACTGGTATAATTATAATAGTATAGACTAGTATACTTACAAGGGTAGACTAGTCTATTCAGAACATTAAACTCTGACTATTCATAACTATAGACTCGGTCTAATCACCGTATGTTTGTTATATTCAGAACTGTAGATTATTCTATTTATAAGTGATGTTACCACAAATCAATCAATTAAGTTACCGTCTGTAATATATTCCGATTCTAACGTTTGTTCATCATTTTGTCCAATCTTTGCAGATCCTCCGCTAGTTACACTGCGTCTGGGCTCCACCCTGACACCGGATGATATCAAGGAAGGCGACGATGTTTACTTCGAGTGTCACGTACAATCGAATCCTCAATGGCGGAAACTGTTGTGGTTACATAATGTAGGTCGCATCAAGTCAGCTGGAAGTGAGCTCTTGTCACTATGCCTTCCATTCCCCTCTCCTGCGTCCCCCTTCTTCCTCTCGTCATACACAGAGCCAAGCCCAAAACTCAGCGACATCGGCATCCGCACACAGCTCGGAACAGGAACCGGCTCGAGTGGGCCAACCCAGGCCGGCTGTCTGCTCGGTTGGCTTCCATTCATTTCTGTTTAAGTGTCAATAACATGGCAAGTTGCGTATGCGTTGTGGTGCTTACTACGGCGCCATCTTCTCCTCTTCCTCCTCCTCCGGCTATTGCAATGAGTCTGTGCGGCGCCTGCGGCTTGCATTGCGCTGCATTGGCTCATTTCAATTCACACCCAGAGTGGCGGCGTCATCCAGAAAGGTGCAGTGCGCACCAAGGCAAACGCGGTGATGGAGGCGGAAAAGGGGTGGTGCATCCAGCCGAGTCCGCAATGTGCCGTTTGGGCAAAATAGTTTTGGGATTTGCGGCATTGATTCTGCCGTCGCTCAAGTGCAGTCGCCGCTCCCGCAATCCATCAGCAAAGAGCGCAGAGCGCCGAGAGTTGCGTGGAGAAGTGAAGGCAGCCAAGTTGCCCGGCCCGGTCCAGCATGGAGGCAACAAGCAGCAGAAGTCTCACTGGAACGTCGCATGAAAAGGGGTTTGAGTGCAGCTGCTTGGCACGTTCTGACAATTGAATATTTGTGGTGCAGTCAGATGCAAGGCTACCGTTTCCAGTTCAAATTAGTGTTTCTGTACTCCGATGTAATATGAATATTCTAGGAGAACAAAAAAGCAAGATCGATAATGTACTTATTTGCATTTTTAATTATCAGTGTTGAAAAAGCTTTCATTGGTGCTGAAGAAACGATGTTTACACGCATCGATATTTGCACGAGATCGCGTTCGATTACTAAGATGTGGCGATAGCTAGTTTATTAGTTCATCCCATTACTTTCTATTCATGTAATTACTCAACTTTATTATTATTGGTTGTACAACCACATAAATAAAACAAAGTTTTCATTAGTATTAGAGAAACGATGTTTACTCTTCGATATATGTAAGCACGAGATCAGTTTCAATTAATAGAAAGTATCTACCACTTTGGCTTAGTTGGCAACTCGTGCGAGAATAAACATACTACAGATAATATCGATACTCGAATAATTTCATAAGCATCCGTTTATCGACGCTGCAACTGCTAAGCATAGTTTTCACACCAGGCTTTCCAACAGTGGAATTTGCAGTAAGAATTTTTGCAGACTCATTAAGAACTTAAGTACGCCGTCAACTTAACCCTGTGGTTGCATAGTAACAAGGCTTTCATTTATACATACATACTTATGGCTTATCTTTGTACTTTGCAGGGTATTCACTTGGAGCACAACACATCGGCACGCGTCATACGTTCCAATCAGAGCCTGGTGCTGCAAAAGATAACCAAACATTATGCTGGAAATTATGCGTGCAGTGCCATTAACGACGAGGGCGAAACGGTCAGCAATCAGTTGCCGTTGCGAGTTAAATGTGAGTATACAAATAAATAAGGGCTCGTCTCGTACTCCATAATCCTCACTGTTTCTGTCTCTGTCTCTCTCCACCCCTCGTTGCCTGGTCGAGTTTTGTTTGCATCAGTTGGCATTACGAGCAGCATGGCCAGCACTTTGTTTGAATGCATCATCTATCTGGCTGTCTCCACTGCCAGTTCTCTCTCCCTCCTCCCTTCGGGAGTCTTTTGCGCTGCTGCCGCGTATGTTTTCTTATCATAAAGTCAGACAGCAACGTTGTCGTTGCCATCGTTGTCAGGCAGCTCCTCTGCCTTTCTTCCCCCTCTTTGCCCCATTTGATGTATTGCATTTTTTGCGCCAGGCCGTTTTCATTTTACAACTCGAGCTGAAGCTGGAGTCGACTCGAGTTGAGATGCGGCGCAGTTGCCGCCGCCGAGTCAAGGCTGTGAAAATATTTTTCATTCCGCTTTTTGCATAAATACAACATTTTGCCATCTCGCTCTATCACAGAGCTCTCTCTCAGGCTTTCCTTATCTGGCAAATCCAGTCGCTTTTCATATGCTTGCCACACGCGTTGCCTCATATTTCATTGCTGCCGTTGCCTCTGCTGCTGCTGCTGCTGTTACTGTTGTTGTTGCAGCTGCAGCTGCTGCGGAATTATGCTTCAATTTAACAGGCCGCGAAGCGTTGCCAACATTTCGTCTTGCCTCAGAGCTAGAGATGGAGCTGAAGCTGCTGCTGCTGCAGCTGCGCTTAAATTCCAGCAATTTGACAGGCGCCTCCGCCGGATGATGATCGCACTCATAATGAGCTTGGGGTCGGGATTTGGCGGTGCTGGTGGTGGCTTCGCTACACATGTCGAGTGCCTTGTGCAACGAGACAGACGACGCAGTGCTGCGGGCTATAAATTAGATGCCGCACACTGCCGACTGCGACAGCGACTGCGACGTCAACTGAGAGTGCCGACTGCAACTGCTTCTGCGTTCTACTGACATTTTCGTTTTATTAATGCGCAAAAGTTTTCGCTTTGTTGGAGCTGCCATTAAAACAAGTGTAAAATCCAAATATTGTGGTAAACTACATAAAGTGTTTCTACTGCTTTTAAAAGCAGATTTAACTTTATCGAGTCGATGGGGAAAACGCACTTTGTAAGCAGCTTCTACTACGTTGGTTAAGCTTGTTTTGCTGCAAGTTAAGCCTCAATTTACTTTGCCATCTCATAATTATTTTATATCCATCTGATTTCTGATCCTATTTATTTGATTGGGTTTTTACACATAACCACATGTCAGACAACCGCATAATCAATTGAACTGAATTGTGCGATTAACGTAAATTTACTCGTTTTAATTGATTCACAATCAGTGTAGCGTAATCAGGCTGATTTATATTTATAATTCAGTTTTATAGTTGATGCATTGCGGGAGGGATGGGTGAATGCTAATAGGAATATATCGATACTCATATTGAAAAAATACCGCATATAATTATATATTGAGAAAATACCATTTGAATATCGAAGATTTAAATTTGAATAATATCAATAACAGAGAGGGAATGACGTGACATACTAATTTATCGTAGCGACTGAAAAATAACTTGCTGAACTAAGTATCACATCGATATATCGATGTAATTTAAATACCGCAGTATCGATACCTATTCCTGGCATACATTGCCATGTCATTGAACTGTGTCTGCTCTGGCGCGCGGCAACAAGTGCTGCAACATTAAGTGCTGTCTCAAGTGCCAGCCTAATTAGCTGACGACTGATCAAACAGCCCTCGCGAATTTGCAATTTAAATAAACAGGCACAACAACAGAAAGTGGAAGAATAAGAGAGGCAGCAGAATAGCAACAACACTGGCGCTGCTACGGCTAATTAATTAGGCCCTTTTGTAAATTTTTAAGACAAACAATTCATCAAAAATTCAACTTGCCTGACTGCTAATGGGTTCGGTTTGGTTGTACAGGGTGTGAGGGTGGACGACGGAGGACGGAGGGAAGAGGTGAGCAGCATGTCGAGGTTTGGTGTGTAGGAAATTACGCATACGCCACGTGTGCTGTCAGCTAATAATCCTTTAACATTTATGAACGCCTTATTTACCTGCAAGTACTAAATCATGTTGCCACATTAATTAATTTGAAGTAAACAAGGACGACGTCGCCACTCACCACGTGGCGTGGTTCGTTCTTTTTCCCGGAATACACCCATTGCCTTTGACACTGACTGACTGCCTTCTGCCTTGCCTGCCAGCCAGCCAGCCTACTCTACCCATCCTTTCTCCTGCCACGCCCCTCTTGCTTGCCTGCTGCCTACTTTAACTGATGAAGGGGCGTCTGCTCTGTCTAAATCACTTTTGTGCGTTCTCCCCCCCTGGCCAAAAGAGGGGGAAAATGCTTTGGCTCATTTTTCAGCGAGTTTTTGCGCAACATTCACGGTTATTTTTATACGCCCCTCGAAGCAGATTTTGTATTCAGTTATTTACAAAATATCTGTGAATTAAATTCTCCCTGTGGTTCAATGACTGCGCGAATAAGTTTTATTAATACAGTAGAGACGGGACAGCAAAGCGGGTGGGTATGTGGGGGAACTGCACTTTTTATAATATTTTAGTTATTATGTGATAGAAAGGATTCAAATATAATAGATAAGAATAATTCAATTCCAATTTTAATCCAATTTTAAATTAATTTTAAATCATTTTACAGGGTATTTTAGTCGCATTGTACAATTATGTAATTAATTATGTGTGTGTGTTTCTCCTTTACAGACACGCCTGTTTGCAAGCACACGGATCGCGTTATACTAATTGGTGCCTCGAAGGATGAGACCGTTGAGGTTGTGTGTGAGATACAAGCGGATCCGCCGCCACGGTAAGTGTAAACAACAGCAGGAAAAAACCTGCCATAGCTGCCTGCTCATCCTTCTTCCTTCCTCTCTGCCTACCTTCCCCTCTCTTTCCCTCTCTTTTGCTGTTGTAGGCAATTGCTTCCGGTTTCCTGTTGAATGGAAGTTTGCTAAATTGACAAATGACTGTAATTGTGTGTGCGAGTATGAGGGTGTGCGAGTGTGTAGGTGTGTGTGTGTGTCTGTGTGCTTGTGTGCGTAACGGAAAATGCTCTTTATACTTTAGGAAATGTGCGAAAATTTAACAATATTTTGATTCGTTTGCACTTCAAAGGCGTTGCCCCAAAGGTTTTTTTCTGCTTGCCTGCCACGCCTTAAATTTCACTTAAATTCGTACTTAATGCTGCAGATGCTGTGCGGCCAGTGGGCGTGGCAGTGGTGGTGGGCGCCAACTACAGCCGGACTCTGTTAATTCGCATTGCCACATTTGCCCACTTTAATGTTTTTTTAATGAGCCACCGCCCTGCTGTGGCCTGTCGCCCCCCCCCCCTTCGCCTCGCTTGCGTCTGTCTGTCTTGTATTTAATTTCAATTTTTCCTGCTGTCTCTCTCTTTGTCTGTGTGTGTGTTTGTGTGTGTGTGTGTGGGGCTCTTCGGTGTCTTGAGTTGACGCTTTATGCTAAAATAATTAATCATTAGCCCAGCGGAAAATATGCACGAGGCGGTTGCTGCCGCTGTCGCTGCTCCTCGCAGCTGCCTTGTGTAATTGTTGTGGTGTGGCAGCTTCGTCGGCGTCGCGTCGCTGCTCAGCGTGAACATTAAAAAGCTGCTGCATACTTTGAGGCGCCGCTCCCTCACCCGAAGGCGACTACAAGTTAATTTATCAGCATTTAACTGCTTGACAGCGATGCTAGCCAGCAGTTTTTTCTGTTTTTTTTTTGTTTATAATATTTAAATTAAAGTATCATATAGCAAAGAAATCAATTACAGCTTGCTGGAGAGAATTAAATTAAAGTTAAGGAGAGTCTAAGTACAAAGGAATTGCTACAGATTTCGAGTTGTTTTTATGGCTTTAAGGATTTCCGTATTTCCTAAGGCAAATCAAAAGACGTAGTTATATAGGTTTTAATTATGTATTGATTAATATAGGTGAATAAGATTATGCAAAGACGCATTTCAATATACGAGTAAGTTTCTTTTACGGCAGCTTCTGCTTAGTACTGTCAAAACATGGATGAGACTATCGATAATATCGATAGGGCGCAGTGTATAAGTCTCATCGATATTTTTAGATTTCCTGACGATTGTTTTTCTCTTAAAACAATGAAGTCCAAGCAGTTTTGACAATGAATTAAAAAAAAAACCTTTAATTTTGCATACAAATTAATTGTTTTGCTCTCTCAGTTATATTTACTGATGAAACTATCGATAATAATTTTTTATGTTCATCCTTGCACAGCCTAGCAATACTTTTAGTGTTAGGAATAATAGGAACAATATCGGCTTATCGGTAGTTAGCTTTCAGACTATCGATATATAATCGATATGGTCACTATCAATGCTTTGACAGTGTTATTTTTAATTCTCCTCGTAGTTGAAGCTTGCCCTCGATACATTTGATTCCTTTTTTTATGCATATCGATAACTTTGAACTTATACTAAATCACAAATGTTTTATCGAATATTTTATATATTTATAGCTTAAATGTTAATAAAACTTATAGCTGAAGCCTTTATTTAAATATACTCTTCATAGTTGTACATATATAGTTAAAGCAATTTGCAGCCTGATTTTGATGCCATATAAAGGAAAATACGTATTCCTCTCTTCCAATGGAAATCTGCTATTGCAGTGTTAAGCCGCACTTATTGCGCTGAGTGAATATTTAAATCATTTTTATGCGAGTGTGCGAGTCTTAAATTCTTAAATTGCACTCATTTTGGTACAGTTATATATATATTAAATTGATTAACGACTGAAGAGGCGGTAAAAACGAAAGCGTCCAACCGAATATGCCAGAGATAATTAACCTTTTAAAATGTTTTTCGTGCACGCTTGGACTCGACTCTGTTGCTCTGGACTCTACTGCTCATTCTCTCTCTCACCTCTCTCTCTCTCTCTCTCTCTCTCTCTCTCTCTCTCTCTCTCTCTCTCTCGTTGTCCAGTATGTCTCTGTCATTGTCTGTGTGGGTGTGTGTGTGTGTGTGGGAGGAAGGGGGTTGGGTATGCGTGGGTGTGTTTAACCTTTAATATTTTAACGAGCTATTTTAAAAATGTAAAACTTTGCAAACATGTCGCACTTGCTGACTGCCTACCCCTTCCCTCATTCCTCGCGACCTCCTCTGCACGTGTCACGCGTGTCACGATCCACCTTTCGCCCAGTCCTGATGATTCTGCCTTCCGCATGCTTGTCCCACTGACAACGTCACTGTCAAAATGTCAACGCAGTGCAAAGAAAAACAACAACAAAAGCTTACACACACATACGCATACACACATGCACAGATGCGAATATAACATATGTGTATTTTGCAGAACATTTCGCTGGAAATTCAACAACTCTGGCGAGACCCTCGACGTGGGCAGCGAACGCTTCAGTGTGAATGGAAGCCGCAGCATTTTAAAGTACACTCCGGTCACGGATCAGGTAAACAGCAGAGGCCACCAATTAAGCAATACACAAAAGTCACCCACACACACACACACGCGCCCACACACATATGCATATATAATATACTCACTTATACATATGTATTTACAGGATTATGGCACACTGTCCTGCTGGGCAGCCAATGAGGTGGGCACACAGCAGCACCCGTGTCTCTTCCAAGTGGTCTTAGCAGGTAAATGCAGGCGGGCGGGTGTATCCTGTATACCCTGTATTTATACATTTAATTAACTGTACTACTTATATCTTTTTCAACAACCTGCACAGCCCTGCCCAATGGCGTGAGCAACTGCAGCATCTTTAATCGCACCGAACTGAGTGTGGACATACAATGCATACCCGGCTATGATGGAGGACTACCTCAAATATTTGTGCTCGAAATGTTTTCAACGCGCACGGGCATTACCAGGTGAGCAGTGGAGCAAGGTGCCACATTTACCTTTTACCTGGCGAGAGTCTCCCTCTCTCTCTCTCTCTTTCTGCTTATAAGCCGATTATGTCAGGCAGCCTTGTCAGGCCTTGAGCGTGTTGTAGGCTGGCAGCATATGTCAAATATAAGATTTAATATTACTCCAGGTCGGCATGATGAAAATAAATGGCCAACTATAGCCAAAGTATAGCAGGGGATTAGCTCGTATGCAAGTTCATATTGATTCATAGCCTGCAAGTGCTGAGTTCTTGTAAATTCAATTTACATAATGCAGAAAAGTCAACAGTAATTGGATATAATGTTCATAATCTGCTTGAAAATCACTTAGTACTCTATCTATCTCTCTCACACTCTCTCTCTCTCTCTCTCTCTTGCTCGCTTTCTCTATGTAATTCGCTGCCTATTAGGCAGCTTAGCCAGAAATGAGCAAAGGCAGGCCTGTTTCCATATCTGCACTTGACAGCTTTGACCCCCTTGGATATATATATATATGTATGTTGTATGTATGTGTGTATGTATGCACGCATATATGGACAGCCGTAGATAACTATGCCATATCATTTACGGTGTCTGTGTCAAGTGTTTGACTCATAAGCATAAATGGATTTGTATGTTATGTGCGTGGCCGTTTCCTTGGGGAGCGTGTAATTAGGCGTGAAAGAGAACGCTTTGGGGCAAGCATCCAAGCTGTCTCTGCCCCCCCTCCCCCTGCCACACATCCGGACACGCTGGCAATAAGCAATTTCTATGCATGTTGAATGTGTGTTTAAAAATGCGCATTTTATTTGCGAATCGATTCGATTCGTATCGTATTCATATGCACTCATCACATTATGCGAGGGACAATGTATAAATTTGTGTGTGTTTGTGTGTGGAGAGAGAACAACGGTACATTTAATAAATATTGCTTATTAAAACAATGGCCCAGGACAACAATAACAAGAGCTGGCCAAGCCCAAGGGGGAATGAATATAGTACTAGAGACGGGGAGGGGGGGGAAACATCAAAGAACCCTCATTCAAAAAGATTGCGCCAAAACGCAACAAACATCGTCATCAATGTAAAATGTTTGCCAAAGGATATTGCGTATAAGGATTGAAGGAAGTAAGAAAAAAGACAAGCAAAGACTGACGAAGATTGAATACTCTTTGGGGATTGAGCATTAAAAATGCAAAAGGTTTAGTTATGCTTAATAGATATATATGAAAGTATAGCTAAACATTTAAATAAGATAATATATATTTAATTCAATACTGCATATCATTATTAACAGAAATATCTGCAGTACCACGTTGAATATGTCCAACTACCCTGGGAAAGTGTGCGCAAAAGGATGGCAAAGATGATGCAAAATTTATATAGACATTGAACCCTAATATTTCAGAGTTTGGCAAAGAGAATAAGAGGAGGTAGAGAGAGAGGGGGAGACAAAGAGCTGAAGAAACAGGACAAGCAAAAGCCGCAACAAGGCAAAAGGCATCAAATTCAAATTGAGGTCATGATTGAGCGCATTGCCCGCAGAGTGGTGTGCCGGGTGGGACGATGGGGGGAACTCATTCCAAAACTGGGCAAGCGTAAAGGCGTAAGCTGGCAAAATATTTTTGGCATTTCTTGTGTGGGTTTCAGCTCGCGCCGCTCTGACATTTGATTGCACATGATTAAAGGCTCAGGAGCTGTTGATTTGCCATTCTGATTTAATAACATCTTTCCCTTCGTTCTTCTTCTCTTTTATTTTACCCGCCCTGGGGGGCACAGATTCAATCTGAGCAATGCGGAGGAGGCGCTTTTCTCGCTGGAGAATTTGGACACGCTCACATCGATGATGATGCAGGAGAATAACTCGCTGAGATTGCGCATCTACTCGTATAACCAGAAAGGACGCAGTGCAGCATACATGTTGCCCGACTTCATAATTGGCTCAACAGCTTACAAGACAGGTGAGTGGCACACTCACACACACACAGACACACTCGCACACACGCTATGCTTGATTGATGGATGGGCAACGTAGGACTGATTGCATTTGACATATGCCTGCCTGACTGCCTGCCTGCCTTGCCACAGCCTGCTCTTGCTTGCCTGCCTGCTTGCTAGAGGCTGCCTGGGAGACCAGTTAAAGGCGCCACCTGCCTCCTTTACGTGTGATTTCATGTTTTAATCCTCGTGCGCTCGCCTTGCCGGTGCGACACTTGACAGCTACCAGAGTCATCCGCAGTACTTACATAATCAACATGCGCCCCGCCTCGCGGGATCTCTGCTTTCCGCTGATGATGGTGATGGTGATGGTGATGATGATGCCTGCTGCAAATATGTGTAGAATTACTTTTTGACATGGCAGACGTGGCAGCTGTGCAGCAATGGCAAGCTGCCATCCACAGTGGTTCGTCACTGTAAAAGAGTTTCCAATTTAAAGCTCAATCCTCATACTAAAATTGAGAATTTCTTATATGAAATTCTTATTATATTTTATACCTACTTTATCCACTGCGAATCTGCCCACCTGTTTTCAATATGCAAACTCTTCTCATTTTCATGTCGTTACACACACACACACACACACACCGTGTGCCTAAAAATAAAACTGTCCATCAACAATCAACCCTGACGCTGTCCCTGCCCGGCTCAACCTGAACTCGGAACTCGATATGGATGTGGATGTGGATGTGGATTGTGATGGATATCTGTGCTTGCGCGCACGCTCGCGTCATGATTTATGGCGTTCGATTGTCAACCCTGCAATTATAACAAAATATATCCGATGACAACAATAACAATAACCATAACGATAACATCGATAACAGACGACGATGTAACGCTTACGCTGTCGCCGGTGATTGTTGGCAGCGTTTTGACCATCATAATTATCGGTCTGGCAATCGCTATACGCATATTTGTGGTAACATTTGTGCAGAATTTACGCCGTAATCGTCAGCATGGCAACAAGGCGACAGCAGCAGGTGTGGTCACCCAACCGGGGGATGTCTTTAAGGTGAGAGATCACAAATATAGTTGACACAGTTCCCATTCGATTGAAGGTAACTTCTCTGTTCCCATTAACAGAGTGGCAACCTGGAGAAACCACGTTGGCAGCACACTGATATAAAGACGAAATCATCTGAGGATTTGGTAGAGGATGAACGTGATCCAGATGTAATACCCTCGCAATACGGTAAGTAGTTTATAAGGGTGCAGACTTTAGCTAGAACAAGAAGCAGAAAAGAAAGCTTCGTTCTTATTCTTTTATCATATTATTCCTCCTGCTTTCGTTTCTTTATTACGAAATTATTGTCGCACACTTGAGAGTTACCGGGGGTTTTTATAGTGCTTCCATTTGAGCTTTAATCAAATTTTTACGCACACTTTTTTGACTTTTACTTTCATGTCTCTTTCTCCCCCGTCCGTAATCGTAATCAATCTCATCAACACGACAACAATACGACCAACGGGCAATCGAAACATTTGTGACCTTACCAAACCAATCCAATCCAATCAACGGATGCAATTTCCTTTTAATCGTAAATATTTTTAACGATGGATCCGCCAATCTAAAACGCAACCGCATCCTCGCGCATGGACACCCGGCCACGTCGCCGCACCCCAACGAATCCCCCCAACAAATGCCAACGTATTCTCAACCCGATGCCAATAAATTTCAATCGCGCGCACACACAGTTGGAGGCAGCAGCGCCGGCAGCAGTGGCAGCAATGCCTCCAATGTGGGCAACGCTTCCACAGCAGGCACGGCCACTGGCAGCAGTACCTCCACAGCGGTGGCAGCAGCCGCCACCACCGCAGCAACAGCAGCAGCAGCAGCATCTGTGCCCGCTGCAGACCGCGGCGAGGGGCATCAGCAGTTTGTAGTAGCAGCAGCTACACAGTCGACAGTGCCGACTGTTGGAACCGTTGGCAGCATATCCAAGTGGTCACCCAATGGCAATGTAAGTAGAGCTTGCAAAGATAATGTAAACTAAATTAAATATAGGGAGAATAATCTTGGATTTTTTTTTTTTTAATTTTTTTCTTTTATTATTAATTATTATTTTTATTATTTATTATTTTTATTATTTATGATTTTTATTAATTATGATTTTTATTATTTATTTATTTTTTATTAATTATCATTTTCATTATTTTTTTTTTTTTTGTAATTATCATTTTCATTATTTTTTTTTTTTATTATTATTTTTGCAGCAAATTCAATTATGAATAAAACTGAATAAGGAATCATACTTACAGAGCGTGTTCAACATGGGCACATAAGGGGTGTGCATTACTAAAAAATCAACTTATTGAGGTTTCAAGAATTAGGAGCCAAGAAACTAAAGATGCAGAAATATCGATATTTTTAACCAAATGAAACATCGATGTTGCCTATAAATTTATCCCAGTTGACATTTTAATTCATAGTAAATATAAGGTTGTCAAATATCTCCCTTCCGCTTTTTTGTCTTTTGAATTTCGCGGCTATGTACAAAGCGCTACAGAGCTCGTATCTGGCAACACTATACATAATTTGAAAGGTATTGACATAACCTACAAAACAACGCTATGCATGATTAGTTTGGATATTGCGTTCCACGTGTAAACATGGAGTTCACTAACGCCGAAATTCGCGCTATTTTAAAGTTTTCCTTCGTTAAAGGCAAATCCGCTAGAGAAACGTTCCGTGAGATTAATGGTGTTTTGGGGGATGGTACTCTATCACTTCGAACCGCGGAGGAATGGTTTCGACGATTCAGAGCCGGTGAAAACGACAAATAAGGAGGGGGGCTTCTACGAGGAAGGTATTATGAAGTTGCCGTCTAGATGGAAACAGATCATCGAACAAAACGGCGCATATTTTAACTAAATCCGATCACTTTTTATAAAGCATTGAATGAAGAGCAAAAAAGCGGAAGGGAGATATTTGACAACCTTATATCATCATAAAACCTGTGATACACTTTTGACTAAGATTGAGTAGGGAACCCTGAATGATATTTATAATGTATATATAATGTATACATATTAATATATCAAGTGTCACAGTTAAGATAGTTGACATTTGACATGGTTTGTATAGTTGAAAAAGGCAGTGCTGACCACAGAGAGTAATGAATTTGGGTTTGATTGGTATAGCAAAATATAGAGACTTATATAGTATATTTAGTTGCCCGCTAATGTCAGTTGTCAGCCCAAGTTCACATTAGCTGCGTCTCTTTTCGTCTCTCTCTCTCTCTGTCTTTCCCTTCTCTGTATTTCCCGCACTAAAACCAATCGAAGACTAAAATTGCCAAATTGCTAAACAAAACTAAGGCAACCCACGAAGCTGTGGGATAGCCTTAGACGGGCATCGAATGTCAGTTGGGGCATCCCTGTCCCCCCTGCCACTTGCCCAACCGCAAACTCAATGGCAACCCAAAAGCGTGCCAGGAAGAAGAAGAAGGGTGTTTATTAAAAAAAGCTTTTAAACTGTCAGAGCGCACGTCTTGTCGCATGGCAGCCCCCTCTCATCGCCCGCCCCCGCCCCACTTGGCACACGTAACACACCTCTCGCCATCCTCCCTGGAGTTATAAATAAAAGCCATTGACTAAATCTGGGGATAATGGCGAAAGCACTTTGTACTGCAGCCAACCACAGTGGCAGGAGAGAAGGTAATTGCAATACTCTCTTTCCCAGCCAACAACAACAACAACAACAATGCATCATGTCGAGCTGGTCATAATCAATCAATTTGTTGGTATTTATATTGCTCGACACTTGTCAAATACTTTAGATATATGTAGATATAGATATATAAAGAAACATGGTGATGGGGGGAACTGCAGCTGTGTAAATCAGTTTGATGGAATCGAAAATGAAACATGTGAACGGGAAAAGCAATTACAAATAAGGATGAGTAATGCTGTTCTAAACAGATTAGTTAACATGTGGAAAAGGGAAACTACGTACTGGAAATTAATTGATAATTGGGAGAGTTATGTTTATAGTTATATTTATGAGTTACTTGAAAAGGGAAAATTTATAAAAGTCTACAGTTCTTTGAAATATCTACAGAATTTATATTTCATTTAGATCCCAACTTATTTTCGAAATTAATTAGAGTAGCATTAATAAATGTATTTTAGAATTTAATCATCAAAGATTTTTGTTTCGAGCAAATTCCAACATATTTTAAAAATAAATCGATAAATCGAGAGAGTAATCTATATGACTATATTTCAAAATTACTTGAAAAGCAAAAGAGTAACAAAGTTTACGGATCAATGAAGCATATTTGCATTAAATGACTGTCTTCAGAAAATCCTTATTTATTATTTGCTTTGCATTAAAGTATTATCTCCACAACTTGCAGACTTTTCCTTTATTATTCGTTTCACATTTCATGCTATTATTATCAATTGATCACATAACTAATCGAAACTTATTATAATGTGCATTTATTATTCCCCCAGCCGAATAAAAATATATTTTAGTAAATATTCCACACACACACACACACACACACACACACTTAATTTGAGCCAACGCTTTCTGCATTGTTTATAGAGGTTTATTTTTTTGTTGTTGCGAGGGTGGAGAATTTACTCATTTCCGATAAGCTCATCTATTC
The DNA here is from genome assembly GCA_018904035.1 of Zaprionus ornatus. Classification (NCBI taxonomy): domain Eukaryota; kingdom Metazoa; phylum Arthropoda; class Insecta; order Diptera; family Drosophilidae; genus Zaprionus; species Zaprionus ornatus. The sequence goes on along the minus strand of JAEIFZ010000002.1, from coordinate 18,365,858 downwards.
GAATTCGAATAGGAATTGTTTTCATTTCATTAAATTTGCAATTAGATTCCGTTTATGCATTTTGCCCGACATTACCATAAGCTGTGCCAGGGAGATTAGAATGCGCTGCTTGCTGTTGTCCGGACGGACCCATATGGCATATGGCATAGACAGAGCGTGACCAATTGACTGCCACGGTCAGGGAAAATCGGGAAAATGCTTGCAATGCACACCCACAGACACACATGCATGCATATATACATACATATATTTCACTAATCTGCCAAAAAGTGACCACGACAGAGTCTGGGTAGACAGAGAGAGAGTGAGAGAGAGAGAGGGGAAGTGGGGAAAGGGAGAGGAAATCGGAAAAAAATATAATAATAAAAACAGCAATGCTGCGGTTTTCAGCAATGCAGAGATAAGCAGAAGGCAGGGGCCGATGGCGAGCGGGGCACAGCCGAAACAGAAGGCAGGCTGGCAAGAGGAAGAGGAGGAGGAGATTCCACTGCACTCGCGCTCTCTCTCTCCCTCTCTCTTTCTCTCTGTAAATGGGATTTGGCGCGCGCGCTGATTTCAATTACATTTGAATTACCATCAGGCAGGCACAGTGGGTAGTAGGGGGGCGTGGATGTGCGCATGGCAAAGCCGGGCATAACTCAATTCGTTAATTAAATAATTTTAAATATTGCCAAACATAACACAAACAGTTCAATCTGCAAGTCGTCAGCAGCAACAACAACAACTGAAACAACGAACGAATTCTCGCAATTCTGCATTCGCATTCGCAATTTCGTATTGCATCCAGAGATTTCAATTATAATTTCTCTTCTGTTCTCTCTCGCTCGTCGGATTGGCAGCAGGAATATTTTCCCAATACTGACGCGAAACAATTTTTGCAATTTTCGCCAGAAAAAAAATGTTGAGCCGCGACAAAACTATGAAAAATTCATCGAACATGCTCGAAAATCGGCAATTAGCGAAAAGTTTGTGAAATTTCTGAATTAAATACAATTACAAATATACAATTTATTTCTTTTAAATGTTTGGTTATTATTGAGAAATCTGTGAAATATTGGGAATATATGTTTAGCTTTATTTAACTGTGAATTATGTTCTGAAACCATTTTACTGAAGACATAATAAAATCTCTTTTCATATATAGATCAAACCTTGCCAGAGATTCAATATATCATAGTTATATCCTATGGAACTTAACAGTTTTCTTAATTGCGGATAGATTCAATGTATCAGTAATAAAATTATTACTTTAAATCAAATACCCTATATAAGAGAATTATGCCTGTCTATTGTCACTGCCGTCGATGCATTGATAGTTTTTCACGATTCCATCGATAGTTTCATATGAAACTTTCTTAATTGTGGTTCAAACTCTGCCTTAGATTCAATCTGTAATAATACTACTTCCAATTAACTACCCTTTGTTAAAAAATGATTTTTATCGATAGTCCATCGATTTTTTTAAAAGTATTTCAGGCTTGTATCGATTTTCTCGGCAACGTATGTGTCTAATCAATAATAACAATCTCACTTTATGAGTTAGGGAATTTTATTTGTCGTCCATCGATTTATTTTTGACTGCTTTTCAGGATTCTATCGTTTATATCGATAGTTTCCTTGATTTTATCGTTGGAGCCACTGTTCATTTTCTACTCTGTAAGGCTTAAAAATACCTTCCTTTCTCTTTTTCTCTTCTTTCAGACACCCGGAATGACGACTACAACGACGCTCTCGAACGATCCACCGATCGCCTTCAATCAGATCACGGCACAGCGGGCGCAACTTTTGGCTGCCGTTGCTGCAACTGGAGGCGGCTGCAGCAGCACTGTTATCTCGCCCAGCAGCAGCATCATGGGCAGCCTGGGTGGAGGGGGTAAACCAATGCCGCTGGGCTTGGGTGGCGCCATCATTGGTTCACCCACATCGCTGTCCTCGACAGCGACTCTGGCAGCGCATCTGCAGCCGGCACATGGAAGCGGCGGCGTTGGAGGTACACTGCCGCCAGGATTGGGCAGTGGCGGTGGGTATATAATGAATGCCTATGCCAGTGGGCGATTGCATCATCCGCTGCAACAGACAGGGGGAATGGGCCATACAGCCACCTTGAATCGCCATCAGCATCAACAACATCATCATCATAATCACCATCATCAGCAGCAGTCGCAGCAGCATCCTGGCTCTGGTTCCAGTCTCTTGCTAGGCAGCATGGGCAGTGTTATGGGCGTGGGCGTAACCTCGACCACAACCACATCGTGTAATTCATCGCAGGACCTTGATGATAATATCAATATTAATGCGATCAAGGATTGCCTCATGACGCAGCGTGTGCCCGAGAGTTGTGTCTAAAGATCATCGTATAGTTATTCAACCTAACCTATACATATGTATGTATGTAGTTGTATGTATATTTGTCGTACATAGATCTCTGTTCTCGTTAAGGCGCTGTGCATAGGTAAATACATAATGCAGCCATATCTTCCGCATATCCAAAATAGGCCGTCGCATATCAGAGTAAAGAATCATAAATATGATATATACATAGTTAATACTCGTATATCTAACTATGAAGATCCCTGTAATTTTCGGTAGGAAAACATATCCTGTGTGCAACAATAATATCCCCAACACAAGTTAAGATCATTTTACCGTGCTCGTTTAGCTAAATTGTACAATATAAACAATAAATTAAGATAATTTCGTTTCGGCGCAACAAACCTAATGCGAGTGACTAAGGGGAGACAGCATTGATCATCATATACCACAAAGTATATATAAAGATAATGCATTAACCTAAGGCAACTTTAAAAAGACTCTGAAATTTAGTAGCGAAATTATTTGTAGGCAAAATGTTCTCAAACTACACAATATTATATGGTACATATAGAAATACATATATTGGCTACATATAGAAACGATTGTACGAGTTGTAAATACTCAACAATGTTGTATAAAGCGAGTGCACTACGTAAGCCCTAAGAAATTTTTTTTTTAATCTAAGTGTATCTGGATACATATAGAAACTATGAGTATATATAGAGTAATAACGTATAAGTGTGTAATTTTTTTGTGCTCGATACAGTTCGGGAATGTCCTCTATAGTCAAGTAAAAAATGAAATGAAAAAGGAAAGAAAAAAGTAAAGAATGTAATGGTTAATTTTATGCAAATTGTTAGAGCGCATTGCGTTTAAGCAGAACTTAGTGACAGAGTATATAGTTAAAAACGTGTTAGGTTATAAAGTCTATGAATACCGATACCGATACCGATAACGATAAATAACTAAGTCATAGAGAATGTGACAAAAAATATGAATACAATTAAATGGTAAATAAAATGATAAATTAAAACCAAAATAGAAAAACAACAAAAAGAGATTTTCCTTCAACTTGTGGGATGGATAAATTTGCTTTCAGCTACTGCAAACAATGTGAAACTTTTCGCTCGTCAAACAATTTATCTCGATCAGATTCAGCAATTCAAACCGCCGCTCAAATAGTGACCCACGTCCTGTGGTGGACACGAGAAGCCGCAGAATGTTCTGCAACACCCACTGGAGGCTTGGGAAAAAACTATTTTAAATTTCATATGGTCTCGACTCTCGGCTCATTAGCAAATCAAATTTATACAAGAGAGACAGTGGAAAGGGGAGGCCAACTGACAACTCAACGGCAATCAAAGAGGCGCCCATCCATGCCTGCCTCCCCAATTGGTCAACCACATGAAACTTTCGGGGCCTGAGCGAAATTGACAGGAAAAGTGAAACTTGCCTTTGATTTGTGGCATGGCAGAGGCAAAAATGCTTCTGTAGACAAGTTTCGGGGGTATTTGGGTCTCGGGATAATTGGAAACCGCGCTGACAGCTGCCCAGCAAACTGGACTCATGTGTCCATTTTCTTTGTGGCTCCCACACATGGTTGCTTGGTCAGTTCGACACCCAGCCCCCCACTCCCCACTGGCTATTCTAATTCCCAGGCGCCTTGGGGGAGGCCCATCAATGTGGCTGAATGTCGACACCAAGTTAACTCGTGGCGTAATATAATTTCGAATGCAGGTCTCCAATTTGCCCCATAATTATGCAACCTTGGCGTTTTAATTTCAGTTTCGTCGATAATTATACGTGCTGCCTATAATCATAAGCTCGTAATTGAACTATACTTATGCATGTAGTCGAATATTGAAATCATGTTTCAAAGGACTCAAAGATAATGAGTTCGATTTGATTACACCGAATCAATTGAGTGATGGCGCAGTTTTTAAGGAAATTCAAACTAAATTTTAAAATTAAATTGAGCTATCGGAGCTATACAAGGTTATCTTGCGTTTGCTCGCTTAACAACACTTACTGCTCCGCAAATGTAAAATATGAGCCATAACGAAACCTATCGATATAGCGTTCTTATCGATATTTAGACTACTCTCATTTGAGCTCGGTTTAAAGCACTGATTATACTGTTAGTAGAGCAGAGTTTATCGATATGTAAACTAGGCTCATTCAAGCTAAGCCTCCAGCATTGTGTCTTCTGTTAATTCAAAATGTAATTAACAGACTCTTAACACTAAGCACACATAAAGTAGTTATACAGTAGAGTTAACAAACCAAAATATTGCCCAATAGAAATATAATAAAACATCAGACAAATTTATACTCTGATCAGAAATTAGGTTAGAGCTCTTTAACAGTTTCATTCGCAGAAATCTTTTCAGGTTTCCAATTGAAATTCACTATTTACCTCAAAGTTATTTCCCTCCTGTGAATCCATTAAGTTATCAAGCAATTCTCTCGTTGCTTAAGAGCGGCATTGCAGATCTAGTATCTGTGTATGTATGTTTGCACGTATGTAGCATATATCCATTACTGGCCGGGACTAAACTAGTGCAGCACTTCAATCCACTTCCGTTTGGATTTTGCCGACATCCGTTTGCACATTTGCGCCGTTGGCAACGCGAACATCTAATAGAAAAGTGTTCACACGTGCTGCAAATTACATGGAAAACGAAACGCCCAGTCGACCGGGCTGGACAGGCAGACACACACACACACACACACACCCACACACCCACTACAGACCCCCTGCAGACGATACTATATGTACAGTACCATCAGCCCGTATCCACAGACAGTTCCAACAACAGTCCCAACGTGCGGTCAATAAATGTAAATAAAATGGACGCGACCGCCTACCCAGAGGCACGCCCCATTTGTTGGATTGAATCAGACAGAAGAAGAGAGAGGGAGAGACAGCGAGAGAGAGTGAGACGAAAAACCAAACGGGGCAAAAAAAACCTCTCTCTAATAGAAATTGCATAGCAAAAATTGTAACGAAATTATGCAGGTGATTTATGCTTTTGTTGTTGTTGTTTTGCGTTGTGTGGTCCACTTTTTGTGCTGCGTCTGCTTCTTCTTCTTTTTTCCCCATATTGATTTTCCCAAATGGCGGCGTGTGAAAATTAAATTCCCATTTCGAGTCCCGGCTCTGGTCCGACATAAAGTTTTGTTAGACGTGATTAGCAACGCGAGGTCCCTCCCCCTTGCCCGACGGATTCAGCACACGATTCGCCCCGACGCGGCCCGAAATTGAATTGAAGCGCGGTGTGTAAATCAGCGGCTCAATAAAATCTAATAGTCCCGGGCAGATTGCGGCTCGGCACGCACCCGAAAACTCAATGAGGAGACCGACCAACGACACAAAGGAGCAAAAGAACTTTGGGTACGCGAACATAAATTAGCAGACGATGACGATGGCAATGGTGACGGCGATGGTGACGACCAGGACGGAGACACAGGCCGGAATGTGAAAAGTGAACGTCCTTGACAGAGGCAACCTCGTGAAAAAATTAAAAAAACAAAAGGAAGTGGACGATTGTGGAGCGATAAACCGAAGTATTTTTGCTCTTGATAATTAATTTATCATAACTGATCGTTTTCCAGTAATTAGTCAATTATGTTTTATACTTAATACATACATATATATTTTAGGCAACGGAACATGTCAATAGAAACATTCTCAATAAGTATTTAAATACCAAAGTATCGATGTGAAGTGAACATTGAATTGAAATTTCGAAATGAATCGCATATTAAATAAGTATATAAGTATCGATATAAAATTTCCATTCAATTTTAATTTAACAATTAATCGCATAGTAAATAAGTATCTAAATATCGATATAAAATTTAAATACAAATTAATATTATTTTTTTTAAAGTATTCTCATCGATGGCAAAAACTATCGATGGGCTAGCTACCATCGCTATGTCAATAGTAAAATCCTTGCTTTGCTGTTAATTTGTGGCTAATTCAATATACCCTTTTGCAGGGTATCAACCTACAGAAGCCGTTTGGCAAATTAACTAATGACCCCATATTAGGTGCCTGGGCAACGGGTCGACGGGGAAAACCTCGCATATCCTGTGGGAACGATTGTATTAGGCAGCCTGCTGCTGCTGCTGCTACTTGTGCGTAGGGGAGAGGCCTCTCCGGCTCTGCGAAGAGGACATCGACGGGACGTTTGTTTAATTGTCGTGCGACCCGCTTTTTGCTCGTTTTAATGAGTCAATTTAAATTCCGATTTCGATTACGGGACGCGCAGCTCACAGCTGCCCCAGCTAAGGCCAAATCGATGTTCATTAGCAGAAGGCGATGTCACGCAGTGTTCTCACCCTCTCTCGATCTCCCTTTCACCATTCGCCTTTAGCACCGGTTTTTGTTGGTTGCTCTGTTCGCCGCATTGTCATTGCAATTATCAGAAGTTTTAAAGTTAATATTGGTTTTTGTTTTATCCTTCAAGTGATTCCTCTGCACAAGCGTCAAACATCGCTTGCGGACTGCAACATAAATTTAGAATTTAAATAGTATTAATAACGTTGCGTTTTCATGTTTTTATGACACTATTTTAAATTAAAAGTGACCGCATATTTTTTTAGCTAAATAAATGAAGCATTGGCATACCCTGTGTATGGACGGAATTGTGGGGAGTATCAGGTTATATATTTGAAAATTGATGGTAAAACATAACATTTGATGCAAGCATTTATCGATATCCGACTGTTAAATAAATCACAAAAAATGCATTTAATTCATTTAAGTATTAATCGACATATGGATATAAATAAATAAAAACCTCATTTTTTCATTGTAATTTACTTTTTATATAGAGACATATAAATAGATTAATAAATTGACCTATAATCAAGCAGATTCGAAAGAGCACTCCATGTTTACAGATTATCTGCTAGTTGAGAACTCCCCTTTTGATTCTCAAACCCTTTCGCTTCCTCCTTTTATAGCCTTCTGGTTCGTTTTCATTTTATTTAACGTTTTATGGATATTTTAATTAAAACATCATCGTTTTTTTTATAGAATTTGATTCATTATGCCACACGACGACCGACAACAACAACAGTGCACATCTAACAAATGCATGTGTAATTGCATATTTGAACTCAATTAACCGGCGACTTGGCCGCTTAAATTTATTTGCGGGGTACGTAGGAAGGAAGGGGAAAATCTGTCACAGGATAGAAGCAAAAAAAAAAGAGATGGAAAAAATCGGTCTGCGGCAATATGCCATAAATTCCTTTCTACGCACTCGCTCAACTTGACCCCAAGGACGAGAAGGATTCTGTTGAGCGCAGCGCTGCATGAAATGAAATTTAGCGCAACGTCCTCTTTCCACTTTTCCGCTTTTCCACTTATTTCTTCTTTTTTTTTCTGGCCAGCAATTTATGGCTAAGCGCGCATGTTAGCCTAAAAATTTATACACAAACGTGCACACACACACATGCATACATATGTATTTATATAAATGTAAGGCTTGCATGCATCTGTGTGGAAAGTATGTACAAGAATGTGTATATAATTCGTTACATGGCAACACGTCAATAAATTACCGACTCGAGTCTGAGGCGTAGCCAACTTGAACTAATGACAGCTCGTGTCGTGGTACCCTGCAAAAAATAAAGAGAAAAGAAAGCGTTTTTGTAAAGTAACATTTACAAAAAGAAACGTTGTAATCGGTCTGTGCAAAATACACATATTGCATAAGTTCAATCAAGAAATGTTATCGATTGTTGCTCATGACTGCTAACCGATTGAGATCACGCAAGGACGTATCGATGAATGCAATCGATTACGCCTCCGGCCGTTAGTCAGGCTTCGCATTGCTAGACATTTCGTTCATTAATTTACTTAGCATTGCAATTAAATAGTATACTAGGGTATTTACATATTGTTTATATACCCCATATACCCTGTTGCCAACAATAAAAACAACAAGCAGCGCAACGAGAAATATAAATTTAAATTCTGTGTCAACATGCAGCAGGCTGCGAGACTGCGTGGGGAGTAGGCCGTGGGCGCCGCAGAGGGGGCGTGAGCCGAGGCCCAACAATTTATGCAAAAAAGCGACAACAACAACAACAACAGCAGCAACAAGGCGCGACAACTCGTATATGCGTGTGTGTTAATTAAAATGCCTTAATTAAAATAATTTGAAATGTTTGCAAGCGCGAGACAGAGAGAGAGAGAGGAGCAATGTTCACAGTAAGTGGAAGTGGAAGTCAGCGAAGCTGTAGAAAGAGTAAGTAGAAGCTAGATAGAGCGAGATGGGGGAAGAAAGGGAGATGGCAAGAGCAGAAGCAAAGAATCGCAAACTTTTTACTCATTGACTGCCGCACAGATTGACAAGCATGACAGGGGGCAACTCTGGTTTCCCCTCTCCTCCCTAGCTGCCATTTCCCTAGTGCACACACACACACACACACACACCCACACAGGCAACAGGGCGCCCCCAAACGTATTAAAAACTTTACAATTTTGCAGTGTAGTCAAGTTTAATTTTTTGGTTGAGTTCATGCGAAAATTGCAAAAATCATATTCCAACTGTTTGGCAAGCCATCAAAGGTATGGACAGTGCAAGAAGGGTGTGCCGCAATCAAAGGGAGGAGGCTGCACAAGGGAGGGAGGGTGTAGAGGGGCCTGTGAGCTACGATTTAGACTGCAGTGAAACGTAAAGCGGAATGACTGAAAACGAACGTAAAGCGAAACTGCAGTTGGACAGCACAAGAGAAACAGAAAGGGACTGACGTGGGGAAGGGGGAGGGAGGCAGTGACAGAGACAGTTGATTGTGCAGCGGGCGCAACATGTGTGCATGATCTACCCTAACCTCACAACATTCTCTCCTCCCTATCTCCACTCCAGTGCATTTATTTGCATAGCAAATTGAAAATGTTCTATAAACATTGCTTGAGACAGTGACGACTGAAAGTCTTCAGCCAGGCCAATTGTTTTGCCAGCACTAAGCTGGATAACCCCCTTTCCCGTACTCCCCTTCAAGTACTTCCTCTATCGCTATCTCTCTCTTTCTCCCTCGCTCAGCTTGTTTCTTTGCGGTATCTGCGTTCCGTTTTAATGTCTTATCTACGTGGGTTGCCTTTTTAAATTAAGCAACAAATTCAACTCGAAGCACACGCGCAGTGCATAAAAACCAAGCAGCTTCCATCTCCACAACCCCCTTCCCCCACCCCATCCACCGCAGCAAAAAGAATAACAATTGTAACTGCTGAAATCCAAAGAGAGCTGCCCAACTGGCAGCCCTCACCACATGAAGCCCCGGACAGAGAGACAGACAGACAGACGCCCTGCGAGGAGTCATAATTTCAGTGGGCCCATCAGGCAGAGCGCGGCACGCAAAACATTTTTTGTAATTATCTCTCTAAAACCGAAAAAACACAAAGGAAAGAAAACCACTTGAAAAAACGAGTAAGGAATGAAACGATTAAAGATACTCGACTGTTGAAGACCCTGCACACAAGTGAAGAAATGTCTTGTATGCTTAAAATAAAAACAAAATTTAATTTTTTAAGAAAATTATAGATTCCATGTTAAGTAACAGGTTAGTAATGCAATTCATTATATCAAATAAAGTATAAATGTTTATTGGCTTAGGTTATTTGGACTGTCTTTTATAACAAGTGAGTTCTACTGAAAATTAAGTACAGAGTGTCCGAACAAGGAGTAAGTTGCCATACAATTCGTGATATCAAATAATATTTATTTGTGCTAAATTCATTGGAACGCACATTCCAAATTTAGTCCGTTTACTTATTATAATAAGTGAGATCTAAAGACAAAAAATTAACAGTGCCGGCAATATACCGTTATTCATAATCATTAAGATGCTAAGATGCTGTTTTCCTTCATTCAAACTGTATATACCCATTTTTTCTTCATCTCCATCATGCAGAGTATAAAAAGTACAGAGATGAAATTGACAAAGGCGTCTGATATGCGCAACTCGACGATGCCCTGTGCCGAGTTGGGACTATAAAGATGATAGCTTCGGCTTATCTAAACTGTTTCTTTCGATAGTGTTTTGCTTTGCAATCTAATTAAAATTTAACCTAACTTTCACCCCAAAATGTTGATACTTTTTTACAGTGCTCCAACTGTAACTACCCTCTTTGTCATGGGTACATCACAATATCAAAACAAGCAAATGAAGTTACTGCAGTGCACGTGTTACAGCAACGCAGGAAAGGGTTACACAAATGAATGGTCTTAATTTCCGCCGTACCACACCCCCTTCTCTTTCCCACACCCTCCTCAACCGTCACTCCACTGAGCAACCCCCACTCGAATCTCGCAATTCTGTGTGCTTGCCTTGTTTGTAATTAGCAGCTGAAGCTGGAGGTTTTCCTTAACTTAAACATCAGAAAATACGTAAGCATAAGTGACCAAGTGGAACGAACTTGTTCGACTTGAAGATACCTAAAAAAAAACAATAATATAATATTATACATATAAAAAAATATTACAACTAAGTGTCATATACATATACACCCTTGTCTAGGTATAATTTGTGTGTTATCTCTAATATGATAGGTATACTTCGTACATATAGTACATAGAAACATCATTTTTTTTCTCATTAAGCTACGTTTTTTGTTCCTTTAGTCCACGTTGCTTTTATACTTATGGCTTTTGAGAGCTTAGTAAGATATTACGTGATGTAGTTCTCATTTTAAATGAAATGCAGAAGGACCTTAAAGCTTAATGAAAAAACAAAGTAATCCGAGGCCGAATACATATATTTAAAATAGTATCTTGTTTTTCCCTGATAAATTCCTTTTACTTCGATGTTCTAATCTCTGCACATCGTTTTTAAATCCACAAAAAATATATCTAAATAGACAAGTTTCTTCTCTGCCTCAATGATACCAATAAGAGCATGTTAAGGAGCTGACATTATAATAATACTACAATAATTAGAAATTTAAAAAGCCTAATATCGCAAGGAATATTTTTTTTAACATTTTTTAACTTTTTGAACCAGTTACAACGTTGTTACAAAATAAAGGTCGTCAAAACAAGATAATTATTATTTTTACTATAAATATTGTATAAGACTTTGTGCATGATTTAACTGATAAAAAAGTTACCTTTAAGTGGAAAATAAAATATTACAAGAGAAATATAATATATTTAGAAAACCTCAAATAAATGACAGGAAAATTTAGTTTGTACTGCAATTGAAAAAGAGTTTAAAGTGTTAAAGCAGAGCTGACATAGTTTTAAGGCTGGAAATACCTGACAAGTTGATAGCTCCAAATAGATACCTAGTCTCTCACAAGCCTCTAGGCTTAGTGATCAAGGGTATTGGAAGCTGTGGGGGGAGGGTAATATAACGGTGACCGCGGTCGTGTCAACCTGGCCCTGAGGGCAGTGTGCAACATTGTCACTTTATAGGTTAACGGTTTGGCTGCACTTATTGCTCTTATTGTTACGGTTAGTATAACTGTTAGTGTTGTAACGGGACTCTCGGATCTTACGGGTGATAATAAAGCAAACATATGACAGCGAAGAAGACTCAACGATAGAGAAAGAGAGAGAGATGAGCGCAGCGAGGGGAAACAACAACAAAGTTCGCCTGCGGCCAAGGCAAGACGAGCCAATAAAGTCAAGAACAAAGTCATGAAAAACGTTGCCGAAAATAAAGCGCACCAGATACGAGAGCCAACAAGGCGGCAGTCAGTCAGTATGTGTATGCGTGTGTGTGTGTGTGTTTCTGCTGTGGTGTGTGTTATTATTATTTTTACTGCAAGGCATTCGCATAAAGGACATAATCATATTTTTCATCAAAGTCAGCAACAACGATAAAAACTACAACAAAAGCGAGCGTCGAGCGCAATAATACAAGCCACTATATGAAACCGAATGTGTGCTTGTGTATCTGCTTGCCTCAGTATGTGTGTGAGTATGTATGCGGGCGGCATTGACTCTTTTGCTGTCTTCCTCGCACTCCCTGCGCCCTGCAGTTGCTATTCTGCAGTTGCTGTCAACATTTTTCATATCATAAACACTTTTAGTGTTGATATTACCAACAATAACTTTTCCTCACCAACACACACACACACGCGAGCACCGACTATGTTGGCCACGCCTCCCTGTCGCGCTGTGGTGGGCGATGTGATGGTTCGCCGTCCGCTTTGCCATTGAATCTCTTCACGTTTGGCCCACATCGCCAAATGACGGCCTTGGAACAAGACACTTTGCGTGCGGGCGTGAGTATGCATGTGCGTGTGTATGTTGGTGTGCGTCTGCATGTACGTTAATGTGTGGGTATATCGATATCATGCTGTAGTAGGAGGAGTAAGCTGATTTTTGTCCATGAGAAAACAGTACAGAAAAGTTGAAGCAGTATATACTATATCGATAAGCTGTTAACGATTGTTGGTATTTTTGCCCATTCTTACATCGATGATTCTTAAAGCAACTCTTCAAGCCGTGCAAAACAGTTGACGCTGTATATACTATATCGATAAGTCGTTACTTTTATCCATGTTTAGTATTTTTGCTCATACTCACATCTCTGAGTATGTAAGCTTGGTTTTCAAATTTAATTGCGACTTGAGAGAAGTTTGCAATTAAAACGTTTATTAAATACAATCTTAAGGCCCACGATGGCCAAACATGATGTTCTCGTAGGTTATGTAAATATTTATCAGTAAGTAGCTCTCGCATATTGACAACGGGGGAGCAAAGCAAGATTGAATTTCCATTTGGTACATCGTCGGGCCATGTCTGACTGACCACGGCAACTAATAACAATGCGCCTGGCCTGGTCTATCCCAACCGCAGCCCTAGCAGCAGGATCTAAACTGGAATCAATTCGCTCACACCGCAATCCGATGCTGTTCTATCTACCCCGCACCCACATGTATCCGTATCTGTGGCTATTTGACCAGCCCTCCGTCTGTCTTCTGCTTTGCCTTATTTATCTTTGCACAAAGATGACATTTGTGTTGAAACAGGCAAATTAGTATTTATTGCCTTCTGCTGCTGTTGCTGACATATTATTTTATTTGTTTAATTAATTTACAAAAAAGGACCACAAGAAGACGACAAAACCATCATCATTTGGCTCGAGAATCTTCTCCTTCGTTTATATGATATGGCACATGGCATATGGCAGTCGTAATAAATAGACGTCCAGCAACAGATAACGCAAGACGTACTACAATGGAGCTTCGAGCTTTGGGTAAAGTCTCGTAAATTGTATGTGTAGTTTGAGTTGATTTAATGACCCACCCAAGGGTTCTCCTCTCCTCTCACCCCTCTGCTCACATAATTAAATCAACTAAATATTTAACGGCACATTTATATGGCTTCTCCATCGTCGTCGGCCTCTTGCAGGATTTTTATTACATTGCTGTGGCATTAAGTGGGCGAGAGTTGACTCCGTCCGTCCGTCCCCCATAAATTAGCAATGCCAAGGCGAAATTGTATTAAGTAAATCATGTGGTAACGTCACACGATTGTGCCTGGCCACGCCCAGCTTCGACTTGAATGTTGTTTTTGTCCATTTTGTCGACTTCAAGAATTATGAAGTGCCGATAAATGATATATGTATGTTTGCAGTTGGCTTTAAGTGACGATATGATATACTATAGTTGGCTTTAATAATGGATTTTGCTTTAGTTCTTAGCCAAACAGTAAACAGTAAATAAATTGTGCTAACTTTGAGCCTTTTTGAAGCCACAATAAATTACAATCAAAATTAAAACACATCTTTCATACTATATAGAATAATAATATGTGTGTTTTCCTTTTTCATTTTCAGCACATTTCGCATAATCATCTATTCTGGGTCTATATCTGGAGCCCATCACGAGGTCTGCTTGTTATTTCGCATTGTTAACATTTCCGAATTGATTTTTTGTTTCGTCTAGTATTAATGACAACACACAATACACTCCCCAGGGTGCAGGCAGAAGGAGGAGGAGAAGGAGGCATGGAGCATGGGAGACTGATAGACAATGCCGAAGGCCATTTTGCAGACGCTGTGTGGGTTTTCTTGTTGGATTTATTTCACGGCACATTTAATCGGAGCACGCGCTCGACGGCACACAGAGAATATTCCCCTCTCACACGCCTGCCTCCACCAAGTAGACGGGGGGGCCTCCCTGACAGCTCTGTGGACAATTCGACGACAGTTGCGAGACTGCGAGAAATTTGCTGTGTTGTAATTTGTTTAATTTTAAGTAGCTGTAGCAGAACTATTTGGCTTGTCAGTGGCCAAGACACGCGTCCATATAATCGCCCGGGGGAGTGAGTACGGGTGCGAGGGCGTGGAGCAGTCAATTCCCCCAGCTGCCTTATCAACTGTCCAGAGAGTTGTTATTACCGCTGCTGCGACTATTGTTGTTGCCTGGCACGGTCATAAAAATCAAAAGAGCATAAAAATACATTTGATAATACTACTGCGAGTTCTGTTCTGTTTGTTGTTTGCCTTCGCCTTTGCCCCTCGGCGTATTTGCCTTAAGTGCTCATTTCAATGTCGCCAAGTGTCAGCCAAGACGTGGCAGCAGCAGGACCAAGACTTAACGGTAGCCGAAGCCCAGGAAATTGGCAATGTCAAAGCCAAAAAGGAAAAAAAAAAAGAGAGAGAAGACAACAACAGGAACAGCAGCAGGGAACAGGAACAGGACGAGCCATGGCTATGTCTAAAAGTGAATTAAAATAAATTTGCTTGCGGGGATTTGGGGATTTGTTGTGTTGCGCATTTTTAGCATGGCACCAACAACGACAACGTCCGACGATTTTGACTTTCACACCAGGGCTGGCAGCAGCAGGCACCAGCGGCAGCAAATGGTTGTCCAAATAATTTATTATCAACAGCTCAAGATACTCTCGAGTGAGATCAGCTGATGAAATATTTGTGCGGCACTTGAATGTCGTGTGTAACCAATAGGGATGCATAGAAGAAGGTTTGCAAGATAATATACTATATAATTATATAACGACTATTACCTCCCCCTTTATATATTGATTTTCCGTAACCTATACCCCATTTAAAGACACTGTTTCTATGTCACAGCTCTTGGCAACTCTATAAATGTCTTGTTAAGTGACTAGACTGACAAGAGACACTACCATAAATACTCTATATTGTAATACTTTTACTGTATATTAATCGGCTTTGAATAGTGTCGGGTCTAAACCATAAAAATATACATTCCATAAAAATATGTATTCCATTCTGAAATTCAATAAAATTCTGCTATATTCAATTCCACATAGTACTTTAATGCCCTCTCAAGCCGTCCTCGCAGCAGTCATCCCTGACTGGGCTGCTGTTTTCTTGTTATTCCAGGAAAACATACCCGCAGTAATATGGCAATGGGGGCATCCAATGTTTATGTGCCTAAGCCGCTGGCCATGTTATCGGCTCCCGTTGTTTGTCTATTGACATAAGCATACGGCATCTATATCTATATAATTGTTATGCCAAATATCAGAGATTCTTGGCAAACACTTTAAACGCCTCAAAATGCTATAAAATTGATGGCTTTAAAATTAGCGTTAACTCGAGAGGAAGTCGACCTCAGCTCGATTAAGAGAGAGTGAAAGTACTGTGGGGAGGCAGTTTAATGGGAAGGTCGGGCGGGTGTGGGTGAGAAATGTGCGGTTCCAGTTAGGCTCAGCCGGTACCATCCAATGGCATTGATAATAACAACCAGAGAGCTTATTCGCTGTTGTTGGCCCAGTTTACAAACTTTACAATTAGATTTGCGCGCTTGAGGACTGTCGTAAGACCTTTTTGCTAAGGGTGCGAGTCGAGTAGGTCCGCCCTGCACACCACTTCCACCACGACTCGACCACAGTGGGCGTGATTTATTGGCACATTGTGTTGGTTTGTTGTGCCGCGAACATAAATCAAGGAAATATGCTACGACTCTGCGGGAAATTAAACAAATTGAAAAACGTCTTTAACGTTTTTAACTAAAATAACTTTTAACCTTCTTTTTTTTTTGGAGTCTTCCAGGGTCAACGACTTGTCCTAATGATTACAACATAATCCAAATTTCATTACGATTACATCAATCCAGAATGATAAATGAAATGTTGAAATAATGAGACCAAAACTTGAGACCATTTTTGTTTCACCACGTTTCACCCTTTTTTCAAGGCTCCTTTTTTTAATGGATAAACAGAAGTTGGAGATGCGGGACAAATGCTCTTTGGGGCGAAAGGGTAACAGTACTTTTTCGGTATTTTTAAGGGCCATACTGGTTTCGTTCCAAATAAGATCTATGTAATATGTACGGAACTTATCATTAAATATCTTTAAGGAAATTAAATATGAAGATTAATAAACAAATTTTAAATACGTATAAAAAAATACCTTTAGAAAGACCATTGTATGTAAAGAGCATTGTTAAATGAATGTTAAAAATACAATGTATTTAGGATCTTTTGGTTAGAGTAACTAAATGCTGGAGTGTAAGAGTTCTGTATTCCCTAAGGCGTTTTTCTGTGTATTTTTTTAGCATTTGCATAATTTTCTACAGATTAAACTACAATTTATCATCTTTTTTTTGACATGTTGTTCTTTTTGAGTTACGGCCGAATGCTCAAAGTGATTTTTAATAGCGGGACGACGGTTTTCTCTTTTGAAGCTTAAGCTTCCTTGTCCCTTCTCAAGGCAATCATTTGTTTATAACCAGGCGAGGAGCTGACAGAAGAGGGTGTGGGGAGAAAGTTGCTGCATTTGCCCGGATACCAAGACCGAGTCCGAAACTTGGCACAGTGCAGTGTCAGCAAAAAGGGATAAACATACATCAAAGACGGCCATAAATCTGCGGGGCGAACGCTCTCGAGGAGTGCGGCAGCAATTCGGCGAGAATGCGAAAATCACTTTGCGATATTAAGCCAAAGCGGGAATATGGATAAAGAGAGGGAGATAGAGAGAGAGAGAGAGAGGTACGAGCAAGCATAAAGCACGCCACGCACGATAACTTGACCAAACACACAATGAGCGAAACACAGATATAAATCCAACTTGGCAGCCGGCGCAGAGAACTTTTGAGTGAAGTCAACACATTTTCACACACAATAAATTTTTGCCAGCGTCTGCAGGAAGTCAAGGAATACGAGGAAAGCGGAAACGTGCATCGAGCACAGCACAGCATACTGAGGCACGATGCCACGAGATGGCACGGTAGATGAGAGTGAGCTGATAGGACAGCTGCCATACGGAGGCGAGACGGGGCATGGGCGTGTCCGGTTCGCTGCTCTCGCCTATTGATTTTGGGGGCCCCCCCTCTGCAAACCCCTTACTGACTTAAAGCTCAATCCAACCACTCAAGTCGTATGCGCAATTTCGCAAAATTTTCAACCTTGAAACGAGAAATTGAATGCGCTTCCCCTTTCCCTCCTCCGACTTGTTCATTCCGAGCTGGGAAGAGATTTATGCGTTGCGATGCCGAAGCGTTAATCCAAGTCAATTAGTTTCTTTGTTCATTTTGGACAGTTTGTGCGCTACTCAAGTTTATGGCAAAGTTTTGCCGTGACTGACGAAAAGTTTTCAAGACGACTTGGGTGACCTTTGCACCTCAGTTTCCTGCAGGCGGAAAGGTCAAATTCTACCACAATTTTGGTGCAGCTTCATTTAAAGTTTTTCCACAGCATATATTGAGCTAATTATTTATTTATGTTGAATTTGGTAAAGTCTTACTTGAATAGCGTTGATCTTGCGTTTCTCTTTCTTTCAAGCTGAAACATTATTGCTCTATTCTGGCAAATTCCTCGAGAACGGCTTCCGACACTTGATGTCTTCATTTCTCGCATACCCCAGGGAGGCGCTGCCCCACTCTACGCACACTCTGGCAACCCTTTTATGGGCTCTCTTGCCTACGCCTGATTTGCAGCCATTGAATTGAATGATTTTGTTTTTCAATTTATTGGGATTTGCTCGACTGGCATCACAGGCCCAGGCGCAGGCATCGCAAAATGCCTCGGCATCTAAGCATATAAAGCATTTTTATTATTAAGGGACGCCCATACGCACACACGCACGATATTATCGAAGTTGATTTATTTGCCTGTTGTGTGTTGTGGCAGAGGGGGTGGAGAAGGCGCTTAAACGTGCTGTCCGATTAAAGCCTTTGTTTTGCCTCAGTTTTTTTGCCCCAATTTGCTGACCAAAACACGTTTCATGGCGCTGCGTTTTTTATTCGCTTCGACACATAAAACATTTTCAAATGCACCAAATTGTTTTCGCACGAATTTATTTAATTAAAACGCTTCTCCTGCTGGTCACACAAAGTCACGGTCGTCCCTAAAAACACTGTGCAGCCAAATATTGAGGCAAACAATTCACGTTGGTTTGGACTTATAGTTCACTTCTCACAAATTTACAAATTGTTGATAATATTAGTTAAATTTAGTATATTTTTTGTTTGTTTTCATCAATTTGGCGCAAGTTTGCGACCATGGTAATTTATGCAGGCGATTGTATCGATGCAATGGATATCAAGTACTTAATCGCTTATGCAATATTTTACTAAGTACGCACTATCGATTACGCCCACACTGTGAAAAGTCGATTACACGGCAAGGATGCAATATCAGTGCTGTCAACTCAGCAATCTATCGGGACAAATCAAAATTATTGCTATATCTAGCTCTTTTTTGATATAATTTGGCTTTTTATACCTTAAAAATTATGACTGCACTCTGCAATACTAAATATATCCAGTGTGGAATTTCATGACATTACTTAGTCGCCACACTTTCATTTCTCGTGTAGCCTAGTGCCATAATTCCTTGGCAAACTCTACAATTTTTTTTATGTTTTTTTCTTTTTATTATTTTTGAAAAACCCGTTAACCGCAGAGCTGACGACCACAAGCGGCTGGCGGTTCGCTGCGTTGCGCTATCTGACTGGATATTAAAAAAAGAGGAACGAAACACAAAAAACGAGAGAGAAAGAAAACAAAACTTTGGCTGGAGCCGTCGCGAAGTGCTTGCTCCTCAGACCGCCCACCGGGCGGTGCGAATGTGAATTCACGGCGTCCATAAATCCCGCTAGCATTTCACATGTGTATAGGTTTTTTATTGCCGCGTGTATGTTTTGCTTGGGCCAGAAGGCAAAACGCTTGGCGCTGCTGCTGCCGCCATAGTCTTTGCAATTGCCACAAGTTGACCCCTTTTGGGTCGGCAAAGGGAAGTGTAAGGCGCGAGGGGGTCGCTAACGGAGGAGGAGGTGCGGCAACCGAAGCTGGCGGCGAGCTTTACGCTTAAGTCTAATGCGAAAAGTTGTGAATAGGCTCAGTAGGAAATCCTATTTTATGGCGCAAAGTTACTGCAGTCATAAAAACGTTGCCCAACACTGCTGCATAGCGAATGAAAGAGAGAAAAGACTGAGAGAGAGTTAAAAATTCCTTGCTTAGATATTTTGTTGGCATGCATATGTAAATATTTCAATTTTTCGTAAATGAAGAGAAAAAAGAAAGAGCATTTTTCTCAATGTTTGAATATAATTCTTGAAAATGTAATAAGGAAATATATTGTTAATTAATATGTTTAATTTATTGAGTTCGAAATGTTATTTTCTGCTTTGATAATCTTTTAAAACTAGATTTATGCCTCATGCAACCTAATGAGTAAAATGAAGTTATTAATTCCCAAAGGGTTTTCGAATATATAATATAAACAATGCGAAATGTTATCGAAAATGTAATTTAATTTGAAATATGCTTAAATAGTTATAGAAATTGTAACATAATTAAAAACAATTTAATCTAAGGCTTTTTTCAACAATGTAACACAACCTAATCTAAGGTTTTCATAATTTAACTTCCCTAATAAGAGTCGTACAGTTATATTGATATAATTCTCGTGGTATAGCACCTAACAGTGCAGTATATAGAGAAAATATGTTCAGAGCATGCAATCGGCGACCAATTAGCTTGTTTAGCATAAATGCAAAAAATTGAATATACAAAAAAGATTTATTCCGTTTTTATGTTAATTCAAAAAAGCTGACACTTAAACAGTTACATTTACCGTTACCGTTACAGTTGCAGCTGCATTTACAGTTTGTTTAAATGCGTTAATAAAAACTGATTATAAATTTCCAAGGCCGGCAATTGCCATAATATGCAAATAATTTGGTTAAAATGTTATTGCATTTGAATGCACATATTTTAATTTGCATAAACATGAGTATTGAACGATGAGCTTTGTCCCCCGTCCCTCGACATACCCTACACTCATATCCACATCCCACATTCCTTTGAGGTCGTGGTGGGGCCGCCTTTTCATTTGTAACATGCCCCAGTGCACGAGACTGCGTGACACGCAAATCCGACACGTAAAATAATAAGCGGAAATGTTGAAAAATTCAAAGCAGATTCCGCCATCTGCACTTTCTATGTCTCCTCCTTCTCCTTCATCTTCGTCGTTCCCATCCCTGGACGACATTCAGGTAAAGTCGCTGCTTCCATTATCGCATTGACGCTAACTGAAAGTCAAGATTTGTGCGCATTAATGGCAGCGATTCAATTTTCAATATCTGCGGCACGTGACTGTCGTCCCCGCATCGATGTCATTGAAACCTGACGTGCCCGACATGTTTAATTGGAGGTAGCTCAACGGCAGCGGCACCAGTAACTCAAGCCAAAAATTTAAAGCACATAAAATTCGCGACTTTATGTAGGATGAATAAATTATTCATGCATCAGTTGACCTCAACATATTGCGGCGAGGATGGGTAAGTACTGGTGAACACTGTAAATAAAGCTAAAAGCAGAGGTTTCGCAACTAAAAGAAGCTAGATGGAATAATATTTTCTTATATGTCCCGCTATTGAACTTTGAAAATAGCTAGATTTGACTGATAAACATCTTAGTGGCAACACTGCCTGAAAAGAAAGCTCTATTGGTCCTAGATAACTATGCAAAGCTGGATGATACATTACTTCGTTAAGTGCTCTAACATCGATATTTTCGAGTCGATGAATGAAGATCTGCTCATCGATATATTGTTAACAGCAATTGACGAGAATCGATACATTAACACGTCTACAATATAACGATAATAATACTTTGGAAGTAACTATGTATCGACATGTGTAAATAATCAAGTTTTGGCAGCTCTTAATATCACTATTGAGCAGATTGTTACCCGCCAAACAACACTAAGAGGAATTGTGGTATGTTTGTTTCGGCATAAGAAGTACTTTTTTTTCTCTGCATGTAGACAACACTGATATTAGAAATACAATTTCACTACATAGTTTTTTTTATGGGTATATTTGGTTTATTTTATCTGTGCGTCGCTTCACTGTAACAACATTACGTAGGCAATCTCGCAGACGAAGTCACTCGAACCGCAGCGCGCGCTCTCGATAAACAGCTCGAATACAAACATAAACACTCGGCCGCCGCACGGGCTTTTGGCACATCATAAGTTAGGCGGAGATTAATAGCCGCACTGAGTGCTTGGCACCTATCAAATTCAATCAAGGACATTCATCAATTTTCAATTTGGCATTCGGACAGTGGGCGAGTGCGAGTGGGAAAGGGAGACGCGGACAAGCAGAGTCCAGTACAAACTACAAAAACCAACGACGACGACGACATGGACACGGACGACGCAGAGCGGAAGCTCGCTTTGGTATTTGCTTGGGACGACTTGGGTGCGATTTCTTGCTGCCGACAGCAGTCATCAAAAGCGATGACTAGGGATGAGTAACGTAAAGATTATATCGATATTCATATGGACCAAAACATTGAGAAATATTATATTGTTAGCAATAAAGGCGTTAAGAAATCGAACTGGATGACGATGATTTTGAAACGATTAAATCTATTCATAGTCCTTAAGCTAAGAATCGATATTATATATATGTGACTATATGTTTTGATAAAATCTGATACTGGTACTGATACCAGTTTCACTAATATACAAAAAATATAAAATATATATAAAAATATCTTAATCGATATTTTTGTTGAAAAGCACTGTAAAATCGATACTTCAAATATTAAATCGAATCCAGCTCTTCCAAGAAGTCCTTACAACTTATCGATATGCTCGGTAAGCATCGTATAGATTTATATCGTTTACTACTCACAAATTTACACATCTCTAGTGACACTTCGCAGGAGCAAGCGGCTTGGATTGGGCCAGAAGCGCAGCCCAAAAGGCAAAATGTAAAAAAGACTTGGCAAAATATGAAAAATCGTCGCTGACCGCAGTGCAAAAACACACGAACACACACACTAGCACACACACAGACATATAGTATACTTACTCACACTCACACACACTTGAAATTGATTCAATGTCATAAATTAGATTTGAAATACTCAAAAGCATTGCCAAATGCTTCCGAAAGCGAAGGCGCCCATAAAACTGTGTGAGAAATTTGCTGCTGTCGTTTGAAATTTTCGCACGCTTGTGTGAAGTGATGAGGGGGAAAGGGGGGGGGATGGTGGCATAGGGAAACCAATGAAGCGCCACAAAATGTGAAACTCAAAATAAAGTAAATTATATTTTCGTGTATTTTGCATAGCAATTGCGATGTATTTTTCGTTTCCCTTCTCTCTATTTATCGTTGCTACGGCGCACACTGGGCGTATGCGCAACGTTGTGTTTGCACAATATTACCAAATCGCTGGGACACAGGCGCGTGCCTTATAAATGATGTACAATCAATTAATTTGTGGCCTATTTACAGCGAAAGTACGACAACGAACAGGGCGACAGCAAAGTGTGATAATAATGGGCCAAGGCAACAGCAAACAAACAGAGAGAGAGAGAGGGGGAGGGAAGGAACCACAACAATTTTGCGCAATTTGGCAGCAGTTTTTGTGCATTTATCACACTCGAAGGCCAAGTGGTTTTTGGCTAATGATGGCGAGATTGTTTGCGTTAGTTCTTGGACAAAATTGGATTAAAAATATGCCGAAAAGAGGCAAATATAGTATTAGTATTATTAATTTTGATGGGAAACTTCCGTAAGTTGATTTAAATCTGCATAAAACGAAAAGAAGGCTTCACTAATCTACAACAATAATCAAAGAAGATTCTCTAAAGTAATCACAGAGAAATGTTAAGAATGTATTCTGAGAAGATCTTATATGGAAATAGGTGTGTGAACACTTAGGTACCTTGTAGAGTTTTGCCATGCAATCCGTCAATAGGTTGGTAAAAGACTACTATATAATTCATTTTGGCACTTGCGAACTTGCCTGCAGCCCCAAACAGTGGCATGTAGACATAAGAATCCCTTTGGCTGCAACAATCAACAATCAACCATCTACAATCAACAATCAACAAGCAATCAATCACTCAAGTCGTCCACTGTCGGGCAGCAGCAGCCTAAGCAGCAACATGTGACGACGGGGCCGCACCCAACTTGGCCAACTCGGGGAGCACTTCCAGTCCCAGTTCCAGTTTCAGTTTCAGTTCTGAAATGTCGTTGACACTTGGGTGTCACTTTAATTAGTGAGCAAGGGAGAGAGAGGGAAAGAGGACTGCCATTTGGGGCATCCATCATTGGGGGGCTATCAATATGATTTTAATGCCAAACGTTGCACAAATCACAGAATCACGGTAAGTGGCTCCAATCATATCATCTCATCGGTCTGGTTCGTTTCGCTTCGGTTATGGCTGTGA
This sequence comes from Zaprionus ornatus, assembly GCA_018904035.1. Lineage (NCBI taxonomy): Eukaryota > Metazoa > Arthropoda > Insecta > Diptera > Drosophilidae > Zaprionus > Zaprionus ornatus. The sequence continues at coordinate 18,341,889 of JAEIFZ010000002.1, read as the reverse complement.
TTAATCATGAACAAACTGGGTAGAGACGGTGTTGAGTGAGTGGCAAATGAGTGGTGAGTACGGAGTGGGGGGGGGCTGTGGGTAAATACACGGTGAAGAGTAATGTCCTCTGGGGAGGCATGTTGCATGTACTGCGGCAGGTGCTGTTGGGTATTTAAATGATTTCCACTTAATGCTGGGACTTCATTTTATATGCCACTTTTTACGAGTCAAAACTTTTGACCTTTTGTCAGGGCACAGCAACAAGAACAACAACAACAACAACAGCAACAACAACAATCAACACGTTTCGACAATCGATCGATTTCATTGCACAATCAAACATTGTCACATGCGGCAGCAACAGCAGCCAAAAAGAACGCAACCCTCGACCAGAAAGTTGAGGCAAGTTCAAAGTTTCTAAGCCCCGAGGCGAAACGAGGAAGACAAACACTCCCACACACACACACACAAACACACACACACACTGACAATGACTTGGACCACAGCGGCAATAAAAAGAAATACATTTACAAACCTCTTTGCTCGCACTTTCTCTTTCTCTGTCGTTCTCGCTCTCTCTCTCTCTCTCTCTCTCTCTCTCTCTCTCTCTCTCTCTCTCTCTCTCTCTCTCTCTCTCTCGCTCTCCCTTCTACTAGCTCCTTTAGCATACAATGTGACAAAAGCGCCAGTCTACAAAAACAAATTTAAATTAAATTTGCACTCATTCAAAAAAGAAAATTTCTGTTTCACTTTTGTTCACTTAATTCTCCTGAGCATCACGTAAATTATTTTATTATTATTATTTATTATTATTAATTTATATATATTTTATTATTTTTAAATAAGGAGAAGAGTTATTAAATTGCAGTGAAAATCCTAATTTACTCGGTGTTATTAAGTAAAGATTATAAATTTGGGAGAAGAGTGTAGATTTAAGGGTTTGTTAAGAAAATGCATAAAATACCTAAGTTAAGATCTATGCGAATAGTGTATTTATATATTTGCCTTAAGATTTAGAAAGTTTTGTCCACTTTAATCTTAAGATCATCGGCAATATCGGTAAGTTTTTGAAATTGTTGTATTATTATATTATTGATAATTGGAAATTGAAATCTGAAGTAAGAATGAGATCTGTAGTAAGATCTTGAGATCTGTAGTAAGATCTTCAGATCTGTAGTAAGATCTTCAGATCTGTAGTAAGATCTTCAGATCTGTAGTAAGATCTTGAGATCTATAGTAAGATCTTCAGATCTGTAGTAAGATCTTCAGATTAGTAGTAAAATCTTTAGATCTCTAGATCTATAGTAAGATCTTCAGATTTATAGTAAAATCTTCAGATCTGTAGTAAGAACTTGATATCTGTAGAAAGATCTTCAGATCTGTAATAATAAGATCTTGAGATCTGTAGTAAGATCTTTAGATCTGTAGTAAGATCTTGAGATCTATAGTAGGATCTTGAGATCTGTACTAAGATCTTGAGAGCTGTAGTAAGATCTTCAGATCTTAAGATCTGTAGTATGATCTTAAGATCTGTAGTAAGATCTTCAGATCTGTAGTAAGATCTTAAGAGTGGTAAGATCTTGCAATCTTTACTAGACTCTTCCCATTTTTGTAAAACATTCAGAGCTGTGGTAAGATATTTTGATCAACATAAAGTAACATCTTGAGAGGTTTGAAATCTTGGGAGCTTGGGCAACATATTGAGATCTCTGTACTACGAATTATTAAGCATATATTTTACTCTATAATAAGCTGCATTGCCTGCTGTCCGATAAACTGCAGCATTCATTGATGATCCCTAACATGACACAACAACTTCAGCAGAAGGAAGTCATGGCAAACGACCTGACAACCCTGGCAACCTTGGCACAGCCTCTTAGTCGTTTAAAGAAGTCGTTTCTACTTTGGAAAAGTTAACAAGAACACGTAGTAAAGATTTTGCCGTTTTGGTTTTAATGCGATTAGAGTGGTAGACAACAGAAGGAGTCGAAGCTGAAGCTGGAACCGGAGCAGAAGGGACGGGGTTGGAGCAGGCAAAGAACAAGCGGACAAACCGTAGTCGGCGCCGCATTGCCGTTTGGGTCTGTGATTTATAGCACGCTGCAATCGATGCGGCCGAAGGAGACGGCGAATGGAGATGGAGTCGGCCTTGGAGCGGGCCATATTTAACTTAAAAAATTTATCAATTGGATTTGCAAACTGCTTTGTCATAAGTTCTGCGGCCTTTTGACACCGAAACCGAAAACCGACAAAGACGCAAAGCAACTCGACGGAAACTTTCCGATTAAGCCGTGGTCGCTGGAAAACAGCCGCAAAAAGGCGGCGACTATCGTAGAGCACGTGCCGGTATTTTGTATTTGATTTACTGTTGAGAGCTCAGATGGCACGTGAACCAGAATCAATGGGAAGTAAGGGAATGAGATGAGAGGGAGGAGGGCCAAGTGAAGCAAATCGAAAGCCTTTGAGAATCTAGTTTCAGACTTGAGTAAAGATTTTGCGTGCCACAGTTCATATCGGGAGTTGAACAACAAGTGAACTAAACTTGGAAATAAGTACGTATGTGTGTGTGTGTGTGTGTGTGTGTTGATGAGTGTGTGTGAATTTGTGTTGGTTTTGTTGTCTCTCTTGCTGATTAAAACCGCTCATAAATATGAAGGAACTGGATAAAGCTGTCAAAACAGCGGAAAGGCGGCTGCTTGAGTTAAGGCACAGTCTAGACGACTTTGAGATACCCTAAATGAATTGTATGAGTATATAGACAACTGTGTTGCTTCTATCAAATGTAGACCAAACTTTAATGGCAGCAACTCTTTGGTATTATTTAATTCTATATATAAATTGATATTCAGTTTCATCAACCTAACTTTCTCTCAGTATCTTTTATGTATATACCTTGCACATACTTATACCTTCAAGTCATAACCAGGTTTGTAGAGGTTTGCTTCTTCTCTTCGCCTTCTGCTTCCTCTTCTTCTTCCCCTCTCCCACTCTTCTTAGTTCTCCTTTTCTCCCTTTCTTCTTCTCCTTAATTCTCATAATGCCTTGTCATAATCTTACGGATATTCAAACAGATTGCACTCTATAAGCATGTAAAGTCATTATCCGTATATGCATCGATATATTTTAATGATTTTAATTAAGCTGAATTGCTCAACTTCATGCATGAAAATCCTGTTAACAACAGCAACAGCAGCAACAACAACAACAACAACTACGTGACTTTTGTGCAACTGTCACCGTTCACTTCGCGCTGTTGCGCTAAATATTTTAATTAAAGAAATAATTACATTTAATGAACGACGGTCGTTCTATAATACACGTGGCCAGCCACACTCACGCACACACACACACACACAATCAGGGGACTTCGTCGGTGCAGTTTATACTTGCATTTTTGTATACCCTACAGTATGAGAGAGGCTGTTATAGCGTTGCCTGTGTAACATAACGCTAAACATTATAAAAATCGGGAATAAATATACTCGTATATATATATATATATATACTCGTATTTAATATTTATATGTATTAATGTGTAATAAAATATGTAAAATGTGGATATATAATAAGTGTCTATGTATATGGAACTCTTAAATGGCGAATTTATCTAGTAATACATAAGGTGAACTCACAGATATTATCTGTGTGTGTATTGTACAAATCAATTTGAAATTAAATCTCTATTAAGTTAATATGTACAGATACCTTAGTAATATATAATATATAAAAAACGTACTGGAAGTATTCTAGTAAATCACAGAACTCTAGTAATATATAATATTTTCTATATGTCTGTAAGATGTCTGTAATTTCTCTTTTACATGTCAATAACATGTCTGTAACATGACTATAACATTTCTGTAAAATATCTGCAACATGTCTGTAACTTGTACTATGTATAAATGTTAAATCGAATATAGGTTGGTAGTATATACTAGATAAGAACAGCAACTAACTCAACAAAGATTCATTAAAAACATCTTTAATCTGGAGTTTCATTTAGTATGTTATATGATCTATAATAATAAAATGAAGTACTAAATTACCTGTAGAGCAATCACTCTTTGGCTTGCCCCCGCCAACTGAACTTCCTTTTAAATATATATGTATATAGATTTTCCCAACCGATTTTGCCTTTTTGTTAAAACTTTATTATGTGAATTTATTGCGAGGCAGTTGGGCAAAGTTTAAATTTGCAAAAAATGCGTAAAAAATGCCAGTGTGGACACCCACATACACACACACAGATGGACAGACACGCATATGCACTCACATGCCAGTGTGTATGGGTGTTTATCTCCTTTAGGTCATCAATGAAATGTTCACCTACCTTTTGCCTGTTTAATTATTTCAATTAAGGCAACATTTTTACTATATCCATGCACTTCCCCAGTGTGTGTGTGTGTTGGTGTCTGTTCGTTTTTACATTAAGCTTACAGAGAAATCATATGGGGGAAAACCATTTTACAGTTGCACACACAAAAAAAAAAAAAAAAATGCGGTTGACACAAATGAAATTTAAATTTGCTGATCAAAAAGGTTGAATCCGTTTTTTTTCTTCAAGTTTGAACTTTAAACAGAAATACCTACAACATTCTTGCTATGATTTTCATAAAGAAAACCTAATTGACATCTGAATTTGTTTGCATTTGGGAATGTGCCGTACAAACATTTCAATTAGTTTGATAATATTCAGAAAGATATTGACATAAAATAAAACAGATTTTGGTGCGTGTATTGGAACTGTTTCTTATAGACATACCTGAAAGAGTTCAACAGTTACAAAGCAAAACAGTATTAACGTACATATGTCAGAAAAGGGATGGTAATCGAAGTCTATAAAAAATAAGAAAATATCGATAACGATTTTATCAAAAATATTTCTTACATTATTATAACATATCAGAAAGTATATATTACAATACAAAGAGCGGCTAAATGACTTTGTATAATATCGATAACATTGCAATACAGTGCATAAGTCTAGCGATATATTATCGATACTCTTGAGACTTAGGTAATAGAGCAAGTCAACCAACTGAGTTATGATCTTTGTTTGGTTATCAGTTTATACTGGGCATTAGTATTTCTAGACTCATTTAAAGAATATCGATAACACTGTAATATATCGTTTAGTTTTTAATTATCATAGTAAATAACTTGCATAATTAATTACTTTGCGAATCACATGCTTCATGCAATATCTCGATACATATTATGAAATATCGATATTTGAGGTATGAATAGTGTTAACATTTTAAACAGTGCATAAGCCTAGCGATATTTAATCGATAAATTGTATTCCTCGACCAACTAAGCAAGTCAACTAACTGAGTAATAATCTTTGCTCGGGCATTAATCAGTTTATACTGGCGTCCAGTATTTTCAGTCCGCTGCCCCTCCCCCTATACTCGGTCTAGGACCCTTCTGAGATTTCATTCCCCTCTGAAATATTTAATGGGAGCGCATTAAAAAGCGACACATTTGCAGTCGAGTCAACAAATTGCCGACAGCGATTCTGCCTGCTGCGTGCTGCGTGCGTCTTTCACAATTTGCCTTACAGTGGGTACCTTCCTCACCCTCCTACCTCTTCCTCTTCTGCTCTCTCTCTCCCCCCGCTCCAATCACACTGTGATACTTGGCAACCTGGCGACGTGAGCGCTTTAATCTTGTTTAAAAATGCGCAGCTGTAACAACAACAACAACAGCAGTAGTAGCAGCAGCAGCAGGTGAGAGAGGGAGAGACTGCGTGACTGCGCGCACACAACATACGCACACCACTCACACTCACACACCCACACCTACGAGTACAGTGGGAATGTAGTCTGCATTTAGGAGGCGCCGTCTTGCCTTGTTGCCTTGTCAAATCTGCGCTGTGAGCATTCTAATGAGAAGTGTTTCCCAGTTTCCTCAAGTTTCCTCCATCTTACAAGGCCAGCGATGGCGACAACAACAACAACAATAACAACAAAGTGCCGCTATCACAGCCGCATAATCAAAGGGCGTCGGAGTGGTAGGCGGTGGGGGAGGCGTGGCAGGCACTCGTCTTTGCTTCGTTCCTTTGACTGCCTTTTCAAGCTCACCTTGTTTGTGTTGTTGTTGTTGTTGCTGCTGTTGTTGCTGTTCTTTATGTTGAATTTTTTTATGCGCGATATATAATTTCATATTTTTTAAGATAATTATGTCGATAAGTCGGAAAAGGCAACGCACACCGGATGAATAAAACAGGTGAAGTAAGATATAGAAAGGGAGAAAGTGGAATAGATAGGGAGAGAGAGAGCGAGAGCTCTTGCCGTGGGGTAAAAGCATAAACAAACGGGAAAAGGGAAAATGAAAACCGAAAATAGGCAGCAGGAGGAAAATGCGCAAAAAAAGAAAAGCCTCTCTGCATACTCTGCCTTTCGCTTCTACGCAACAAAGTGGATGAAAATGGAAAGTCAATATGGAAATGTTACTCGAATTCCAATTTTGCATATAACAGAATTGATTTTTGCTAATTTTCGATAAAAAATATTTCATTTGCTTAAAATTAGAGTTTACTATATATCGAGTATTCGATTATATCGATTATTCGATAATGTATCAAGTCTCCCATTAATTGTTGACTTTTTGATAACAAATTGAGTATTCGATAACATCTAATTATTCGATATTATATCGACTGTTCGATAACTTTCGACTATTCGATACTTCTATTATATAGGTTTTTCTAAACTAATCGAATATTCGTTAATATTATTAATTATTCATTATTCAATAATATATATCGACTTTTTCAAAACTTATAGATTTTTAGATATTATATAGATTATGCTATAACCCATCGATTATTCGATAATAAATTAATTGTTATGGATCGAATAAATGTAACTGTTTAAGACTTATCTACATTTTCATATGATATCATCAATTAAGTTTCTCAACATTTTAAAAGGGTATTTACAGTGCGAATCAACTTTAATATTTTTTTAAATTCTTCTTATTATTTTTGTTGCCTTGCGGAACCAAAAATCCGATTTACAATAGAAGCTTCAGACAAAGCGAACTGTTTGTTCCGACCCAAAATACTCATAGACTGCAAATCGGCTAAAACGGCAACCGCAAAAACAGCAGCAACAACAACAACAGCACAACAACAACAACAACAACAACAACATTAACAAAAGGGGGAACAATAAGAGCTGCGGCTGAGTTTAAATCCTTCGCTTGTTGTTTTCTAAGTTGAAGGGGATCTGCAATTTCATTAGGCCCGCCCGGCTCAGAGAGAGAGAATAAAAACTCGTCTGGCATTGACTTTGCCATTACATAGAAAATCAAATTTTCCGTAGCGCAGGGAATAAAGCTGGACAAAAGGGGAAGGTGAAGTGAAGGTTGGGAAGGTGGTGATGGTAGTACCAGCTAATACCCAAAGCAAATTGCGTTAGCTATGTTGGCTAACATTGTTCGCTTTGACTGTATTCCGTCTATCACTTTGTCAATAATTGACTGACAAACGTGTTGAACCTCAAAGAGAACTCACACGTAATGCAGTTGCGGATATTCAACATACTAAACAAGTATTGTACATAACATGTTTTAACTTTTAAGTAACATCAAACCATTTTGGTTTTGAAAATTTTGTCTGTGTGACCGCACAGATCTCAGCTATTATAAGAGCTAGAGATACCAAATTTCGGATGAAGGTTTCTGTATACTAGGCACAAATAAACTTTGTGTCAAATATTGAAAGTCACGCCCACAGCCCCCAGAAACAAATAATTAAGTTTTTTAACTAGATTTGTTAGGGTACTATATATAAGATACAATTTTCTGACTGTGATCTATACTTAGCTGATTATAATATCTACCTGTGTTCCAATTTTCCCAATCGATAAGACAATAAACACAGTAGTTATTCAAGTTATCTTGGTGCCCAAAGGAATACTGTTAGAACTCTTATCACAACATATCATTCTACCCTCTTAAGTATTTGTAATTGATATCTTTCTTAATAACTATGAAATGCAACAAGTTTTGGGTGATTATTAAGCTGCAAACCAAGTGCTGACAAACCCAGTGTCATTGCCACATGGGCTGGATGAGAATTGTGCCCAAAGCTCAATAGCTTAAATTATGCGTGCTCGGAATTGGCAATTTTGGATGACATAGCCGAACTATGGTTGACATTGGCCGCACTTGCCACATACACGCTGCACACTGCACGCTGCACTTGTCGCGCGGCAATTGCGCAAAATCAACGCAAAAACCTCAGCTACATTTAGCAGCGATGCATAAATCATGGCATACTTAACACACTCACACACACACATACACACATATATTTATAGACCCTGGCACACAGACAGGCAGTTCTGGCCAAATAATTGGTTGGATGTCCTGCTGGGGCAACAGGCTCGCGGTTGTTTTGATTTCGTTTGCAACCTTTAATTAGAAATATTGCCACATTCTAAATGAGCCGAGGTCGTCGACGGCAACAAATTAAATATTGAAACACGGAATAATAATTATAACTGTATAGTATGGAGAATGGGGAGCGCAGAGGGGATATAGATGGGGCAAGGAGAGGCAGATAACTTGACCGCACTTGCACATTTATGCGCAGAAAATTAACCAATTTAAGTGACATAAAATATTTTGGTTTCTCGCATAGAATTAGCAATAGTCACGCCAAATGGGGAGGACTATAATTGAGTTAGACCCTCGTCGGTTCTACTAATGCAGAGTGCATAAGCTGCCACTCTAATTGCATTGGTAATTCCGAATTGCATGTGGCTTTTTCTTAGCTCAAATTCAATTTGGTTTTCTTGCGCCATTAGAAACAATTATTAGCGTCATGCTCGTCATTGATTTTGATCATATTTAAAACAGACGGGCAGCAGACAGGGAGACTGACGGATAGAAAAATAGATAAGTCAATAGACAGCTAGATAGAAAGGCGTATGGAGAGAAAAACAGGGATAGAGAAAGGGACAGAGAGATAGTCAGTCAGATAGACAGACAAATAGGCAAAGAGACTAACACACAGTAAGACAGACTTGCAGACAGGCAGAAAGACAGATGGACAAAAAGACGGACAGACAAACAATGAGAAATACAGGTAGACAGACAGACAAAGAGACAGACAGACAGAGGGGCAGACAGAGAGGAATAGAGAGATTAACAGACTGACAGACAAAAAGACAGTAAGACAGACTGGCAGACAGAACGACAGAAAGACAGATAGAAAGACAGAGAGACAGACGGACTAACAGACAGAGGTATAAGCAGTCAAACAGACAGACTGGCAGACAGAGAGGCGGCTTAACATATGGACAGACTGACCAAAGGACAGGCGGACAAACAGACAGACAGACAGGTATACAAAAATACAGACAGACAAACAGGTAGACTGTCTGTCTGACAGTAAGACACACTGACAGACAATCAGACAGACAGACAATCAGACAGACAGACAATCAGACAGACAGACAAACAGACAAACAGATAGTCAGATAGACAAACAGTCAGACTGAAAGACAGACATACAGAAAGAAAGTTTAACAGACATACTAAAAGACAGACAGACATTTAGACAAACAGGCAGACAGTATGACAGTCAGACTGAAAGACAGACATACAGAAAGAAAGATTAACAGACAGAAAGATATACAAAAAGACAGACAGACAGTTAGACAAACAGGCAGACAGTATGACACATTGACATACAAACAGAAAGACAGACAGACAGTTAGAAAAACAGGCAGACAGTATGACACATTGACGTACAAACGGATAGACAGACAAATAATCAGACTGAAAGACAGACATACAGAAAGAAAGATTAACAGACAGACAAAAATAAATAAACAGACTCGCCTGTTCACGACGATCAGGAATGCATGAATGTGTGTATATACCTTACAGATCCAGAGATATAGGGTATATTCTGTAAGTGACACGACATTCCTTTGTACATTTAGTCAGGAGGAATTCGATCATCACCAGGCGACAAATATGAGACAGGAAGCCAGGGAGGTTCTAGCCTGGCAAAACCGGATGCTACAGGGGCAACTATGCGAGCAATTGGACAAGCTGCAGTGGAATGTAGTTAGCAGGCAGCAAGGGGAAGGGGGTGGCGATGGTGGTAAATATCAGAGAGAGAGAGTAAGTGGCAGATAAATGCTGCAAGAGATTTGGCCAGCAGAAATTAATAAAAGAAATAAGTTTACCATTTCCTGTCAATGCCAACCAGGCAACGACAACAACAGCAGAAGCAACAACAACAACATGGTTGAATAACTGAAAAAAAATACTAGAAAAATACTAACAACTAATAGCCCATTGTTGGTTGTCTAAGAGGGGTGGAGGGGGGGGAAGCTGGACAGGGAAGACATTCCAATAACTGTAGAACATCCGTTCGAGCCACACAATGGCAGAAAACGATTGCAATTTCAATGGAAAATATTTCTATTTCAACATGAAAACATGCTGAATACATGTGTGAGTGTATGTATGTATAATAGTATGTGTGTGTGTGATAGTATGTGTGCGTGTGTGTATGTTTGCGTGTGTGTTGAGTGTATCTAAGCGACTCTTCACCTGGCGTCGACAAGATAAAAAAGAAAATTCAAAAATAGAAAAAAAATACCGAGAAGAATTCAATCTTAATTCAGTTTTTCTTGCTCTGTGCAGAGAAAAGTAACTAAAATATACTAAAGAACATGTCGCAGGGGCAGGAAGAGTGGGGGGGGGTGAGCAGTGACGTATGCACTTGACTTGAGCTGCACATTTGTGGCGAAGGCTGCAGAGAAGTCCTTGCAGTCAATTCGAGCCAACAGCCAAATCCAAATTCAAAGAAAAATAGTTTTTCTTAGGCAGAGGCGCAGCAGGCGAAGGGAGAGAGAGAGGGGAGAAGGGAGGGGGGAAGAGGAGGCACAGCAGCAGGAGCCAAGCCGCCCGATCACGATGCCAGCAATAAGTAGCTTTATTATGGGATTTTAAGTTATTACACCAGCAAAGCGCGAAGTACGAGGTGACTGCAGTTGGCCAGCACAGCAGGGGGTATGGAAAGGGAGGGGAAACATGGGATGACAGGCAAACATGGCAGCATGGGTGATACTACAACGATGTGGAGCACTCGCATATGCAGGCTGTCTCTGTGCGGCGGATTACTCCAGTGATGATATGCCTGGCTAAAGGATGCGACTGTGTGTGGGGGGAGGGGATAAGGCTGCGGGTTGATTGTGATTGTGTCAGCAGGGTTTCCATTAGAGGGCGCCTGAACTTGAGGTTAAACATCGACAATGCCATCGACATCGAGTTGAGTTCACTCATCACAATTGCAGTAACTGAATGTGGGCTCTGACTGCGGCATTATATTGTATCTTTAGATTTAATCAAAGTTTCCATGCAGAAGAATACTTTACATTAAAAATTCCCCATTGATTAAGGAACTAAGCGATGATTGTTAGTGTTACCTTTTCCCTTATACAGCACCTGTGACAGGTTGTGACAGTTGAACTCCTCCAGAATGTCTCGCTAAGTGTTGGCGCTGTTAATAATTCAGGCCCAGATCAGTGTCCCACTTGACACTAAGACTAATTTAATGTTGCGCGAATTTCGCTAGCTACGTCTAGCACGCAATATGCCCCCCCCTCCCCCCGCACTCCCACACTCCCGCACTACCTCGACTATCTAATGTTTAAAAGTGACATATCTATTTATATGCAAATGCCACGCCCCACTACACGATACCTGTGCGAGGCCTACGTGCGTGCCTGGCGGTATGAGAAGAGTTTCTTCTTTTTAGAATTCTTCGCACAATAAATCACAACATATGTACGAGTATGTGCGAGGAGGGCGAGAGGGCGAGGACTAGAAAAATAGAACTAATAAATCTAAAGCCAATTAATTGACTTAACTGCTGCCGGCTGTGGCATGCCAGGCTGGCAAAGTCAGTGCCCCAGTCAGAGTCGGCGTCAGAGTCGGAGTCAGAGTCAGAGTCCGAGTTGAGGCCTTTGCTCCCTCTGCAAATGGGTCACAATTTATGGGCACGGCATAAACTTGAACCCGCACATAATAAATCATAACATTTTACAGATAATAGAAAGGCTGCTAGCATACATGGAAATCTCGAATTCCGAATCCCTTCGAGACGAGAGACACAAGTCCCCGCGCGCTCTTTTGCCCTTCTCTAATCTCTTCGTCTGCCTGCGGCTTGAAATTTTAATAAACTGCTGCAAAATGCCAGCGGGAATAGTGTAAAATAAAAATTGTTGTTTCCTGTCTCTCTCTCTCTTTCACTCTCTCTTTTCTTTCTCTCTTTACTCCAGACATATAATTTACTCCAGTCTGAGGCGCACAGCACGCTGAAACGAAAGAGTTTTCTAATGGGATTTACCACAGCTTTTAAATACCCTTGAGACATAGAGAGAGAGAGAGAAAGGAATGTTTATATTTATATAATATAGTGCATCGGTTTCAGTAAATCTGGAAGAAAACCTAAACATAGTCATATACCCATGATTCGTCACCAGTTATGATCCTTTTGAGTAAATCTGGGTCATCGTTGACGTCATTCAACAGCTCTTAAGCGATGCTCATGCGACGGTTCTTTTGGTCAAAATTTAGCAAAAAATCGCCGAGCACGCAAAACACTTATAACCTTTACGCCTCTCACAACCAAACAAAAAATGTCATTCGCTTGAATCTTGGAACAGATGTTCGGGAAGAGTGTACCAACATAACAAAACAAAAAAATCGATAATCGAAAGTACATTGCCCGCGAAATTTGAAAAGTCACCTAACTCTTTTTTTTTACACTTTGTGTAAAAACTACAATAGTTTGTTTGAAGTGGGTCTAGTAGTCTGATGTAACTTGATCCTACGAAAGTTGAATTCAAAAATATCGTCAGTTTATTTTAATATTGTGACTGCAACAACGTTTTTGTACAAACCGTTTTTAGCATACGTAGTTTTTTATATTTTTATTATATTTATACAAATAAAATTTAAGATTTATTCTTGGTGAGTGGCCAACTTGGCAAGGATACTACGGCGACAGGGCGGACATAGTTCAATGCCTCGGGTTTCTAAATTTCCTTTGAATTCAATGATGATTCGTATTGAATTATTTTCTGTATTTCGTTAAACAGCAAATGGAATCTAATTCAGATGAAATAACCGAACCGAGCGATATGAATACATTCCCGCAAAGGAAACCGCAACGATATGGTTTCCTTAAATTCTTGCGAGAATATGGATCTAAGAAATATGGTATGGATCTGGTTGAAATGTCTATTAAAGGAGGAGAAGCATGGAGCAAACTATCAAACGAGGAAAAAGCGAAATATGAAAGTTTACCGCACGAGCCAAAGGATGGTGACGATTGGGATCGTGACTCGTCCAATGAACAGCGCTGTTCCAATGATGATTTTGATGATGGTTGCTGCCCAGTGCCCAAAAAATGCAAGCCCAAGAAGAAGTGTTGTCCGCAAAAACGCAACCCATGTTGCCCGCCGAAGCCCAAATGTTGCAGGCGTAAACCGGGACCAAAGCCGTGTTGCAAGCCCAAGCGAAAAGCTTGTCCACCCAAGCCCTGTTGCCGGCCAAAGTCAAAGTGCAAGCCTGCATGCCAAAACCCTGGTCCCATTACCAATAATGGGTATTTAAACTTTCTGCGCTATTATCGGCGCAAACACTGCGGTTTGAAGCCAAGAGAGTTGGTAATGAAGGCTGCGCGGGCATGGTGCCGTATGCCAGAGTGCAAGAAGGATTTATACCGGCGTATGGTGTGTACAGCACAAAAATGATTTTAGCTTATATAGAACTAATTACAATTATCTCTCTCTCTCTCTCTCTCTCTCTCTCTCTCTCTCTCTCTTAAAGGCCAGGCAATGCTTTCCAAAAAAGAAAAAGCCATGTTGCCAATAACAATATCAACCTTCCCCAGTGAAGAAAAGCTCCCAAATTTCATAATACATTTGTAGACAAGTTAAATTTCTATGGAAATTGCTTCTAAATTCTTAGCATTCAAAATAAATCGCTTTTCGTATTAAATGTTCAAGTATTTTGTTTTTCATATACCGATGTAAGGGTTCAATTGCATCAATTTTGAATCTAAGGAAGGAACAACGCAACCTAAAGGACGTCTCCTACACTATAAGGGTTATATATTCTTCAGCAGCATCAGGAAAGTATAACTACTCATGTCTTTGTGTTGCTCAAGACTTTATTCATGAAGCTGTCCACATTGTTATGGCTTTCGACCATTGACCATGGGTAAAAATGTGGTATACTTACTTTGTGCAGACCTCAAAGTATATATATTTTTGATCAGGATCACTAGCCGAGTTGATTGAGCCATGACCGTCTGTCTGTCCGTCTATCTCGAAGTCTGTCTATCTCTGTCTGAAAATTTTAACGAGCGCCATCTGTCGAGCATTATTTGAAAGTATGTACATGGGCATAAGTGTATGTTTTTAACAAATTAAACAACACTGGATTATAGGTCGAAGGGTATCCCACTGTCGCATGCCGCTCGACTGTTGCTCTCGTTAATATTGAAAAATAATCTTAACAATCCGAATCGAACCTTTGTGTATTATATCGTAAAAACTATAGTACAATTTCCATTAATTTTCAAGATTTTGCAATTTAATTAGCCACATGTATTGAACATAATATATTCTGTACAAACTACAACTAAATCGGATAATTATATATATCTAATATATATATATATACATATATGAAATATATATTTGCTACATGAACGATCGGTGAAATTAAATGTTTCTGTGTGAACAGCTGAACTACTTTTTTTTTAAGATATCGAGAAAAGAGTCGTTGTAATTATAATTAGTATTTGGTATTTTTATTTTGCAAACTAATCAGAACCCTATATTTTAAAACTATATATTTAAAGTTCTTCACAAGGACCCCTGAGACTGTCGCTACGGCCTTGTCTAAGTAGGCTATTTTTAGTTGAAGTTTGGTAAAACAAATCAGGCTGTATGGTAGCCCTTAATAAAACAGTCATTTATAACTTGAAGTGCAAACAACTTCTTCTATATTTAAACAGTTTTTTATTAGTTTTTATACCATTTCAATTATTCAAAAAATCCCATTTTCATTTATCGTGCGACAACCATTGCGGGTAAGTCGGACTCGTCGAACCAAAGTCGTTCGTCATTATCGATGGTTCTTAATGCATGGCGAGGCGGGGCTGGTCAGGGTGGGCTGGACGATACGGGGCGGTACGCTCGTAAACATAAATCCAAGTGACGCTAATTGTTTGTTGCAATTACTGCAGCAGCTATTGCCACAGCTACGTGCAACTGGCAGCCGTCCAGCAGTTGCGAGAGGGACGGGCATAGACGGGCTGGGACGAGTCGATTGCTCATTGTATGCAAATTTTGTTGCATCTGTAGTGGCAGCAGTTGCTGCAGTTGCCGATGTTGCTGCAACAGCAAACAATTACTCAAACATTGTTGCAGCTGGCGCTGCTGCTGCTGCTGCTGTTGCAGAAGCCTCGTTGTGCGTGCTAAATGGCAACTGTTCTGGCGGCTAATGATAATCACTTGCTCGCTCCCTTTGCACTCTGCCCTTGCTACGACCACGCCACGCTATCGTCAGGTGCGTCTCCCTCCCTTGGGGCGTGGCATTTTGTCTGCCGCCTGCGAATTTCTTAATCAAAAGCATAAACGCCCCGATAGCTGTCACATTTTTTTCGCAAGTATTTGCCGAGCACGTGATTCTTTAGCAAGTTACTCTCTTACGCAGTTCTCAGTGTTAAGTCAAGTCAAGTTAAGTTGAATTCTGTCTGTATGACAGCCTATACCTTAAAGACTATGAGAGCTAGCACAACTAAATTCGTTGACAATAATTCTTATTGACTGCGCACAAATAACTTTGTTTTAGAATTTTACCACGCCCTCTTCCGCCCCTTTAAATCAATAAAAACCAAATTGCAGGCTTAATTTTAACGCTAGAAGATTTAATTTTGGTGCGTCATAATATTTATCGATCTCCCAATGATTTCTGTGAGGGGTTATTTGGGATGGGGACGCCTGCAAGTATGCAATAAAATATATTATATTATATAGAAGTTGCATATTTATATAGGAAATCATTTTGTTGAAAGATCAGTTGAGAAGTTCGTATACAACAGTCGAGCAACCTTAACTACTGTCCGATTAGTTTGAACTACTAATTTTTTCCAAAATTCTAGGTATCCCACTCTGCAGCGCTCAGCTGCTCCATAGTCCCCCTTTCCCTCTCTTCTTCGTCACTACTTTGTGCTGCTTTCAGCCTGTCATCTGTCATCTGCTTCATCAAATAGACCAACAAATCCCCTGCCAGTCCGAGCATAATACTATATATATATGTCATATAATTGGCACTGTGGCAGCAGCAGCAGCTTTCTCTTCTCTTCTCTTCTCTTCCTTCCCTGCCTGCGCATCCTCTTTGCGTGGCCTCCTGCTGTTCTCGACTGAGAACAGTTTTAAGTCACACGAAGATATGCGCAAATGGGCTGCAACACAGTCAGGATACACAGGATGCACTCAGCGGGCACAGCTGGACATAAATTAGAATTAAAGCCTCACTAAAGGCGACGGGGAGGAGGGGGGTGGTGGAAAGAGAGTAGGTGAGAACGGTGCCGCCTTCAGAAGAAATCTTAATAATTTTGGAAATGCATTTGCAATAAGAATAAGCCGAGCTTAGCTAAATTATTATTTATATAGCTAATTATGTTGCACATTTTGTGTGTGTAAATTGCAGACGGTATTAAGTAGTATTAATTAAATACCAAACATGTTTTTAGTGCGAAAACAATTCAATTTGGTATTAAGTTTAGAGTGCAAAGTGTACTCAAGAGCTCTCCAATAGATAAAGAGCTTTACTTGCCAACTGTAACCTCCTCCAATCAAGACCTGCCCAAGACCTTTGTTTCACCTCAAAGGTCTACTTACTACAATACAACAAAACAGTTGAATAAGCCCCACAACTGCTGCAAATTGAAATTAATTAATAGCTTTTGTTGCTCGCAGCGACTACTAAAATCAGTTGCATACACTGCAACTTCTACAGTCTTCCCTCTACATGCTTCCACACTCTGAATAACTGACTTTCGGGTCTCACAGCTTGGCAGCAGTAAGCTGCAGTTGGGTCAACGTAAATCATACTAGACAAATGAGTTCGAGAAGGTTAGGGCTGACAACATGCCCTGTTTCTGAAAGTATACCTATAATAGTATACTATATGGGTGCCCTCAGTTATGCCAAAAGCGACCTTCTATATTGGAAAATGACCGAGAGATTGATGTCATCTGTTGATGCAGAGATCCTATTTAACTTGAGTCTTATTTTTTAATTGTTCGTTCCATTTACAGGACATAATGGACAACGGTCAATTTGAAGATTATAAGACCTTATTGCTGAAACCTATAAAGGTCAATGGATTCATGAATTTTCTGCGAGTCGTTGTGAAACATGCTAGCTCGCCGCCTGATCTGGTAGTGTGTAATGATGTATGGGACCAAATGAGCGAAAGCGAGAAGGATAGTTTTCGCCAGCCCACCGAAGGATTCTGGGGCATGGGATTTCGTTCATGTCCACCCAGAAAGAAGAGATGTATGCGAAAGACAAAAAGGGCTTGCAAGAAGCCATGTCCTAGGAAGCCAAGGCGCAAACCAAAGTGCAAATCGAGCTCCAAGCGGAGGCCAAGGAATTCGTTGCTGAAGCCGAGCAAGCGCGCTAAAATGGATGCGGTAATGCCCAATAATGGTTATTTGAACTTTCTACGCGTATTTAGACGCAAGCATTGGAACATGAAGCCCAATGATCTTGTCATGAAGGCAGCCCGTGCCTGGAGTCGTCTGTCGGAAGTCAAGAAATTGGCCTATCGTCAGCAAATTCGTCAACACTAGTCAGTCTACTATCGCGAATTGCAATGTCATTGTCCCCAATTGTGCAATGTGCTCTGTTTAGTGTGATCAAAACTTTTTACGAATCGCTTAAAAATTTTTGTGAGTCTGAGGTTGATAAATTATATATAATAAATTTCAATATATGATACATATATAAAAAATAACATTATATATATTATAATTTCATTATATATAGTATATTATAAATATCTTTATATATATTATAAATATATTAATGAAACTTGGTATACATACTTGTTATTACGGCGCGCTGTAAACAAGTCGGAACGAGCTGGGTCGAACCGATATATCGTATACCTGCCATACAAACTATCGGCCTATTTTTGTTATTTGTGAAGATACTGTAACTAAATTTACTACATTGGACTTTTTATCTATATGTATATAATATGTATATATAATTTCATCAATCTGATCACTATAACATACGAGGTGTGTTCAAAAAGGGAGGTGACTTTTCAAATTTCGCGGGCAATGTACTTTCGATTATCGGTTTTTGTTGGTACACTCTTCCCGAACATCGGTTCCAAGATTCAAGCGAATGGCATTTTTTGTTTGGTTGTGAGAGGCGTAAAGGTTATACACGTGTAAGTGTTTTGCGTGTTCGGCGATTTTTTGCTAAATTTTGACCAAAAGAACCATCGCATGAGCATCGCTCAAGAGCTGTTGAATGACGTCAACGATGACACAGATTAACTAAAGAGACCTATGAAAGAACGGAGATTCGCAACGATAGAGGAGATAAAGACTGCATCGCTGGAAGAGCTCAAGGCTATACCGAAAAGTGCTTATGAGAAGTGCTTTAAGGATTGGAAAAACCGTTGGCATAAGTGAGGGGGATTACTTTGAAGGGGACAACATAAATTTTGATAAATAAATACATATTTTTTCTTAAAAATACAACCTTACTTTTTGAACACACCTCGTATAGCTGACATAGGATCAACCTGCCGAAATTCAGGTTTTTGGTGGTTTCTGATTGTGTATTCAGACAGTTCCCTTGTTGATTTGCCTTTGGCAACTCTATAAAAGCACCCTGTTGATGTCTAGGGCAAATCTTGGCATTCATATGGAAATCTAGAATAGCCATGGAGCTCTGAGCTCAACAGAGGCACAATAGATCTTATGGCTTGCAGTACAGATCCCATACAACATAGTAATAATGCCAACTAATTAGCGTGAATCGATTCAGAGTCGCGTGTGCTGCCTGCTTGGTGGCACGCTTCACGCTTAGATACATTTGTATCTCACGGATAGCACGCCCAGCTACTTATGCATTTGTGCAAGCTTGTCGTGGGCCAAATTCAATTTATTATTCCTTCGTATGAGCTTTCGCACTTAACTTGCATGAATATGTAATGAACTCAGTGTGCGATGTGGCAGCATAAAGGGGTGAACTGCGTGAAGGTAGCAGGGTTAAAGGGGTGCAAAGGGGGGTAAGGGAGGGGGGTGATGTAGAGCAAGCAACCTGTGAACTGTTGCGTGTTCGAGCACGCTGCGAGACGGGCAAATTGAATTATTAATAATACGCAGCGAGCTGGAACTGGAATTGGAGTGGAGAGATTCAAATTTATAAATACTTATAGTGTGTGCGACGCTTGGCTGCTCCAGCAGGAAGGAGAAGGGGGAGGAGAAGGAGGTTGGGTTTGGGCACTTCTCATTCCCAGGGGCGAAAAGGCGACAACCTTGGGGGAGCAACTTGGGCAGAAAAACTAATCGTGCCACTTACGAGCATAATTTGTCAATTTTCTAAACAATTCCCCAAAGTCGCATAAAGTGTCTCGTGTCTCTTTGGCTTTTGGCACCCATTACGTCGCCCTCTCTCTCTCCCGCTCTCTCCCTCTCTGTCTCTCTTGCACGAAAGGGACACTTTGGTCTTGTGAAAAATGAAAGTACGCCAAAATTGCCAGCTATACGAGCTGCCTGAGTGAGGGGACACACTGACTGACTGACTGACTGACTGACTGACTGACAGTGGACCATTTCTGCCTGTTCCTCCACCTCCTCCTCCACCCCTGGCGACCGCATTTAAATGCCGTTGTATGCATAAATTACTTGCCAGCTGACAGCTTCGGGCCCCCGTTCTACAAGTGTGAATGAGTCTGGAACCCTGCACTTTGGCCTCGCTTTGGCATTGCGAGGAATTGAAACAAATGCGTGGTCCAATCTGCTCGACATTCACCATTCGCCAGAAACTTGTTGCGACCGAAAATAGTCGCAGGAAAAATGGAAATTGGATTTTCCTACGCAATTTCGATGGGAACACGTAAATTGAAAACCTGAATGAGGCCGCCGACGCCATCAGTCACAATCATTTTGAATAAGGTCAATCAAGATTGGGTGCAGTCCTTAACCCATTTGCGGTTTATAGGCCGCAGACCTCTTTGGGGGTTTTCACTTATAGTTTTCTTATTTTAGATTAGCACTCGCAGGTGTCACTGACTGCAGAGAATCGAAAGGATCTCGAATGGGTATGTCAGTTATTTTTTATAGATTGCCAGATTAAAAGGTTTTCCAAGTCCTCGATGTAATTGACATTTAATGTTCTGGGAATTTATACAAAGAAATCCCACTTGCAAAAGGCTACCCCAGTTCTTGTAACATCATCTACAAATGGTTGTTTCAACTCGCTACTTAGTTTATGGCATAATACAATAAAAGGCATTATAAGCACAGAAAGCTCATCGAAATGAAATCAACGTTGACTAAATGTTATGGCAAATGCGAAATTCACTTAGCCGCAAGTAAGTTGCAAGTAGAGTGAGTTTGAGTGAAGCATATACGACTGTTGAATACCCTGTACTCAGCACAGAAATGTAATTTAATGTGCTTAGTCACATTTTCTTTGATGATCTTGAATATATATAAATATTAATGCAAAGATTATGAGTCTGTTGTAATAGTTTCTATAATGTAGTTTAGGAATATAGATAATTCCAGGAATTGCAATATTCACCAATATAATGAATATATAAATATATTCAATGATATAATGAATACCTTAACACAAACCTAAAATACCCTGTAAGGTTATTCTTGGGTATTTGCTATAAAAAGGTAGAGCAGAAAAGAAATTCATGCCGAAATTGCCGCCTCGCCTGTGCTTTGTTTTAACGCCCTAAAATTACCGCCCCTTCGAGTATTCCGGCCGCAGATAACTGCCAGCCAAATGACACGCATTAGGCCCAGGTATATCAGGCAGCAGGTGGGCGAGGTAGAAGAGGAAGCAGTAAGACCGAAATCAATTCAACTTCAATTTCCTTTGATGAAATGTGCGTCGTGCGGCGTACGTGACAGTTGTGCTCAAACTGCTCGAACTGTTCCCCCGATTACTAAAAATACATATATATTTATACCATATATATATATCGCATATAACAAAAATTATTGGTGTATGCGTGTGTGAGTGTGTGTGTGTGTGTGTGTTGGGGGTATTACGGCAGCTCTTTGGGGAGCTTTAGTGAGAGCATAGTCGGGGGAAATTGTTCAATTAATAACGCAAATCCTTTACGGCCCAGTTACCAGTCACCAGTTACCAGGGCAGTCGACGTCGTCGTTAATTAATGTGCTCCACGTCAATTTAATGCACTTGCGCAGCCCTCGCTGCGTTGCGTTGTGTCGTCTGCTTGCGCTATGATTAATGTTTAATTAAATTTGCAACATTTATAAAAAAAAAAAAAAAATGAGGAAAAAAAAAAAAAAAAAAAAACAGAAAAACGTAAAAATCGCGTAGCGAGCGATGTCAGGATTACATCATAATTAATCGCAGTCATTATTTATAACGCAATCGGAGAACGAGCCTTATAGACGATGTCATATGCAGACTGTGTGCAGACTGCAAATGCAGTTCACTGGTCGGTTAAGAACATTAAAGAACACAAAGCGGTTTATTATGACCAGATCCAGTTACAATGCTAAAGGGTCTTATTAACAATGCAATCTGATTGAAGTGGAATTTGTTATTACAAGGTTCTCCATGCCCCAAAACCACGAACCAATTAAGGTATGTTTATTCCATGTTGGATGGGTTATCTTAACAGTTCAGTTATACAACTTTATTTAGGGATAAAGGTCTCTTTAATAGCTAAAACCAAATTAACAATTTAATCTTTTACGAGTTAAATAAATGGAATCTTTACATTACTTTTTGCTTTACAGCAAGCATAACTTCTTGAAGATTAGAGTTGTCACTAAATCAAATCAAATAAGTCAGACACATCTGTATACAGTCAGATATAAAAGGTTAGTTTTGTCATTTAAATACTCTGAGTGGTTTTATAATTTCTAACACATGAAAAAGGTACCTAAATCATTTTAATGAAGCTTTTTACTGTCTGTCAAAGCTGACCAAAACAATTTCTTCAATATTAACTTCTATGCTTTGCTTATTTTGTATTGCATACTTTCAGGGAGGGGCTTCGACATCAGTGCATATTTACAATCTCTTAAATAAGTTCTATCTTAGTTATCCGATCTTAATCAAATTTTCAGAAATTATTTGGCTATTTATTGTCATTATATTTACCATAAATCAACTGACTTGCATTTAAACTACACTTGGAATTCGATTTTTTTTACATTTAAAAGGCGTGAGGAGGCGTGGCCAAACTGTAAAATTAACATGACCTGCATGCAATAATAACACATACTGACACTAAATTTGGTAGCCCAAGGTCTTATAGTTTTTGAGATCTATGATTTCATACGAACGGACAGACGGAGAGACAGGCAGACAGACTGACAGACAAACAGGTTGACAGACAAACAAACAGACTGATAGACTGACAGATATGGCTATATCGCCTCGCTTGTTGATGCGGATTCAGAATATATATAGTTTGTGGAGTTTGCAGCGCCTCCTTCTGTCATTATACCCTTCTATCCCATGTGCAGTGGGTATAAAAAGCAACAAAAGTCACTAACATCGCCTGCCGAAGGATTTGACATTTTAAAACGAAGTTTTAATCGCAAATTAAAATGCAATTTAGAGTTTTTTCTACAAAGATTTAAAAAGTATTTCGCGAATAAGTAACTCATTTGAATTGGAGAAGAATATTGAATACAAATATCATAAAATAAATTGGGAATCAAATAAAGCTAAAAAAGAATACGATTTTATTGAAAATGTATAGTTCATTATGATTCAACTTTGATTTGGAGTATATATTTGTACTATTTCAATAAGTAACTACATACATATGAGTAGATCTGATGTGAAATAGATAATAAAATATATAAAATGTATTTATTTCATTAGTCCTCAAACTGTTTTAGCACTTTCTAACTAATTTCTAACGACTTGTATTTATCAAATCATAACATACCACATCATAAAGAGAATGCAATAATTTGAATAACGAGCAAACAATAGTCATTTATGCGTTAATTCGCAAACTCTCAATTTTCTTCTGGTTGAAATTGCGACAAATATTTAATAATTGCTAATCGAGTGCTTTTTCCTTTATCATATTCTACGCAATAAATCAGATATTTCGGGGGCAGGGGGCAGGGGGCAGGTATGTCGTGTTAAGTGCACGCGTTGTCCAAACTGAAGTAAATTAATTAAGAATGTTTGCTTGTTTATTGCTTGGCACAATTGCTAAAGATTGCATAGCACTTGCTATTGTTGCTATTGTTGTTGTTGGAGTTGTTGTTGGATTGTCTTGACAGCCAGTCAATTAGGAGTGGCACTCGAATGCCGAAGAGACAGAGATACTACAATATGTGTGTACTCTGCATTATTTACACATGTTGGCAAATTTAATTCAATTACTTCCCCTCTCGCAAAATGGGACAACTATCTGATAATTGGTAATTGTAAACACTTGTGTCGGGAAGAAGATACAGCAATTGAGCAAGAGCTGCGGTCAGGTGTCCACCATAAAGATACTCGATAACTGAACTTGTCCTTGTGTACTTAATAATGCAAGAGATTGACAGAGTGTATGCACGACTGACAGATGCTCTACTAGCTTCAACTTGGTATTAAACTTGTTTTAGCAACTGTAACAGACTTCTTGTTTATTTCGTTATTTCTTCTTTTAGCATATGCTCGATTAAAGATACCCTGCACATTTGTTTTCATTCAAAATAGATTTTTTTTAAATGATTTTATGTTATTTCGTTTTTAACTCTGCTTTAAAATTCATTCGAAATTATTTCCAAATAGTTTTTTTTTTTAATTTTTATTCATATCTAAATTCTGCGGATTACCTTAGCAGATATGCACGAGGGTTTCGTCATAGCTTTTCTACAACTATCCGAATATGTTTGGCATGCTGTCAGTAGAAAGAAAAGCAGTTATCAGTCTATGAAACTATTGATACATTGATCCTTTCACTTAGTGTTCCATCAGCTCAATCAAACGGGAAGCTTGTCTTCTTGTCATACAAAATTACTTCATGTATTTTCTGTTGAAACGATTCAAACATTTGGCACAATGTGAGTGCGACCTATGATCGACTTCATTTATAATCTATAATAATCTTTTCTCTCGCAGGTTCATTGAAATTGATTAATAATTTGGGAACCGTCAACTCTGTTTATTATATTCCTTCGGTCTTTAAGGCACCCACTTTGCTACAGGAGTATAAAGAATTTCAATTGGTGTTTAAGTCGAGTACGTGGCACTTTCTGGAGACACTCTTCAGGCATCATCTGGCGCTGTTGTTGCCCTTTTTGCTAGCCATATTGGTTCCGGTAAGTGGCGATGATGTTTCTTGAGAGAGTTTCGTATAGTCCAAGAAATGATAGTTTAAGAAATGAACTTCAACAAGTTCTAATCTTGTCTCCCCAAGTACTTTTGGTTCTTTCTCTTAATCAACCCTTTACCTACCTCCTTCCCAGCGCTGTAAGCTGATCTGTGTGAGTAGCCTGGTGCTTGTGTCGAACCTGACAATTTGCATGTGCTTCATCTATGCCATGTGGCAGTGGCTGATCGTGAGCGGCTTTCGGCTGTGCCTGCAACTGTTGCCAATCCTGTTTCTGGGTCCGGTGCTGCAGTTGCTGCTCGTGTTGCGTTTTGCATGGCGAATGCTGGTGAGTTTGATGGTTATCGCGCAATCTAGCTTCGAAGTCGACTAAGAGGGTTACCCTTTCTCCCCCTTACCTTAACTGTACTGCAGCTTGAACCTTGGATTGTGGTGTAAAGCATGAAATTGACTGGGCAGGAAGAACATACATATACCCATTCCCTCCACCTCCCCCGTCTCCATCGGGCATTGTCAAGTGAAGTTGCAGCTGAAGCTGATGCAATGCAAAAGTTTGGCATCAAATCAAACCAATAAACCAACAAGAGAAACACTGTAAAAGAGAGAGAGAGCGAGGGAATTGAGAAGGGACACTGAAGGGGAACTGAGAGGGAACTGAGAGGGAACTGAGCAACTTGGGCCAGAAACACTTTCGCTGCACAGCAACAACTGCCAAAGTGCAGGCATTTATGACAGCCCAGCCACGATTTGTGGGCGAAGGGCAGCACAGGGGGGGCGTGGCAGGCAAATCGCATAACGAAATTGTTGCTGAAAAGTTGAACAAATATTGGGGTCAGCTGAATTTTGTGAGGCGGCGACCCTGCAGGGCGACCTGCTCGTGTTGTTGCTGTGTAAACTGTTTTGTAGCCTTTGGCACAAACTTCTGACATGCTCAGGATACTGGCAAGCCACACACACTCATACACACACACACACACACAGACACAGACATATACACGACCCACACACAGTAGCCTGAGTATTACGGCTCTGAGGGCAGAAATATTCAATGAAAATCGTCGCTCGACAGTTCTTCTCTTTGTCAATAAAAAAGTTGTTGCCCTCCACGTCCGGCGGAGCCTTTTCTGTTCCGGGTCTGTAGTCGGCTTATGGCGCATTGCAGGCCTGCCTCATGCTGACTCCCCCGCTCCCTGCACCCCCTGTCCTACAGTGTTGTGCCCCTGCCTCCTTTCTCAATGAGAAATTGACGCAAATGCCTTTCGATTTTTCGTTCTGCTTCTGTATTCCGTCTCCGTGGACACGACTTGGCTTTTCACATTGCATAATTGATAGTCTGTGTGTGCGCCTCAGTGTGTGGGTGTGCGGGTGTGTGTGTGCGACCTGCCACCCTCCCCCGGCTTTCCATTTATGCACATTTTCAATATGCATACAGAATTTGCAGCTCTGATTTCTCCTTTTCAGCCACAGTGAAAACTTTATTTATATTTTCACTTCCCCCCCCCTGCGACCCCCCGTCGAATGTTAATTAAACTTTTTCACCGTTTCGTTCGTGCTCTTCTTTTATAGCTTTAATCGCGTTTAATTAACAAATGGACATAAATAATTTCATAATTTGTTCAACAAAGAAATGAGCGCAAAAACTTTCGCTCGACGCAGCTCAATTTGCTTGAGTGAGGCCGAATAACAGCACTTTTCCGACTGGTTTTCCGCATTTTTTTTTCGCATTTTCTTAATTTTTATCAACGCTAACTTCTAATAGTGGCATGGCAGAATTTTCTCATATTTTTCAGGGATTTTAAAATATTCTTTTTTTTCTATTTTTTGACACTTGCAAAAAATACTGGAAATTGCATTCATTTGCACATTTTGGCAAACGAATTTTGACAGCTCTGCAACGGGTAGTGCAATAATATCTGGACAACTATTTGCATACGTATGTGAGTGAGTGTGTGTGTGTGTGTGTGGGTGTATGTATCTATGTAGATTTGTGTGTATTGGGCACGTCAACTGTCACACTTGCCTTGATGTCGTGTATAAACTGTGCGAGTTGAAAATTTGAAATTCATGTGCAATAAAATGTTGTTACGCTTCACACACACACACACGCACACATATAGACACACACCCTCAGCCGACACACAGGCCTCATTACGCCACACACACACGTACGGGGTGTGTGTGCACATGTATTTATGTTTTCATTTGATAAATATACTTATACAAAAACTGTCATAGCACACGCTCCCAAGGAAAGATTGCAAATTGCATGCGAGAAGTCCCAGGAGTCTAATACCAGAGTAACAGCACGCGCCACAGCGTGTGCTGCCACGACTGCCAAATACCCTCTAAAAAAATAAAAATAAAAGTGAGAAACACAAGGAAAGATTTAATAAGAGAATTGAAAGAGGAAAAGGTAGTTCTAATTTGATGTTGGGTAAACACTGAGTTAGGCACCTATGCCCTTAGGATAGGTACATGAGGATAAAGCACAGTATAGCTACGGTCATAATAAAGACTGTATTATAGACATAAATGTGGGTGTAATGTTGAACTTATATTATATGAAACAATGAGTTCAATTAAAGAAATAAGTTAAGAGTAGAATATTGAATGAAGATATAGAGTAGATAAAAGAAGGAACTATTTGATTATATTTCTGGCTAAATTTAGAAAGTTATAAAACTTGTAACTAGTATAGAGAGCACAGATATAATATTGTAGAAAACAGGAAGTTTTCGTTTAACTCTCTGTAAATGTCGTGATATATATTATGTGGATATGGAATATATAGTTTTCTTCAATTCATTACAATTCTTCTATAGTAACAACTTAATGAGGTATGAGGTTATTGTAGCTTGCATTAGAATGACTATAGCAGAGCTTACAGCCGATATCCCTCAGTGCAGATACCCCATGTGTACTGCTGTTGGGGCTGCTGCGACGAATCTGAAGTCGTGATATAGCCTCGCATAGTAACGAGCCACGGACCCAGCCTGACTGTATAATGATGTGCAACGATATCGTCGCCGTCGTCGTCGTTGTGTCTTGGCATGGGAAATTTAATTTCTGCCACCCACAATCGCAACAGACACGCACCCAGCATACACGCCACATAATTGTGTATTCAAGTAAGAGATATGAGAGCTGAAAGAAGCCCTATCGGAGTGCTACCTGCCTGGCTTGTGTCGTGGTCGTGGTCTGTTCCAGTCTGCTCTGGTTCTCGGTCTGCTCAGGCGCTGCTTGTGGGCTGGCTTAAATTAAGATAATGACACATGAGAGACGCACTCCTTGCGGGGCACTAGAACACCGGAACATTGGAGTACAAGCAGTAACCTGACTCTTAAAGCAATACCCACAACCCTCTCCCTCTCTCTCTCTCTGTCTCTCTTTTTCTCTCTCTATCTAAGCATGTATGGGAATAGAATGTGCTTGGTAAATTGCGATAAGGAGCAGGCAGCGCGGCAACTCACTTAACCCTTGACTTGGCTGCACGGCACGCACTTTAAAGCGCCAATCCGCCAATTTGATGGCAAACTGCCAGCCAGCCTGACTCGCTCACTGACAATGATGTCGATGTCGAGCACGATGATGACGTTTGCGACCTGCATGCCAATGTGCCCGGCCCGGCCCCACCCTGCCCTGCTCTTCCCCCTGTCCTGCACAGTCTTGACTCAACTCTGCTTTGAAAATTGAATTTTGTGCCTAGCTCGGCGCGGGCGGCATGCCAGCGAGCTGTCCCGGTGTCCGATGATGTCCGTGTCCTCGCTGTCGCTGTCGCTGTCGCTGCCACTGCCATGTCCTGTGCATGGTAACTGGCTCAGATTACAAATCATTATTAGTTGCCATTGTTGCTTTTAGGCCAATGAAATGGGTCTGAGCCAAGGCAGCAAATGCAGAAAAATACCTTAAAGCGCTGAATATAATCTTCAAAATATCATATTGCAACAACTTTGATAGACGCGACAACCCTTAAATGTAGAATTAGTTATCAGCTTAACAGTTATATAACATTATATTTCATATTAATTCAACTCATTCTGCACACCAACAGATTCTGGTGTATAAAACAACTATTAAGAAAGCTACAGTCGAAAGCGCCCGACTGTGATATACCCGCTAACCTAATTGTTAAATTTAATTTCATTAATACAAACATACATTCAAAAACATACATACAAATTATTCTCGACAACATTTGATATAAACTTGATCTGCGTATAGTATACACGAAGCTTCATGCCAAGTTTGGAGTCTCCAGCTTTTATAATACCTGAGATATGGGGTTTTTATCGATTTAGGGGCGGTAGGGGGCGTGGCTAAAATGTAAAATAAAATTGATCTGCGTGCAATAAAAATACATATTGAAACCAAATTTGGTAGCTCTAGCTCTTGTGGTCGCTGGGATCTAGGTCTTCATACGGACGGACGGACAGACAGACGGACAGATGGGCAGATGGGCAAACGGACATGGCCATATCGACTCGTCTGTTAATGCTGATTAAGAATATTTACAGTTTGTGGGTTCCGCCATGCCTCCTTCTGCCTGTTACAAACATTTTCGGTTGACCAAAAGCTTTGATAATCTTCTAACCAATAAGTAGTGGGTATAAACATGCTTGAAATTGATTGTAAAGTATTAGTTGTATTAAAGTGTATGTCATAACAAAATCTGCTAAACATTGTCTCAAGTTAAGCAATCCAGTAGTTAAATTTGCAATACTTAATCTCTCTTGATATTTATTCAGTCGAAAACTACTTCAATGTGATTGTTATATAAAAGAATAGGTCATATCAAAATTTCATTTAAATCGGTTGCGTAGCTTGCGAGTTTCCTGGGAACCAACAAGTTGATATACGATGTTACCTACAAATATGCATGCAGTAGGATTTGTTGATAAATATTTGGCTTATTTCCATGCTCGTAGCCTGGTTTGACTTTGGGCCAAGTTAATTGAACTGAGGCCACAAATTGACAGGACTTCTTTTTTCCGGTTGTTGGCATAGAAGGAAATATTGTGCACAACTGTACGGAAGGTAGGAAAAGCGAAAGGAAATCCGAACGTCAGGCCTTGGTGAAAGCGCAAACTTACAGCGCAAATTTTCTTTGATTGATGCGCAAATCAGGAAATCAATTGGAATGCCACAAAAATAAACTAACACACGAAAATGGGAGCAGCACAGCAACTAGAGGGAGACAGAGAGAGAGAGAGAGAAAGAGAGAGAGAGAGAGGAAAGCAGGAGAAGAAGATGATAAAGAACGAAGCGAGCTTGTAAATTTGCATTTGGGAAGGGCTGCAGGTGCATGTGGGCGTGGTTGTTACATGTGATTTTGATCGAACTGCGATTTGTGCTGCATCAGAAGAGAAAAAAAAATGCCAAACAAATTGTATGCGAAAATGTTGAGCCACAAAAGACCACAAGAGTCAGCTTGGGGGCCACAAATAGACACAGAGTCCAAGTAAATCACAACCAGAGAAAGGCAGTAGAAGAACTATGCAAGGAAAGCAGAGGCCCCAAGCAACCCAAATAGCAACACATATATACCTTATAGTAGTTAGTATATCAACTGAAGCACTAAGAAGTTCTAGATTACTTGAGCCTTGATGCTGCAATGCAAGATGCGGCAAAGGTGGTTCCTTTTAATACCTTATGAAGTCTACTGAATAGTTACAGTATCTGAAGAGAGCATTGGCCGAGCCGCACGCGGCAATGGGATACCCTTCGACCTATGTTTTGGTGTAGTTTAGTTAAATTCATGCACAAATACATACATATATACATGCTTTCAAATGTTATGCTTTCTTATGCCTTCTACATATGTACATTTATACAAAGTAAGTATATCCCATTTATGACCATTTTCAATGGTCGAAGGGTATAAAAATAATAATAGTATAATTAAATGGAAATGTGCATAATTTATATAAATAGATTTTAGATTAGTAATGTGCAAAGTTGAGCAAATAATGCTGATTATATTAAATTAATAAATTAAATTATTTCCATAGCAAGATTCTTGCATAAATAATGTACTCAACACTATATGCCGAAAAGTGAAAGTCTTCAGTCTGAGAGTAGTTGGCAAGACCCAACTATCATGATCTAACATACATATATTATTTGCCTTCTGGGCACACTGTGCTTCAGCTTGAGCCTTGTTTTTACACGTAATGGCATTTTAATTGCGCCCTACAACTCAAGCAAGTGTCTCTCAATTAAAAGTGTCTGCCTGGTGCGAAAGGACGACGACGTAGTCGCGTCCGCCTCCGCCTCCGCCACCGACTCCGCCTTCGCAGTCGTCTCCACCGCGGATCGTGTCGAATAAGGAAAAGGGAAATGATGTCATGTGGCACATGTCGTAATTTGCCGCACAGCGCATTGGGAGCGAACCGCATTACGGCCCAGAGTCGAGAGACAGACACATGTTTCTGTTAATTATGCAAGTCGGATAAGAGCAGCTGCAGCGGGCACTGAGTGCCGGAAAGGGAAAAGAGAGCGGGGCTTACGCAAGAAATGCGTCTGTCACTTGTATTAAATCGTTTTACTTAAGGGCTCAACCTTGCCATAGTAATCAGAAACAATTTGAAATTTTACATATTTTCATTTTTCGGAAAAGACCAACAAATTTTGAATGTCAACGGATACTGCTGTCGCACAAAGTCCTCAGAGCTTAAGAGATGAATTTCGCCTGAGGAACCTCGGACTACATCATCATACCCCTGAACACTTTTGCAGATCACAAGTACAACAAAAGAAGAAAGAACTCCATATTGAATAGGTCTGATCATTTCTCTCTTTCCTTTAGTGGCAAACGGGTCCAAGATCTCTTGTTTTTGTCATTTATCGCTGGAGTCTATCAGCCTTTTTTGGGACTGGAGTCTGCGTCACTTTGTATAGCTATTTTCACGGGGGTCGCTATTTCATTTATATGACGCACTGGGGCTTCGTACTGTGCGGTGTGACCAGCCTTATTGGCGCCATTTTGGCAACAATGTATCATATAGACCAACAGAGTTTTCGTGCGTAGAAACTGAAAGTTCTTCCGTTTCAAATTGATATAATAATTAACCTTAATCGTATCTTACAGTTTCCCACACTAAGTTGATCCGATTTTATTGGGCCTGCTACTGGACTAATTTGGTATTAGCGAATGTTATCACAGCTCTGTTTTGGGTTTGCATTTACCCGACCGATCCAGGAAGAGCTAAGCTGGCACATAAAATGCATGTCTATTACATCATCAACATGTGGACACACGCAATGCCGACGATTTGCTACACAGTGGATAACATGTTGGTGGCACAACCGGCGCGTTTGTTGCATGTGGCTTACCCCTTTGCGATTGGAATGATCTATCTAGGCTTCTCGATAATTTATCATTTGTGCGACGGCACCGATGTGTAGGAAGGAGATAAGTGATGTAAAAAAAATCCAATAATTGATTTCCGTTCCCTTCTCCTTGCAGATATGATCGCCCTTTCATCTACGAAATATTAAACTTTGCTAAGCCCGGCGCAGCGGCGAAAACCGTCGGACTGTTTATCGGACTGCAGGTGGTTTTCTCTTGTCTCCAGTATGGTGTCTATAGGTTGCGGGTCTTTCTCGCACGAAAACTGGGAAAATCGATCGAGTAACAACTAGAGTTTAATACCTATATCTCTGCTCCATATCACCATGTATGGTAAACTCACCTGTGCCTTGCCATAGTAATCAAATATAGCTTCAAATTGTACGTCTGTGCTTTATTTGGAAACAGTTTAAATGCAAACCGATACTGCTGTTCAACAAAATCCCCAGAGCTTGAGAGATGAATTCCGTGTTAGGAACTTCGGACTACAGCATCATGCATACGAAGACTTTTGCAGAACGCAAGTAATTAATAAACGAATCCCACTTTCAACGGATCGGTCCCATTCTCTCTCTCTCTCTCTCTCTTTTATTCAGTGGCAATCGAAGCCAACTTTTTGTTGCTTTCTCTTTTATCGCTGGGTTCTGGCTGTATGTTTTGGTGTTGGAGTCTGCGTCACTATGGTAGGGGCCGCAAGAACCTCGGGTCGCGTTTTAGTCTATATGACGGTCTGGGGTTTCATAATGTGCGGTGTGACCAGCCTTGCTGGCGCTATTTTGGTTACATTATTTCACTGCCAGCAACAGAATTTCTGTAAGTAGATGCTGAAGATTGCACATGATGTTAAGGGATTCTGGAATATCTTATCCATTCTACAATCTTACAGCTGTCAACAGTAAGTTGGTTCAGTGCTACTGGGCATGCTATTGGATAAATTTGATACTAACGAACATTATTGGACTGGTATGGTGGATTTACATTCACCCCCGCCGTGCAGAACACAGAAGCTATGCAGATAATGTATTTCGCTATTATGTCGTCAACATGTCGACACATGGATTGCCGTCGGTTTGCTTCACAGTGGATCACATGTTGGTGGCTCAACCGGCGCGTCTGTTGCATATGATTTACCCTTTCGGGCTGGCATTGATCTATCTGGTGTTCACGATTATCTACCATTTGTGTGGCGGCCTTGATTTGTGAGATGCCGATGAGCAGTGCGGGGATTCCGATAACTTATGACTTCTTTCTTCTTGCAGATACAATCGCCCTTTTATCTACGCCAAATTGAACTATACCAAACCCGGTGAAGCGGCGTTAACCGCGCTGGGATTCACTTTACTTCTGGTGTTCTTCTCTTGTTTTCAATATGGTGTCTATCGGCTGCGGATCTTTATCGCACGCAAACTGGAAAAATCGATCTAGAAATAACTATAGTATCTACCATATCTGTATCTGTTCTTGATTTGTCTTGCTACTTCTCTTGTGTCTTTCCATGTCGCTCTCGTTGTTTACGCTTATCGCACGTGTCTGGCAACCGTAATGCAGCTGCAGCTTCATTCTCCACGCTCTTTGCCTCTGCCATGCCACCCACGACTTGCTTTCTAGACATCTGCCCTCGGTTATTATGCAAAGCAAATTGTTATGCGAAAGTTTACTTTTCGTTTATTTGCTCCATCGAGTCGCTGTTTGTATTCCAGTTTATATATATATATTTTTTTTTCCCCGGAATATGTAATTTGTTTTGATAATTTTATGACTTTGCGACTGCTTGCGGTTCCATCTGTATATTTTTGGCTTTTTACTCACGAACTCAAAACCAAATAAATAGCCATCTTTCGATTGTTCCACGAACTGCGATATAAATGTCAAATCAATCTAAATGATTAAAGTATATATATACGATTTCATTATACCTTTGCAGAGGGTATATTTATTTTGGCCACGAGTTTGCCACGCACCTTAGAAAACATCTCCGACTCCATAAAGTATATTAATTCTCAATCAGCATTAACAGAGGAATCGAACTAGCTCTGTCCGTCTGTTCGTTTGTCCGTGGGTCCGTGTGTCCGTATATTCGTGTGTCCGTTTGTTGCCTCGCAAACTAGTCTCTCAGTTTTAGGCATAGCTTTATGAAACTTGGCATACATACTTGTTATTGCTGCACGCTGTAAATAGGTTGGAGCGAGCTGGGACAAACCGATACATCGTATAGCTGCCATACAAACTATCGGCTGATTTTCGTTATTTGTTAAGATATTGTAACCAAATTTACTACATCGGACATTTTCTGCAGATGTAATATGCATATAAAATTTCATCAAAATCTGACCACTATAACATATAGCTGCCATAGGAACAATCGGCTGAAATGCAGGTTTCTCTATGAAGACCTGTTCTAAATTTAGAAATAACTGAACTTATCAGTGCCAATCAAAGTGAGACTTTATATTGCACATTTATATATAGCTAGTATTGGAACTATCGGAGTATATAAAAACCAGCAAGGGTATAGAACCTTCGACATTCTGAAGGTAGCCTTTCTGGTTTTCTTCAAGACTTCAATAATGTCTCCTCATAATGAGCAATTTAAAACAGTTTCTTTGTGGCAAACTCTGACTGTGTTTTGCTGAAATAAAATCAAGTAATCAAAAGGGATATAGGATCTCTTACTAGACCACATATATACATATATTCTTTTTTAGTCAGTCACATTGTGCTAAAGATACATAGTACATACCTTACCTACATTTATGCTCTCTACCTCTGGCTTCATGACTGGCCTGAAATGCCTCCTCGGCAAAGGACATAATGAAAAAATTGATGACATTTTCTGGGGACCGGCAGGAGCGTTCCTTGGCAGAGTTGCAAGTGTTGGCAGGGTTGCCAGGCGGCGTCAAGTAACTTAAGTGATTTCAATTTATACAAAATTTTACTGCTTCAGATGCGAGATGCGAGAGTGAGAGCAAGTTGATGGATACACATACGAGTTGCACAAAGTGGCACGTCAAATGGGGCATATGGAGTAGGGGGCGGCCAATGGGAATGGGGCGTGGCCTGTGGCAACTTTGTGAGTGCAGCCACTTAGCCTGGTTAGCTGTTGCAGCTGGCATTTCCGGCACCGAAACATATCGAACGTTAACGTATTTATGGCTGCACTTTGCCTGACAACCGCCAAATGGGCATGGAACCCAGAAAGGGTTAGAAATGACTGAGTGACAGAGTGAGAGAGAGAGTGAGAGAGAGAGAGAGAGAGAGAATGGCATCTGTGCGCTCTTAAAGCACATCTTAAATTGTCGCCAGGGGGCGCCAGCAAGTGGAGCGTTCGTTCATCGTTCGAAGCTAACAAGGCGCAAAGCATTTTAACATTTTTAACATTTCCGCCTTTTTGCATTCAATTTAATTTAACATAAACATTTATATATGTTTATTATTACACGCACAAGCCGCGACGTCAATGTTGGCGTCGCTGTCGCTGTCGCTGCTGTTCATTGTGCATGAGAGTTTCATGCTTGAAATGCGCATACGTAGCGTATACGTAATATGCATTTTGTAGCATTTTCGCTGGTAACTTTCGCGGGCAGGAGGGGACTACTAGGGCAAGGGGACTGAGCAAGGGGGAACCTGACGGGGGTAAAAGTACCCACTATAAATTTGTGCACACTTACAACTCGACGCTCGTCCAACAACAACAACAACAATAACAACAACAACAACAACAACAACAACAACTGGAACTGCAATTGCAACTACAACTTAAATCTTAAGTAGCTCAACTTGTTTATTTATCGAAGCAGAAGGTAATGCGTGCTGCGCCCCCTCTCCCTACCATACCTGAGCAGAGCAGGGGGGATATCACATTAAAATGGCATCAAAATGAAACTCTTGAAATCGCGTCAAGAAAGAAAGCAAAGAATGTGGAAAGGAATATATATGTGCGATTCTCTGCCTAGTTTTAAGTTTAACTTCTTTAATTATACCTGCACAATTATGTACAGTATTTGCTAAGCTATTTATATGTATATTAGCAAAAGTCTTGCGTTCATTGATTTATGTTATAGTTGCATATTAAATTGACCCTCTTAGAGGCTCAAGTACTTCTTTAACACTTCGCGGCCTTCTTCGATTGGATCATTTCCAATTTCTCTAATAGCCTACTTGTACTTTCGATAAATCTATGATCGAACCTGCGATAACTTACAACAAGTGTTGATTAAGTTCTAATGACAATTGATGAATAAGTATCATTCAATAAGTATCACTTATATACAAAGTAAATCAATGAATTGCTATATATATTATATATTCCCCAGCATAAATTTAAAAATATATATTTGTAGTTAATTTTAAATTTTTCATTTTTACCAAATTTAATTTTAAAATCTAAGTCTTAAACTTTTATTATATTCTTTTTTTTAATTTTAATTATTTCTAATTTTAATTAAAAAAATAAAAACTAATTTTAATTTCAAGTAGACTGTCTTAGTTGTCGTTAAATAAATAAATAAATAAATATACAAAGTAAATCAATGACTTGCTATATATAAATATGTATATAAATTTGTATAAAATATTATATTTTTATAATTATTAATATTTTTCCCCAATCCTTTGCAGCAAATGTTGGATCGGTAATTCTAATTTTATATTCCCCATCCTAAATTTAAAAATATATTTAATAAATTTTAAATTTTTCATTTTTTACCAAATTTAATTTTATAATCTAAGTCTTAAATTTTTATTATTTTTTTTTTAATTTTAATTATTTCTAATTTAATATCAAAAATAAAATCTAATTTTAATTTCAAGTTGACTGTCTAAGTTGACGTTAATTAAATAAATAATAAACAAATAATAAATAAATAAATAATAAATAAATAAATAAATAAATAAATAAATAAATAAATAAATAAATAAATAAATAAATAAATAAATAAATAAATAAATAAATAAATAAATAAATAAATAAATAAATAAATAAATAAATAAATAAATAAATAAATAAATAAATAAATAAATAAAAAAAAATAAATAAATAAATAAATAAATAAAAAATAAATAAAAAATAAATAAATATGCAAAGTAAAACCATGAATTGCTTTATTTAAATATGTATATAAATTTGAATTTGTTATATACAAAGTAAATCAATGAATTGCTATATATAAATATGTATATATGTGCTATATGTATGCTACATATATGTAAATTGCAGTTCCTTAATAATTCACAATTGATTTGTGAAACCACAAAACAAGACGGCATCGATAATGGGTTGAGTTATGTTTAAATGCACATAGAGTGGGCTCCCAAAATCGCAAGGCAAGCTTGTGTAGATATATAGTTACATATATATGTTGTAGTATTTTGCATTACAATCCATTATGTTGAATGGCGTGCTATAATGCATAGCTGCGGGGCTATTGAAGCGTTGTGGAATTCCATTCTTTTGCGCGCAGTCGAGTGTTAAAATGTCTATATGAAATTGATTGGCTGATTAAACCCAAACACACGCGCAGGCGGGCACCAGAGGTAGTAGGGATAGAATATAAATTCCATTTAAAATATATTCAAACACTCTCCCACACACACACACAGACACACACACACACATCCGTTTTGTTGGCTTTTGTTGTGTGTGTGTCCTTGGGTATTTTGAAATTTTTGTGTTGATTTGCTGCGGAAATGACGCAAATAACGCAGCAAATTTTGAGCCAGAGCTGAACCTCAACCCCCAACTGAAGCTACCTGAAGCTTTCTGGGTTATTTATGACAATAGCAACAACAACAACAGCAGCAACAGTGTCTGCAGGCAGTTGCCAGCCTGCTGTCAACCGACAACAGGATGTTTTATATTATGCCTGGGAAATAAAGGCAACACACACACAGTCGCACACACACACACACACTTGCACACGCACATCCGTCCAGCACACGCACACACACAGGTTTTTTACCCCTTTTGTGTGTCACTTGTGAAAACGAAATTTAATTGTGGCGCTCATTAATAGCGCCTCCTCGTCTGGCAACGGTTCCCGAAACCTGAGCGGAAATATGTGATTTCCGGCAATAAATATCTATATATATATATCTATATCTATGTGTGCGCACTGTGCGTATGTGTGTGTGTGTGTGTGTGTAGCAGGTAGCTGCGTCTTCATACAGATGTAAACTTATGCGACTGCGGCAAATACTTCGCATACAACGAGGCAATTTATGAGTTTCAATTTAAATTTATAACTTGATTATCACTTTTGCCTTCGATATGGTATTTTTTTTTTATGTGCCCCGCCCTTTGTCGCTGCCCCTGCCCGTGGGCGTTGTGTGCCAAAACAAACAATCATTTAGGCATAAAACCATAAATCTATGCAGCAATCAGGGGGATTTCGGCAGCCTAAAGCAGCAAAAGGGCTGCCAATGGGGGGAGGCTAAACTTGACTCTCCTCTGTATACCCTGTAAACTGTAATAACATGAATAATGCATAATGAAATGTTGCGTTACATATCGAATAAAATCAGTTTCAGTTTTTGGCCATAAAGCTGAGGAGGAATGCGAAATGCGAATGCAAAGTCAAAAATGCCGGCTATATCCCCTGGCCAGGACTCGACGAAGGCAATCAAAGGCAAAACAATAAACAAGCATGACAATAAATAAATAAATAAATAAGGCAAATGCGAATGCGAAGATTGAGTTGGGCACGGACTGAAGCAGGCAAGAGCTGGGGGGAGTGAGGGAAGGTAGTGGGGGGTAGGATGGGATCATGGCGTGAAGGGATAATGACGCACTCGTTGCGCTGACGATATTGAAAAGAATTAAGGAGAGAGTCGCCAAGGAGAGCGGGGTGTGCGGGGAGTGCGAGGAGTGCGTGCCAGCAAAATTGATTGAACGGCGCATTAAGTTTAAACCACACACACTCACACACACGCACAACACCCGCTGTGTCTGTTTGATGGGCGAAGACCGCAAGTTGCGCCACGTCACGCCTCGGGCATAGATACGCCTTGTTCTCCTGGTTCACCCTGTTGTCCTTGTTGTTGTTGTTGCTTTTCCTTGCGTGCTACCCGAGTCGATTCAATTTAACGGCTACTTAAATCCATCATTTTAAATTATCTACCGAGCTCCGTGATGATCCGTTGACGTTAAGACACGAAAGTGGAAATAGTTTTTAGATATGTTGATAAGTAAATTGAAAATAAATCATAGCTCAGTTCTGTGGGATATCTGTAAAAGTTGATAAAGTTGACGGATTATGAAGTTATATGCTAGAAGAATGCCCGGCATCAGTGAAATGATAGGTGGAGATAAGGAGAGATAGACTGAAAGTGAGTTAGACAGACCTAATGATAAATTTAGAAAAATCAGTATTTTATTCATGTTGATCAAGAATATATACTTCTATATGTTTGTAGAGATAAATTGATATATTGATCAACTATTGATTGATAAGAGAAAAAGAAACAGACTGGAAAACATAAATAGGAGAAGGCAGACGTATAGACTGCCGAATTTAGGCAATCCATTCATTCATTGATCATCAAGAATATATATTTCTATATGTTTGTAGAGAAAATATTCAATATATCAACTCTTGATTGATAAGAGAAAAAGAAACAGACAGATGAATGTAGCAAATCCATTCATTCACTGATGTTGTTCAAGAATATATATGTTTATATATATGTTTGTAGAATTAATATTCACTATTTCAGATTTAGCAATATCTATGAAACCGAGGAAAGCAGACTTAGATGGTAGATACATGAAAGTTGCTAATATGTTCTTCCATTGATATAGATCAAGAAGATATATAAATATGTAGAAAATACTTCTTTTAATTAGAGTAATGATATTCAATATATCATGTCGATCAATTGTCCTGTAACAATAATGTATAACAGAAAGAGAATATATATCTACCTTATACTAAGCAATGTATTGAGTACAAGTGAACAATACTGAACAAGAATATATATCTACCTTATATAAAGCACTATATTGAATAGAAATAAACAATACTGAACAAGAATATATATTTACCTTATACAAATCACTGTATTTTGAACAATACCGAACAAGAATATATATCTACCTTATACAAATCACTGTATTGAATACAAGTAAACAATACTGAACAAGAATATATATCTCAGTAGAACATTAAACTATCTGAGCTGTAGTCATTGATGATTATTGTGTATATATATTCAAATATATTGCATAAGTAATCAATACTTTATTCAATTTAATATGTATTTTCATTTTATAGCTAATTAGATGCTTTCTGTCTGTCATTGACGATTCTTTCTACAATTCTTAAGCACACCCACAATATAATTAGATTAATCTAGCAGCAGACCTTACAACTCGCAAGTCTTTCATATATTTCTCAAGCTGCCTTCTTGCAAGTGTTTCACATTCTTTCGTTCTAACTTTCCCAAGAACTTTCCCACTTTCTATCTTACGCTTCTCTTCCCCTCACTCTGTCTCTTTCTCTCTCCCCTGCTGTCATAGAGCAATGCAATGTTGCTCTCACTTCAATTTAATGGCTACTTAATCCATCATCTCGAAATTATTATCACTTGCTGCACTACAAACTCGCCAGTCCGACGCGCACTTGGCCACGCATCAAATGGCCTTCAATGGACACTGACTGCACCAGAGTAGACAAGGTGTGGCAGCTGGAGGAAGGAGGAGGAAGGAGAGGAGGGGGAGGGCAATGGAAATGGTATCCATTAAAAGGCCACCACAGAAAACTGCTGACATCACGACTGCGCCGTCTGCTGCTGCTGCTGCGGCTGCTGCTGGTGGCGCGAATTAAAAAGTTGCCTTGATAATCCTTTTGCAAAATAGACGGGATTAAGTAAAAGGCTGCGCCGGAAATTTATGCAGCCCACTGTGTGTGTGTGTGTGTGTGTGTGTGTGGCCAGCGGCTGGCGGTGCAGGTGGGTTGACCAGCAGCGGCAGCAGCAGCAGCAGCAGGTGCTCGACTCTGGTCTGGCCTGCTCTGGAGATGGAGCACTTAAAATGTGCCACAGTGTTGCAATAATTACCGTTAAACGGTCGCTGTTTAAAACACTTAAGAGAGAGAGAGAGAAGGAGCTGAAGAAGTGGTTCGCAAAAAGGTTCAATCTGCCACAGCGGGCATCGCAGTCGCAGTCAGTTATTATCCTTGCAACAGCATCCCGCTGCCCGCTGGGTGGCCTCCTCCTTCTGATGTCCTGCTGATTGCGGTGATTTGTAATTTTAAGCAGCGTATGATTAACTTTTCCACGAGAAAAGTGAAAACGGAAAATGCGACTGAGTGTGTGACTGTAACTATATATACATATATATATGTGTGTGTGTGTGTGTGTCTGAGTAATGACTGCGCCATGTCCTTGACAGTCGGCGCCAACAAGTCGCTGGCGATTCTTAATGCGCTCAGCTTAATGAGGCGGCCAGTTTGTTGCATTAGACTAGCTTGCAACCAGCTCTCGTGTGGCATGGTCAATTAGAGACTTCTAACCGGCAGCCAACTCATTAGTCTTTATACAACACCGGTTCTCTCTGCACTTTGCAGCACTTTAAAGTCTTTAAAGTAATAGGAATTTCTGTTGCCTCCTTCTCCTCAGATGAGTCTCCCCTCATTACAATTAAATGCAACTTGCTACTAACATTGATCCCTCACAATGGAAATTCAATCAGCCAAAGTTCATAATGTTAAACAGCATAATGTAAAATGGAAAATGTAAAATAGAAAATTCAAAGTTGAAATTCAATTAAAATAAGCTAATTTCGCCCAGGAAATAATCTCAACATTCGAATAATGGCGAACAAGTGCAATTTGAGTGGCTTCTCTATTTCAATTCAATGGTTAAATGCAAGAAATGAATACACTCAGAGACACACTCATATATATGTACGTGTATGTGAACATAATCATATGAATATTTGCTGATGAATATTTAATGCGAATTACGCCGGGCCTGGGTGCAACCTGACCTCAGATTGCCATGGCCACAAGTCATGAAAGTATTAATGCCGTTTTAA
Source organism: Zaprionus ornatus (assembly GCA_018904035.1). NCBI lineage: Eukaryota > Metazoa > Arthropoda > Insecta > Diptera > Drosophilidae > Zaprionus > Zaprionus ornatus. The sequence continues at coordinate 18,299,890 of JAEIFZ010000002.1, read as the reverse complement.
GTACTTCCGTAACGAAAACTAAACACACACACACACACACATACATGGACACACATAAGCACACACACACACAGGCACACACACATACAGACACTCGCGAAAAATGCAGAGCGCACTAATTCTAACTGTAGCATAAATTAAAGCACTCATGAATAATGATTCAAGACAGTCAGTCGAGCTGGCAGGCAGCAGCGTGAAGCAGCAACAGCAAAAGGGAGGCAAACAACAACAGCAACACTGACAACAGTAACAGCAACAACAACAACAACAGCAACAGTGGCAGCTATAGCAACAGCTCCAGGAAGCACCAGCAGCAGAGCCACTTGAGTAAATGCGATTGCATGCGGAAGAGGATGTTCCGCAAAGGGATTTCGATCCAGCAATGGAATTTATTTGTAAGAGATTAATACTGGCATACCCCACATCTCTATATATGTATATTCTTAAGCAGTAAAAACAGCCGAGTCTATATAGCATGAATATTAAAATGTCAAAATTTTGGGAGCAGCGCAAATTTGTTTTAGATTTTAGCCACGCCCCGTAAACCGATTAAAGTCAAATTCCCAGCATAATTTTAAAGCAGCACAGTTCATTTTCAGTAAATACAATAACTATCAGTGCTTAACTAATTTCTGAAAATTTGCTTACGATTGGATAATTAATATAGAAGTTATTTGAGAAATAATTTAAGAGTTACTGATTTCCAAAAGACTAAAAATATAAGTTATATATATATTATTGTATATTATAATATATTTAAAATACCGCTTTAATCAGTTGGCTAGCGGGTGTATCCAAGTTGAGCAGACTCGACTACCACTTTCGTACTTGTTTCAAGTGGAGATTTCGCACTTTGGAACAACCCCAATGTGTCTAGTTGCTTGGCTCGTTGCAAAAAGCCAACTAAATTTTATAGCTGTTGTCATTATTTCATGTGCAGCGTGGAACCTTTTCTAGCCCTAACCCTATGTTCGTTCCCTACTTCCTCTTCATGCCACACACACACACGCACACCCACACACACATAACGCTGGCCACAACAAGCACGTTGATCATACGCAGCATTGTGCCTAAAATTTTAAATGCATGACATTTTGTTGCGGGGGCAGCGCCATCTCGTGCTCACTCAGACAGTGAGGCACACAAGCACACATCCACACACACACACACAGAAATGAGGACAATATTTGGTCATGTGCTGCTTGTTGTTATTGCGCTGGTTAGATACCCTGCAAGTTGAACAAATATTTGTGAAGGAAATGCAATAAAGAATAATTGATTGAGATGAGAATAATATGTGAATAAAGATTATATTAAAAATAAGATAAATTAATATATATTGTCTACTATCAATAATTTTCTATTTATTGTATGTATATTTTTACAGGGTACACTTAGTATATCCCATGAGTAAACATCTACCCTCTAGAACCAAAGCGTCGCTCTCTAGTCACATCCATAGTTCAAGGCATCGAAAACAATTAAAATATATTTTCTTCTTTTACAGAGTATCTGCTAGTTGGGCAACCTCTGGGAGACAGTGCTCCCCACTTGTTTTCATATTTATTTATATGTTTTACGCTGGCTAAACTACAAGTACAAGTGCGCACTTGTCTGCAGCAACAGCGTCGCTTCATGCAGCAAGGGGAGCCTGCAGGGCAGGGGAAGAGGGGATAGAGGGGACCTGGGCTTGCATCGAGGTCGAGTTCTGCATTGGCTTTTAATGCTTCGCTAGGCAGCGTATCCCAAACTCGACCCCTCTCCCTCCTTTCCCCTACCCACAGCTTGATCGCTTGTGCATTAATTTGGATTTGGCAGTTTTTTGTTGGCTTGTTTTTGTTGGCTTGTGCTAACGTAATCGGAGAGCCGACTTAATGGCGGTACATTAGTTTGGTCAACAGCAGTACGGACCGAGGAGAGAGAGGGAGGAAGAGGGAATGCAAATAATGTGTCTGGCTGGAGATTCACCTCAATGGGAAATGCAGAGAGAGACGACTGAGTTTGTCTAATTGAATGTTCAGTCGAGAGGAAGTAGAAAACCTAATTGGGATTCTAAAATAATAATAAACTAGTGCAATAGAATGTAGCGTTTTACAACACTAGAACAGCGACAAATCTTAACTGCAAGCAAAAGGCTGCGACAGTTTGAGTAAATTGAAAAGAGTCACTTAGCAGTTCCATCCAATTTATTGTGATGACAATGTCCATCAAGCACGAAAAGAGCTAGTAAAGAAGAAGAAGAAGAAGAAGCAGAGCCGCCATTTGCATGTTACATTTAGCACTTTACAACACTCACAGAGAGCTCATTCAGTTGGGCGATTTAAGTGTTTGTTTTTCACTTCTTTGCCGGCTTATCGACATGATGTACATGAGAATCACCCTCGTTCCTCCCTCCCCCCGCTTGATGCGACAATTGATGGGGTAGTATAGCCAAAAATTTGATTAGCTTTGCGAATCACTTGCTTAGCTGCTTATGGCCATTTTTGCATTTGTCCAATTTCCATCTAGTTTGCCATGTGCAATCAGCGCGGGGATTTTCTCGCTTTTTTTCTGCTTTTTATTTAGCTTTTTATTTGTTTGTTTGTCGAGTGCGCGGATGAAAATGAAATGCGAGTTTTCATTTCATGCTATATACAAAATTCATACAATTTGCATGCGCTAACCAGCAACAACAATAACAACAACAAGAGCACATTAGCGAAGAGCAGAAGGCAACAAGAATCAAGTGAACTCATCGCACATTTTTCCTCTATGCGGATTTTCTTTGGTCCCATGCGTGGATGTTGGTGTTGTTGTAGCTGTTGTAGTTGTTGTTGTCGTAGTAGTTGTTGCTGCTTATTGTTTGGAAACTAATTAAAAGTTTAAATGTTTGTAATTAGCGTCGAAATAAATGTCTGTCTGCCGCATTATAAAATTAGTAAATTTCATGGCAAACTTTTGACTACAACTCCAAGTTGGATATAGATCCGACTTTAGCCGGATTAATCCATAAGGCATAGCAGTAGTTGAGTATGAGAGAGGGGGTTGCTAGTGGCTGCCATGATATGAATACAATTGGAAAACTAGTAAGGGATTTAGTGGCGGAAATAGTTAAGGCTGAGCTTGGTCTGAGACCATTAATCGTTTTATATATATGGAAAGATTATTTGATATCTTTCCTTGATATCAAAATAATGACAATATTTAGAATATATTTTAAATCTATGGAATGATCTCGGAATTTTCTGCATTATTTGGAGATATTTATTTATTTATTTAGTGATTTATTTATTTATTTATTTATTGACAATTTACTTATTTACTTATTTATTTATTTATTTATTTATTTATTTATTTATTTATTTATTTATTTATTTATTTATTTATTTATTTATTTATTTATTTATTTATTTATTTATTTATTTATTTATTTATTTATTTATTTATTTATTTATTTATTTATTTAACGTCAACTAATACAGTCGACTTGAAATAAAATTAGTTTATATTTTTTAAATTAAAATTAGAAATAATAAAAAAAAGAAAAAAATAAAAGTTTAAGACTTAGATTTTAAAACTAAATTTGGTAAAAAACTTAAAATTTAAAATTAATTAAAAATATATATATTTAAATTTATCTCTTATATCACTTATATCTGTAAAATCCTGCTACGTCGCATAAGACTTTCAGCTTTAAATGCAGGTGAATTTTATTGTCTCATAAAAGGACATTTGCTGAATGAGAGAGATAGAGAGAGAGAGAGAGAGAGAGAGAAAGAGGGGGAGGGTGGTGGGCGTAACTTAACTGCGAATCTTTTGCCCTGGCATTCAATCAACAATAAAAACGCACACGCTTAATTAATTTAACCCGAAAAGTCAATCACGCGAAACGTGAACGACGAACAACGCATCCCAGCGGGGACAGATGGACAGAGGCGACGGGGGGGCTGAGGACAAAGACAGAGAGACAGGGCACGCCTCCTGCGCCAATTTCGGACTGTGGCCCTTTTTACGATCCCTTCAGCAGCCCACCCCTGCCCGTCTTGTGCCAGCAACCGCCTGGAAATATGGCACAATGACAACATCGATAACAAGTTGTTTTTGATTTCGTTTGTTGCATTAAAACAAAAAGTCAAATTGACAAGGAGAAAGGCGACCGTTCACGTTGTCGTCGTTTGGAGTACATAAAAAATAGCAGACCGGCAAAATAACGATGACAAAAGCGATAGAGAGGGAGAGAAAAAGAGTGAGAGAGAGAGGGCAGCAAGAAGAAATGAAAAAAGTCAAAGCATTTGTTGGCATTTTATTTTTTGTTTGGGCTACTCGGCGCTTTTTGTTAATGTCGCACTAAAAGTTCATTGAAACGTAAAAAATAAATTCTTTTTGCATTTTTAGCAGACAAAGACAACAACAAAAGCAGCATGTGAATACGTAGGTAGCAAATGGTATGCATATATAGAATAAAATAGGAGCAAACAGATAGATAAATAGACAGAAGACAATGCAATGGAGGCTTCTTCTTTGAGCAGCAAAAAACAATAGTTATTTTCTATATACCAGAATTAATATATACATATTAAATATATATTAAAATTTATAGCCCCCTAATATACCCCACTATACCCTGCATCAAATACGCACGCAACAAGCAACAGCCAAAGGCACAAAATGTTGACAGGAATTGAAAAGGGCCTAAGTTTTTTGCTTTCAGTCGCTTTTAGCTGGATTTCAGCTGGATTTTAGCTGTATATATCGTTGTATCCTGCTATGGAAGAACACGCAAATCATTGCATCTATTATTTTCATAACATTTCATCGATCGTACTCCTCCTTTTGTCGCTCTCCCTCTCTCTCTGTCTCTCTCTCTCTATCTGCGTCATTACGCATCGACGCAAAAGATGAGCCCGTGTGGCACTGGGAACAGCCTCGAAAAGTGTCACGTTTTAATCTATTTTTAAAAAGCAATTTCGACGAGCTAGACTCCCCTCTATATATAGAGATGCCTGGCGATGCCCGGCGAAAGTAGTTTGTTGACGCATTTCATTCGATTTCCCCGGAGGCTGCCCACGCATGAGTCAGCCCGATACACGTATGCGGCGAGGCTTAATATAAATTGGCAGCTTTCTGGGCGATGCAAACGGCTTGAAAACTCTATAACCCACTTCAGAAATTATAAATAGAAGATAGTTAGAGTGGATACAGTTGACAGCTTGAAAGATGCTAAACTGGAAGCTGTTGATGGCATGAGCTGCATTAGCATTTGGGAATCTGTTCAACTTTCATTAATTATTATTAATTTCAATTAATTTGTGGCTCTTTTATGCATCCATGAAGTTGATTGCTTTATTTCCGCATTCAGCAACAGCAAAGTCCATTCAAATGCTGTCAAAGACAGCAGCAAATCAGCATAATGGGATTTGGCTTGTAATAAAAAATGATATATTAAATTGACTTTAAAGCTGAATACATGATATTGATTTTGATACATGATACAGATTTATATATATACCAATGGTAAACTACCAATGACCCTTTATCAATTTCCCACCTGCACGATAATTCGATAATAATTACGATTGTTCCGGGCTTTATAGATTGTTGGATCCTTGAATCCGATTGAGCTCGGCTCTAATTGCGGAATTTCCGCGTAAACATAACCAAAATCTAAGCTCTCTCCCTCTCTCTCTCCCTCTCTCTCTCCCTCTCTCTCTCTCCCTCTCTGTCTCTTGCTTATTCTCGCTGGCAGTTGGCAAATCGATAGTAATGAGGGGATTGTTGATATGCACTCGCCGCCACGTCCAGGTTCACGTCGAGGGGCTGCGCTTCGTTCCGGCAGATCCGACTATTGCTATTGTACTATATCCAATGAATTTGGCTCGTGCCTGAAGCACTTAGCACATAATTACATTGAGTTGTGTATGGCATTGTGCGGCTTAGTTGCCTTTCACTCGCAGTGGGCGTGGCAGGACACAGTCCACACACTCACACACTCGCACACACACACGCACATCGAGCAACCAGCTAAACCTTAATTAAGCGATGTTCCTCACTCATTCCCATGCCCCTTTTCCGCTTTGCCCATTCCCCATTCCCATTCCCATTTCCATTGACCATTACTCTGGCCGTTTATCTGATGCATTTGCTCTTGCTCCGTTTGGCATATTGAATATTTGGAGTCCCCTCACTCCACTTTTCTCCCCTCCCCCCCACCCTTCTTCCCACGCAGCTCGCAAATGATTGCCGACTAATGAGTTTATGCTTGTGGCGGACAATTTGCTAGCTAAAGTGAAATTTGACTTCGTTTGCACAGAGCCGAAACGTGTGAACTGATTGAGGTTAGATTATTACTTTCCATGCCTACTGCTCCCCATAGAGGTCGCTTTGCACCCTCTTGAATTTCGTTGGGATTTCTTTGCCTTCAGTTTTTAATATGTTATGTGAAATATTAACATATTTTAAGTGATAAGAAAGCTACAGTTGAATGTGCTGGACTGTTATACACCTTAGTAATGAGTGTATTACAGTCGACAACAGTCGTGTAGCTTTCTTATTACTTAAAATAGTTTAATATTTTACATCGTCGTGAGTGCTCGACTGTTATACACCTTGGTAATGGGTGTATAACAGTCGAGAACACACGACTGTAGCTTTCTTATCACTTAAAATAGTTTAATATTTTACATCGTCGTGTGTGCTCGACTGTTATACACCTAAGTAATGGATGTATAACAGTCGAGCACACACGACTGTAGCTTTCTTATCACTTAAAATAGTTTAATATTTTACATCGTCGTGTGTGCTCGGCTGTTATACACCTTAGTAATGCTCGACTGTTATACACCTTAGTAATGGGTGTATAACAGTCGAGAACACACGACTGTAGCTATTAGTACTCTCAGCGTCTTATAGTATTTCTTTTATTACAGAATATATAACTAGTATTGGAACGATTGGAGGAGATAAGACTTTATATATAGTATAGAACTTTCGGCATACCGAAAGTAGTCTTTCCTTCTCCTTTCGTATTTATTAGTAAGAATATCTGATATACAATTTAATCAATTACCTAATGAGTATCTCGTGTAATTGTTATACAATGAATACAAACCAATTTAATATTTTTGCCTGCAAATTAATAATTCAAATTTAACATGAATTAAATAAATAAAAAAAAAATTCTTTATCTCGTTCTTTAGTCCAGTTCAGCAGCCAATAACAACAACGGCAACAACAACAAGAGACTTCTTTAAAAGCGTTGTCCATGCAGCACAAAACACTATCCAACCGATTGACCTTCCCTTCCGTCCTTCCGTTCTCCCTTCTCTCTCTCTCTCTCCTCCGCGCCCAGTATTGGCATCTTTGCTGGCTCAGCAGGTCGGCCTCGAACTGCGGGCGGGTTAAATTGTCGCTGTGTTGACCGGAAAAACGCGGGAAATTAAGGATAATGTAATTTATTGATGCATTGTAAAAGTTAAGCTTCAGTCGTTGTATAAATTACAATTTGACAGCCTGCTGGCAACACAGCACGCCCGATAGACACAGAAAGAGAGCGACAAACATAATGCCAGACAAGCAGAGAAGGACAGAGAGAGAGAGAGAGATGGCAATAAGGCATGCTCGTAATACTTTGTACCCACAATTTTTCGCACAATTAGCAACTTTGTCGAGTTGCCCCACTCGATTTACATAATTCTTCAGGCACGCATCGTAAAGGGGAATATGAGCTTCGCAAAATGCCTGTGCACGTTTCAGTATAATGACATAAAAAGTAGAAAGTTAAATGTAAACAGAGGCTTGCCATATATTTTGGTAAAATTAATTAGAAAAGTGGCAAATTGAATACGAATTTTAGCCGTTTTATAGCTACTTCTCTACGTACTTTCAAGTATTAAGTTTTTCTGTTGTCTTCGATTTAGCTAGCTAAAAAGCCAAGACAATTGCGAACAGTTCAATTTGAGGGCAAATACTTTGCTGAACTCTGCAGAGCGAGAAAGAAAGAGAGAGAGAGGGAGGGAGAGGGAGCGAGCACACACACAAAAACCTTTTAGTTAGCTGCGACATTTTTCTCGTCCGGACCAAACAATCAACACTTTGCCAGAGCCAACACACACAAACACAGGCACAAGTACAGGCACACATACAGGCACACACACTTGCACACACACAGGCACACACACATGCACACACACACAGGCAGCTGGCCAGACAGACTCGCACAAAAGTTGTGTGTGGGCCAAAATATTTGACCAACTGCCGTTGGCTTTAATTTCCAAATATTCGGGGCGTTTGCTTTTATTTTGCTCTATTTATAAGACAAGCTTGTGCAGGGGGCTGCGGGGCGGGGCGCAGCGGGGCAGACGCCTTCAAGTGTAAGTGTTCGCATTCCGAGCATGTGGAAACTGCAAAATGGATGCTCATAGCCGCAGCATGACTGGACCACTCTGTCTTGCTTTTGACTTGCCTTGCTCGCTCTCCCTCTCCCTCTCTCTCTCTTGCTCTTTCTCTTGCTTAGACTCCCTCACTGTTGACTGCAATTGCAGCCTTCCACAACCCGCAGCGCACATCCTTTTGGCCGCTGGCTGAGCTCACATGCCACGACATAACTAACAAGTCGGCCGCCGCCTTCCTTGCCAGCAGATCGTATTTTAGTGCAAACACACTCACACACACTCACACCCACTCACACACACACACAGTCGGACTGGTATTCAGTGGAAGGAGGGTGGCATGCTCAGCTTGGCTGGCTTAGCAGCGAGATTTATGTGGAAATTCCTAAAAGAAATCCAAGTCAATTACTTGCTTAATTATTTCCTTTGAAATTTATTGATTTTTCGCTTAAGGAATTTGCTGCTGCTTCTGCTGCTGCTGCTGTTGCTGCTTGTGCTATTTGTTTTGTCTCGCACACAACTCTTGACTGCAATGAGATGAGACAGGCAACAACAACAACAAGAATAACAACAACAGCTGTGGCAAGTGAGTGGCATTTGATGTTTAAGCTTTGCTTTCGCCTCGCAGCTTTGCGAGTCTCTTCCACGAATTTGCCACGCAATAATTCCCCATTTATTCCTTCAATTAATGTTCAAAGGATTTACAGTTACTTTTTTTAGTGCACACACACACACACACACACACAGATACACACACAGTTACACTTATATTTGCCATAATTAATCGAGTGTGGCCAATTCTCGAATTTGCGCTTTGTAAGTGCTTGGCGAACTGTGCGTATGAGCGATATGCGGAATAAGTGAACGCTTCAATGCTTTTAGCTCTTCAAACAAACTATTTTTTCTGTCGATGTTGCTTGTTATTGCCGTTGCTATTGTTGCTGTTGCTGTTGCTGTTGTTGCTGTTGCTGCTGCTGGCTGTTGTTATGAATTATTATTCGGAAATTACACTCACAACCCCTTTTCGAGTAGTTGACGGCGTCGAGTGCCCTTTTCGAATCCACTCGACGAGCCTTTTGTGGGAAAATCAAAATGTGTTGCGCACAAAAACGTACAATAAAACGGGTTTAAGCTGCCGCAAACATATGTTAAATGCTGCTCAACAGAGTTGCCCCTCCCCCCCTTCCCCCCTTCTCCTATCGATGCATTGCAATAATTATTTCAATGCGCTGCTGATGACATTCCCTATGCGCTTGTTGCATTCGTCCCCGGTGAAGTTGAACTGATTTAGCTCAGTCCGAATGCTAAATTGCATTGTGGCATGTTCCAAAAGGTATTTCCTGACATTAAACTGAATGTTCTACGTTCATTTTCTGGGTTCAAATGATGCTGATTAAGTATACGCCAAGTAATACATAGAGAAAACTATAGATATCTAGACTTATTTGAGCTTCTCTACAATTAAAACTTAATGTTGAAATAAAACTATCTTAAAACTTCACCTATCATTGTCTCTTGGCATATATTAAGTATACGTCACGTATGTTACAAGGTAAAGACTAGAAAAACTCAACGAAATCTTGTTGAAACCCTTTTCTGGACTGTCTTGCTCTGTAAGCTTTGCCAAAGAGTCGCAACAATTGTTTACAGAATTTTTTCGAAACTTTTACAGAACCATTTCGCCACTTCGTATAGTTGTTGTTGTTGTTGTTGTTGCCTCTTTCGCTGGCTCGTTGTGGCAGTGAAATTTTTAGGGACGCTTTTGCCCAACGGCAGCTGGCCACCGTCAACGACACGGCCACAGTGAAAATCTCTTTATTGGATTATCCTGCAAAATTTACGCGGCATTAAAAGCGGCAACGTTAATGCCGATGCCATCCAACCGATGTTGGGCGCCGCCAAGGGGTTAAGCAGCGCCAAGGTGAGCTACCAGAGTGCGCTCAGCCTCAGCCCCAGGTTCCAAGCCCGAAGAAAGGAGAATGGAGAATGAAGAACGAACAAAAAACATTTATTTACATTTTAAAGGTCGACGCTTCCATTAGCCCAAAATCCATTAGCGTGCCGCATATTTTCGGCGCATTGCCTACTTACGGGACATTTAAAGTTGGACCACGCCCCCCTCCCTCCCTCTCTCCGTTTGCAATGCAAAGCAGCTGCAAAATCTGTCCGGGTTCACCACACAACAAAAAACACGAGGCCCGCGAAACAGTCGAGGAATTTCGTTAGAAAACCCGAAAAAAAACGCGAATTCAATTTGCAAACTGTGGAAAAAATGTGAAAATGGAAAAAAATACAAGTCCCAATGGAATCTAAAACACTTTCCAGGGATGCTTAAACAAGTAACGGTTAGCCAGAAAACTGCAACAACAGATTAGACTAACGAGATGTCGCAGGCAGTATGAAGGCAGCTCGATACTGAGAAATAGATTAAACCTAAAAGATCACGATGAAAATTTAAAGAATTTCTATTAAAATAGTTATATTTATACCCTTTGACCATTGAAAATGGTCAAAAAAGGGTATACTAACTTTGTGCAAATGCATGTAATAGACAGTAGGAGTCGTGGACCCCATAAATTATATACATTCTTGCTCAGCATCACTAGTGATTGATTGAGTCGATTGAGTCGATTGAGCCATTTCTATATGTCTCCCTGTCTGTATGAACGTCCAGATCTCAGTAATAACAAGAGCTAGAGACTCAAAATTTGGCATACAGATTTATGTTAACTGTCCATTGATCAAGTTTGTTGCAAATGATGAGTGCCACGCCCAACGCCCCCGCAAATCTATATTTAAATGTTTCAAGTCGAGTTGTAAGCGCCGTATAAGAGATACAACTTTTTGACTTTAATACGTAGTAAGCTGACTATATTATCTATCTTTTCTCTTAATTTTATTTCGATCAAGCAATAAACATAGAAGTTATTCATGAAAGTATGAGCATATTAGCGAGTGCTTGAGACAGTTAAAAAGGAAGGCAGGCGAGTGCAAGCGCCATCTGTTGAGTATAATTTGAAAGTATTGTATATTTATATTGTATGTATATATTTATGAGTTTTACTACATTGGAATATAGTTCGAAGCGTAGGCTGTTCGTTGTTTCTTCAAATCAGTTCATATTATAAAATACGTTTAACTTAAAATTAATTTTAATTTAAAAAATAAAAACTAATTTTATATGTTTTTAATTTTAATGTAACAAATAAAAACCAATTTTAAATTTCAATTCGACTGTCTTATTTGACGTTAAAAAAAAAAAAAATAAATAAAAAAAAAATAAAAAAAAAAAATAAAAAAATATTCGGGATCAAAAGTATTTAAGTGTTGTTAAGCTTGCTCATAAATAGAAAAGACTAAATTGCGTCTATGCTCACGTTTGTATAATTTGCGCACCCTTTGAAAAAGGCACAATCGGATTTGAAATAAAAATATGTAAATTAAGTAGAAAAATTTCTCGTTTTGTGCCGCCAGCCAAAGAGCAAAGTAACTCGAAGACGTACTTGGCGTATTTACAAATTGCACAGGAAGCCCAGAAATACCCAGCAAATGCTGGCACTGGTCACACACTGATGCTGCTAAGTGTGGAGCTAGGCAAACTGGGAGATTGGGAGACTGAAACCAGTTTGCAAACACACACATGTGTGGTCTGCAAAGAGTTCTTCCGTCAGTTTTTCTAAGGTTGTCCCCAAATTGAAATTTGTTTACGGGAAGCCACAGCAAAATAGCTACGCGCTTTTTAAATTAAAAACATCAAAGACACAAGCAAAGTCCGTGAGGTGCTGCAGACTGTCAAATACCCTATGAAAAAAGTAGTGAAGAAGTTTCGATTGAAATCAAATAAGGTCTAACCTTTTTTAATATTTTAAAAATATATCTCAAATCGAAAAAAATTAGCTAGATTCCATAAGCTGTTGCTCATGAATTTGTTGATATTCAAATACATATTTAACTAGTTCTCAAATACTTCAATGCCTGAGATATACCCTGCTTAATTCGTTGCAATTTTCCTATACTTCCTTAGTATATTGTTCAACTTCATAGAGCACTAGTTGTCATAACTACGGGAATTCAATGCGCCATTGAAATCGCATAACTGCAAAGGAAAATCAAAGATCCTTTTGGGCAATGCTACAGCGGAATATCTGGCTGGGCGGGGCAGGGAGGGGGGTAAATTCACATCTATTTATGATTTTGCTCCTACAATACGCAAAACCAGTGAGGGAGCTGCAGATATGCGAGCATTCAGCTTCCCTCTCCCTCTCTCTCTCCCTCTTCCTGTGATATAAAAATGCAAATGCATGTTTCGCATATTTAATGCGTCTTCTGTACACGCAAATATATATTACAATCCATGCGTGTGTGTGTATATGTGAGTGTGTGGGAGTATATGAAAAATTCTTTTTGTTACCCGCAGCTGCATCAACACAATGGACCACGGCGAACCACCCGATACCCCATTCGAGTAGAGCTCTAAGAAAAACCACGCATGACAAAATACCAAGTGCCAGAAAGGGAAAATATTGCGAGCTCTGTTCGCTACGTATGCCCGTATACCCTGTAGTAGTTCGAGCAGGTTCTCTGTACTATAAGTTCCACTCAGACTGGGAGTTATTCTAAGAATGGTTTGCCATGCCATTAAAAGGTTAATTACAATTTAAATCTTAAGAGTTTCTTCCTTGCCCCGTGCCCTGCTGGGTATCTTCAAGTCCAGCAAACTGTGCTCGCATCTACTTTGGCTTTTTTCTATGCTTTTTTTTTGGCATTTTACTCTTTCGGCCAGCAATGACTTTTTACAATTTTCATATGAAATGAACCATTAAATTGAATTGGCATTAAAATTATGTGCATGTGTGTGCGAGTGTGCTCGTGTGCGTGTGTGTGTGTGTGGCTGAGCATAGAGCGAAACTCCTCTCGCTTTTGGCGCTTTGCATACGCGTCGTCGACAGCGCAACCCATCCAACTTATTTGCATTTTTATTACAACAACAAAGAAGCCGCTGGGAAGCTTTGCCACATGCACAAAAATACAAAAAAATACACACAGTAGAAAAAAAAACCAAGAAGAAAATTCAAATAAATGTTTGTTAAGTATTTTTGAATTGAGTTTTATGCACACACGCTTACTCACACACACACACACACACGCATACTAGCACACACCCGCTCACACAGTCAGTTGCCGCATTAGGCAGAGGGAAAAGCAAACGGTCTGGCAACCATTATGGATTGGGCACACCTGCTGCTTCTCAGCGACGCGATAACGGTAACTCGCAATGGCGACGACAGCTGTCAAGCTCAAGCTCAAGCTCAAGCTCGGGCCCAGCACTTGGCTTACCTAATCGGAAGAAATTTTTGAAGAAATACGCTTACGTGTAATTACGTAGGTAGAAAGGGATATACGGGATACGGCTTTGTTTCGGTTACGCTTCAAGATGGCAATGGGATACATTATGAAGGTGCAGAAGGAAGCTTATCAAATTCTATTTGAATAGATAAATTGCCTTCGATGGCAAGCACAACAAAGGTGCCTGCTTCACAACAACAGAATGAGTATGGGGCTTGTTATGAAATCAGTGAGAGGGTTGGCAACTTGTCAAATTATATTTCTATAGGTTTGTATACCTGTATAGCATCGGAGACTGAGTGATGGATGTTGAAAGAACTATTTAACAACCTTCTCTAGCAAAAACTCATTTTCAATTTCTTTTTAAATACACAAATTGCCAGAGATGGGAAGCCCAACAGAGTCATCTATGCCACAACAACCTGGTAAGAGAGAGGTTAGATATGAAATTAACAGAAGAGTTGGAATTCTATCAACTTATATTAGATCAAGTAAAAAGTTCGGTCGGTTTTTTATTGATTTTTTAAAAAATGATAACATATCTGTACATCTATAATATAATATTATTTTTTATATTTCAATTGTCTCAAAAACAATTTTAGAAAGACTTCCTGACAGAGTTTTCTACTCTACAAGAAGTACATAATAATTGTATTTGGTAAGGATTTTTTTTTTTTTTTTTTTTTTTTTTTGTAAGAAATTAAAATACTTCAATAAATGGCATCATTGTCAAATTATAGTTCATTAAACACATTGTCTATTGATTTGATGGCTTGTTTAGCATGTGAGTGATCGATGCTTAAAGAAATATTTAACAACAACCTTCGCTACCATAATCCCAATATGTAATGCTTGCAGATGGGATGCTTATCAAATTATATTTAAACATACAAGTTACCTTCAATAGAAAGTCTACCTGAGATACCTATTTATTCTAGAATAATTAGACTAGGGAAGCATTTGTAATTAAAAGTTAGGGCTTGTTAAATTAAATTTCAATAAGTAAATTATCATTGAGAGGGGCAAACTAACAAAACTACCTATTCCACACCAAACAGATTAGGTTCTATATTCCCCAGCCTAAAAATATATATTTTTAACTTATTTTAAATTTTTCATTTTATACCAAATTTAATTTTAAAATCTAAGTCTTAAACTTCTATTATTTCCTTTTATTTAATTTCAATTATTTCTAATTTTAATTTAAAAAATAAAAACTAATTTTAATTTCAAGTCGACTGTCTTAGTTGACGTTAAATAAATAAATAAAGAATAGAGCATGTTAAGAAATTAAAAGTATTGTAGAATTGCTAACATGTCATATTATATATAGATCAGGATTATATAGATATACATATATGTTGCCTGCCCGTCTCGAAATCCGAGTGATCAGTGTTTTAAAATATCAAAACCCGCTCTACCACAATCTCCAGCACAATCTTGACCCGCTTAAAAGAGCTCAAGAATTATTCAAATTTCGTAGTTGCAGTTACCGTTTTCCGCTCTTGACAAATTTCAACTTTAATACCCCGCCCCCTCGGTACAGTTTTCGGGGTCATTGCAGGCATTGCAAGAGGAAAACTTGAGAACTTGCGAACTGCGCACAAACCGCAACGAGAGACGACAATAACACAATAACGGGGGTAGAGAGGGGGGGGGTCTAACAACAGCCATAACAACTTGCACCACATTAGCGGTGCTCCGAGTCCTTGAGGTTGCAACAGCCGCGCCCAGCTGAGAGCTGAGTGTGGCACGCAGGCTGCAGGCAAGTGATGGCAAGCTGGGGCAGGCAGAGGGGAGTGCAGGCGTCAGGCATCGTTGTCATGGTCACGTGCCGCTGCTTCCGGTGACTGCTGCAGTTGCTCGCACGAATGGACCTAATAGCGGCCATGTTTTTCATGTTGCAACCGCACCGCAACAATTGTCAAACAAGCCAGAAAAATTGTGGGCTGCTGCCACTCGGACAGGGGCGGAATAGCGACTGTTGCAGGCGGGGGCAGGCTACAGTCAACGAGATTCGCCATTGATTACTGTTTTTGTTCTGTGCTAAAAGTGTGACTAATGGAAGGAGGTTTTCTAGCATAAAGGAAAGTAAAAACTAAGAAATGTTTCTTGATATTTCTCCAGGTTTCTTAGAATTGTTTCCTACTTTGTAATCGTATTTTAAGGGACACGACGAATTCATACTCTATATCATTAATGATCATTTGTCAGATTATATTTGACACTTAAGCTTCATAATAAGCCCGTTCTACTGGAAAGGACTTGAAAGGTTTCGCTGATACAAACTGATTTTCAAGAGATTCGACTTTTGTTTTAATTGTTCTCTGCACCTTGAGTGTCTAATTTGACGCCTACCTGGAGGGAGGAGAGTGAGTAAAAGGAAATGTGGGCGGGGCAAAAAGTTACGCATCAAATACGAGAGATTTGCCTTTGATGAGCACGAGCTAATTAGCGACAGCCCGTTACTAATTGTTTGTTAATTAGAAAATTAGCGCTTTCATGTGTATTTTATTTCAAAGCAAGCGCATCTGATATTTCAATGGGAATCTTAGAGCCCTTGTCGGGCTAATCATTTGAAAGAGTTGAATATAATTGAACTTTAGTTGATTAAATTGAAGTGAAAAGCTTTTAGGAAGATTAAAACTATGTATTGTATGAAACTTATCTAGATCAGAAATATGCAAAGCTAATTATTATATTTCATTTGTTTATCATTTATCATTTAATATGTATTCTTCACCCTGTGATGTTAAGATACAATATTATGATGTACGGATTCTTCACTCAATAATAATAATACAAAAAAAAAAAAATATATATATATATATATATATACATATTCTTATTTTCCAATGTTGTATAGAAACTTTAATGAACACCCCTTTAAACATATAGAAAGTACTTAATAAACAAATAATAACACAAAAAAAAAAAAAAAAAACAATCATGAAAGCTATAGTCGAAGCCAGCCAAATCGTTTTATTTAATATGAAACTCACTTAAAAAAATAACGAAAAAAAGAAAAATATGTAACTTCTACTTTTAATGTATTTTGTGTTCCATACTTTGGAGGGTCTTAAAAATCAGCACCTCTATAAAATTCATTCTTAAATGACTTCTAATCAGTTAATAATAATAAAAAAAAAAGACTTCTATGTTAATGATCTGATAGCAACAAAATTGCAGATTATAAATTAGAATGTAATAGCAGTTATTTAATTTTAAATTAAAAAAAAAAAAAATAAATAAATAAAAAACTATTAATATATTTGAATGTCACGTTTTGTAAAGAATTACTGTATATAGGTTTTGCAGTCTGCCACGCCTCTCGCTGCCTGTCATACATACATGCATACATTTTCGGTTGGCACAAAATTAAAATACTCTTCTACCTGGTGGGTAATGGGTGTAAATAAAGTACCTATAAAGTACCTATACAATGATTTCTTTTCTTCAGTCTTACATAAATTCAGAGGCTGTAATAAACACCTCTTTAAGGATATAGAAAATGTAGCAAGGATATAGCCATTTCATCTCTATCTGGCTCTCTCCGGGGACTGCATCAGATATGCAAAATGTTGTACTCAATCGCAGAAATAACAACAGCAGGCGGTGAGTTTTGTGTGCCGTAGCTATGAAAATTCAATTACTCTATTTTTTGCCCAGCACACACATGCACGAGCGCCATCTGGCAGCCACAAAACAAACACAGACACACACTTTAACTCTCTTTCTCGCTCTGCATCTCTCTAGTTCTCTCTCTGTCCCACTCACTCTCTCTCACTCGCAGATAAGAATGGGGGGAGCAGATGCACGTGCATCGTGGCGGCGGCGGCGGCGGCGGCGGCGGCACCTGTCAGCTCTCCTAAGCACCAGGCACCTCGGCGTTCGGCAACATTTTCGCGTATCTTCCGTCTCCCTCCCGCACTAAATTACATAGAAATTTTCACATAGCCCAAAAAAGGATGCGAGAGTGCCTGGCACACACTAAAACACAGTTAGTATAACAAAAAATAAAGCGAACAAAAAGGAAGCATCGGAGAAACTGGAGTCTAAAAAGCACACTAACACACACTCACACACGCACACACATCAAGATACATACATATACCCCATCTACCGGCCATTTGCACTCCGCACACATTTGCGGCTGTTCGCATGAGCGCGCAACTTTTCTTGCAAACCCCGAAAATGCTGCCTTTCATTCCATGCTGGTTTTGCTTTTAGCTGCAATCTTTTTATACCCTGTAGTCAAGGGGTGCAGCAAGGGGAGTTGCGACTTGTGTGTGAGTGTGAAGGTACACCTGTGGCAAACTACAGATGTAGCTTCTATAGTGTGTTCAAGTGCCTGAAGCCCTTCTTTACAGGGTATCTTGTAGTCTCCCCTTCACGTGCCACATTCGCACTTGTTTATTTAGTTTTTTGTTCACGCTGCTGTTGCAAGACAAATGCCTGCGCGGGTGTTTGAACGAAGGAAAAGAAAGAAATTCGAAGAAAGAGCAGAAGCCCGCGATAGAGCAGGAGAGGGATGGAGAGTGTGCGAAAGAGACGAGAAGTTACGTCAAATATAGAGACAGAGCATTGAACGCGTTCTATGTGACCGACGCGAGGGTTTTTTAGCTTTTAGTTAAATAGAATTTTATTTGAATTTACACTGCCTGCAGTATGTATGCTTACACGCATTGCACGGCGGTTGAGGAGTGTGGAAAGAGGAGTGACGAGTGTGCACCTATTCGCACGCTGACGCTTTGAGGCCGCTTGCCAAGCTGCAAGCCGATTGAAAATGCCGGAAAAAAGCGTGGGAAAACATCTCACACAATTGAGGAAATTGAAATTTGGCAAAAGTTGAAAAGACTGTGCCTTGACCAGATGACTTAGCTAATTGTATTAGCTTTGAGTTAGGAATGTGTTATTGCATGTGAATGTTTTCCAACACTGGCACAAGTGTCGTTAATTATTTTTGCTAGCATAGGTAAATAGCAGTTTTAATTATAGGTTAGCACTGAATAAGTTAGGTTATATATATAAGCTGGAAAATGTTTAATCTTTTTGAGTATTAATCATGCTTATTATGATCTACGGATTCTTCACTTAATAATAATAAAAAAAAAAAATTAATCTTGCTTAACAACATTTCAAAAATGTTGCATACTTTCTCCAATGAAATTATAGGTTATATTAAAATAGGTCACATTTTGAGGTTATGTTCTTAATCTAAAGTATAAAAGAAAACTTGCTTTAAGCTTGCAAATCATACTTTTGCAAAGGAAATTATAGGTTATATTTAAATAGGTCAAATTTTGAGGTTATGCTCTACTCTAAATCATACTCCGTGGAACCACTTGCTCTTAGCTAAAGCCGAAAACGTGCTTGAAGACACTTAAAGGCACGGCATATTTTCTGCCAATGAAATTATAGGTTATATTGAAATAGGTCTAATTTTAAGGTTAAGTTCATCTATAAAAGCATACTCTGTAGAACAGTTTGCATCAGTTTGCGATAAGTTCTTCCACTAAAACGTTACACAGCATTCTTTCTAGTACCCTAGTAAAAATAATGCTTTCACAATTTCAGAATATTCTCATTATTTCCTTTGGCTTCCCTAGAACTTGAAACTGCCCAATAGATTGCCACTGTCTTGTGTAGAAGTTAATAAAAATGATTTTATGTTGGCTTTCTTATCCGGAAAATGCAAAAATATGCTTTATCTGACTTTGCATAAACAGTACAGAAGAAAGGCAACAACAATAACGAAAGGAAAACCCTTTTCTGAGGGCATTTTCCTTTTGTTTTCGCGCGCAGAACAAAACTTAATTATATTGCATTTATAACGTGAAATAAACCTCCTGTTGCCTTTCATGATAATTACGGAGCAACAACAAAACACAACACAGCAGAAAGAAATATAAGAATGTCGCACAACAACTTGGTAAAGGAGAACAACAACAACAACAACAATAATAAGAACAACAGCAACAACCGAAACAACAACAAATAACCGCAACTACTTAGCAACATTATACACTTCCGCGCAGCTTCCAAAACCGTCCAAAACGTAATTATTGTTGCGGTAAACGCCAGCCACGCCCCTGAGAGGATACTCCCACCCGTAACCACAGGCCGTGCTTTTTAATTTCTTTATAAAAAGAGCGAGCAAGAGGCCAAAGCGTTTGTATGCGAGAAAGAAAGAGACAGCGAATATGACAACGTGCCGCGAAAATTAATCCATTTGCTGTGACAATGACTTTTATGCGGTTTCCAGCAACGCGCCCAGTGCCAGCACCAGCGCCATCCGGACACGGCCCAGTTCGCAGTTCGCCGTCAGGAAGCCGGACAGTCGGAAAAAGTCAAGCCGCAGGCCAAATGCGGGCAAAGAGGAAAGCCACGAAAAAAAAAAAAAAACGAGGCAACGAGAAAAAAAAAATTGGAAAAACTGCTGGGTCGCTTTACAATGCCGCGACATGTAAATATTTGGCGACATTTATATAAAAAAAGAAGGAATCCTGGTCCGGCGTGTCCTTATCAAAGCAATTATCTCGAAGATGCCAGCAAAGGCAACCTATTCCTCGGCTCGGCCCGGCTCTTCGTCTTGGTCTCCGTCTCCGTCTCCACCTCCATTCCTATCTCCAGCTCCGGCTCAGGCTGCGTCTTTGTTTGACTTGGAGCCGCCGTAACAGAGATAAAGTACACAACATTTCTCTTGATTTTCTGCGGGGGATTTGCCGAATTCCAAATTGTCACTATGATGGTCAATTTGTGTGTGCCCTGAGCCGAGAGAGGGTAGTTGGGCAGGAGAAGGAAATTGGAATGAATCGAGCTGAAACTCGGCTAACACATAGTTGAAAGAGAAAGGTCGAGAGTGGGTCGAGAAATTAACTGGAAGCACAAACAAATTGAGCTGGAATAGGTTAGATTAGGATACACTAATTGAATATGTGAATAGTGCTTCGAGTTATTCAGAGTAACCTACAGAAAATATCATGAAGTGACCTATATCTATTTCACAGAGATCTAATCAAGTGTTTTTCTCTGCCTTAGAGTATCTAAAGCATGGTAATGGCCAGATCTCAGATAACTAAAATAAAGTATAATACAATACTAACACCTCAAGTTAGAATCCATTAAAAGCAAAGTAGTAATAAAACTCGTTTGATTTTATTGGCACACTTAAGAATAAACCTCGAATACATAACTCGACAATATCATCTATATGGAGTGGATATAGAAAACATTGATGGACAACTGTACAGCATGGAGATCCCTGAATTAACCCAGAATATTTTGCTTGATGCTCGCCCAGACGCCTTTGCCCCGCTTCGGCGTCAGTTCGTGTTCGATTTCCTTATTGTACTGTTCCCTGAGCAGCGGATCCGAAGGTCCCCAATGTTTCTTGGGACGGAAGGCGCCACGTATTTTCTCGCCCAGCGTGTTGCCTGGCTCCCTGACGATGGCGACAATCATCCAGAAGGGTAATTGGAGGATACCAAAGGCAGTGATAGCCCAGCCAATGCCTAAGGAAAAGAACATTGATGGTATAGAAAGGTAGCACAAGGTGCTGCTAAGCTGACTTACCAGTCGCCCAGGTGGGGAAGAACTGATTGTTGTACGTGAGTGGCTCATAGGTTGCGTAGAAGTATATCAGGATCACGGTCATAATGAGTGGAGTGAAGATGCCCCAGCAGAGTCGCCAGTAGAGTCCCACCTTGCGACCCAGCATGAACTCAATATCCTTGCAGAGACGATCTGTGCCATAGATCCAGCCGATGGTGTACAGCTCTGCGATGCCCAAGACCAATGCGATCATCGAGGCGCCAAAGAAGTCCACCAGCGTGAGCATGTACTGACCTCCCTGTAGCAGTAAGAAAAGGAAACAAACCCAGTGAAAACAGAAATCCCACTCCAAATTCCCTTAGGTCCTTCTTACCGGCGTGATATAGATGAGGCCAATCAGGAAGCTAACGACAGCGATGAGCAGCGAGCACTGCCATTGTTTGAAGTTCGGAAAACGATCTCGGATGGCAGTCACCGAGCAGGAGGTCATTGCGATGTTGGAGCCGATACCAAGCACGAACAGCATGAGGAAGAACAACACTGAGAAGATTTGTGGTAAAGTTTTGAATTTGGCAATCGCATCGGGATAAGAGATGAACGCCAGGCCGGCGCCTCCTTTGACCACACTGCCAATGTCATCGGTGCCAATCTCATGTGCCAAGTGTCCCAGGATGCCAAAGATGGTGAAGCCCGCCAGCAATGAGGTAGCCGTATCCAGGAGAGTGACGATTGTGGCATCGCGATAGACATTGTGACCGAACTTGTTGAAGGACGCGTACATGATGATGTTGCCAAAGCAGACGGACAACGAGTAGAAGCACTGTGTGACGGCTGCATACCACACCTTGGGATCCAGAATCTTGCCCCATTGTGGCTTGATGAAGTAGAGAATGCCATCAACCGATCCTGGCAATGTTACGGCCCGAACTAGCAGAACGCCCATGATGACATACGGAAAGAGAGCCAGAAAGTACGAGGCCTTGCCGGAGCTCTTCACGCCGCGTCGAATGATGAGAAAGACACATACCCAGGAGAGAAACAAACCCAAGACTAGTTCCCAGTTGGGCAGTCCAATGCCATCCTCGATCTGGTCCTTCTCGCGCAGCACCTCCTTACTGGGAAGCAAGTTGAAGTTAACAATGAATGAGATGAATTGAGAAGAGGAGATTAGCCATCACCAATAGGGATTAAGAGACTTAAGAACTACAAAGTAATCGACACAACATGCAACAATTCCAGGCGAGAACTTACACATAATACAGCTCCGAACTGGATTTGATGCGACTCTCTGCGATTCGCACCGTTTCGTTAATGATTAATCCACTATTTTGATCATTGGGCGCCGAGTCGAGGCAGCTTTCGCCCCATTCCGCACGACACGTTGCCCATGGCAACGGGCTGTAAAATGAGTCAACGAAATAGCGACAAAAGGCGGCCACCAGAGAGGCGTAGTATGTGCTTAGCATGAACACCTGGAATGCCTGGCCGACGCCAACACCTTGATATGGTTAAGAAAAGATCGCAGATCAGAGTTCTGTGGTCTGACGGGGGTATTCTGATGACCTTTGTGTGAGGAATGCGCAAAGTTAGTCACGAATGCAATGGGAATAGCCAGAAAAATCATGCACAGTGTTAGCATTTGATATTAGTAACAATTTTGTTATGAAGTTAGGGGTATCCAGGCATATTATCTGTGGGGTATTTTAAGCTTGACTGCTCTGAAGATATCTTATAAGTAGATAAGTTTACCCAATGTTAATGGTATTTAGAGCAAATATCTCTGTGTGTTTCGTATGATTCTTCTTCACAGAAAATCGCTTAAGTGTTTAAATGAATTTATTAGTTACCTTCAACCGGAACTATCGTTTAGCTATATCAGATTTCATCATACTGTCAGTTCAATAGTGTCCGGTGGCAACTGATGAACAGGCCTGTCAATTGAACTGGCCTTGCATCGAGCAATGTGTATCGATCTATGTCTGATGGCTGTTGCAATCGCCTAGAGGCTATTGCAGCATCCTAACCTATGCGGGCAATTGATGCCAATTAAAGCGCCTTATGTGGAGGAATAGAGGAGCGGGAGGGGTCACTTTGGCTGGGGGATTTATTCAATTAACGTCAAATGCCAATAAAGCGAACATTGAACGGCCATAAACTTGAATCTGGCACCTAATTCGAGTAGCCTCGCGCCTGCTGCCACGCTGGGATTACCAGCACAAGCAACCAAACCACCGAAAAGGCCAATAAAAAACCCCAAAACCAAACCAAACCAAACCGAACCAAACCGAACCCAGAGCCGCAATAACGGCAAAAGCTGCAACAAGAACAACATCGACAACAGGAGCAACAGGAATAGGAACAACACCACCAGGAACAAAGAACAATGGTAAACGATGAATGCCACTTACAGAAAATACAACTCGGCGGATGCGACGGGCTGTTGCTGTGTATCCGATGTGCCGATGAAATCACCACCAGAGCTGATGCTGCTGCTGATGCTGTGGCTGAGGCTGAGGCTGGTGCTGGTGTTGCCCAGACTGGAGGCCACGCAGTGCGTGCCCCATTCGGGACGACACTCGGACCAGGGGAGCGGCGAGCGAAACGAATCGTAAAAATAACACAGCGTTATACCCATTATTCCTACGTAGTACGTTGTGACAAGCGATATAGATATCACCTGTCCGATGCCGATGCCTGGAGATGTGATTCGATGATAACGAATAGTTTTTGAATATGTTATTGATGGCGATGAATATTGAAATAGCCTAAAACAACTCTGCGGGCACCCGCAGATTGCGAAATATTCACAGATGCGTATGCACGAAACGGAGTATGGCGAGACTTCATACAGTTGCACTTATGTTTTGGCTTTTTTTTTCTAATTGCCTGAATTCAATTAAACTTCACTGCGTGATTTTACGGCGCACATTCATAAACAGAAAGACTTAAGATGTGGTTTAGCTCGTTCAACGTTATCTCGAACAATCTGTTATTCCTTCTCAAAACGATCTCTGATCTCACCGATTTCTTATCTGCCCGTCTATATAGCCGCTGGAGTGCAAGTGCAGAAGATAATCGGCCTGGCCGATGTATCGTATGTGAAACGCAATGGAGCTTACCTTTCATGGCGGGGCACAAGTCGAATACCTTCACGGAACCGCGACTGGAAAACTGCCCAATTACCATTTCCAGATAGTAAATGGGCTTGCCAATTAGGAACAGTACGATGAGATACGGTATGAGGAAGGCGCCGCCGCCATTATCCAGTGCTGTGAATGGGAAACGCCACACATTACCCAGTCCCACAGACATGGCGATGCAGGACATGAGGAACTCCAGGCCTCTGCCCCAGGTATCACGTTGTCCTCGTCCCGCTGCTTGGCTGGACTTGCCCGCCTCATGGTCGCCATTCGACTCGGCAGGTTGTCCTGCCAGTGACTGTGTGTATCGTGCAGTATATATCGATTAGTCGAGGTCGTCGCAGATACTTCTGCTTACTCACCGACATGGGCAACGTGCTGGCCTGGCTCTGTCCATCGTCGCCCACGAACGCCGGATTCTGTTGCAATGTTTTCATGTTGATTCTGCAAAGTGTCCGAGAGAAGAAGAGTTCTGTGAGCTGCGACCTGATATTTAATACTAACTGGGGGTTTTTTGACTGACTTCTTTTCCGCTGAGTCGTGATCGCGCTGTAAAACTGACAATCAGATAACCAACAGAAATGATGCAGATAAAAAAACAAGCTGTTGTAAACTACAGGCGGGTGCACAACACAGCGAAATACCCTGGAGCACAGCTGTTTTGCTAGAAGTCGCTCTGTCTCTCTCTCTCTCTCTCTCTTTAATGTTTGCTGATAAGATACACAAAAGGTATGTTATTCGCCTGTTTAAAGGGGAGTCTGCTGACTCTTTTGAATAGTTAAGTATACTTAGTTTTTTGTTGCAAATAATGGCATATAGTTATAGCATATCCATTTTACACTTAGCACAGGTAGAGCATATAAAAATTATGTCACTGTCACGAGCTAGATAACCGACTATTAAGTTGTATATCTTAAGATAGTGAGCTAGACATAACATTCAATTTGCAATTTCCTAGAGAAATGCAACAGCCCAGATAAGCGTAATGATCATCTGATAAAGACATTACAATCTCAGAAAAGCTAACAGAGATGTGTAATACCCAAGTAGACTTAGCTGATCAACTTAAAAGAATTATGTAAAAATAATATACATATGTAGTCAAGGGTATCTTAATTTTGTCACTATACCATTCGAAGGTCCTTTACAATTCCAAATTCAAATACCCGAGTATTAAGCAACAATTTACTGCACTTCAGTTTACAGTTATTGATTCCGTTATGGCTCATGGTAAAGTTTCTCCGATAAAGATTATGCAGTATAACCGTCTGACAACGGGCCGTCAAATCACAGAACTGAAATTAGTAGTCCATAAACCGGGTCTAATAATTGTGATTGCGGGTAGTTTACAACATTTGCGGCACGCAAACCGTCGAGTACCCTATAGAGATCCCTAACGACCCAGTGCACTTTCTGTTGATCTACAGATAAAGGAACCCATTGTGTATATGTGTTTGTTTTCTCACACTTGTTTAAATCATCTATTTACACTTTGTTTCATTCATTTAGCGTAGCTATAAATTTTATTGGCCAGGGGTAAACGAGAACAACAAAATTGCAGAGCACATGCGAAACGTTGAATTGTTAATTGACAATAAAAGCGGGAATCACTTTTTGATTATGATTTCGGTGATTGGCCTTTGGCAGACAAATTGCTTGTCTAGCTCTGATTGTGTTGTTTGGAATGTAGTTTGGATATATTTTTAGGGAATCAAATAAAATTTTATTAAAGAAGCGTGATGTACGGATTCTTCCCCTAATAATAATAAAAAAAAAAAAAAAAAAAAATTTAAGAAGCAGAAGCAAGCAAATTGATAGATGGCTGACATTATGTACTATTGTAGATCATTTGTGCATTTTCCAATACTTTCTTGAATTCAATTTTACAAATCATATATTTTGCAGGTGAAGTTCATTCATTTCTTTTGTTGACTAGTGTAAATAATGTCAAGATTCCAGTAATGACTTTAGTTCTTATTCAGCCTCCAGAGAGCAAAACAAAGAACCCAAAAAAAGGCTGATTTCTTCGGTACTGCCAGAACAGGTTTCAAAAACGATGCTTATTATTTTTTTTTGGCATAATGAAACAAAGAAAAAAACAAAGTGCTGATGATTCAGCGTGCCAAATTATGCTAAGCAATGTGGGACTTTCAATGGCTTCAAAAGATGCTCATAACTGACGTCAGATGCTGTTTCTAGCGCGTGAAATTTTAGACCTATGAAGGGGATTTTCTTCAGAGGTTACTTCGATCTTGTCTCAAGACTTTCTTAACTCCTTCATAACTCTTTAAGTCTAATTAATGTATCAAATTAATTAATGCCAAGCAGCATCATTCCCCACTATTTTCACACTAAAACAATATTTTGTGTCTACGATTCGTATGATCTTATGATCTTAGAGCAGTTAAAATCATTCTCACTTCTATCAGCAGGTCCGGGAGTCAGGCAGTCGGTCATTAGTGTGCAAAAACGTGTTCCATGGCGTGCTTGTTACGCGCGTCGCCAAGCAGAGCGATACAAAAAAAAAACCAACAAAACTAAAAAACAGACCGACAGCCGAAAATATTAATGAGCTCTGTGTCTACATTGCGTATACGTCATGACATCAAGAGATAAAACACAAGCATAAATAACATATAAATCGAATAGCCGCAGAGCAGATACCCTAGGTGTAAGTTTAATTTGTTTATACTTTTATGATGGAAGATTATTGGAAGAAGAAGATCCCAAGTGGATGGGAACATTCGTTATTAGCAGTATTTCATGAGTCTATTGTTTCGAACTAACTCTTTTGGATTGATAATGGTTAAATTAAAAGCCAATTGTTTCTGCCAAGGTCAATCTAATAAGCTGGCTCAGTTGTTGCTGGCTGCTATGCTTTTCACGTCTCGTGCGACTGATTGTGGGCCAAAAGCGTCTTCGTCACTGGCAACTGTTACCAAGCCCAGCTGTGTATGCAAGCTGCAACCCTTCGTCCCCCCGCCCCTGCCAAACGAGTCACGCGCTCGCGCAGCTGTTGCAATGGATCGCTTGGGATCGCAAAGAACTTGATGGGCCTTACCTGTTTTAACCCGCCAAAAGCTTCCGCTGAAGTGTTTGGCTTACTGCCTTGGCTTGTTGTTGCTGCTGCTGCTGCTGTAGTTGTGGTTGTCTTCGGTTTATTGTTTTGTTTTGGTATTTTGCCTTTTGTTGTGATGTTGCAATAGGGCAAAGTGGACGCTTATCGAATTGAACTTTGACTTTTTACCCATACACTGAGGATTATTTAGATCATCTGCTGTACGATCTGAATTAAATGTTTTATATTATATTATATATAACTATATTTGTAATTTGTTTTTACTGTTGTTGGCACTTCCGCCAAGCACTTGGTACTAAATAAAACAAGAAAAAAATACTGAAAAACCCGTTATTATTACGTCTGTATATCGACATAGGCTAATGCCGACAAATTATAACCGACGATCGCTTGGGCAAAGCGCCAGCAGCAAACTGAATGAGCCAAGGCGAGACTCAGAGGGTTTTATGTCGAACTTGACTTCAACAACGCACAGTGGTCACACTATAACTATTTCAGTGTAGATTTTAAACTCAAGTTCTGAATATTTAAATATGCACTTAAGTACTTACATTGATCTTTGATTGAGTAAACGCATGCAATTTCATCTATATTGTGCAATCAATTTATTTTGTTGAATTTTTAGGCATAAATACGCACCGCATGCCCATTGTACTTTGAGTCGCAATGTGCTGCAGGCTCAATAAAAGCCTAAGAAAATTCAAATTAGGTGAAAGCTTTGGCACATTTTGTACAAGAGCGTTTGGGTTTGTGTCTTGGCTGAGCAGATCACACAACTACCAAAATAATGGCTTAGGGTGTGCGACTTGACTGCGCACTGCTCGATAGCCTATTGGTGCTTGTCTTTGATAACAACTGAGTACAATTGCTTCGTAATGTGTACAATTAGTTGTCAGTTGTTTCTGTACTAAATATGTACTATGTACAATGATCACTGATCTATATTATTAGAATCACTTTGAATTCGAAACACTGAAGTTACATTTCTTGTATTCGTTTGCTCTGTTCTAACTTTTATTCTCTGTAAGTTGCACTTCCACTTTTCTCATTAGAAAAAGTCCACAACACACACACATACACACACACACACAAGTTTCAAGTGGAATGGACTACGTAGCAGCTCTGGGTGCATTGTTCTCAGGGCAGCAGAACAACACAAATTGTTATGATAAAAGTTTTTATCAAGTTTCTGTTGCGAGACATGGTTTTATTTTGGGTTTTGTGCATCTCGTCTGTGCTGGCTTGGACGTCTATGTGGCGTTGATTTTCCATATAAGATAAGCCACTACTAGAGCCGACTAAACCGACCACGCTGGGCAACGGTCGCAAGATGCAAAAACAAAGTCTCCGCTGAGGCGCTGCCTCATAAAATTTTAACTACTTCAAAAATACTGCTAACTGGTAAACTTTAAACCAAAAATCATTAAGTCTGAAGCCAGCAGTAGCCTGGATGGCGCTCAGAAAGATTTCTCACCAAGACACTGGCCGGAAAATGGAAAACGAGTATGAACATGGAGAAATAGACAGAGAGAGTGAAAGAGAGAGAGAGAGAGAGAGGGCAACACGACATGGCTTGTTTTATGCTAGCAAAATTTGTTGCATGGCCATTTTGCGGTTCCTTCGGGGGGATTGACTTTCATCTACGCTGTCCCTACACCTCCCCCTGTCCGGCATTGTCATTATGACTGCCTTGCACATGTACTGGACCTTGGGGACGATATTAACACTGGGGGCGACCAGCACGGAGATCGGAGTATGTGACTACTGTCTACTCTTGCGGCTCTCGCAACTTTTTAATTGCAATTAAAAACTAAGCACAAGACTTTTCTCACCAGCAGCAGCAGCAGCAGCAGTGGCCATTTTTTGGCTTAGTTGCTCCAGATAAAGTAATGCTTGTACTTGTACTTCTGCCCGTACTTGTATATTGTGTGCACTTACCGTTAACCCATTTCTGACAAGTATTCTTCGGCAAGACTAGTTAAAGTTTTAATAAATACAAGAGATTTTATGTGCATCAAGAAGCGGGTTTGAATTAATATTTATGTTGAATACCTTTAAAGGTTTAGGTTACAATTTAAATTATGTACATGGCTACTAGTTATGAAAATGCTTAAAATAATTTAGGGCTAATTAAAATAAGACAAAATTTTTATTTTTCTTATATGTTACGCAGTATAGGAAAGATTAAACCTTTACTGCCTATCCTATATCCCTCTTTTTCTTTCTATCTGCTCTGTCTGCTCTGCTCTGTCTGCTCTTCTCTGTCTGCTATGCTCTGTCTGCTCTGCCTTGTCTGCTCTGCTCTGCCTGCCCTGCTCTGTCTTCTCTTGTCTGCACTTGTCTGCTCTTGTCTACTCTTGTCTATTCTGTCTACTCTGTCTGCCTCTTTGCTCTGACTGCTCCGTCTACTCTATCTGCTCTGACTCCTCTAACTGCTCTGACTGCTTTGACTGTTCTGTCTGCTCAGTCTTTTCAGTCTGCTCTGCCTGCCCTGCTCTGTCTTCTCTTGTCTGCTCTGCCTGCTCTGTTAGCTCTTGTCTGTTCTTGTCTGCTATTGTCTGTTATTGTCTGTTCTGTTTGCTCTGCTCTGCCTGCCTTGGCCTGTCTTCTCTTGTCTACTCTGTCTGCTCTGACTGCTCTGTCTGCTCTGTCTGCTCAGTCTTTTCAGTCTGCTCAGTCTACCTGCTCTGCTCTGCTCTGCCTGCTTTGCTTTGCTCTGCTCTCCCTGAACCGCTCTGCTCTGCTCTGTCTGCTCTGCTCTCCTTGCCCTTCTCTGTCTTCTCTTGTCTGCTCTTGTCTGCTCTTGTCTGCTCTTGTCTACTCTGTCTGCCTCTCTGCTCTGTCCGTTCCGTCTACTCTGTCTGCTCTGACTGCTCTGTCCTCAATCTTCTATCACCATTTCTTTCTGGTTTAATTTTTATGCCTTTACATTACCGAAATTCAGTTAACCTCTTCACATATTTTAATGAATATCTGACAATCTCCTGCCACCCACCATATCGCCACTCCATATCACCCTCTCTAAGCTTAACTTTCTTGCAGGCTGTTGCATCTGCAGTTCCATCTCCATCTCAAAGAGCCGCCTTTCAGTGATTTTGGTTTTTGTGGCGTTGTCCAGGAGGGGGGAAAAATGATTTTTGTCTTTGGTGCGCTTTCGCATGTACTGAGCATGTTATGTGTAGGTAATCTCTTTTATTACTGCGGCAACTTTTTGGGGCAGCAGCAAGGACATAAAACAGGATTTTTGGCTGGCACTTTTGGATGGGCAGTCCGGCTTGGGTTTGGGGCATTTACAACTTTTGCATAACATGCGAGACAAGACAAACTGTGAGCATTACGTAAATGTTTATTTTGCGGTTCAGACACACACACACACACACTCACACACAGACACACACATGCACACACAGACTGGACAAAGCCACAAGTCATAAAAGAAAGTTTCGCCCAAATTATATTGTAGATGTCTCTCGGACGCCTCATAAATCGCAGTGAGCGAGAAGCGCTAATTGAAAACGACTTTGGGCTATAAAATGTGCATTTGGCTAATGAAATGCTGCAACTTAATTGGCCCAATTGAGATACTCGGCACGAATATCAACCAGCTGCGAACCGAACTAATTGAAGAAGGACACGAAATTCTCGACGAAATGCTCTCAATTTTCTATACTTCTCTGCATACTTTTGGGGCTAAGATATACGATAGGGTTTTTTACCATTATGAAAAAGAGAACCTTCTCGTTTTGCACTTTCTTTTTGACTTCTTTTGCTTTCATCGTTTTTTCTCTTCTCGCAGCCATTTGTTTTTAATGGGCCCTAAAATTTAATACGTTTGTACTGTGCGAAATTTCCTCTTAATGGATTTATAATTTTCGACCAGTGAGGAACAAAATGGTGAGGTCCGAAGTTTTTTTAATGAAAGCAACTTGGGGAGCCGCGCAGAGTTTTTGGCATTTGGGGCGTAAATATATAAGGCATATTTGTTTTTGAAGTATTGACTCATGGAAAATGATTCTACTTATACCAAACTTCACTTATTTTGATATAGTGTTTGGTAATTCTTAAGAATATTTCTATACCCTGTGATGTTAAGATACAATATATAATGCACGGATTCTTCACTATAAAAAAAAATAAAAAAAAAAAAAAATCTTATACCAAACTTAATTAGCTGTTAGATATTTTAAAATACATTATTATATAATA
This sequence comes from Zaprionus ornatus, assembly GCA_018904035.1. NCBI lineage: Eukaryota > Metazoa > Arthropoda > Insecta > Diptera > Drosophilidae > Zaprionus > Zaprionus ornatus. The sequence goes on along the minus strand of JAEIFZ010000002.1, from coordinate 18,268,199 downwards.
CCTGTTTCAATTCTAATCATTCACCTTCTGATTGAACTGCACTAGAAAGTTAGTCAGACTCATTTCCAAACGTGTATTGACTCTCACTCTTCTGACCAGTTGGGCACACTTTTTTCTCCACTTGAAGCTGCTGCCTAGTTTGCTGTCCCTGTGGCTTTTCCCATCCCTGCCTCAACTCAGCTGCGTTCTGTTCCGTTCGGTTCGTTTCGGTTTTGGTTCTGTTTGGTTCTGTTCCATTACGTTCGGTTTCCTGCATCGCATGTCTTTAATGACGCCCGACGATGGCTGCGATTTGGTTGCTGCCCCCTTTTTGCTTTGCACTTGCATTGCAGCTACCATAAAATTACAACAACTTGTGCTTAAGCTCCTCCCCAGGCGAGTGCTGTTTATTGGCTTCAATATACATTTTGCATGCAGATCATGGGCAATTATAGTAACTTATATAATTGCAAGGAGAACTTACCAAAGAGAGACATACAGAAAAGAAGATGTACCCATAAAAGATATGCAAGTAACTCGATCAAAGATCTCTGATATATCTGATAAATGAATTCAGCTACGTTGAAATATATCCCTATCAGATCTACCTACTGCAATAAGACCATAGACATAAGACATAATAACCTATTTCAGATCTATCTACTGCAATAAGACCATACTATAGGCAACCCTTTTATTAGTCACTGCTCTCTTCCCATCTTTTAAGTGGATCTTTAATGTACATACGATAGATGTATATATATTCTTCAGGTAATTCAAATTTGTATTTTATTACACATGAAGGACTGAAATTTCTAATTAGCAAGCAATTTCCGAGGCCCGTCACTAATTAGCCGCCCATCAAAGACGGCAACGACGACGGCGACGACGATGGCGGGCGTCATCGATGCGTAACTTCAACCGCGTCGTGTGCTTCGTGACCTTTGCCCCCCTTGCTCCACCAGAAACGCGTCAATTTGCACACTCAACGTGCGGAAAACAATTAAAGAAGGCAACGCCAGGTAAATCTGCAGAAACTCTGCCATCTTTACGCATGCTTGCGGGTTCTTTCAAGTTGTGCCAAAGTCAAATATTGCAGGTGTTTCGGAGGTTGAGTTTGTCTTTAGGCTTTATAAAGTCTTCGAAATGCGCAATCCAATAATGAATATTATAATATATATAGCTAGCATTATAATGTTTAAAAAGGAAATATTTGAAATGATATATCGAAATATATATATATATATATACTTGATTAAAACGATTTCTTAATAACTCTTAAGTATATTTCTCCACCTTTTGATGTTAAGATACAATATTACAATATTATTATTATATGGACGGATTCTTCACTAAATATTTTTTTTTTTTTTTGTCACCTTGGTGTGTGACTCACTAAATAATAAAATAAAAAAAAAAAAAAAAATTTCTTAGCTGCTTTTAAGTGTATTTTGTGTTGCATACTTAAGAGAGCGATTTGAAAATCGAGAACTCTTGAAATGATTTCTTAAATAACTTCTATATTTACTATCCGATCGCAACCAAATTTTCAGAAATCATTTGGGCATTGATTGATATTGCGCTATCCATAGATTAACTGACTACATGAAATTCGGTTCTTATCGATTTACTGAGGTGTTAAGAGGCGTGTTCAAAGTCAAAAACAAACTTACACTGTGTGCAATAGTAACATATATTGACACCAAACTTGGTAACCCTAGCTATTGTAGTCTCTGAAAACTAGGTTTTTATACGAATAAACAGACAGACAGACAGACAGACAGGCAGACGGACAGGCGGTCTCCTTCTGTCTTTTATATACCTTTTTGGTTGGCACACAGTTATAATACCCTTCTACCCTATGGTTAATGGGTATAAATAAATTTCATTTCTATATTTATTTCAAGAGCTTGCTAATGAGTCACTCCATTTCAATTTGTAGGCCATGTATTTTATTTCATATTATTATTTCTCTATACTTTTCATAGAATACACAGATTAGCGACCAATCCCCAAGTCATTAAAGCCACAGCTTAAATACTTTCGAGAGCTTCACTCTGATAAATTTGACTGTCGAGTGACATTGACGGGTTTTTCAGCAAAGCGAAAAGGCAAACGACCGACACTTGTCCAGCCAGAGAGTGGGAAAGTGATTGAGAAGTGGAGGAGGGGGGAAGAGAGAAGGTTAGGGCGACCAGCGGTGTTGCCGCAGCGTTTGTGGTGCACCACAAGCGGATATGCAACCCATGAAAACCGCCCACTTTCCAATAATTCCTGGTAGCTGTGTGTGTGCGTGTGTGTGTGTGTGTATGTGTGTTAGCTCTGGTAAATATTTATAAATAGGCTGCGGTTGTTGCTTAAATTTAGCATCGAATCGTTTGAATAATTTTCTATTGCACAACGCAAAACCACTGAAAAATTTGGCAGTGGTTCGCTTCGGTGGCTTTTGTTAATTGTCGACGTGTGTGAGTGTGTGCGTTTATGTGTGTGTGTGTGTGTGTGTGTGTGTGATTACTTGCACTAGTTAAGTGATGGATAAATAGGTTTAACCAGCTCGTGTGTTCATTAAAGGTTTAATTTCAACTCTTGCGATTCAAAAATTAGTTTTAATTTCACTCACACTCAATTGAAGGCAGACCACGATGTTTTTTACAGTGTGGAATGTTCAAAAATGTTCTGAAAAATTGTTCAAATATTTTCATGTAAATATACAAAGCTATGAAGCCATACACACACAGACATTGCACATATTTACGCATATTTTGAGCTACTCTATTAGCTCGGGGAGTCTATTTAGAAAGGGATAGAGAGAGAGAGAGAGGGAGAGAGAGAGAGAGAGAGGGGGGGAAGCGCAGAGCAACATTTGAACATTTGTCGAGGTTTTTGCGGTCACGGGGAACTACATGAAAATTACATTTACTAAAATTTCTGCAAAATTTTTGTAGCTGCAAAAATTGTTGCAACAACAAACAAAGGTGCAGCCAAATTTACAATTATTTGTGCGTGAAACGCACAAGGTAACCAAAATAGAAGCATCCATGCTCTCCGCTGGCACTCCCCTTACTACCGTCCCCCTTTTCGATCTGTCTGTCCTCATTCAGAAAAGTTTAAACGCCCCGCCCCGACTCTTTTGGCCAAGCCAAATGGCCACAAAAACTAAACCAAACCAATGGCGACCACAGTGAAACAAATAACAACAGCAACAACAGCAACAACAACACAAACAACAGTTGGAACGATTTTTGGCAACATCTGTTTGAACAAATGGCCAAAACAAGAATTCGCCTGCCAACGCGCAGCAACCACAACGAACCAATTTCCGTTGCTGTTGCCATTGCCAATGCCGTTTTCAGCCCAAGTTCCCTTACGAATTCCCCTCCCACACTCGCGTCCAATACTTTATTTAGTTTCAGCTGGGATTTCTTTTAAAGAAGTTATTAAGTTTAAAGTAAAAAGAGAAAAATTTATTTCCTTCTGCCCGTTACATACATTTGCACAAAGTTAGTATACCCTTTTTTGACCATTTTCAATGGTCCAAGGGTATAAAAAACAAGGCTACTTAAAATATCTGACAAAACTGTCTTAACATTGCGCGCAGATTAAGTTTATTTCTTGAATTTGGCCACGCCTCTTTAGCCCTATAGAAATTAAAGTCCAAAACCTTGGTTAATGCTAGACAGTTAATTTTTGGTGAACACCCCCCCAATTAAATTATTTATAAAAGTTTAATATATTAGAAATTGTTCAGTCAGATGGGAAGCTAGTATGACACAGTTGAGCACACTCAACTGTAGCGTTATTTTATTTACAATGTTTTATCCCTTAAGCATTTAACCATAACAACCAAAATATTTCTCGATTTCTCCTACACCTATCTCTCTCAGAAAGAAGGAGATAAGAGGTAAGAGAGCTCTCATCTTCGTTGAATATCTTCAATTTTCAATCTCCAAGCTTTAATTAGTTGGCTTTCTCACACATTCTATAGATCTATAGATATGTAGAGAGTTCCCTGCGGTTTATTTTCAATTCGTGCTGTCGACTTCATTCTTCCTCCTTCCTCTGCTCTCATTCTCGCCTCCTCACTCTCTTGCTGGTGTTTTGCAAAATTGTCAGCCGGCATCAGGCGAAATCTCATTTACGTTGTAATAACAAATGCTACACAAAATCAATTAAAATAATTTCCTGTAAAAATTGTCAATGGCAGCGCCATCTAGCGACAGCCAACCGCATCATACACATTCATGGCATCTGTTGCCGCCATCGTCGCCGTTGTTGTCATTGCGCCCGCATTCCCTTGCTAAGCTCCTCCCCGCACACACTCACACACACACACAACGTACACCTGCCTCCCTTTGGTCCTTATTCCTTCCCTCTCTGGGCGCTGCCATCATCGATGTTGTTTTACATTTCCGGTAATAAATATACATTTGAAAAATAATAGAGGCACACGCTACGGTAAAATCAAAAGCTGGGCGGGGGAAGTGAAAGAGGGGAGAGTGGCAGAGAGGGGGGCGTGACGCTATGCGAGTGGCATTTGGCAAATTGCCGAATGAGGCGTGGGAAATTGGAATTTTCAAAATTATGCGCTAGGTGAGAAACTTTGCGGCATTTCATTTCCTATGATTAATTAATTATTGCGCGCAGTGTGATGATAGCCACAAAGCTACAGGCTGCAGGCTGCAGTCTACGGGGAGCGAAGGGCACCTCGGGACGAGCTGTCGTTACAGTTTTAAATGATTTCGAGCGGGTCAGGTTTAGTAATGAACGTCTCTTTGTGACTTGGAGAGGGCAACATTTTATATTTGTCCTTTTGTTTCGCAAACAATTTGGAAAATAGGTTTCATATCCAAACATTCCACAACTTATATTTTATGTTGTCAACGTTCGATGGTTAACTAGATTTCTTGAGTATCTATGCATTCTATGTGTTCTATGTTTTTTGTTATCCATTCATTCTATGTTTTCTATATTTTTCGTTATATATTACTACGTTTTCTATGTTTTTTATACTTTCTATATTTTCTATGTTTTCCCTTTATCTATGCATTCTATGTTTTCTATATATTTTGTTTTATGCTACTACGTTTTCTATGTTTTTTCTGCTTTCTATGTTTTATATGCTTTCTATGATATCTATGTTTTCGATGTCTTCTATGTTTTCGATGTCTTTTATGTTTTCGATGTCTTCTATGTTTTCGATGTCTACTATGTTTTCGATGTCATCTATTTTTTCTTTGTCTTCTATGCCTTTTATGTTTTATATGTTTTATCTCTTATTTATATTTTCGATGTTTTTTATGCTTTTTATGTATTCTATGTTTTCTTCCCTTCCTTCCATGTTTTGTTCTATATTTTCTTTGTTTTCTATAATTTCCAAGAGTTCTATATATTTTTGTTTTATATATTTATATATTTATACTTTTCTATGTTCCTTCGTTTATGCTAATATTCAACGTTGTCTGTGTTCTTTTATGTTTTATATGTTTTATATCTTATCTATATTTTCGATGTGTTCTATGTTTTCTAAGTTTTCTTATATCTGAAAGTTCGTTTATCAATCTATGTTTCTTTGCATTTCCTATTCTAGATTTCTGTTTCTAGATAACTGTTTTAATATTTTACTCCTTCAGTGTTACTGAGTGTATGCATTAATGCTTCTATGTTTCTATGTATTTGTTTATATGTTTATATAATTGTATAGATCTATATCTCTTTGATTAACTTTTTTATGTTTCTCTGATTCTTGATTTATGTGTTTATATATCTCATTGCTTCTGTATCCATATGTCAATTTTTTTTGCCGTTTTCTATGTTTCTATGTTTATTTTATTTTATATTCCTATGTCTGTAGGCTCTTTGTTTCCATTATTCAATGCATATATGTAAAAATATCTCAATATTATCTTACTACGTTTGTGTGTTTATTAAGTTAATATGTTAATTAGTTCTATGTTTCTATGTTTTTTATATTTCCAATGACTCTATTGTGTATTATCTTGATTATGCAGTTGTTTGTCTATATTTCAATGCTTCAATTTGAGTTTATAAGTTTCTATATTTCAACCTTAACAGATCACCCACACACACACTCTTACATAAAGAACGTTATCAATAAAACTGCCTCCGCAGCGAGCAACGAGTTAGCAGAGTGTGTGCCACAAGGTGTGGGACAGGAGAAACGGGGACTCGACTGTAGCCAACAAATTATTATAGTCACATATCCTGTTGACATTTAACTGACAGCGCGACTGCACAAAGGCGACACAGGTCGGGCCGGGCTGAATGTGCAGGCAAGGCAGACAACTGGGGGGAGGGGGGTGTGTGGCGAGGCAAGGTGCGGTAAGGTGAGGCAAAGCCGAGGGGCAAGAGAGCGGCATACTTCTCGTACATCCACCTGAGTCATAACCATGACCAAAGTCACACGACAACAGCGCACACAGTTCCACATCCGGTGACATCCGGTATTTCCTGCCTTGCCTCTGTCGTGATGCCGTTGCTGTTGCTGCTGCTGTTGCTGCTGCTGGTGCCGGCAGCATTCCTGTGGCCTTGTCACACGTTTGCCGTGCCACAAGCAACAGCAGAACAGCAACAGCAACAGCCAGCAACAACGACAGCGCCGGCCACATCATAGTTTATGCGCTAAGGCAACACTATCACGGCGTAGACAGGCAGGCAGCCAAGCAGCCAGAGCGAGACAGCATGTGGGAGTTAGCTCATAGCTGGGTGAAGAACGAGACCGGAGATGCGACTCCAAAGCACTCGCCTATGCCACATACTCTCTGCGGCAGCCACGCAGCCACGAAAGCTTCACTCTGCATTTCCATCCAAAATCTTCTAATCTTCGTCAGAGTTTTCCCAGTTTGAAACTGAGAATCAGATTAAAGCAACTTAATCTAAGTCATAACAAAGCCTGCCTGGTAAGTGGGTAACACAAGCAAAGAGCTGAAGGAGTTAACTGGGTAATTAAATCTTAAGATCCAAATCGACAGAGAGAAAGAACACAGACAAGAGACGATAAACGCGCGATGGTAGTTTGTTCTTTAGATATAAAGACATATAAGACATAAGAGTTTTCTATAAAAATGAAGGTCTTCGAGTAAATTATTTTGGTTGCTTTAAGGAAACTCCTCAAGAGAGAGGGGGAAATAGAAACTAATCAGACTTGTATTTATTTATTTATTCATTAGTTTTTCCGTAAAAGTTCTCGCACTAATTTGCAAGGAGTAATTAAAGGACATCCACAGTTCGTTTCTCGCCAGTTGCCTCGCGCTGCTTTCTTGCTGCCACTGCCTCTGTTACTGCCACTCCCGTTGTGATGGCTCTCAGGGTGCCTCTGTCATGCATCCCTTTGCAGGATGCACGAAATAATTCTGTTTGTTAGCTGTGCACACGATGTCCTTTCATCAAACGAGAGAAAGAGAGAGAGAGAGAGCTGCAGCTCCATCTCCGATGCCCGACGATGGCATCCGACTAGGCACCCAACCCAACCCTCTCCCCCCCCCCATTGCTGCTGCCTCTGCCTCTGCCTGCCTGACTGAGTGACTTATTCACTAGCCGAGTGAGGGCGTTGCGGGGGAGAGGGTGCATATTTTTTGCACCTAAGTGTAACAGGGATCTCTCTCTCTCTCTCTTCCCTCTTACCTCTCCTCACCCTCCCTGGTTCCACTGCCAATGCACAGCCCGTTCAATGCCCAGTCCTGGACTCACGCTTGATGTAGTTGGTGGTTTACTACTAATTTGCAACCACATCGTTTGTTTTGTGCGGCTCCCTTCGTTTCTGTTCGCCTCTCTGCCCCTCTCCCTACACCTTCCCCCCTCCATGTTTGCCGTTCCTGCTGTGTCCTTTGTGTCTGACAGTGCAGCAACAACCGCTTTGGGTTTTGCGCCTTTCCACAGCTCGCCCCCGTCGCGGCGTCTGCCGCAATGTGCATTAATTTCTGCATTGCTGCAGCAGCAGCAGCAGCACCAGCAGAGGCAGCAAAGGCAGCAGCAGCATCAGCAGCAGCATCACAAGATGCCATCACAATGGGACCTCGACACTTCCCTGTGTGTCAGCTTGTTATAAATGGTCCTCGTGCTCGTCCTGTTCGTCGTCGTCATTGTCGACTCATCCTTGGAATTTGCGTCTTATCAAGCGGCAGCAACAACAACAGCCACAGCAATGCGCAGCAGCTGACTTTGTGGCATCATAACAAGTTGCCGCATATTTGCGAAACCAGCAAACAAATATTTGAAGACGTTACTATATTCAATATACGATGATTATAAGCGGGAGTTAAAATAAATTTATAGAAGCAGAGAGAGTTGAACTTGAATGTAGTATAGGTACTTCATAGGTACCACATAGGTGCCTATGTATTAATTATTATAATGTGTGTGAAGTATTTTCTATTTAAGCGTATTCTTTATACGAACAAGTTGGGTGTTGAATAGGTGCATCTACTTTGAATAGTTTATAACGAAATAGGTACATCAACTTTAAATACTTTATCACGAAATAAAGTGAATAAAAGTGGGAAACTACCATAAGCTCTTTATAGGCATAACAAGGAAAGATATTCCATTATCCATTTGATTTTGAATTTTAAATATTGAAGATCTAATGTCTGACTACTACACTATTTACTATGGAAGTCACTGTAAAACATAACCTAATTGTGAAGATAATAAGTATAGATTTTCCATTTATTTGAATTCAATATATTTTAATTAGATAGCATTACCTTATTGTTAAATAGCTGTAGGCCAATCGAAGTGACTGTGAAACATAACTTATTTGTTGGAGAGATTTACCATTTGAATTCAATTGAACAAACTTCATGCAGATCTTCCCACTGTATCATCGAATTGAGTTGCCTTCATGACTGCAACTATTCAACCTCCGGCTTTATTTTAATTGCCGAGCAACGAACAGAGCGTACTCTACTCTGATTTGTTGTTGTTGTTCTTAATTTGTGCCCTTCCAAATGATAAAATAAGCTGCACGAGATGTTTAGAAATAAATTTCCTTTTATCGAAGGACAATTCTTGTCGTTAGATATTGTTGTGTTCGGTTTTCTCGGCTCCACATGGAAATCTTTTTCTTTTGAATTTGCCCAGCTATTCCAATTAGCATTATTGCAAAATGTAAATATGTTATTTATACCCGTAAGTCAGATCCTCTCTGTGTGTGTGTGTGTCTGTGCGTGTGTGTGTGTTTGTTATTGCCTTTTTCATGCGAGACTCAATTTAAGCTTGTTTGTTTGCCTGTTGTCCCCATATCAAAATATAAGCCGATTATAAAGGCAATTTCTATAACATATACATATCGCATCGCATCGTCTCGCATCGTACAGAGATGTTTATATTTATGTTCTGACTTATATGTGTGTCACTGTGTGTGTGTTTGTGTGTGTGTGTGTAGCATCTGCAACTGCGAACTTTGCCTCATGTCAATTTTTGCTGTTATTATTTCAATGCTGGCTGAGGGGGGACACCTCTCAACCCTCCTGGACCAGCCCCTTTCCACCTACGCCAGTGGCTAGGTAGCTGCTTGCCTGACTTGTTAACATGCTAAATACTTTTTAATGCCAATTTACGAACTGAACACCCTGAGCACCTGCCTGGCTGCCCTTTTGATACCTCCTCAGCTCCAGTTTCAGCTCCAGGGTCGGAGCTTCATCTCCATCTCCGATACGGCCAAAGTTGAGTCGTTTTATTAAGTAATTTACACAGATTCCGAACATTTTCGGTAGCTGCACAATATTCTCCTCTCAACGTACCCTGGTACGTACCCTTTACGGCACCTAATGCAGTTGCCATAGAGTTGCCACTTAATTGGTGCGGAACTAACTTTTTGGCCAGACCAAAGTGTGTGTTTTGATTGTTCCCAGCTTGAGTTCTCTATAATTATGCACAAGTACATAACCGAATTTGGCGTAATTATACGTATGATAGTGACATTACTGGGTACTCAGTTAATTAGGGTTGTCAAGGTGGACGAGAAATTGTCAAAATAGTATTGGTATTCTACAATAGTTCGCTTTGATTCTACTTACATTTTCAACAATCGTTTTGAACGATTTGTGAATAATAATACTGGAAATTACTTGTGAAACAAGGATAAGTTATGGCAGCTTATCGATAATAATCGATAATTAGTTGACCAGTTCTTCGAATGGGAACAATTTCTTTATTGCATTATTTATACCTTATACATACTTTAATTTATAGATCATATTATACTGTAATGTATAAATACTGTAAGGTACTAGTAGTACGAGGATAAGTAAAGGTAGTTTATCGATAACAATGACTATCTGAATAGAAGAAATTATTTGAATGGTAAACAACGTATAATAATTTATTATTGTTTTCCTTATATTATTATATGCAAAAACAATTCAATTTAGAGCTCATATTAAACATTAATAAGGATGCAGTACAGTCAACTTATCGATAACATTCGATCAATTAAAATGGGATACAATGTATTTCTTTATAGTTAAATGTTGTAGACTTTGGTTTATAGATCATATTATGTTTACTCAAGACTGGAATAAATATTATACGATATATTGAAATATTATACGATCTACGTTTGGTTCGAGTTTGCCATTTGTCGATAAGTAAAGCTCTCCGGATTTCACTAAATATGAGCACAAATCATGCCGGATGTCAATTCACATAAATCTCATTCACACATTAGCATCCACCTCCCCGCACCCCCTGCAGGCATCCACTTCCCTTGCCTTTGCCGTGTCGACTGCATTCATCTTCCGCTTCGACGCGCAAAAATAAAAGCCAAAATTCTGTTTATCGAAATTGGCAAATCCCACAGGCGATGCTACTCGTAAAAGCTAAATGGGCTATTCACGCCTCACTTAATTGATAATCGCAAATTTATCGATATCATTGCTTCTGTGCCATTTATTGTGCTGCACTCTCTCTCTCTCCCTCTCTCTCTCTGTCTCTCTCTCTCATAACCTGCTTAATTTCTCGTATTCGAAAATTGCTGCAATTTGCCTCGATGTGGACTTGTAACTAGGCTAACTAAGTTGAGGAACTAACTGAGCTCTTTAAGCCTTTTAATCGGTTCGATGTTCCACGTCGTCAGCTTAAGCAGGAACTATCGAGTTGCTGCTTCTGCTTCTGCTTCTCCTCCTCTCCCATCTCTTTCGTTGTCTGCTTTCAGCTGTTGTTCAACTAATTAAACGATTTCGCCTGCTTCTCTGCATCTTGTTCGCTCTCTTCCCCTCTTCCTCTTTCCCGACTCCCACCACCTTCTTTCATTTTCAACGCTGTTGTCGCCAGCATTCGCTTTGTCTGTCACATTGAAAACTCATTTCACTCCCAGTTTGCAGTTCACTCTTTCCTTCTATTCTTCGTCTTCTATCTCTCTCTTTCTCTATATCTCTCCCTTTCAGTCTTTTCTCCATTCTGTTTTTAGTGGCTCAACTTACACAAATCAACACATTAAGTTCAGGGTTGCCAGCCGCGCCGAGGGGCATTGCAGCCAGCTTAATGCAACAAAGCAGCGCAGTTTAATGAACTTTTCCAGGCGCTACAAAGTCAAGTTAATTGGTTTCTATAAACAACTCTCAAATGGCTTCTACTCTAGCACTGACCTCGCTGCCAGTTTCAATGGCCAACTCTTATCGTTCCCGGCCAGAGTTCGATTAGCGATGAGTAAGGCAAGTTGGGTGATCGTTTGATGGTTCATTCTATAAATAAATAAATATATTTGCATTTATCATCAGCTGCAGTTGTCTTTAAACTGAATCTTCAAAGAGTTACCACGCTCTGGCGCAATGTAGAAGATTCTCCAAGAACTTTCATGGTTCCAGAACTAGTTCGAGCAACAATAAGTGAGTTGCAAGTAGAACAATGTTAATCGATCTCACTCTCTGCCTCTGTCTCTCTCTCTCTCTCTCTGGATATGGAAATGCTTGTCTTCTAGGGCAGCTGCAGTTGGTATTTTTCGAAAAACCTTTATGAATACTTTCGTCGGACAACGTGGGCTACGTAGGGCATGCACATCAGCTGGCTTAGTGCAATTTAATGCGCAATTGCTTCGGTTTATTTGAGCAACAGTCGGGCAGGCGACGGGCAGGGAAGGTGGCAGGCAGGAGAGGCAGGACGAGCGACCATTATCCAGCAGGTTGTGCCTCTCCCCGTTGCCCACTTAAGCTGTGCCACAACAAACCCTCAGCATGTTTTGTCTTTGTTGCTGCTCCTTCTGTTGTTGTTGTTGTTGCTGCTGCTGCTTCTCCTTTTGCTGCTGTTGTTGTTGTTGTTGTTGTTGTCGACTAGTCACGTCTGCTGTTGACAAGCGTCTGTGTGTTGGCTGCGCCCGAATGGCGCCCATATTGAATGTTCCTTCATTTCTTAGGTACTCCGTTATCTGCTCTACCTCCTTCCTTCTCGCTTCCCTCTCTCTCTCTCTTCTGTTCTCCTTGTCTGCTTCTTCTCCTTTACTGCCTGCTCGCTGCATGGCGCATTTTCAACGCCATTGTCCTGCCCGGCTAGGTACTATTTTTGTGTCGCACAATTTACTGCACTTCCTGTCCACTAAAACACACACACACACACACACACACACACACATATACACACACACACAGTGAGAGAAAGCAGAGCTGGGCAAGCTGCAGGGTGTGAGATTGCACTTGGCAAACTCGCTCCGCAAGCGCTGCGCGCATTGTCTCAATAATTACCCATGTCCCTTGGCGCTTGGACTCGACGGACTCGACAGACCCGACAGACCCGACAGACCCAACAGACCATGCGACCATGTGCCATATGCCATGTCCGCCTGTTCGCGCCGAGCACTCGAAGCTTGGAGGTGACCCTTGGCCCGTTTTTATCTATCAACAACTTTTCGACAAAAGTTGCGCACGTCCAGCCAGCACCACCACCAGCTGAGTGCCAGCTCTACCAGCTGCCTTCAATCCCCCTCTCCCGCTCTCTGCTCAGTGCAGTCTTCACTTCACTTAGCCGCTCCTAGTTGGCAATTGACAAACGGATTTGGTAGCTGCAACTGCGCCATCAACTGTACACTTCGAACAGCTTAAGGAATGATTTCTGATTGCAAGTCACAAGCCTCGAAAATGGCAAAACTGAGTTGCCTCCGCATTGGGTTCAGGTGGCAAAGAGGTTGTTGATTGGGCCAGCCAGTTTTAATTGTCAAAGGAAGGGAAAGTTGAGTGGGAATAGTTGGCAAAGATCATTATGATTGGAGGAACGGGAGGGAATGAAAAGCTGTTATGGTTTGACTTAAGGTAGTGCTATAAAGATAGTCTAGTAAATGTAATAAGAAGAAGATTAGAAATATGTTCTGCACTGCCTTCGATGCACTAATAGTAAGTAGAAGAAAGGATCACATAATTCCAATACTTATTTATCCATGATAATATATAATGTTAAGCAAACACATTAGAGGCGCGTGCAACATAGTGTTTAACAGTTTAAACCTGACTCTAAAGAGACAGTCTATTCAAATGATAATCGTAGTATGATTGTCATAACTTATCATCCATTACAGTCTCAAACAACACATCAACCAAATGAACAAAACCTAAGACATTAACAGCATAAAGATGCACTAGTTATACTCTTTGAACTTATCAACCAATATCAGCCTAATTCCTCATTCTTTTTCAATACAGAACTTTAATTTGCTGCCAACTCCCTCCTTAAAGAGTCAAAGCAGACAGTTTGAATTTAATTTGGGGCTGTCTCTGACACAGATTCACTTGTTAGTAACGTATACATAAATCTCGGGCATTTGGCCACAAAAAATACATACTACAATACATATATAGAAGAGGCCAAACCAAATCGGGGAGCCTCCTCCGGGCAAACCATCTAAACATGGGATTACATGGCCCACAAGCAGGCGGCATCCGCTGATGAAACACGGCGCAAAATTCAATTGTTTTCAGCACAACAATTTAATTTGACACGTGCTTTTAATGTGTGCCTCTCTGCTGCTCCCTCCTCTGGGTGTGCCTCTCGTCGCTCGTCAGCTAATGCCAGGCCAGTCATCCAGACCAGGCATACAGGACGCAATATAACCGCACTGTCGCTGGGCGAACATGGCGCATCACGGACCCAGACAGACAGACGGGGACACACATGCGGCTGGCACTTTGGGGCAGGTTTCAGGCGCATAAATTGAATTTAGATACAATTTCCTGTGGCTGCGTGACTGCCTTGCAGCTCCAGTTCCCACTCCTGGTACCGCTACAACAACTACCCGTTCCGGTTTCAGCTCCCAGGCAGCACCTGCTGCAGCTTCAGTTTTACGCGTAGGAATTTACTATTTGGGGTCGTTTTGATTTCGCATTTTTGCATTTAAAGCAATTAAAACCGGAATAACTGGACAAAGATACCGACTGTCAGTTACCCTGTGAGCACCTTTATAAGTTAATGGGATTTTAGATGAAGTGCTTTTGAGGAAATATTTTATTTTAGGAAAATGGAAGAAGCTTTCGTTCACAAAAGAAGTTTTTACTGTTTTAGGGTGACCATATTTGAAATAATTGTAGTTTAAATATGGTTAGACCTACTTGACTGCCAAGCACAATAATAATTTGGTGTTCTAATTATTTGTAGCTCAAAAAATTAAAGTTAAACCATTTTAGGGTGACCAAATTTGAAAAATTGTGATTAGAAAGTTGTTGGGTTTGTTTACATGTTAAGCACAGGAATAATTTAGTGTAATAATTGATAGTTGATAAACGAAGAAAATCAGTTTTAAGGTGACCATATTTGAAATAATTTTAATTTAAAGATAGTTTTGCTCATTTACCAGGGATAATTTAGTTGAGTAATTGTTAGATTTTTAAAGAATTAACAAATTTTAATAGTTTTAGGGTGACCATATTTGAAGTTATAAACATAGATAGGATTACGGCACTGCTATAAATGAAAGTACCCGTTGCTATATTGACAGGGTATTACAGGGTATGAAATTCAATGGCATTGAAAACTTTGCTAGCATTAAACCAACAATAAATAACCAATTTATATGCACATGCTGCCTTTATCGCGAGTTATTTGCAGCACGGTCCGATGACGCGGCAAGTGGCAGCGCTTTAAAAGTGCGATACAATTCGCTTATGCCTCGCTTTCCTGCTGCTGCGCTATTAATTATATTTACCACTTGATAAGGAAAACCTAAAAATATCTCATTACCATATGGGAAATATACGAAAATAGATTCAAAATTGAGTTACTCAAAATATGTTTAAATTCATCAAAACTTCTATTAGACTTTTTCTAAAACTGATTTTAATTTAATTGATTATTTATATTTTGTATTTTTGGCATAAGTTTAAAGCTTTATATTAAATTTTTATTCAACTTAAAGTTAGCAAAATACTTAATTTAAATACTGTTTTCCTGACAGAGCTTAACTTGGGCTTGCAATATTGGTCGACAAAACATAAGAAATCTCAACGATATTTACAATTTCAGTGTAAATTGTTGAACTGCCTTCCGTTTGCAAAAGGGGTGGCTTCCCTACTTCCCCTACTCCACATGAATATGATTTTTCAAGTTGCCTTTTAATATTTATTTCATTTTATTTTTCCCTTTTATTTATGCGACTGCGACAATTCAATATTTGACTAAAAAATTTACGACCCAACATGAAGTTCGGACGGAACGAAGGGGACCAGGGACGAGGACGAGTCTGGCCTGGTGCTGCATGCAAATGCGCCACATTGCGTTAATAATTCCTGCGCTGAGTAGCCGATGAGCTGGGCTGACTTCGCACTGGGTTCGCGTTGGGTCCTCGCTGGGTCCTTTTGGTCAACATCGCGTGCGCCATGAAAATTTCAACAACGATTTTCACAGCTACGAAAAATTTGCGGCCAAAAAATTTCTGCCAATTGGTGTCGTCAAAGAAGGGCGGGGGGAGGTGCAGATAAGCTGAACAGACATTTATGAAAATATTCGTACTGCGAGTGGTGCGAGAAAGTAGTTTCCCACCTCTGCAACTGTGGCATACCTTGGGTTGGGTGTGTTGTGGCTGAGGTAGTGAGGAGTTTCGTATCTGATAGATAAAACGTGTCGATTTCATAAACATTGCACATCACACCTGCCTAATATAAGGGGGCAATCAAATGTTGCATGGGGGGTATCATGTTAATTACCCCACGAGGAGTGGAAAAATTGATTAAGTAGGGGTGTAGATATGCATCTATTTATGCATACGTGGTCGTACAGATAGATATGTATCTGTAGATGGGTAATTGAATTGAAAGCAGCGAGGGGTAGCTCAATTGGGTTAATTATCAGTCAGTTTACTGTTTATGTAATAAAAAGCAGATGTCGTTAGGCATCAAAAGAGTTAAACCAATCCAATCTCCACGCTGCGAGGCTGCAAATATACATGAACGCTGCTCAGAGTCTATATGGGTTAGTTTATTATAGATCTGTAGCAATAAATCCCCAATGATCCATGGCTATGTAAGCTGTAAAGATATAGGGGAGAAGCGCACATACACTTTTTAAATATAAACAATGAAGTTTGACTTTTATTTGACGAACAGTTAGCGAACATATTGAAATGCTCAGCAAAAGTTCTCTAAATATTTGCGCTATTATTGTTCGTAAAAGTCAACAACAATGGCTGGCAAAACAATGGAACCTAGAGTTCAATTCCAAATATACCAAAAACCTATATTTATTTCTAGGTAAACGCATCTATGAAGGCATCCCCCGTGCAACCATTCGCCTATTTATTCCTCCCTCTCTCTCTCTCTATCTCTCTCTGTTCTGTGCGCGGACAAAGTCAAATATTAGTTTTCCCAAGGGGGGAGGGAGGTAGCAGTAGAGTGGCAAGGGGCCTCAGCTGCTTTGTCATGGCGGAATTAATCACAGAGCGCCGTTATGTCAGGACTTTGAAATTCGCCCAACTGTTGGCAATTTGTATTATGACAAACGGCGTCGGCAGATGGCGCCACGCATGTCATGCAAATTATTAAACTTTCGGCCACACACACACACACACACACACACAGATACGTGCAGTCATTGTGGGTGTTGCACTTGGCCCCGCCCCCACACTGCCACACAACTAATAAGGCAAAACAAGTTGTGGCCCAAGTTTCCATTACGAGTAGCAGTTTCATTTTTCCAACTTGTCAAAATAAGTTTTATTGTTTATGATAAACAAACAATGCGACAAAGAGACTCGCATGTGCTGCAGCCAGCCAGCTAGGAGGAGAGTGTGTTACACTGGGCGGAGGGTTAGGAAGTGTCCTCACTGGACACTCTCGCACGCGCCAATAAATTTGCAACGTAAAACGAGCTGGGCAAAAGTTGCTCCACTTTCGCTTTCTCGCACACTCGCTGCGAGGAGGAAACTTTTAATTTTCCAAACACGTTTCGGACAAATGAAAATAGCAGCAGCCCAGTAGCCAGTAGCCAGTAGCGTCGGCACTCTCGTTGTGCCGCAAAAAGTTCCCAGTTTCCGCGTATCCTTTTCGGGGGTATCGAATTCGGAATAAAGATGCGCATGGAGAATGAAGATATCGTGGCTCTTCCAGCACGCCTCATCTACTTCTTGTTCTTCTCCTTCGTTGGTGTCGCTTTTATTGTTTGTCGTCTGCTCTGGGCACAAGCCTCGGGTGTCCGTAACGATTTACACGCCTTGCACAAGTACCTCCGACTAGGGTGTGTGAGTGTGTGTGTGTGTGGGCAGCATATCAAGCTGCATAGATGGATTTTTTTGTCGGGCAGTATAGCGATTCGAAACCCTCAAGAACTTTACCCATTTGAAATGGGTTTGAGTTGGAGGAAATCAAGCTTTGTTTGAGGGGAACGAGATGAGGGACAGAGGAGTTTAGTCACTATAATGCATTGCAAATTAATTACACAAGCTTCAACTACAGAAGTCAAAGGTTTAGTGTTTTTGCTAGTTTTAATTACACATAATATCATTATCAATTTATCAATAATGTTAAATATCTATCAACTCCATAGAAGCGTTCGGGGTTTGTCAAAAGCAGGCTTCGGGATTCCGCACACGCTTTGATTATTCAATTTACTTTTTTTCATATTATAATATACAATATTTTAAAGACTATATAATCATTTAAATATAGAAAAACTTGTTTGTTTGTGAAGTCAGAACCACATATTGATAATACTTTGAATCTTTACAATGCAAATTAATTAAGTTATTAATCAATAATTGAAGCCATTCATGCGCTCCCTAAAAAAAGGCGTTAATTGCACGAGGTAAACTGGCGGCATTAGGTATAGACCTATTAGAGGGGAATCAAGGTAGCCTATATAGTTGAGTTTAGAGTTCCTACTTCAGTTCTGAGTAAATTTGAATCATCCATGCAAAGATGATTAGCATGAGATATAGACATAAATACCCATCTAGAAAGGATCCTCTTTAAAGCAATTTCGAACTTTGACTGTGAATATTGGGTAAATGTCTTTCTGGGGTTGGGGTTGTTGGCCACAGAGACATCACGTGCTAATCACGTGTATTGCTAGCCAGTTGGCCGTTGGCGATAAAAACCGTTAGATATCTCAGGCTGCACATTCCACTTTGAGCCCTTTTGCAATATCCATTCCATGGCGTATTCAAATTCGAATGTGATTGGGTGGAGTGGAGCGGAGAGGGGGGGGGGGGGAGTGGCTACTGTGACAGGGTCATCGCCTTGCAAAGGTCACGAGCAGCAGTTACAGTGGCAATTTGTGCAATTTCCCTATTTGAGTTGCCAAAGTGGTTGCCAGAGTGAGGGAGACAGTGAGTATGCGAACAGGTTCAGCTTGCATATTGCTAAGAAGCCGTTGAAAAACTCTGCATGGCAGCAATTTTTATTGCTTTTTAGCAACAGCAACAGCAACAACTACAACTACAACAACTGCAGGGGGGGAGTGCAATAAGAAGAAGCACAACGACGGGTCGCCTCGGTGTCCACTTCTCCGTTTTCAGCTTAGTCTTTTCTTCTTCCTCAATATCCCCAATACAATTTGGATTTGATGCATTTACATTTGCACCTGTGCCACACACACACACACACACACACAGTCACACAAACATTGGCACACAGAGACAGACTGAAAGATTGTGTGTTGTAAGCTTAAGTGCCATTACATGCAATCGAGTTTGAGTCGAGTCGAGTCTGGGCGAGTCGAGTCTGGGCGAGTCCTGGCTCTGGCTCTGGCTCTGGCACTGCTTTGAGTTGGGCAGTTAGCTGCAGTTTCTGTTGCTTCCGCCCCTGTTCCATAAGCGCATAATGCATATTTAAGCATATTTTGTAGTCTACTTTTATGGGTGCTCTCCTCCCCTCCCCTCCGCACCCCTCCCCCTTAGCACCTTACACTCTCCCCAAACAAAAACCGTTCGCAAAGTGCACTTCATCTGGACAATTTGTTGGTCTGCCCAGGTGCCCAGTTATGACCATGGAGCAGCATGTGCTAGAGGAGGGAAAGTGACAGAGTGAGGGGGGGAGGGAGCTGCTAGCAAAGTGCAAGTGCTTAACCTTCCATGTTGCCCATGTGCCCAGGAATCTTCATGGAACTGTAATATCTGAGAGAAGTTACGTTTGTGTATATATATGTATATTATTTGCAGATTATGTAGACAGCTCATGCTGCCATCAGATCAGTCTATGAACACATATAAACCTTAAGTCTTGACAGTGGAATTAACCTCACTTTCATATCTAACTTTACTTTCCATAAGCGGATAAATGGACAGATGGACAAACGGAAAGGGTTAGTTCGATTTCTCTGCTGATGCAGATTTAGAATATATATATTTTATGATGTCGCAGATGTCTGCTTAGCTGCGTTGCAAGCTTCTGGTCAAAATGAATATACCCTCTGCAAGGGTATCTCTCTATTACCTTTTATTTCTCTTTCTCTTACCTCTATTTCACTTTTAATCAGTTATACTCAGCTTCACACCTTGTTCTCTACAGAAGTATCGATAACTTGTCTGTTGATTTTACATAATATGTTAACTTACAGTGCACATGTTAACTCCATGTCAAAACTACAGTTTATTATGTCATAAGCTCTCTCTGACTTACTTCATCATAACCTAAGCAGTCTTTAGTCGATTTATCGCCTGAATTACTTAAATTATTTTCAGTAACAATGGAGGAACAAAAGATTTTGGTGCACTTTGATGTAAGCAAGTTTCTTTCTAAGAATCATGTGCTGAAGACGAAGTCACATGTTACCATGCGAGAAGCTGTGCTGAGGAAGATACTCGCCAGGGAGAACACGGATGTGGTGATGATGCTCGGCAAGAAGCCTTACTCGGTTCACGGGCATGTGCTGCGCAACTACTCCGAGTTCTTTGCCCGTCGCCTACTCACGGGCTCAGTCATCACGTTGCCCATGGACAAGTTGAAGGAGTCCACTGTGGAAATGTTGTATGACTGGATGCTCTCCGATGGGGTGCATTGTCCACGCAGCGAGTTACTTGATTTCTTGGAGGCTGCACATTGTTTCTACATTCCCAGATTGGTGAACACAGTCTTTCTGTGCCTGTGCGATAAGGAACACTTCTCGGGCCTGGACGCCATCCACACTTACTTCGAGGCGAAGCGCAAGAACCAGACGGCCATTACGGAGATGCTCATGGCCAACATCCTTAAGTTCTTTCTGTTGCTAGTCTGCTCCGATGAGTACCGCGACATGGACGCAAAGAATGTCTGCAGCTTGCTCAGTTCCGACAAGCTGGTCGTTCAGTCAGAGATGGAGGTATTCTTTGCTGCTCTTCTCTGGTTGTTTGTAGACTATAAGGAACGCAAGCGCTACATTGAAAAGCTAATGATATGCATACGCTTCATGCTGCTCCCACCGAGATTTATTCTTAACCTGGCCAAGCACCTTCATGAGCTGCCAGAGGAACTTGCCGACGAGCTGTGCCCCCTATTGCATAAGACCATGCTGTACCAGCAGGAGGAGAACATGGAGTTTCTGAAGCTTGAGGAGGTTGTACTTTCTGGTCGCTGCTGGATCAGAGATCCCGAGTGTGCCTACATCAATTACGAGCATCAGCAGGATATTACCCACATGGACTTTCTCTCCTATGTCGATCAGCTGAACTGCGCTCAGGCCTTTCTTGCTCGCATTTATGAGTTTCAAGGTCAAGTTTGAATAAAATTCATTTTAGCTTGCATTAAAGCAGTAACATAGCTGTAACAGATCAAGAGAACTACTTAACAGATTCGACCTGACAGAGCTACCTAACAGATTCAACTTAGCAGAGATACCTAACAGATTGAAATGATGTGGTAACAGCTGTTAAGGCGTTGGGGAGCTGCCACAGATCAACAGAGCTAACTATCATATAAGAACAGAGCTACCTAACATATTCAACTAAACAGAGCTACCTAACAGATTGTACTGATGTCGTAACTCTGTTAACGGCTGTTAAGGCGTCTTAGACCAGTAACAGATCAGCAGAGCTACCTATCATATAATAACAGAACTACCTAAGAGATTCAACTAGACAGAGCTACCTAACAGATTGAACTTAACAGGGCTCACTTACAGTAGTAGATTGAACTGTTGTGGTAATAGCAGTAAAGGTGTTGTAGATAATAATGTGGCACCCCTAACAGTGCTTAACAGCTGTTGCAGTTTAACAGATACCTCGTAAAGTCTTTTAGTTAACATGTTAACATTTCAATTATTTCATTTCTGTTATTTTAATTTATAAAAATTAAGTTTTGCATGCAAATATTGTTTGAATTCAAAACGAAGTATTCTTTTCAGCAAGAAGACTTTCTTGTAAGTAAAAGCACATTGAATAAAAGCTGATTACCAATCAACATAAGAGGGGGGGCCACCTCTCCCAACAATCTCTTGGCAACTATCCCAGCTGAGCTCTCGAGCGGGCAAAGGAGCTCACATTAGATCACCTTTTACTTGAGCCGAAAGAACACAACTTAACCAATGTCGGACACATTCTTAAACTTTTGCCAGGGTTGGGATAAGGGAAAGGGGGTAGTGGCGGGGGTGTGAGCAACCCAGCAACCTGTAACATGACTGAATAAACACAATTTTCTTCTGTTTTGCTGCTTGGTTCGGTCGTTCGTTCGTTTGGTTCGTTCGTTTGTCAACAATTCAATTCATCAAGCGAAAGTTTCGTTTGCCCGAGCAACGTCGAATTTCGTTACTTTTCTATTTTCTTTAACTAAAACACCCTTGAGAGATTTTTTCTCATTCCCCCTGCTCTCCTCTCCCTCGGCTCTGCTCTCTGTTTATTTGATCATCTTAGCTGCCACTTGCAGTGCACACACACTGAGGGAGAAGGAAGGGCGGGCAGACAGACAGACAAACACTCGTGGCCAGTGCGAAGGACGACCTTCTGACTGACATCCTTGACTTGCTGCCGCATAGACTTTTACTTTTGGCTCCGCAAATATGGCCAAGTGTACGTGTATGTCTGTATGTGTGTACCATAAGTGTGTGTGTGTGTGAGTGCGTGTATGTTTGTGCGGGAGTTGAACAAAAAGTTTACAAACTTATATTGAAAAATGTTGTTAACACGCAAAAGTTTCTCGCAACGTTTACACAGAGAAGCAGCAGCAACAACAACATCTGGCAAAATCAAGCTAAACAAGTGGAATTCAATAACTGGACACACTGTGCAAACAAATAACCGAAGCGTAGGTCATGTTAAAGTGCTCGGAAGATGTTCAGAGCGGAGGGCCAAGCGGGAAATCGCACTGGCTTTGCGACTAAGCCTCGCACTGGGACGAGAAAGGAGTCTAGCGTGGGGAATATGGGGACTGGGACTCGAACTGGGACTGAGCTCGATTTGAATAACATGCCAATGTTTTGAGACGTGTTCACCTTTCTTTCATTGTGCATAGGGTCCTGTACAAATATTGACTTGAGGTTAGGCGCAACAGCCATTTCGCTCCACTTCATAACCTATATTTATTTTCGGGTTAATTCAATTTAAAAGCAATGCTTGCAAACCTTCTGAAACATGAACTAATCTCATTTACTTTCAGTCCTCGTAATGCACTCGAAGAACAGTCGCCAGAAAGGGACTGAAATAGTCAGAAACCCACTGTGGTAGAAGGGTAAGCAGTTGGTCAGGGTAGAGTCCTTACTCTTTGCTGACTTAAACTTTAGTTTGTGGAAAGGTCTTAGGACCTAGAGTGACTAGCGACTTTGCTGAGTATCTATGATTGTGTTTATTCGGTTATTTTGGAGTTCGAAGCATGCATACATTCCAATCATAAAGAAACAGAAGTAAAATAAGTTTTATGCACATTACAGATTAAAAATTCAATTAATATAGTAAAGGTCTAAGGCCTTACGCAACAGAAGTCATTGCATCAAAGGGTTTTTATATAAAGTCTATGCAACAAACATGATAGTTTTGCCTTATAACTTATGGTTCTACTTAGTTATTCTTATTTAATATTTATTTGACAACTTAATCATGTGTGAATTCGCATGAATTCTCTTTGAGGTTATGTATAGTCTCTTTGAGGTTAGGTTTGAAGTCTCATTTGAGGTTGGGTTTAGCTTGAACTTATATGAGTTTACTTTACAAAACATAATATACGAACAGTTTCCTCTTATTCATACTTTACAAAACATAATATACGAACAGTTTCCTCTTATTCATAGAATGTACAACGAAATAATGATAATTTGGAATCTGCAGTTACATTTCAATGATTTCAATTGGCAACATTTATGCTTAATTCGACTGTCTACCTCAAACTATTAGCTTTTAATGGCACTGCCAATATTATCGAAATAATGAGTGCAAATTTGTAGTTGTCGATGGGCATGGAGACCCCTACAAAGGACCGTGGACTAAACCACGGACCACAGTTCGATTCAATTGCCAACGAACCACAGCAAAATTGCTGTCTGTTTCGCATCGATACGTTGATGCTGAATAATTCACACATAATTTAACAAAGAGTTGACATCGAATGTGGGTGTGGCAGTGGGTGAGGAGGAGGTGAGGAGGGGAGCGGGGCAGCATTTGTTGTCGTTATTTGTCGCTTCTTTTATTTAAATTATTTACCATATTATCAAACGTGTCGCACGCAATACTCAACAATACTTGCGCACACACACATCGCTTCAAGGTTGTCACTGCTTGCAGCACGTAGCACTCTGATAGGGGATAGGGGATAAGGGGTTCTGCCTGCGAGGGGTATAGGGACTAACTGGGTTCCGTATCACAATGTGGGAGAGCGTAGGAACGTTGTGTTGTGTGTTCGCTAGAATTCTCAAGTTATTGCGACGCGCTTTTACATGGAAAGTGGAAATCATAAATTGTTTCCAAGCAAAATCAACAGGAAAAGTAGAGTCAACAACCGATAACAGATCTGCGAATACCCTGACTTGTAGTAAAAACTATCAAAGACTTTTCATTTTCTGCTTCTTTCCGTTTGAGTAACTTCAAAGACTCTTTAAGATTTGCGACTTTCATCGAATTTAATCATAATGAAAATTATAAAAGATTCTCTTTACAACCCATTCCAGAGTAAATTGTCGCATAAGGCAAATTGTCTGCGCTGTTTCTCTTTCTTTCTCTCTGCGAAATATGAATTTTCGCAGAATTTTATAGGGTAACTACGACCTGCAATTCCCTGCGGGTTGAAGTCTAACCACTTCCCTTCCCCTCCCCCCTCCCTTCTATACCCAGTGGCACATCACATCTTTGCCGCGCTTAAAATTTAAAGCAAAATCCGACGAGCTGCTCGTAGTGTGTGGAGCGTATGGGAATATATGATTATATTGAAGTGCCCGTACATGGCGCAGTTCGTATGGCTCATTTTTGTTGCTCTTGTTTTATCGAGTTTTGGGAAGTACACTGCGCACAGGGGGAGGGGGAGTAAGGGTGCGAGCTGTGAGGCAGCTAATCATGATTTGCAATTTAATTTGTTTGCATTCGCGTGCGTGGCACAAATAAATTGATGCCACCAACCACGCCCCCCACCCTGAGAGAGAGGGTCGCTGCTTGGTGTCTTCTGCCTTTGTTGTTGTTGTTGCTGTTGCTGCTGCTGTTGCTTGTTGTTTGTTTGCAAAATGTTGTTGATGCTCAAAGCCAACCAAAAAGTGTTTGAGATACTTTGCGCGTTGCGCTTCGTTTGACTTTGCACACACATTTTCATTTTGCAATTATTTGCATATTTGATCACGTAGCCACGCCCCTCCTCCCACTCCCACACAGCTTTGTCATTGCCTCTGTGGAGTGTGTTGTGTGTGTGTGTGTGCCGCAAACACTTCAATTGTTACGCTTTTCCACGGCACGCGTGTGATAATTTCCCGATTGCATTTAACGCCATTTTAAGGCAATTTTTAAGGGGATTTCAGCAATTTTATTAAAACGAAAAATACACAATATTATTATTTTAATATATATACACAATGTATAGAAATTTATGATGTGTTTGTTTTACTTTAATAATGAATTTATTTTATTTCAGCTTAAATCAGGAAACTGCTTTAAAATAAGTAATGAAAGCAACATATGAAACAAAAGATATACGGAAATAAATTACAGTATTCTACAATATTATTTATTATAGACAGAAAGTTATAAATAGTTAGAGTTGGAGTTAATAACAAGATAATTGATAAGAATTACTGCAACCAATTTAAGAATCACTTGTTTGTTACTTTTAAAGTAGTTACATCTCTGTTGGTTTCTTCTCCCCTTAAAGTTTTTTTAACTGCGCCAGTTAAGCTATAAACCATAAAGCCATTTGCACATTTGCTTGGCATTATCCTTATATTTTTCTAACATTTCCATAAGCAGCAACTAGTTCTAGCCATTTGGCTTTGCACTTTTCCCTCTTTTACTTTAACTGCTCTTAAATTGAATTAGTCGACAACTTTTATTGCCAGCTTCAATAGAGAAAGACAAGAGAGAGAGAAAGGGAGAGACAAAGGGAGAAAGGAAGGGAAAAAGCAGGAGAAAGAGTAAAAAAGACGAATGCTTGCCAATGCGACTCATCTGCCAATAGCAAGACAATAATCTACAAATCAGTGACTTTAAATGTTAATGTTAGTTAACATTCTCTTAATTACAGTGCAGTTAAATAACATTACTTAAATGTTATGTCAGTTAACACACTGTTGAGTGCAGTGAAGTATTTTTTTTTTTTTTTTTATTATTAAGGGATAACACGTCTTGAAATAAGACTGCTATGTCTCAGTAATCTGTCACACTGAAGGAATTAACAAGCAATAAAAAAGTCAATTGTGATGACATATCTCAGCTCTTTTGTTCTTTTCTATTAGATTAAATAAATTTCCTCAAATTCCTTCAATTAGCAAACTAAAATTGCTGTGAATTCCTTGCAAGGGTATTCACTCTGCTAAAATCCATTAGAAAAGTCTCGATTTATGACGAAATCGATGCAAATTTGTGTCATACATGCGACTGGACACGAGAACAACAAAAGTACGAGAAGGTATTCCAAGCGAGAAACCGAAAAACCGAAGAGCGCTTCAAACGGGCAGATGAATGTCGTGGCTTGACGTGCAGACGGTCAGAAGAGGGGGGGTGGGGGAAACAGGGGCGCACTTTGTGGGCCATTTACGAATGTTCAAAATGCAATTTAAAATGATTTACGTTTTCGTCGTGTGGACGACGGAATGTTGAGGGCACCGCAAATGCTACGAGTAGTTGCCAGTTAATTACAATTGACTCCCGTCTGCCCTCCCCCTCTCCCTCTCTCCCTCTCTCCTTGTTGCCGTCTTATGTCCATCTCTGTGTGTTCTCTCTCTCTCCCTAATCGTGAATTAATAAAGTGGCGCCAGTGAAAGATTTATGACAGCTTCGATGGCAGATGGAGAGAGAGAGAGAGAGAGGGGGGAGCCGAGTCGGGGTGAGTTGCATTGATAAAGTGTTCGTCTGTGCTAATTCTTTGTACAGCGTCGTGAGACAAGCGCAACAATGGAAATTGCCACTCGAACCACGCTGGAGAGGAAGGCTTCAAGGCAATCTATAGCAAGAACAAGAAAAATGGCAAGGCATGGATGCACTCGAGTGCAGCGCGAGCAGCACGAGCAGCACGAGCAGCAGCAGGCCCCATTGTTGGTGGCAGGCGACAGCCTTACAATTGCACTTCCTTATCGCAGCCTCTCAAGTGTCTGTCCCTCCTAGCTGGCCCCCCTCCCCCCGGCCAGTACAACAGCCTGCAGCATTGAGAACTTCAATTTGCTGTGCCACAATGAGTTGTGCTTGAGATTTAGCCAGTTGAGGCAGTGCCTCTTGCTCCTGCTCCTGGCCCTGCCCCTGCCTCTGCTCCTGCTGCTGCTGCTTCAACTTCGATTGCTTTGGCGACAAAGGCGACGCGTTTGATTTATCAAAAGCGCAGCCAGAACATGGCAGAAAACGGCTAAAAGTCGCAACAGCAAAAGCGCAAATCACTTCCGGCTAAAAAACTGCGAAAAGGCCATAAGTATTTGGCAGGCGGGGTGGGACATCGACGCGTACTCAACATGTTTATGACTTCAGATTTATTGCCACAGATACAGATCTATTTATGGGAGGGGCGGGGACTTCAAATTTAAGTTAAACGCAACGAAGTCTGCAGAAGATTTAACTGTGCTGATGCGGATAATGCTTTAGCTTAAAATAGATAGTGCCAAGGGCAGTTGTTGGATAGTTGCCTGAGGTATGCTTATTTCCATAGCTTTAAACCAAAGCGACCATCGATTCAGGTAGTTTATATAAAGGGAAGTATGGATATAGGAACAAGGAAATATATATTCATGATACGAAAAGCCAAATGATTTAAACAAACTAGTGTGATATGCTATAGATACCTCGTAAAGTTGAGGACATGACTGAAAGATCAAGAGCGAAAGGACTTACTGAAGATACTTGCTTATTTACATGAGAACATATTTTTTTTTTTATTTTAATTTTTTTTTTTTTTTTTTTTTTTTTTTGAGAATATTAAGATCTTCTAACATATTGCTTGGCAATCAACCCAATATCATCCTCTACTATTATGGAGTTCTATTTCTGTCTGCAACAATTAGTTTCTCTCCACTTTCTTTTGCGCTATTTAACCTATTTTTAGTCTGTCGAGCATAAAGTGGGAGGAAATATACCGCAAGAAATTTACTCAATACTCACGTTAGGTGATTTTCTTATAGTTCTTGCTCTTGTTATTGTTGTTGTTGTTGTTGTTGTTGTTGTTGTTGTCTGGCGCTGGCAGCATGGCAAACACAACGGCAACAACAACAAGAACAGCAACGTCACATAAATCTTCATAAGCAAGTTAGGGGCAGCCACAGCAGGCACAGGCACTGGCACAGCCTCTTGGATTTCGTGTTTCGCTTGTTTCCTTAGTTTACCTGTGCGCAGCCATTTGGTTTGGATTTCCTACCTACACGCCTTCCTACTGCCCCCCACCCCCTTCCAGCGATATTCTCCCTTCACCACTTACCAACCGTTGCTACTGCTAATTTTTTGCACGCCTTCTTTGTCTGTAAATAAAACACGTTGCAAATGGCACGCCCCCAAAGCAAATACAAACACTCGTCGAGCAGAACATTTCCCTGCCTCCACACACACACACACACACACACACACATGCAGTTGCCATTGTAGTTGCCATAATTCAACATAAAATAATGCAGATACCTGGCTGGGAGAACAGTTACTGCACCTGCCTGGGAACAGTTTCTGCCAAGTTTCTTCTCCACTTGAGAACTGTGCCAAAGTCGGTAAGAAGACTTACACAGATAAGGAAGGGAAAGAGTATTGAACATGGATGGCATGATATATATTTGCAGGGTAACAACTGAAAAGATAACGATATAAAAACTCGAAGTATTTGAAGAGCATGAAATATACGAAGAAAGATAATGAGAAAGCAGAAGAGATGAAAACGGAAAGCCCACAAATATGCAAAGAGTATCGAAAGTTGATAAAATGATACGTTAAGCTGAGAAGGAAGGTGAAGAGAACTGTATGATAAGACTTGGAAAACTTGTAGAGCAATATCGATAATAGGTCTCTTTGTTTTTTTTTTTTTTTTTTTTTTGATAGGTAGCAAATAAGTTGAATATTGATACAGCTCAGAGGTGGACTAAGCTAAGTAAAACCAATTTCAAAGTATTTAAGTCTGTGTTCAGATTGTGCTATAAATATTCCCATAAATAAATAAGAATTACCAACTATCAGTAAGCAATACCAATGACTAATAGATTGTGCTATAAAACAACCATAAATGTTTATAAGCACATGGTTATTCCTACTTAGGTCTTTCTGGCTTATCATTTTAGCGCTTGTTGACTATTTAGCGAGTCCTTTGTGGCTCCTCTTTGAGTGTCCGCAAATTATGTGCTGTACGTGGGGTCGCGTAGACGCGTCCCGTCACGCATCACGTGCAAAAGAGACGCCAAATCTCAAGCTGACACTATCTAATTTGCAGGCTAAAAACTACAAAACAAATGGGAAAACGAAATGAAATGGGAAACAGCAACAGCGAGCAGTAAAAAAAAAAGAAAATAGAAGAGAAGAGAAATACAAAATAAAATGTGTATAGAAAGTGAGGCCAAAAAGTTTTCTTATTTCGCATCAAAAATGCAAAAGTTTTTTAATATGCAAAAAAGTTAAATTTCATTTAAATCAAGATGGCGGCGGATGTTGCTTTGCTTCGTGCGCTTCCTTGGCGCGGACGCGTTTTGTCGGGGACGCTTTAACTCTTTAGCGCAGCGGATTCAGCTGTCGCTTGTGCTGCCTCTGCTCCTCTCCATCAGCCTCTCAGCTCACTCGTATTTCTCTCTGTCTCTCTTTCTCTTCCCGTCTCGATTGAACTTTAAGCGCTGCCCCAAAAAGTATGCAGCATGAAAATAAAAAAGCGAAACAGGCAAAAAAATGTGCTGGCAATTTGCGTTTGTTGTGAGTGCAGCCAAGCAAATGCATTGGCAGGCAGGTGGGCGTGGCAGGGGAGGCCCGAGTCGGGAGGCTGTTTATGCATCGGTTGTGCAGTCGTGCGCATGCTGCTTATTGTTGACAATGCAGCAGCAACAAAATCAACAACAACAACTCCAGCTACAGCAACAGCAACAACAACTATTAATGCAACAACAACAACAATAATGCGGCTGCTGCAGCTAAAAGTTTTGTGTGTATGTCGAGAATGCTTTAATTAAATTTACCAGCAGGCAGTTCCGTGCCCCGATATCGCCTGCAATTCGCCTGAGTTGCCTGTGCAGAAGTCAAAGTTACTTTGAGGGGAATTTATAATAGTTTAATAACTGTTCAAGTTGAGCAAGAATATTTAACAACTTTTATAAGATTAATGCGAAAGTTGGCGAAATTACAACGAATTGGATTCGCTTGCTGCTGCGCTGCACTCGGCCAATGCGCGGCCCTTAATGACATGCAACAGTGCAGTAAATTTGGTCAGGCTGTACAAACACACACACACACACACACACACACACACACACGCACACGCACGCACAGACAGACAGAGAGATAGCTTGTGTGCAGTGCGTGTGTGGTGCAGTTTATATGCATGCCACATCGGCAACCACAAACGCCAAAAATTC
The DNA here is from genome assembly GCA_018904035.1 of Zaprionus ornatus. Taxonomy (NCBI): domain Eukaryota; kingdom Metazoa; phylum Arthropoda; class Insecta; order Diptera; family Drosophilidae; genus Zaprionus; species Zaprionus ornatus. The sequence goes on along the minus strand of JAEIFZ010000002.1, from coordinate 18,237,686 downwards.
TCGAGCCCCGTCATGCCTCCATCCCACCACGATCCTCCGCTCTCTCTCTCTCTTCCCCTCTCTCTCTCAGTTTCTCTCACTCTCGCAGCCAGCTTGATGTTTGGAAGTCTCTCGGCGAGTTCATGGAATTCATTGATTGCAACTGGTTACAATACAAATACAAACATTCCGCTTCCGCTTATTGGACAATAATTGGCGCACAAAATTATGCAATGAAAATTTTACTGATAGTTGCCTTAACCCCAGCAAGGCTGAGTGGGTTGAAAGTGCACCAAAGTGTGGTAAAGTGCTGGGAAATACCTTGCTCAGAGGAAAATACCTTGCAAAGAGACTCAACTGATTTCGGAATACAACAAAATATATCTGTATATATATCTATAAATGTTTTGAGCTCAACAAATATCATTTCATACTTATTTTTTTTTTTTTTTTTTTATTTATTTATTTATTTTGTTAAGGAAAGAAATGTACGATTTTTGTCACATTTAGGAGTGGTATGTCTCTCATTAATATGTCTATCAATAATCTATAATCATTTTTTTTTTTATTTTTTTTTTTATCTATAATCATTAAGGAAATATTTGCAAAGTGTAAAAAATGCCATTGATTACTGTTGAATAAGCATGATATGTATCAGTATATAAACATATCTCTCTTTCATTTTCGAAGGATAGATTCAACTATGGTAATTATGAAATACATACATTCAAATATTAATACAATTAAACAGAGATAATAAAAAAAAAAAAAAACAAAATAGAAAAAGAATAAATATGCTTAGCAAAAGGAAAGTAGTCAAGCTGAGCTCAAAAAATATCTTTCATTATAGCATATTTATTCATTTTCTTTAATATAACACCTAGATTAAACTATTTATAGGATATTTTCATATAGAAACCCATTTGGTAGCCGATAAATAGTTGTTTATTACGCATTAGTGTCTCAGAAAACCGAATCGATTATATCAATAAACACATTCGTCTTTATTTACTCAAGCTATGTAGGCTTCTTATCTTTATTATTGCAATTTCCCCCTTAAAAATGTCCTTCCCTCCTTACTCACACTCAACTGGGGTTAATGCTATTGCCATGGAAGCTGAAGCTGACTCGCTCGCTACAAATTGCTGCGTGTCCGTGTCCGTGTCCGTGTCGAGTTCGATGGATACATCAAAGTGCTCGCTGGCTGGCTGCCCACTTGAGTTAGGTGCAACGCAATTACGCGCATTGACTTTGTAATTAAAATCGATTTTCATCAAGTTTTACTGTTACTGCTGCCAGACCGAAAGCGCTTTTGAATTTCGCAACCAATACGAGCACACACACACACACACGGACATATGAGTAAACCAATACAGGCGCACACACGTTGACTCGCTAATACGCACGACGCACTCACACACACACACACACTCTCACACACACCCACGTGCTGGGCAACAATCAGTTTTTGTGCGCTGCTTCTGTTTTGTGGCATTTTTGATTAGAAATTTGGCACGTTTCCACACAGTCTGCTGTCGCCCACTGTGCGTCTCCCCCCCCCTCCTCTCTGTTACTGTCTCTTCCCTTTTCATTCTCATCTGCCTTCTCCTTGTGCCCTCTCACAATCAACGGCTGTTGCTTTTGCAGGCCCCACTCCTCCCACTGCTGCGCTTGCAACACTTCTTTCTAACGTCACCTTCGCCACTTTGGCATTTAGGTCACTTGTCTAGTTCCAAAAGTGATCGACGGTTCTACTTGAAAGTCGCTCTTGATAGGTCTCAGTGGGGTTATGCTACAGAGAAAAAATTGAAATTATTTAATTTTAATTGCATTTATATACATTTGATTTTTTGAAACATCATAATCTGTTTCGAAATTATCTTTATACAAATTGTGTTCTATAAAGTCTTTCTATCCAATCCCAAAGGAATTTTTTTATTTTTTTTTGTAAATTACAATAAACTAAGAACTTCAACTAAAATACGTTACATGAATAGCTAATTATATAATACGTAACTATGTATATTCTACATATGTAATATAAAATTATTGTAATATAAGGTTACTTTGTATAAATATCATTTGAGCAGAGTCTCCAAAATTTAAGAAACTTTTATATAGTCAGTTTTACTATACATCAATTGCATTTGAGCTTACACAAGACTATACTATAAACTAATATAATATATTATCTTAGCAAACAGGACAAATCTTAAGCTTAATATAGTAACCGATAAATCTTTAAAAAAAATCTGCAATTGTTCAAGAAATCCCCACAAAGATTTGCAAATCAACTGCATTTGGGTTTACACAAGTACTAGACCATAAACCCATATGATCTCTCTCACAATTAATCTTCTCATGATGAAAAGTCTGTAATAAAATATGATAGTTTCTCTTTGTAAAACTGGCACTTAAGTCTATAATATTATATCAAACAACGCACTCAGTTCTGCTGTCAATCCGCGCCCAATAAGCGGCTCAAAATATTATAATATATATACGAGTAAAGCCCGCATGGGGACTTTTGTGGTGCGAGTAAATTAACTTCTTGCGCTGTCCACGCCTTCATTCCGCCCTTCGCCCGCTTTCCGCCTCTCCATGCCGGGCTTAATTATTGCCATTTGGCAACGGCAACTCTGAGCACAATTCAAGGGGGGGTGCAAGGGGTGTATGCGCACTGCAATTGTATTTTATTTCGTTGATTTACTTTATTTGATTATTTTAAATATAGGCAGGCCGAGGCAGGCAAAAACTCAACGATATGCACGGCATCCGCACTGGCCAGCCCCCTCCCCCCTAGCACATCTGCATCTGCATCCGCACTCGCATCCGCATCTTATCGTTGCGTTTGCTTTTGATGCATTGTGCCAACAACAATTCAATTCAATTGAATTAAATTTAACGCCATTACTCGAGTGCTTGTCCGCGTCCGCGTCCGCGTCCGCGTCATCGTCATCGTCGGAGCCGCTGCTTCACTTCATGTCCAGCTCCAGTCCAGCTGCATCTGCAGGTCCATGCACAAGTCATGGCTGTGCTGGGCATTGCCATTGCCCATATGTGTAATCTGTTTGCCAATATTAAAATATTCATTCACCTTAATTGTCAACGGCCTGGCCGGACTCGAGCCCCGACCCCAGCCCCGACCTCGGCCCCAGCTCCTGCTACGGTCCCCAGTCCCGGGCCTCTTGCAGGCCAGCAACAGAGCCAGGCTTGACCGGCACACAGATCGCCACAACCGCGCCGAAAGCTCTCCAAAAATTACACATACACACATAGCAAACAGCCCACACACACACACACACACACACTCGTAATAACTTGATCTCTGCTGAGTTGTCAGCAGAACATCACGAAAATTGTAACGAGCGGCATAAAAAAAATTTGCTGCATACCCTGTGGGGTAAATTGGAATTTCGACTGCCTACATATATTAAAAAATATATAATGTATGTATTTAACAATTTTAATTAAAAAAATAATATTTATTTATTTATTATTATTTATTTATTATTATTTATTTAATTATTATTATTATTATTTAATTTATTTATTTCTTTTTAACTTTATTTATTTATTCATTCATTAATTCATTTATTAATCAATTATTAATTAACTAATTTATTTATTTAATCATTCATTTATTTATTTATTTATTCACTTATTTATATTTGTCTTTATTTATTAATTCAATTATACTTCTTAAGTTTCCTTACATTTATTCATTTTTATTTTATCTTCTTTTTTACACAAATCAACATTGTTATATATTTTATATTTAATACTTTAATAAATAATCTTTTAAATTTAGAAGATTTTTGTATAAATTCTATACCCTATTCGAAGTCTCCCTCAGTTAACCCTGAGTGTTTTGCAGTCTGTCAACTGCATTATACATTTTACACGTGCATTCCCTTTTGCCCGTTTTAACGTTTCGTTTTTGTGTGCGAAATTTTTGCCACGGTTGGCTGCTGTTGTTATCGTTGTTGTTGTTGTTATCATTGTTGTTGTTGTTGCTTGTGCTGTTGTTGTCTTTTTTGGTTGTTGTTGTTGCTGTTGTTGCTGCTGCTGTTGTTTTTATTTATCTGCTTTCGTTGTGCTTTTTACGGCATCGGGCCAAGTTGAAGCCCCGGCAAGAGGCGGGCTCGGCAAGCGAGTCCGGCTGTTTGTACCCTAACCCCCCTCCCCCTGCCACTCCCCACCCTCTACAGCCTCACTGCGTTCCGGGCAGCGGCCCACACGGGCAGCACAACAATTGTAATCACTGGGAATCAGCATGTTTCACATACCAACACGAAAATCTGTCGAACATAAAAAGCAAAAATGTTGCCACCCTCATAAAATGAAACTGGGTAGGTGCCGTTATGTACACATGTGTGTGCGTGAGTGTGTGTGTGTGTGTGTGTGTGTGGGTGTGTGCAGCCCATGCCGGTACAAAGTGCTGTGCTGTTCAAAAAAAGAAAAAACACGCGGACTCTCCCTCTGTGGAGCGAGCCAGTTGTCCTTTTTTCCTGTGCTAAGTGTACAAAGTTGTGTCATACTTCGCTCTGACGCACCAGGCCACACCCCCTCCCGCTACAGGATGACCCCGCCTCACCTTTGCGTCGTGTATGAAAATTCAATTTGCCTTTCAATATTTGTCTCGCTTATTTTGCTCGATGTGCGAGCGGCATTTAAATTTCACGACGAGTTGTTGTAATTAATGATTTTTATGTGGTGCAATAAAAGGCCGAATGTCGGCAACGACTGCGGCAGCCGTCGACTGCGACTGCGACTGCGGCAGCGAAAGGATACGCAAGACAATGTCCTGAGCAGTTGTAAAAGCACCGTTACAAGTGATGTGCAATTAGCGAATGGCCAGACGAGCGCAGGCAAATGGATTATAAAGAAAACAATTCAATCTTGCAATTATTTTTTACAATTTTCAATAAGATACTTTTGTATCCACGAGATACTTTGGTATCCGCAAGATACTTTGGAATCCTGACGACATTTACGTGTATAGAATATACTTTTTTATACAAAAGACTATTTTGTATACTGAAGATATCAACAAGATACTTTTGTATCCACGAGATACTTTGGTATCCGCAAGATACTTTGGAATCCTGACGACATTTACGTGTATAGAAAATACTTTTGTATCCAAAAGAAACTTTTGTATGCTTAAGATATCTACAAGATACTTTTGTATCCACGAGATACTTTGATATCCGCAAGATACTTTGGAATCCTGACGATATATTCGTATACTATATACTTAAATACTTTTGTATGCTGAAGATATCTATAAGATACTTTTGTGTCCACAAGATACTTTGGTATCCACAAGATACTTTAGTATCCACATGATACTTTGAGATCCTGACGATATTCGTATAAAGAAAATATTTTTGTATCCAGAAGATACATCTGTACCCGCAAGATACTTTTGTATGCATAAGATAATTATTTTAATCAAAATATCGTTTTGCATCCACAAGATACTTTTGTATGCTGAAGGTACTTTTGTATCCATTAAATACTATTAGATCCACAAGATATTTTTGTATCTTAAAGAAAGTTTTGCGCTCTCAAGATACTTTTTTAACCATAAATTAGATTTTTATGTATCTTTAGGATATGTACATATCCGTAAGATATTTATGTATTATCACGATACTTTTGCACCTACAAGATACTTTTGCATTGGCAAAATACTTCATGTATCTCTTCTTTGAATTCTTCAGTATTCACATTTATAGGCACAACATAATTCATTATTCATGTATTCATCAACGAACAATTAAATAGACCACAATCTGTTTTATAGCGTATTAATTATGACAATCAAACATTGAAATTATTTTGATGTTTTCATGCTGAGCTAATGACAGAGAGGGGAACATGAATAACCCATTAGGTTAACGACTTTATCTAACGTTATATTTCAGCCGTGATTTATCCAATTCCAAACTCTTAATTGGCAATTCGGCAATGTACTCGATGGGCTTAATTTCCGATTAAGATTATTTAGTAACTCACACACACACACACACACACCCCTCACACCCACACCCACACACACACATCCATTGGTTAGCTTCTTGTGTCCAGTTCCCTCGCTGACCTGCCCTCCCTGAGATTTATGCCGCCCTTTGTTTGCTCTGCTCTGCACTGTTCAGCGAGGATATTCGGCTACTTGGACACCCGCCCGCGTGGCATGTCAATAAGCCATTCCGTGAGTCTCTCGCTTAGTTTCGGAAATATCGCCTGAATGATTCTCGTGTTAAATTAATTAAATTCAATGCGTGCTCCGCAAACATTTGACCAGCAGCAAATGAAGCAACTGCCGAAACTGCCAAACCTGCCGCTTGCGAAATCAAATCGTGCCATAAATTCGCAGTCCCTGTAATTGGCCAAGGCTCCATGGAGAGGGGCGTGTCGGAAAATATACGCTATTTTATTGCCAAAGATCCACTATAAAACATTAGAGAGAGAGAGAGTGAGGTGAGTGAGATGAGAGATATGAGCCGAGTGGATAAATCAAAAACACTATCAACATTTTTATTACTCTTCATTTATCACTTCTCGAACAATATGCAATAATTTTCAATTGCATTAATTAGACAGCAGACAGTGTATACAAACACATTCATACAGCCAGAGAGAGATAGAGAGAGAGAGAGAGAGAGAGAGAGAGAGAGAGAGAGAGAGAATTGAGTAATAACACCCGCCTCTAATTAGTGCGCCGCCCACACTCTTTTTTAATTATAGATATTTGTTTATTTTGCATTTTTTTGCGCAACTGAAACCTCATTCGCAGGCCATTGCCGTGTGGTATTTGTACACGGCAGCTGTTCAAATAGTCGACACGCCTCGCCCGCGCCCCCTGCCACGCCTGCGTCTAAGCCCCTTTTATCGCTCGATGCTGAGTAATTAAATTTAACGCTTAAAACAACAGCAAAACTGAGAAAAAACCAAACAGGCAAACAGGCGAACCTGCGAACTGCGAACTGCAAAAAAAGCATCGCACTAACGGGATACAGTTGGTTTTGCAAATCGTTTGACAGCGGGCGTAAAAAATATCGAGTAAAAAGAATAAATATTTCTGCGGTCTGCTGGAGGCGTAGGTGCAGCGGGGGGCGGGGCCAAAGGTGAGAAGAGAGACAGAGAGAGAGAGAGAGAGAGAGAGCTTGGGCGATGTTTATGTTTTGGGGCTTTATTTAAATTGCCTGTGAATTATGTGCAAAAAGCATCCATTTCGAGGCATTTCAAAGCTGCGGTTGGCGTGAAATTGTTGTTAATAATATGTGAGTATATGTGTGCGTGTGTGTGTGTGTGCGTGTGTGAGTTGCGAGTATTCATATTTACACAGCATGCCTTTTTTGTATCGCTCTCTATTGTTGCTGTCCATACACAACGTTATTTTTGCAGCTGTCGCCTTTGGCTTAAGCGGGTTTATTTTGGCATTAATGACAAGCGCTTTATGTAATTGGAATTTGTTGCATTAGCAACCGATTTTAAGTGGCATTTAAATCAATTGCAGTTGACACTGAGTGCCCATAAATGAGCCAAAAATGGGTTACGCTATGCTTAGACTATTATTTGTCAGCACAGCTTACTGAAATTGGCTTAGTTGTATTAATAATTTGTGTAAATCTCTGTAAAATGCGATGACAAAGCAGATATCTTTCTTGCTGTTACGTTTACAGAGCAACGATAACATTTACTACGCTAACATTTCATTTACAGCAAGCAGACATCTTTCTTTCTGTTATTTAAGATGAGTATAGATCGATTCAAATGTTAATTAACATAGTTTACCTACGTTATATTGACAAAGAGACCAATCGATTGATCAGTGATGCAGTGTGGTTTTTTATCGATAAATCTAAATCGATAGCTCTGTTAATGATCAGTTCTGGAAAAACAATAAGCTGAAAGCGACTGAGATCGATTAATAGAAATTTTTTTTTTTTTTTTTTTGATTAATAGAAATGCTTCTTGATTCATTCGTTTCTGATTCAAAGACTTCGCTTAACATTAACAATCATAGAAAACCAACTTATAATCTTCACTGCACACTTCATTGACCCTCATTAGCATAAGAAATTGCATACCTATTTTTCGCAGTCCACTCATTAGAGCCTTCTACAATCGACACCCAATCGACACCGAGCTGAATCAAACCGATTCGCAGGCTGACCCAGTGGCAAAATGGTTATAAATCGTGCGACATTAGTCGCCGAGACAATGAGCAACAGAAGCGCAACAAAGAAAATGGTGGGTTGACTAATTAAGCGACATTTGTCACGAGGATTTCGCTGCAAATTGAATGTAAAACGAACTGATAAGACAGAACGAGCAACGGCAGTGGCAATGTAATCAATTCGAGTCGAGTCGAGCTGAGCCGAGTTGAGCTGAGTCGGGTCTGTGTGGTTATGAATGATGGGCTAACATTCACAATTACGCCAATTGCTCATACGAAGAACGAGTGGGCGGGGCGAGTGGGGTTGGAGGCGGTAACGTAAATTGGGGAAATTCAATTATGCCCGAAGACCGACAGCGACAACTTTGTCTTGTCAACGTGTGCCCCCGTTATTTGTGAAGGAAGTCGTCGAAGCGTTGCTAAACCGGATGAAGGTGGAACTGGAACTAGCCCAGGAATCGAAGCAGGAGGGTGTGGAGAGGGAGGCAGCATGGTGCGCAGAAGGGAGCTGCAGCTGTGGCTACAAGGTACGAGACTGGTCAATTGATGGGCTCGAGATGCGTAGCAGACGAAGCAGGCGCAGTCGGTTGGGGTAAGGGCACGGGCAAGGAGAAGGAGATACGACTGGGTGCGAGTGTGGCTGTGGGTGTGGGTGTGGGACTGTGGCCGTGGCCGGGCCACGTTGCATGTAATCAAACAGTTTGCGTAGCAATTTTCGATTATCGTTTGACTGATTTCGTGTTAAATCAATTAAGACATTGCCCAACGTTGCCTCCAACGTAATGGGACGTGCGGTCAGCCTGAGTATTCGTGCCTGGTGCCTATTTATCTAATATCCTGCCCAGCACACACACACTCACATACAGACGGGCATTAAGACACAGACACACACACACACTCACACTCACTTATACAGAGACAGAGGCAGACAACACAATTGTTTTGTGCCTTATTGATTGGACCCGCAGACTTTGGTCTTTCTTCTCTCTCACTCTCTCTCCATCTCACTCTATCTGCTGACTGTGCCTTTCTCTTTTTCCTTTGTCTCTTTCTCTCTCCTCCTCTCTTTTGGGCCTGTCCGTCTGTCGTCTTGATTAAAGCTGTGAGAAAACGCTTTTGAAATGTGCAATTTTCAATTTATGAAAAAGCCACGCCCCCTTCTACCTCCACCTCCTACAGTTGGCAACTGACAAGCACAGAAGTTACCGCTGTTGCTGCTGCTGCTGTTGTTGCTGTTGCTGCTGTTGTTGCTGCTGCTGCTGTTGTTGCTGCTGCTGTGGCTAAAAGTTTATCAAAAACTTTGACTTTGCTTTATTTTGTAACCGCATAAACACTTTGAAATAGACCGATTCGGAACGAAGTCGAAGTGAGTGGAAAACTTTGGATACCCCCCTTTTCTTCTGGTACCCCCTTTCTTGCCGTAGCCTCCTCCCCTTGCCGTAAACGGTCGTTAACAAGCCGAAAAGATTGCAACAAAATTCAAATTGAAATTTTGGGAAAATTTCTTCCAAACTGTCGCACACTTCTGCCACGCCTCCTGACGAGAAGAATGTGGGGGGGGAGGGAGGGTAGGGAGGGTAGGGGAAGGATACAGTCACTCACCGTGGGACTGGACTGACACACGTGTCTCGCAACTCTCGGCATTCTTCGCAAAGTATTTTCAATTATTCAACAGTTGCAGCTACAAACTCGAAGCGGAACATTTTAAATGCGATATAAATAGCGAGAAAATGTATCGATAAATTTGGAAAATCATTTGCTACTGATGTGAAACTATCTGCCTTTGAATTGATATTATATATATGAGGAATACATTATCATTTCTATAAACCTTTATGGAAATGTATCTGATGAATATTTTCTTTAATTGAAAAACCTCATTTAATTGGACATGATTTGCTTAGGTGAGGAAGTATTTTTATATATTGTATTTGATTTTAGTATACAAGAATATATTATATATTTGGCTTTTGTTAATAAATATCTATAATGTAATAGAATATATTATGTTTTCTTTAAGTTTGTCTGCACCACAATAAATATTTTCAATTACTCAATTTCATTTGAACTTCCTCATGCAATTGGATATGATTTGTTAAGTTTGAGTGAGTATTTTTGCTGTAGCATGTCAATTTATCTTAGCTGTAATCAATAACAGTTTATTGCTCGTATCCTCTTCTATAATTGAATGATAAATACCATGCAGACTGCTCAACAACTACGCACTTGAAGAAGCTCTGTTTGCCTTACTGCAATTCTAATTGAATAACAATTGTGGTTATTTATATCGCGTCCCCCCCCTTGTGGATTGCCTGCCAGGCAATTATGCATGTTCAATCGAGACTGGAGGATGGCACTTAACCTTTAACTGGGCCGCGTGTGCGCTTCAGCTCCGTTCTTCGCCCTGAAAGCAGTTTCGGCTGCCGGCTGCATGAATTGCCAATGAGCAAAAGTGACGGCATATGAATTAATGAGCAGACGCAGCTCTACGCCGACACCGGCAATAATAACAACAGCAGCAGCAGCAGCAGCACAACAAACACTACAACAACAACAACAGTAACAAGAACACATTTCAATGGCACTATCGAGTGTGATAATCCGCAGGCCTTTTGCATTTGCTTTCACTTTTGCCGAATGTCTTTGCGAGCGTGTGAAATATTCATGTGCTGCTTGTGGTGCGTGGGTGTATGCCTGTGTGTGGGTGTGTTAATGTGTGTGTGTGGGTGTGTGTTTCTGCAGATGTTTTGGCTGTCCTGTACTGTATTGCTGTTTAACTTGCTCCACTTTTCTTGCCAAAATATACGACAGGATTTTCACATGCAGTGTGCGGGAGGCGTCAGTCTCAAGTGTGACCTGGATGCCATATAAGCTACAAGCTGATCGACCCCGTTAATCATATTGCACTAATATATATATTTTAATTATGCACTACAACCATCGTTAGGGTCAGCTTTCGTTTGTGACTCCCCTCGTTCGTTTTGCTATTTGCGCTGATTGAATTTTCTGGGGCGCGCACAAAAGTATGCAATGCATTTTGTAATGCACGCGTGCACAGGGTGACCAGAGTGACAGACTGACATGCTAATGATGTGCAGAGAGTAAGGGGAAGATACACACCGAAAGAGTGAGCAGAGATATGGTGAGAGGATGGGGGCAGGGGGAGGCGAGCGGCGGGTAATGTCAAAACGTTGGCCACACTGAGCTCATTTCACCTAGGGCCACGCCCACCACTTTGCACAGATTCATGCATAAAATTATAATAAATCATGGAACGCAATAAATATGGCACCCACATAGCAGCAGATACTCTCCCGGACACCCCCCTTGCCCCCTTCTCCTCTTCTGCTCTTCCTCCTCCCCTGCTTGCCAGCGTGCGTGGGCGTCGATAAGCTGCCCCCGAAAAGCATCTAAACATAATCGAAAATGCTGCTGCCCCTGCTGCCGTTGCTGCCATTGCTGCTGTTGCTGCCTCTGCTGCTGTTACTGCTGCTGGCTCTGCCGCTGCTTTCTTGTATTTAAATATAAATGAAAATGTTTTGCAGCCTGATTGCGGCATATTTTGACGCAGCCTCTGGGCACTCAGCTGAGACAGTGACGGACGAGGGTGAGGTGTAGAGGGGAAGGAAATAAAGAGGAGAAAAGTGGAATATGTATTCCGCCGCGTTTTGCTTTTCTTTGATAAAATCACGTACAGCTTCTGGCCAGAGAGAACTTCCTCTCTCTCTCTCTCATCCTCTTCCTCTGTATCTGTCTCTGTCTTTCTATCTCAAAAAAGGGCTTCAGTCGTGAGTTTAATGCGTCACAAAGAGCCTAACGCCTTTTTGTTGCTCGCCTCAAGTGTTGATGCCTTTGTTGTTGCTGCTGCTGCTTCTGTCGGAGATTCACTTCCTCATTGTGTGCTGTGCTGGTTGAAAAGTCACACATATGACAAGGGGCTCTTTATAGACAGCAAAGTGCTGGCCATTTCGCGGGCTGTTCATGAGGAGTGACAATAAGTTGACACCATTTTGGAATTATTCGATTGTGAAGATATAACAAAATATATCACATTTACGATATATGAAGTGAAATATGTATGTAAATAATAAGTAGTATAATTATATATTCTGCATTCAATACTTTATATATCTATTAATTTTTTAACTATATTCTTGACAGCAGCATAATAGTTGCAATGTTAACGAACAAATAGAGCCATCGTGTTGTGGAGTGTAGGAGTCGGTTAAGTAGAAACATCACTTCTTAACATTACTTGTCAACATTCAGTACTTCTGTTGCAGAAGGAGTTGCTGCTGTGTTAGTCGTTAATAACAGATACTGTTAACAAAGTAACAATCACTCTGTTAAGTAGTACTAAGTAGTACTTTTTAAGATTACTTGATAACACTCGATCACTCTGTTGTAGAAAGAGATTGCACCATGTTAAACACGAATAACAGATACTCTTAACAACGTTGCAGTTACTCTGTTAACTAGTAACATTTAAACATTAATTAATAATATTCCCTTTTACTGATACTATATATTGATACTAGACCAGATATATTACCATACTATTTCTTTAGTGTGTATAGTGATTATGTTATGATTGAGCTACATCTCTGTTAGCTGCATCAACTGCTAACAGACAAGATATAAACCCACAATTAATCTGTTGGAAGAGGATCAACTCTGTTAAGCAATAGTTGATAACATTCTTTCTAGGGAAGTACTGTTCATACATTCAAGATAGGGAAGTACTCGTTCTGTTAAAAAGCAAGCAATTCTGTTAGGTATTAACATTCTGTTGAGAGGCATCACTCTTTTGTAAGAGTTGTAAGAGGATCAACTCTGTTAAGCAATAGCTGATAACATTCTATCGTTCTGTTAGGGAAGTACTGTTTCTATTAACAAGCAAACAATTATGTTTGGCATTAACATTCTGTTAACAGACATCACTCTATTGTAAGAGGATCAACTTTGTTAAGCATTAGCTGATAACATTCTATCATTCTGTTGGGGAAGTACTGTTTCTATTAACAAGCAAGCAATTATGTTTGGCATTACCCGATAAGACGACCTACTTTCGTCTCTCTCTCGCTCTCTGCAAAATGTCATTTATTATTTATAATTTATTTGCGCAACAACTGAGACCGTCCTCCTTATCGCGACTTATGGCACTTTCCGGCGCTAGCTACTCGGATATGCATATTGTTTCCATATCTTATTGAGCCAATCTGCTAAACGCATTCGCAAACAAAATGTGCAGCGATGAGAATAAGTCAAACATGTCGTGAGTCTCGTGACTTTTGAGTTGTGAAATGCCTTTTATGCATAATGAGTGGGAATAGTCGTTGTCGTGCATGGAGTGGAAAGGGGGAGGGGGAAGGGGGGAAGAGGGTGGCCAACCACAGTGACAAGCAACAAGGCAGCCCCACACAAGCCAACTGCAGTACACAAGGTACTCTTTCACTCTCTCCCCCACAACCACTCAACCCCCTCTCTGGCTCTACACCTGCCATTGGCAAATGCAAGTCAAACAAATTTAAGTACTTTCATGCGCCATAAGAGCCACCTGATAGGAATCTTTTATTTGCACAGGTCCCTCCCCTGTTCCCGCCTCCTTCCTGCCCTACCTGCTTGGGTGTTTTTTCCACTCTGTAAGCGCAAATACAGCTACTGAGGCAGCCGCTGCAGGCGAGCTTTTATCTTAGGGACTAAATGCGTTTTGCATATGGAAAGGAAAGGGTGGTAGGGGGGGGGGGGAGGTATCAGGCAAGGTGGTATGGGGAATATCATGTGCGTCTTTCGTATCTGCGCGCTTTGTGCGATTTATGAATTAACTTTTTTGAATGAAGTCAACTCGCACAGTGGAAGATGCGAAGAAAGAGAGAGAAAGAGAGAAGAGCAGCAGCGCAGTCGGAGATGAAGGAGACAAGGCAAATCCTTACAAATGTTGGCAGACATATGTAGAAAAGCTTAGAATGCAGCAGCAGCAGCAGAAGCAGCAGCAACAACAGCTGCAGCTGCAGCAGCACTGCAGTTGCACAAAGTAAACCCCCAAAACCCAAACCCAACTCAGAGAGGCGCCCCGGAGGGGGGGAGGGGCCCGCCAGATTTTGTAAATGGCGGATAAATAAAAGCGAGCACCGTGGAAATTCGCAGATTGCTTGGGCGCTGATAAATGGCAGCTCTTGTGTCTTTGACGCGCCATATACCCGCTCCCGCTCCCGTCCGTGTACCCTTTGACCCTTTGCCCAAGCTGATGCCGACATACGCTCGTTTCGCTGCATATCATATTAGTCCCAGTGCAGCGGCTGACACTCTGACTAACTAACTGACTGACTGACTGACTGAATGAGTGAGTGACTGAGTGAGTGAGTGAGTGAGTGAGTGAGTGAGTGACTAACTGCATGTCTAACTGACTGCATGACTGATCGACTGACTGAATGACTGACTGACTGTGTGCCTCTTTCTCTTACTAACTGACTGTCTGCCTGTTTGTATCTGTCTGTCTGTCTGTTCGTCTGTCCCACTCGCAGCTGAATGACTTGACTTGCCGTTTGTTTTGACATAATTTCCACTTGCCTTCAAGTGCGACTGCATTATGAATGGCTTGCGAGCGTGTTTACTGATTGCATATAGATAGGATTTATTCCATTTGTTTACTGACTTGAAGAACATTTCCAGAAATTCGGACAGCCAACTGCGTACAGTCAATGAAAGCAATGTGATATCGAAACCAGATTCAGAACTAGCTGAAAAGGCTCTAAACGGTGCTAAACTATGAAAGGGAAAGATTAAAAACCCTTAGGTAAAAAAGACCTAATGACATATCAAATACAATCCCATATACCTTCGCATGTGTTTCAAATTTCCCAGCAACTGGTAGCCAAGTCAATCTGTAGTCTCGTAAGTACTGTGCTTATCACACTTCATTCCCGCCCCCGCCCCCCCTTCTAGCTGAAGCGAGAAATGGAGCGTATTATGCCATTCAATCCGAGTCACTTCTATGGACTCAGAGAGTCAGAGTCATGCGGAGCACTTAGTTCTTGTGTTTAGCAGCTGCACTGATAAGAACGCGATGAGCTTGCACTTTGCCCCCGTTGCTGATATTAATTTCTATCCAACTTGAGGCAAAGTGCAGAAGTCATGCCAAGAGAAATAATAATGAAGCAAAGAGAAAGGGAGAGGTAAAGAGAGACAGAGAGAGTGAGAGAGAGTGGGCGAGTGGGCGAGGAAAACTCTCAGGAATCATAATCATTGTGGAACTCAAGCGAATGTCAGTGCTAATGCGCTTCAATGTCAAATTGTGAAAAGCAAAAAAATGCTATATATAACACACACACACACACATATAAATATTGTACTTTATATATACATATTTCTATGCTGTGGATGGATTCGAGCAGAAGAAGTGCCCGACGTGGCTAGGCCTAAAAAAGCAAACAAAAGCAAAGGCAAAAAAAAAGCAAAGCAAACACAAAAACAACAAGCAGACATTTTATGGCTGTCATTGTCGGAAATTGGGATTGGGATTGAGTTTGGGAGAAGAGAGGGGTGGGGTGGGGGATGGGGATGGGGAAAGGGAAGGTTGAGGAGTTCAGGAGTTCAGTTTTAGGGGGATTTGTCTTTGTGTCTTTATGTCTAGCGGTTAAGTGCTTTGACGCCTATGGCCTTTCGAATGCCGGCGACACAAACAGACAAAAGCTTCTTTTGACTCGCCTCGCTCTCACTCTCGTTTATCCTTTGTCATCTTTTTTGTTTGTCTGATTTCCGTTTGCACTCCCCCGATAAAAATTATGTTGCAGTGTTTCTTATTTATGGTTCGGCATGGGTCGTCAAGTGAGATTTATGTCTCTATTGTTTCAGGCATGCACTGCGACCATATACGATGAATTTATCTGCATTCTAATTCAATAAGTTGTCGCTATTGAATAGACCCGACTAGCCCATAACTCATTAAGCGCATATAATAAATTGCGCTCTGCAAGATTAGAGAGAGAGAGAGCGTGAGAGAGAGGGAGAGAGATAGTTCTCTGCACTTGTAATAATATAGAGTTGCCAGACTGTAGCACAGCAGTGTCAGCTTGTCTTCCAACTGTTTCTTTTCTGAAATTCCTTTTTCGATTTGCATATTTATTTGGTACTCAGTTGCCGGAACTACCCGACTTCAACTGGCTGTGCTCTGTTTAATGAACTGTACATGAAGAAATTATATTTTGCTAAACAAGCAGAGAGAGAGAGAGAGGGGGGGAGAGTGTGTGAGAGCGAGTGAGAGATGGAGATACGAAGCGACAGGCGTAGATACAGATACACTCACATACAAATGCACAGTTTAATTTTTGCTTGTCAAGCTTAATTTGCGCTTGAATGCATTGCCTGTCTAGTGTCTCTGTGTCTGCGTTTATGTGTGTGTGTGTGTATCGACGTGTGAGTCTATGTGTGTGTGTGTGTGTGTGGATTGCATGCACGAATGGCAGAAGCAGAAGCAGAAGAAGAACAGCAGAAGAAGTGGAAACTTTCATCCCGCAACTGGACGAAAAGTCCTTCGGCCCGCTCCGTCAGCAATTGTTGTTGCCGAGGCCGATAGCCGGTACTATAGTCAGGCGAGCTTGTTGTCATTTCGCATTGCATGTCAGGCGAGCAGAGCAATACAATTACAGCATGGTCAGCCTAAAAAGGATTACCATTTATTCAATATCGGTTGTTGCTGCATTCTTACGCTATTTCTTTCTTTGTATTGTCTTTACTTTGCTATTTTGTATTTTCTTTAAGTTTCCACTGTAGTTAGAGCAATACAATTACAGCATGGTCAGCCTAAAAAGGATTACCATTTATTCAATATCGGTTGTTGCAGCATTCTTACACTTTTTCTTTCTTTTTACTGTCTTTACTTTGGTATTTTGTATTTCCTTTAAGTTTCCACTGTAGTCAGAGCAATACAATTACAGCATGGTCAGCCTAAAAAGGATTACCATTTATTCAATATCGGTTGTTGCTGCATTTTTACACTTGTTCTTTCTTTGTACTGTCTTTACTTTGCTATTTTCTTTAAGTTTCCACTGTATTCAGAGCAATACAATTACAGCATGGTCAGCCTAAAAAGGATTACCATTTATTCAATATCGGTTGTTGCTGCATTTTTACACTTGTTCTTTCTTTGTATTGTCTTTACTTTGCTATTTTGTATTTTCTTTAAGCTTCCACTTTAGTCAGAGCAATACAATTACAGCATGGTCAGCCTAAAAAGGATTACCATTTATTCAATATCGGTTGTTGCAGCATTCTTACACTTTTTCTTTCTTTTTACTGCCTTTCCTTTGGTTTTTGTATTTCCTTTAAGTTTCCACTGTAGTCAGTGCTTACTGTAGCTGGAAATTGATTAAGATTTCAGTGTTTCAGTTATATTATTGAAATTGATGAGCCTTGCGGTTGATTTGGTCGAACCTGAACGACTTTCCCCTTGCAGGCAAGGCCAGGAAGCTGGAGGTGTGGGTCTGGCAACCTCTATTTGATATGCTATTAGCGATGCGGCTGCCGTGCTGAGCGGAGAATAAGATGAAATAATGCCAGGCCACTAATGCGCATTGATTTTCACATTTCCACTGGCATCATTTTCCATTGTTGTTGCTGCTGCTGCTGCTGTTGTTGTTTAGCTGCTTCTCTCGTTGGTAGTTCATCTAATGGCAGCGGATGTGGTTAAAAGCATTTACCCAGCTACCTTTTTCATAGACCATTAAATTTGCATTTGACGCTGACTAGCGCGATTGGCAGCAGAGGCAAGTAGAGGAGGGGGCAGGCAGATGTATTTCTCTCTGCTGCGGGCAAAACTTCTAAATATTTAAGCGGGCCACAAACGAAGACCGTTCTTCTTGACTAATACCTTCAATTTATACACTCAAGAATGGAAATCGGGAAAAGTTTTGTGCAAACTTTTTGATTCCATAAACATCAAGCTGATTGCGAGCCAAAGACTGCAGTTCCGAAAGGAATTAGATCGACTAGAGTGGAGTGCATGATATGCAGAAGAATACGAAGAGGTAAGTGCATTCATTCACATGCACAGGCATTTACTATTCCATATGTTTAGCAGCATAAACTTTGCCTTGTTGTAGGTCCGACCTATCACAGAGAGTAGTTGGATATGTCTCTACACTCCATTTGTATAATCATCTTGAAAGCTTTGTACAGTTTCATTGCATCCCTACCTTAGTTAAACCTTTTTCAGCTTTAGTGAATAAATCAGCTTGTTTAAAAGGGAAGCTGCCTCTCTTTATCTCTCCCTCAACGGGTTTCTATCCTTTTTATTTCTAAAAACCCCTAAAAACCGTATTTAATATGTCTGAAAATGCTGCATAGCTCTGCGTAAAAATCGATTCATTGTTAGCATCTGTTTGAATACTCATGAATCATTCATGAATCGCTTGCACAAATGCAAATCGCGCAAATCTTTACAACAAACAAAGCCGCCGTTGCTCGAACACAAAAACGCGACTAAACAATGTTAAATGTTAAATAATTATTGCGAAACAGCTGGAGGGAGCCACGTCCGACTGCGAACAATGAAAACAATAAACATTTATTTACTGTTTACTTTTTGACAAAATTTATGGCCTAATACAGCTGTGCCACGCCCACCCACCCCAGAGCAGCTCTTTGTCCAAAAAGCGAGAGGTTTTTTCCCTTTTTCCTTTTTGTTTAAGGGAAAAAACTCAGTCGATTTATGAAAACAACACTGTGCAACAAATTGCAATTGTCTTTATTATTTCACACTAATTCATTGATAGCTTCGATAGTATTTTAGAATTTAAGCTCGCAGAGAATATTAAATGTTTTAGTATTCGCGGAAAGTGCACAATAAAATGGGAGAATCAGATAAGTTAAGTTGGTTAAAGGGATAAGGGAGTGGATCGAATGCATAGTCTCTATGGATTAGCTTGCAAAGTGAGACATAATCTTGAATATACACAATACCATAAAGCTCTGCAACATTATATACGACTAGTATTGGAATGATCGGAGGATATAAGACACAGCCAGGATATAGAACCTTCAGCAGGCCGAGGGTAGCCCTTTTTTCTGGTAATATAAATACCACAGCAGTATAGTGTATATATACAGTGAATGAGCCCTTTGATCTCAGGCCTTCTTTCATTCAGAACATAGGTACCTAGCGTGGGTACCTATATCTTAAAATGTTACCAAAATGTCTGCGAATCGGAAACAATTCAAGCTATTATTCTGGCTGCAATAAAGAAGCGTGCTAAAATTGTAATCTGACAAATCGTGGCATTAAATTAAACGGCATTTCGGTACACTTTGTAAGATGCGGCAGGGGCAGGCGTGGCACTATATCTTTTGAGAAGCCGGCCAGGCTGGCGGGCGGCTGACCGACTGGCAATTATATTTATGAATGTCCGACTACCGAGGGGCATTCTCCGTGTTTACTTCGAAGCAATTAAAAGCAACTGCAGTGGCAGCTGAAGCAGCCCTGGCGAAGCGAGTGCTTTATCATATTTGTCTGCGAGTTCGTATTTACTAAGGTTTTTACCGGGAGAGCATGAAGCAGTGGGTGGAATGGGAGAGTGGGAAGTGGAGAGAGGATCCCGGCAGACATACGAGGGTCGTTTGATAAGTCCGTGACTTTTTGAATAAAATATATTTTTTTCGTCAAAGAAGCGTTTTATTTCTCAACATAATCTCCTTTTAGCTCTATACATTTAGTCCAGCGTTTTTCCAATTTTTTTATTCCTTCCAAATAATAGGTTTTCTCAAGGCCCTCAAAATAGTCGTTTGTTTCTGTGATGACCTCTTCATTTGACCCGAATCTCTTACCGCCGAGCCATTTCTTCATGTTTGGAAACAAAAAATAGTCACAGGGGGCTAAATCTGGAGAATATGCTGGATGGGGTAGCAGTTCGTAGCCCAATTTATGAAATTTTGCCATGCTGACTACACACGTGTGCACCCGTGCATTGTCCTGATGGAACAGCACTTTTTTTCGCCAAATGCGGTCGTTTCTGCTTCAAATCAATATCGAATCTGTCCAAAAGCTCTGAATAATATTCGCCGGTGATCGTTTTACCCTTTTCAAGGTAATCGATGTGAATGATACCTTGTGCATCCCAAAAAACTGTGGCCATGACCTTGTTGGCCGACAGACCCACCTTGGCCTTCTTTGGTGCACGTTCACCCGGAGAAACCCACTGTCTTGATTGTTCTTTGGTCTCTGGTGTGGTGTGGTGGATCCATGTTTCGTCTACGGTAACGAAACGGCGCAAAAATTCGTTTGGATTGCGGTTGAACATCGCCAAACACTCCTTTGAAATGGTCACACGGTTGCGCTTATGGTCGTGTGTGAGCAATCGCGGCACCCATCGCGCGGAAAGCTTTTTCATGTCCAAATATTCATGTAAAATGTGATGTACCCGTTCAGTTGAGATGCCTACAGCCTCAGCTACCTCACGCACTTTCATTCTCGGATCATCCAATATCATTCCATGGATTTTGTCGACGATTTCTGGCATGACGACCTCTTTTGGGCGACCTGAACGTTCGGCATCACTTGTACTGGTACGACCACAACGGAACTCAGTAAACCATTTCTTAACCATTGAAATTGATGGTGCAGACTCCCCATAATATTTATCAAGTCTTTCCTTGGTTTCGGTGATGGATTTTTTACGCAAAAAATAATGCTTAATTAGCACACGAAATTCACTTTTTTCCATTTTCGTTAAAATTCACGAGATCGTCTGCTTTCAATGCCTATAAAACGCAAACTAAGAAACGCAGCTTTCTCAAAATTTTACAGTCAGCTGTTAATCGATAACTGCTGACAGGAGCAGTGTTGTATTTAGAGCAGGTGCGCGGCAAATACAAAAAGTCACGGACTTATCAAACGACCCTCGTATGAAAAGCCTTGCAGTTAAATGGCCACTCAGGAAACGAACTTCGTTTATATTGTGTCAGGATATAGTAGCTTTATGTTTGTGAATACGAATGGAAGTAGGCACTGTGCAGAGAGAGAGAGAGAGAGTGAGTGAGAGGGAGGGGAGGAATACGGAGGGTTGAAAGTGTGTGGAGCACAGCTTGGTCTGTGCTGCACAAATAACCTCGGGCCCGTAAAAGAAATACGTTTACTATGTACTAAAATTGAGTAAATGCTGCCATTACGGGCTGCAGTCAGGCACAGTCCCAGCAGCAGCAGAAGCAGCAGAAGTAGAAGCCGAAGCAGGAGGTGGAGGTGGAGCCAGCCCATCCTGAAGTAGGTCCTGGTACTTGTCCTGTATGTGCTGTGCTATTATTTTGAGTGCACACAACTTGCCTGGCTCAGCAGTAAAAAAGACAACAATGGAAATGCGAAGCACCCAGCTTCAATTGCCGGGCAATAAATGTGATACGGGGGTTTCTGTGGCAGGACTTCCTATCTCCCCCCCTCCCCCTGCTTACCACACACCTCACGCTGGGCCATCAGGCCATCGAGCAATGGACACTGCACACACAATTAATCGTTTGCAGCGTTTGCTAAAATCAATTATCGACACCTCTCAAGACCCACAACCCCAACCCAGTAGACTGCGATTGATATCGATAATCGAATTAAGCTCATTCGTCAGAGGTCTCTGGATATCCCTTGGCAGAAGGGACTCCATGAGAGAAATGCAAACAATTAAACTGCCAACTAGATAGAAGACTAAAGGGAACTTTGTTTAGATAGAAAGGTCTTTGAGAGTACTATGACAGGACAGTATCTAACATGGAGAAACATCTTAAAGATATATGCATCAAATTGAGTCCCTCACTCGCAGCACACATCGCATTCATATGGGGTAATACGCTGTGCCAGGGGATAAAGACTTTGGCTTTCACTTCTTTGCAATGCCAACTCCCGAGCTTGATTTGATGTGAACAAATCGTGATTCCCGTAGCAGTGGCTAATGGAGTGGAAGAGCTCCAGCTCCCCCCCTCAGTAAACTGAACCAGACTCCGCTCCTGTCCCCAGCCCAGAACGCTTGCACTTTGTCAACGTTATGCAAATTTGCAGCCACAAGAGCAGCAAGTACAGTTACATTCAAGGTAACAATCAGAGCATTCCACAACAGCAGCAACAACAGCAGGAAAAGTGCCTGCAAGTTTTCCTTTTCCTTCTTTTTTTTTTTGCTGCTTTTGTGCGAAGTGGCTTACCACATAAATTTGCACTTTCGTATTGTTTGCCGAGCACTTGAGGTACGAAATCGAGGCACGTCGAAGGCTGCAAATGACGAGAGAAAGAAGGAGATGTGCAGAGACGTATCCATAGTAATTGACAGACTTTGTTTTCGTTTATTGTACCAACTATTCAGATAGCATCGTGTCACGGCCCCACCCAACTATACCCAGACTCTGAACTGTTCCTATTCAGCTTCCATATCGGCCTTCTTCAGCGCTCGATCCGCGACACTGAAATATTTCTTATT
Organism: Zaprionus ornatus; assembly: GCA_018904035.1. Classification (NCBI taxonomy): domain Eukaryota; kingdom Metazoa; phylum Arthropoda; class Insecta; order Diptera; family Drosophilidae; genus Zaprionus; species Zaprionus ornatus. The sequence goes on along the minus strand of JAEIFZ010000002.1, from coordinate 18,215,072 downwards.
ACGATTCAGATTGAAGGAGAATTCCGATTTCTGCACCAACAACATGTTGGCAAGGAAGGTCTGTCTCTCTATTTCTCTGGTATCTGCATTGGGAGTCATCTCTGGGGGCTTAATCGATTCGTTGTCGAAAGGCACAGGCGTAGTGGTGGCCATTTGGCAACTATCATTACTAATGAAATGCTGATTGGACTTCAGAAACTGCTCTGCTTCTTGCAGACGTTTGTAGAATTTCTTGTCGTCCGTCTTCTTTGGTTCCAGCTTACCAATATTCTCGATCCTCTTGTATATGTTATGCAGGTCGAGGAATATCTCGGCAACATCTTCGTCCACCGACTTTGAGTGGAGCATATATGAGTTTAGGGATTCCTTAATCGATTGCACCTCTTCGTGCAACTGATCGAAGGAGCGCAGATCGGCGATTACCTTGGGCACAATCAGGCCCATCAGACTGTCGATATTCTCGGAGAAGTACGTCGATTGCATCTGCATGAGAGTCTTATGCACAATACGCTCTACCTCTGATTTTTCATCCACAGGAATCTCGGAAGATTTTGCCGAGGCGTCGCTAATCTCGTTCAGCGACTGCAGTTGATTGAGACTCTCCCCCTCATTGTCCATCACATCAAGTTTGTCCGAAGATGATAAATTATTTGAAGTATTTTCAGCCATAATTGAAAATATTTTGATGAAAATGTACCGGTAATTTTGAGTTTCTAATAATATAAAACACGAAAATACTTCAACTCTCAATACTTTAGATTTACTTTGTGAGCACAGCCTACCTAAGGGAAATAACTAAATACAGCCTAAGCTCTTCTTCTGACAACATTCAGCTCCCTATGCCGAAGGTGGCTTTTCCTTCTGGCTTTCATTTATTATGTGTCACATGTGTCTGTTCAGTATTTTGAGTCTTTAAAATGAAATTCTAAACACAAGCCGAGATTGAAACATATTACTACCTTGACACGACTGCTGACTAACGACTGCAGGCAGTAGATACGCAGTGTGCATGCAGTGGACAGTCCCCAGGGGAATTGTTCACTTGCCATGGTCACGAGCGCTAAATCAATTTCCAAATAGAGAACTGCACACTATTTCCTGCCTGCCATGTCCAAGCTCGTGCAGCCCGAGCATATTTCGTAGCATTTTTATGAGGCATGCAAAAAATGCCTACGCACAGCGCTTAGTGAGCATGTGTGTGTGTGTGTGTGCAGAGGGAGATGGGAGAGCAGAGTGAACTGAGCAGAGTCGCTCGGCAATGGTTATGTCGATGCTCATGGCATTCCACGCGGTGCTGGGCGCTGTCAACAATCACGAACCAATTGTCTATAAATACCAGCAACGTTAAGGCAAGCTCACTCACATCGAGACCAGCTATCGCCCCTCCTCCCTCCCTCCCTCCGTCTCGGCTTACCAAACCCCTAGCCGGCAGTTCCAATCCCCCCTTGGACTACGCACAAAACTGTCATGACAGTCCCAAGGCCTGCGCTACATACTCTGGTGCTCAGCTCTCGGTTCTCGGTTCTCAATTCTGGGTATTGGGTACTGGGTACTGGGTAGTGGGTATTGCGAACTGGGTTCTGGGTGCCCCATTGCTACTTCCGCTCTGTCGTTTTTCATTACATCGCATGTAACTTCCGGTTTGTTAAAGCGACACGCACTGCGCGTCCCAGTCGACTACAACGCCAACGCCAAAGCCAGCACCAGCTCGCAAACTTCCTCCAGCCTGTGTCCCCTTGTGTCCTTACTCCTTCGCCCCCCCCTTCCCCTTCTCGTTGTTATGGCTGCTGACATCCGTGCAAACAAACGAGCCATCGAACGAACGAACCGAACTGGCACTGGCCAGACTCGAGTTCCCCTTCCTATTCCGCCCGCTCTCCCTCTCAGTCGCCGATCGGCTGCCGTTCGGCTGGGCCTCCGCTCTGTTTGTCCGCACGTTTAGACTGGAAATGACAAATTCACTGTAGGTGGGCTCTCGGGTGGGCTCTCCGGGCACTCGGTCTCCCGGCCGCTTTGCTTAACTCCTCCAACACGTTTGCGACTCAGCAAACACCATCATCAATTTCCGTGGGGAAATCACACAACATTTTTGCACAAACAAAATGTTTACTTGCTTCTAGGCTACCGAATTTTGCATGCCCATTTTGTCTGTCTGTCTATCTGTCTGTCTGTCTGTCTGTCTGTCTGTCTGCCTGTCTGTCTGTTTGTCTGCCCGTCTGTTTGTGGCATATTTGAGCTTATCTTTCCGAACACCAAAGCAATACTTCAGTTTCGATTATTGCATCAAGTATTTTTTGCAATCTTGATTAAGTTTGCTGCTTGTGGATGTCATTCAAGTTGAGCAAAAGTATCTAGTGGATAATACTGGGTACTTGTGAATTTTGGATATGTTACTTTAATCATACTTTGATCCATCTACTTTACTTCATTCTTCTTCTCTTTCATCATTCTTTGCTCAGCTCCAACATCAACATGGATTTCATCATGTGCCTTATACCTGATGTCTCGTGTTTGAGATTTGGGCACCTATACCAAATGAGTAACCCACTGGAACTAAATCTCCATTTACTGCAATACATCTTTGTAGGGTACCTCTTCAAATTGAATATGAGAGAGTAAGTACCCACCTTGCTATATGTCGACTTGCACGACTGAAAGGTAGGACAACATAAAACCCTAGCTACCCTATACCAAATGAGTAACGCACTAGAACTGTATCTTCATACTTTGGCATACATCTCTATAAGGTACCTCTTTAAATTGAATTTGAGAGAGTAAGTACCCTCCTTGCTTGACTTGCACGACTTACGTCAAGGTTACCACGACAAAGAACCCCTATGCAGCCTTACCCTATACCCATGAGTAACCCACTGGGACTATATATCCATGTTAGGTCGTACATTCGGGTAGGGTAGCTCCTTAAATTGAATTTGAGAGAGGCAGCACCCTCTTTGCTATACGTGAACTTTTACGACTTACCGAAAGGTTAGGTCGGCAAAGAACCCTATCCATTCTATGACTAACGTACTGGTACACTACCGAGATGTATGTCAGGCATCTGTGTAGGGTACCTCTTTAAGTTGCAACGTACTGCTGAGCCAATACCCAAGCGCGCATACAATTATAGCTTGCTTTTGGGGCCCTAGTCAAAGCTGGCTCATGGTCTATTCAGCGGGTTAAAAATTAACGCAGAGTCGCATCATCTTGAGCTGGTGCTTCGCCGGTGCCGGGTGGGACGGGGCAGGGACTGTAATTACTTTAATGCGACCATTTGCCGGCACTACTGAGCTGCCCGTGGCTCAGATAAAGATAAACTTTTGCAATTACAACGCGGCGCAAACGAAGCAGAAATACAAAGCGCACTACCAACTGCCATAGCTGACCAGCAGAGAGCGAGAGCGAGAGAGAGAGAGAGGGGGGAGATAGAGAGAAAAAGCGAGTGTAACGCGTAGCTCGATAGCATCGAATCAGTTTCCTTTTAGTGCTTTTCCTTTGGCATCGGCTAATTAGCCCGCACTCCAGAGGAACCCGAGAGCCTTGGACGGCAAAGTGGGAACTTAAAGTCGCGTCACATAAAATTATGCTTACTCAAATGAACTCGGGAATGCTTTAAAAAAAAGTTTCAAAGTCGTCCGGAGTTGGAAATTCGACCGAAAAACATATGCAAAGTACGCAAAATGCCGGAAGGAATCAAGTCTGGACTTAGGTGGTCCGGGCTACACATAAACTTTTGATGACTTTTTGAAAGTTTTACGCTCTGAAGTGGCACACAAATTACACGGGCGGCGATAACAACAACAAAAACAAGAGCAGCAGCAGCAGCAGCAGCCGCAGTAGCAGCAACAATAATAACTAAGACGGTTCAGGTATTAAAACATCAGCAGATTGCCGGAAAGAAATTATCCATGCACTTAACTTAAAGTTCCTAACAGACTTAAATGATTTTCCGGCTGATCAAAAACAGACTGAAGAGCATTAATACTCGTAATAATAGAGAATATATTGTATCTATTTAGCCTAAGGGAAAAGTAAGCTTGCATATATACTTACTCACTTCGATCTTTTGTTTGTAAATGCTGAAATTTTAAATTTTATTCGAATGTTATATCATTCAAAACATTAAAACTATTTTAAGAATGGTGAGTAAGTTGCTTGGCCACTTCTTGTACTGAGGACTAACTTTCTGTAGAGTCACGGTGTTTCCAAAGCCCGCATTAGAAGTGAGCCTCCTGTTGCCACTTGCACGCGTCCCAAGTGCAAAGTAGAACCCTATGGACTGGGACGGAAGAACTCCCTGGTGGGGATCGCCTATCGACTCCATTTCCAGTCCTATGATGTACAGTGTGAGAAGAGCACTACGTGGGTGAGAACAGAAACGGAGACCATTGGCTTGGAGACACGCCATATTAAAGAACTCGGTGTAGAAATTACAAATTTCTTCAATCCGACATTCACTATAAATACTGCGGATGGGAAAGTTGAACATGAACGAATTCGCCGGGCACTGGGTATCAAACGGAGATCTGAAGAGGAAGACGGAAGTGCTACCCTGAACTCGAGTACTATCAAAAATGCCGATCAGCCATTACTGCTTCCACCCACAGCTAGGAGATGCTCCAATGTTTCCGTCTCCGATAAAATCGTGGCACTCATTGGTTGTGATAACGTAAAGGAAATTAGTTTTTCCGAAGTTAAAAGTAAATTAAGGACGGGGCGATCAAGCGCTGGGCCAAACAACAAGGTGGTCAAGCTGCACAAGGAAGGATCCACGGGTTCCCAAAAGATAAAAAAGATCAGTCCTCAACGGGCTCTGCGTGCCTGCAATCGCCCCAAGCCAAAGCTGATGGCGCCAGTAATGCAGAGGAAAAGGGAAGATACAATAATTTGTGGGAATGCAAACCATAATCGAAGACCAAAGCTGATACAACACCCCGTAATGGAGAGTGCGTTTCATACAAATATTAATGACTCCTCGGATTCCACTCCATCAAACGCTGTGGCTGATAAAAGTCCTAGTCAGACTGTCAATAGCAGAAAAGAGTCTTTTCTAATTCGATTGCCAGCCATTAAAACAAATTCGCAAACCAATTTCAGTAGAAGAACGGTAATTGGACCGAAAATAATAAAAAAATCGGAGGAAAAGGCCTGCATTGCTATGGCACCATTCACTTATGGGATGAAGGGACTTATAACTCTAGAGGATGGACATATGCTACAGAATTATCTAAATTCGCTCGATGTGAAATTCACTCATTTTATTTTTTATGTTCTAAAAACTGAACTTTTGAAGCGACCTGGTATTTCAGTGTGAATCAGTTATCTTTTGATAGCACTAACAATTTCTCTTACAGCTAACACTAAGGCCACCCTCTCGCGTTCTAAGGTTATTTCCAATTTAGTTTACCACGAAGACTATATTTTAAAAGAGGCCAAAATACTGCCAGCACCTCTTACTGGGAAGCGAATAGAGATCAATCTGGACAAGCTCTTGCAGGATGGCGCTGGGAGATATAGTAAGAAATTGAATTTTTGGCATGTTTTTCTAAAAGTGCTTAAGGTTATTGCACTGGTCTTAATCACTATGTCGCTTTTGACTATTGGTTTGCATTATGGCAAGTCCATTAAAAAGTGGTCGATACTAATCTATAGAGTCTTGTTCCCATTTTATTGGAACTTGTTGAAAATGTTTTTGACTAGTCCGCTTCTTTGACGGGACGCGAAGTTGCAGATATATTTGATTATATTTTTATTTTGTATTGCATTAAATTAAAATTATTTATTTGTTCTTAGTTTTTGGTTTATTTTAGTATGTTTACTATTCAAGGCTACGCGTTTAGAGGATTCCAGCTTGTAGACTATCTACAATACTGCAGGCTGCCTATAGCGAGGCCCAACTTCGTTTTTCATGCACATTCATAGTGCATTTCACGCATCGACGAATTGCAAATTTCGCTCTAAACATAAATCGAAGCATTTTTAATAAATTCTGCAGTCTCTGCGCTCTCCCTCTCCTAACCTGTCTGCCTCCCCCTCCAACTGTCTGTTTGTCTCTCTGAAAAACTAAAAAATTGTCAACGAAACAGTGAGAGAAGCGCAATATGTGTTTCGCAATTTGCAATTGAATTTGCTGCTGTTGATTTGACGCATTCCCCACTATGACAACCATCCCAGTATTATCAAAGTGCTCCACTATGACACCCATCTCTCTGTTATTTCACTACCCATTCTGCCCAATTCTGCCTTCAGAATTATACTTCTTGGATACGGAACATCGAATGCGCGGACTTGCGATACTTAAGACCCTCCGTCAAGCCCCTGGCAGTGGGTATCCTTACTCACACTTCCCATTTACCCAACCATATATACATTTGTATTTTCAAAATACATAGACGGGCGCAAACAAACGCAGGCAAACTGCGAAAACATCTCGCGTGCGCCAGAAGAGCCGCATGCAGCTCTCTTCAACCTGCACTTCTCGGGCAAAGCCAACAAATGTGTTGTTCAGGAGCTGGAAAGGAGTTTATTAAGCTAAAGCTAAAGATATTCGGCATGAAATAGAACAAGAAGCGAAAATTGGTAGTTTCCTTATGCATGTCGAGTTGAAAGGTATCTTCAAAATGATTTTGAAATGAAATGCAACTTAAAGCATCTTCTCATACTTAAACAGTGCCTACAATAAACCATTCTTGATAAGCTCTTTCTTTGATTTCAAGTTGAATGGCAATTTTAATGCATTTTGCGGGAATAAATTCAATAATAACGAGCATAAGAGCTACATCGAGTGTGCTCGACTGTTAAATACCCGCTATCTACCTGAAGAAATCGAACAAAATAAAAAATATGTGATTTCTATGTTTAGCTTACTTTGTGTTACAAAAAAAAAAAAAAAAAAAAAAAAAATTAATTTGTGTTGCATACTTTGCAGGGAGATTGGAAATTAGTACATCTTTTAAATTATTCTTAAGAATATTTCTCCACCCTGTGATGTTAAGATACAATATTATGATTTACGGATTCTTCACTTAAAATTAATAAAAATTAATTAAAAATTAATAAAAAAAAAAAATCTTTTAAATTAAAGTTATGATACCCCTCTTTCTACCCTATGGGTAGTGGGTATACGTAAAAAGATGCTGCTTTACAGACCATGTTCGAATAGCAAAGACACGAACCAGCAGCTGCCAAAATTGAATACTGAGGGAGTGAGAACTGCCGAGGGTTAAAAGGAAAAGTGTACTCACTTCAAAATACAAATGTGTAAAAAAAATAAATAATAATAATAAAAACAATTAAATTATTATTAAACATATTAATTTTAATAAATTATTAAAATTATTACAATAATTAATTATTAAACATATAAAATCAAATAAAACAAAATATACGAATTGTACTTGAAACATAAAAATAAATAATATATATTAAAATAATAATAATACAATAAAAATAATAAAACAACTTTTCAAATATTTAAATAATAATACAGCATAAACATATAATAGGTACATATTAAGCCTTCAAAATGCTTATACAGTAAACTTTTATACCTATACCAGTTGGTTTTATACCTCTTCTGCCTGGCTTATACTCGCTTTATACCTTTTCCGCCTGGCTTATACTCACTTGGCGACTGTTATTGCCTCGTGTGCCGGCACTTTTTATGCTGTTGCTCCAGTTCCAGTTTCGACTTCGTGGCAGCTTCGGCTTCGTCTTGTCCTACCACAAGAAAAAACTTGGTCAACATGTCCAGCCGAATGAGCCGCACTCGCGCGTTCTCGTTCGCTTCAGAGCTCTCAGGCTCTCTCGCGCTTACTTGGTTCGTTCGTATTCAGCGCCGGAGAGCTTTCATTGCCCGATTCGGAACGAACTCTCGTTCGGGTCTCGCTTGTGCGTTGTGCTGGGCCTCGTTTGTAGTTTGCTTTGGGTAGTCGAGTTTATGTCTTCATCGCCGGGTCGCATTCGGAATTTATTTGCATGCCGGTCAGGCCGGGAGGCAGCTCTATAAATTAAACATAAATCAGTTGCACGGCAAATCATTTGATTTCATTTCGGGGACCCTTTAACTACTACATAGAGTATGCTCAGCACCCTTCCCCCTCCCCCATCTCTGCCTGCCTCGAGGTCCGAGCGAGGCCGCAATTACACAAAAGACGCGACTGTCACGTATTCCATGCATGAACGACTCCGAATGGCAGCCCGACTCCAGCCCGAAATTATTCGTGGCCATAAACAACAACAATGCAATGCGACAATTGGTCAGGAGTCGGAGCAGGAGTGGACACTCGGGAGCACAGGAGGAGTAGGGGGTGGCTGCTGAAAAAAATGACACAAAATTGATATGCAAATAGCCATTTAATGGACTTGAACTGAATAGCAAAGTACTCGAAATGATTAGCCGCGAATGAGGCCCGGCCCGGCCCGGCCTGGCCCGGCTCTAGCCTGCCCTGCCGGAAAAGGCTTTACGTTTTAATATTATGAAAATCGATAAGAAATCGAGCATTCTCAGTCCCCTGGCACGCACCTCTATAGCCCCCCCACCTCTTCTACTCCCTTTACACACACATACTCACACACGTCGGTATAAATTTTACGACACATTTTCCACTAAATTTACGAGTTGCCGTGCGAAACTTTAAAAGAAATTCGCGGACTGTGCGTCCTTTGATGGTGTCGAACGTAGGGAGAGGGGCGCTGGCGAGGGGTAAGCAGTGAGGGTAAGCAAAACGCACGTGGGCTCGTAAAAAATCGTAAGGGGTTGTGTGTGTGTGTCGGCTTGTGTCTTGTTTGGGGCCTGGGGATAGGTTAACTGAAGCTATGTTACGGTAATGACAGCTAACGGTAGCTCGGATACCTTTTCTTCCTAGGTTGGATAACTCGTATGATAGTTTATAGAGATTTTTGGAAGGTTTTCATAAAAGTTATAGCAGCAAAGTAACGTTTATTGTTTTACATTTTCATCATTACTTTTTATATTTATCATACCAAAACGAAAAGAAACCAAACAGAAAAACAATTCAATATTTTGGATTAGAAATGGTTAATGATTAAGACTTCGATTACAGGGACTTGCCAATCCATTCAGATGGTCTGTGGCTTGCTTCCATCTCGAATGGATTAACAATTACAGATTGTCGATTCGAAATATACATTCAAGTAATGCGTAACATTAACGTATTAAATAAATACAACATTAATTACATTTCTTATATCTTCTACAATAAATAAACTGCCAAACAACGCATGTTAACTAGATAAACTTTAAAGGGGCACAATCTTTAGCACATCATTAAATATCTGAGACATCCACTGATTTTCATGTTAAAACCCTGATTACTTTGACAGTTTTTTAAATTAATTGAATTGTACAAAACCCCCACTCACAATATCTTTAAGACTATCAATCGCTGCCCTTGCAGGCCGACTCAAAGTATGGCGGAATAAGCTTTATAGCCCTTTTATATGCCAGACAACTTTATCAATTATTTCGTTAGCTGTTGCCATATTTTTGTTCCGGCTTAAGATGCTCACAAAAAACTGCGCAAGCCGTATATCAAGGCAGCAATAGCTCATTGAATGATTTACAAGTACATTGCGTATACGTGTATGCTGGCTATTGTCTCAATACTCCACTTGCTTGTGTTGTTGTTATTGCCTTTATTGCTGATGGCGTTGACGTCAGAGTAAAATACGCAATAAAATCAAATCATGCTCAAAATTTTATGAATATTCATGACATTAAAAGCTCTTGAATTATTAACGAAGATTTTCGACTAGCAATTGCGCACTGGAAAAGCACTTGGCAAGCACACACAGCCAAACAAACAAACACACAACACACACACATCTACAAAGACAGAGAGAGAGAAAGATAGAGAGAGAGAGAGAGATAGAGTACAGCACATGCACCTCCTTCCATGGGGCAAAGCTGTTCAATTATGAATTTTGACAATGTCTGCCTGCAAAAGGTGCAAAATAGGCGAAAAACACGAGAGGGTGCGGTGGGGGAGTGGGTGGAAGAGGGAGCCTGCTAAGACTGCCGTTAACAACCCTTGATAGAAGGGTGCTGCTGATGTGCGTGTGGGCACATTGAAGTGTCATTGAAATGAACCAAAAGTGCAATGTGCAACAAAAAGGCGCAAGTGAAAGTCAAAACAAAGCTGCTGATTAAACGAGGGAGATAAAGAAGAGTTACGCAAGAGTAAGGGGTGGGTTGAGAGTTAAGGGTGAAGAACTCTGCCTTGCACTGAATGCATCTTAATTAGAAGAATGGGAAGCCAAGTGGGATGAGCACAGGAATGGGGGGGGGGGGTTTCGGCATCTGCTCGGGGAATTTGTCTAGGCTTACTCTTTGTCTGGACAAAATGTTCTAAGGGGGAGGGGGGGAGAACTGAAGAAGAACTTCCGATTCTGGCGTCTGCATTTGAAATGTAAAGCGGCTGACTGTGAACTGAAATTGGGAGTTCATGTCATCCATTGTCTAAAAACAATGGCACAAGGAAACTATAGTTTTCACAAGAACATCTGAAAATGAGCACAAGTGTTTGTGGTCATGGAAATGCTGGAATAGACTCCTGCAGTTGCTGCACACCCAGTTGCCTCTGCCAGGCCAGACGGCGGTCTCGTTTACTCATGCAGCCGAGCAGCTAACAATGCTCAAAGGCGGCTTGCAAAATTAGCTGGAAAAACACATAGCAGCAACGAAAAAGAAAAGTAGAACCCTCTCATCACTCGCAAGACATTCCCAAGACAGAGATTGACCCAGAAAATGAAAAAAACTGTCTAGACATTTCCCACGCATCTTACACCTTTTTCTGCTGTCTTTCCATTTCTTTTCTTTCACTCGCGGAGTTTATCGAACCTTATCGAATGTGCCTGAGACGTCGTGGCATGGAAGGAACGATTAATTGTCGATTATTGTGAAATGTTTCACATTTTGCAACAGATTACGCTTTAAATTATTATTTATTCACATTTAACAAATTGTAACAGAAATTATGGCGAATTTCCAAAGTCAAATTGATGTAGATTTGTAATCTAGCTTCACTGCGATTGAGTGCTTTGAATATTTTATGGAATTGCTTTAGTATTTATGGTGACTAATGGATTGAAGATAATTTAAATTACTGCACAAAGATTCGCCTTGGCAAATTTAATGTTAACTTAATAAATAAATTTAACTTTTATGCGTCTGCCATTCCTTTTGAGTTGCTTCTTTACAGTCTTTACAGTCTTTACAGTCTTGTTCAACACTACTTATTACATCCTGTTAGGCTTAAGCTGCCTTCGCCTCCAGCCTTGGCAACCGGCTAGTGCTTTTTGCCCTGCTCACTATCCTCCTCTCTCTTTATAGTTGGCAACGCGAAATTGGACTCTGTTGCACATTTCGCTGGCAGCTAACCAGGCCTGGCACCTGTCTTCCTTCTGGCTGGGGAGAAGGCAAGAACAGGAGCAAAATTAACGCTGATTGCCAGCCTGACTCGCTGATTGTCGCGCCTGTCGCCAGCCAAGTGATACGAAGTGTGAAAATGATTAAGACTCGGCAATGCGAAAGTTATTGCTTGGGTCAGTCTGAGGGAAGGACCTTTAATGGGTATTTCAGTTGAAGTTGAGGTTTAACCTACGTACAATACAATGTGCATTAAAGAAGAAGATACAGATATACAGAATAGTTGGTAAAGTTATTCATTACGATATTTTTTCACTGATACACAGCAAGATTAATTGATGGTTCTCACAACTCAAGCGGTCTACACATGCTTATTGATTTGAAGATCTCAGTTTGCTTTCCCTTTCGGCTTGCGTCTCATGTGGCACTTGCAACGTGCTGCTCGTCTAGCTTCGCACCAATTATCCTGATACTCGCTGTGGATGTTCCTACCCCTCCATCTGTGACTGTCCTCGCCCGGAGTGCTGTACTTGCTCGTGTTGTGATTGCGATTGTTATGGAAACAGCGATGGTAACGCTCATATCCCTTGGCTAAATCAGAAGCCAGCGGCCGCTACAACTGCTGCTGATGCTGCTCCTCCTCCTCCTCCTTCTGCTCCTGTTCCGCCTGCCTCCTGTCGTCTGTTTGCTTTCCTTCCTGTGTTTTTTGCTCTTTTCGTCTAGTTGCAGTTGCTACGTGATGATAGCAGGATTTCACTTTTGTTACACTCGCTGCCAGACAATTGCAACATATTGTTGCACTTGTTTCCCATATCTATCTATCCATCCTATCCTATTCCACACCCCACACACAGATTCCCATTTCCATTTTCGATTGCTTTCCTTGTTTTTGTGCTCTTGTTTTGATGTGCTTGTTGACAGCGGCCAAATGGAATTCAATTGCGTGAAAGATGCAATACTAGCGGAACTTGGAGAGCATGACAACCTTCTACAGTGGCTAATTAGAAGCCCTACCATTCACAAGAATCTGAGCTGGACGAGGATTGATTCAGATTGCAGAAGGAAGTTGGAAACTACAATGTAGTTAGGTAAAGTATGTATGCTGTATGTCTGTATGACTGTGTATCTGTATGTCTACATGTCTGTATGTGAGTATGCTGGTATGTCTGTATATCAGTTTGTTGGTATGTCTGTATGTTTGTATCTCTGTATGTCTGTATGTCCGTATCCTTGTATGTCTGTATATCTGTATGTCTGAATGTCTGTATATATCTGTATGTCTGTATATCTATGTGTCTATATGTCAGTATTTCTGTATGTCTGTATGTCTGTATCTCCGTATGTCTGCATGTCTGTAGGTCTGTATGTCTGTATATCTGTATGTCTGCATGTCTGTATGTCTGTAGGTCTGTATGTCTGCATGTCTGTAGATCTGTATGTCTGTATGTTTGTATGTCTGTATGTAAGTATGTTGGTATGTTGGTATGTCTGTATCTCTATATGTCTGTATGTCTGTATGTCTGTATGTCTGTATGTCTGTTTGTCTGTATGTCTGTATGGCTGTATGTCTGTATGTCTGTATGTCTGTATGTCTGTATATCTATATGTCTGTATGTCTGTATGTCTGTATTTCTGTATGTCTGTATGTCTGTATGTCTTTATGTCAGTATGTCTGTATGTCTGTATATCTATGTGTCTGTATGTCAGTATGTCTGTATGTCAGTATGTCTGTAGGTCTGTATGTCTGTATGTCTGTATGTCTGTATGTCTGTATGTCTGTATGTCTGTATGTCTGTATGTCTGTATGTCTGTATGTCTGCATGTCTGTATGTCTGAATGTCTGTATGTCTGTATGTCTGTAGGTCTGTAGGTCTGTATATCTATATGTCTGTATGTCTGTATGTTGTATGCATATGTATGCCGTATGCTGCATTTACTTTGAAGATTTTCCACCTACTCAATCAATATTTCCTGCATAACGAGACACTTAAAGCGAGCAATTTAAAGCTAATTGCGGGTGTCCTAATTTTTCGTTTCTTTACGATTTTCTTCTGGTTTTTCCTCAATGAAATATCCGCATTATTGCGCATTCAATTCGAAGCTCTAATTTTGTGGTCGTTTTGTGGTTCATTTGAAATTTATTAAAAATCCAAAGCACATTTCCGTCTTGCTCTTCTGTTCCTCACTCTCTCTCTCTCTCTTCCTCTCTCTCTCTCTCTCAGTCAGTCCTGTGCTTCGCTCTAATCTGTCACGTAAATTTATAACGTTTTCTTGCTGAAAATGATGAACAGGCATTAGATTTATTTATTCCACAATATAAATGCACATTGTATATGCCTTTTCCATTATGTCCCCCTCCGAGTCGGGTGGAAAATAAAAGCCACAACAACGAGCGCAGACTGGAGCAAGAATGCGAAGAGAAATCGACAGAGACAGAGAGAGAGAGAGAGAGAGAGAGAGGAAGAGAGGGGAATCAATTTAATTTTACAATATCCGCTTTATACCTGTGCACAGCGACGTGACCAATTTAGCCAGGTTACAAATATTTTGTTATTTATTCTGTAATGAAATCGACGTGAGGACATCCACAACAACAACAACAACATAACAACAATAAAGCCAGCACAAACACAAACAGTTGCAGCTGGGTCCCTTGCGGTAATCGACGTTTAAGCATAATTAAGTAATAATTTGATTTGCTCTTCCCTCTCTTAGAAGTTCCTCTCTCCTTTCTTCTCTCCTTTGCTCGACTTTTGTGGTTCTCCCAAGTTCGGCAATGATTTGTCAGCGTCCTTTTGCAGACTTTCCTCCCCCTCTACCCGTGTCCAACTTCAACTTCACTAGCAGCCTGTCGCCAGTCGAGTTTGAGGTAAACCCCAATGCGGGCTGACGGGGGAAACCCGCTCAGTTTGCGGGGCAGCGTGTTGACAGGCGGCGGCGTCACATGACATCTGCATCCGGCTGAGTGATTTGTGAATTGAAGACAACTTTCCAGGCTACTCGGCCACGCTTGTTACTACTAGTAGTAGCAATTTGAATGGGATGAACTTACGGAAAAAGAAAAACGTTTGGGTAAGTCTTGGGTTGCTATATAGTGCATATATATTGGTGTATATCTATATTTATTCTACACATTAGTTATGAGAGATATTACCGATTATTTCGTTACCAGAGCAGACCAATTTTAGTGTTTGCTTTCCCTTTCTTTTCGTATCCACGCCTACAGACACTCAGATTATTATCTCATTAAGAGCCAAAGTCTAGAGGAGTGCAATCCACTTCCATGTCACCAGTCTGGATTATTCTACTTACAACATAATCAAATTAAAAGCCTTGCCACGCTTCCAGGTTGTCCTTCCTTCTCTGAGACTGCCACGCCCACAAACTAAGGAAGCTGACTAGGTACAACGCCCTTCCATAAAGATGAATGGCGCTTAAGCAAAGTACTAAAAGGCAAGAGACAAAAACAACAACAAAAACAACAAAGTAACGGGAAGTCTGCTTATAGACAATGTTGCGACGACAATGGCCGACCACGAGGCTGTTGACAGTTGTGTCTGAAGTAGTGCATATTGAAGTTAATTTCAACCTGGAATCACTTTAAGCCAAGAAAGCAAATGCAGGCAGATGTGGATGAAGGGGTGGGAGTTAAAAGAAAGCTTTCATACATGCCAAGCTTTTAAAAACACTAACAGCAACTAGGAAGTTCTATGAAAAACTACAACAGACTCTAAGTAAAACCCCATTTATCGTGGGGAGATGTGCAAAAAAAAGGAGTTCAGTATTTCACATCTCAAGTTTGGGGTAACAGGTTCGTCATTCTAGGATTATATACCAGCTACCCATAGGCTAGAAGGGTATAATAACTTTGTGGCAAATGCAAATGTATGCAACAGGCAGAAGAAGGCGAGACAGACGCTATATATACTGCATATATTCTGAAAGAGCATCAAGAATTGAGTCGATAAAGCCATGTCCGCCTGTCTGTCCGTCTGTCTGTCTGTCCGTCTGTCTGTCCGTATGTCTGTCTGTCCGTATGTCTGTCCGTCCGTCCGTCTGTCTGTCCGTCTGTCCGTCTGTCTGTCTGTCCGTCTGTCTGTCCGTGCGTCTGTCTGTCTGTCCGTCTGTCTGTCTGTCTGTCTGTCTGTCTGTCTGTCCGTCTGTCTGTCCATCTGTCTGTCCATCTGTCTGTCCGTATGTCTGTCTGTCCGTATGTCTGTCCGTCCGTCCGTCTGTCTGTCCGTCTGTCTGTCTGTCCGTCTGTCTGTCTGTCCGTCTGTCTGTCCGTGCGTCTGTCTGTCTGTCCGTCTGTCTGTCTGTCTGTCTGTCCGTCTGTCTGTCCATCTGTCTGTCCATCTGTCTGTCCGTCTGTATGTCTGTATGTCTGTCTGTCCGTTTGTCTGTCTGTCCATCTGTATGTCCATCTGTTTGTCCGTCTGTTTGTCTGTCTATGTGCTTGTCTGTCTGTCTGTTTGTCCGTCCGTAGATCTCAAAGACTATATGAGCTAGAGTTACCAAATTAGGTGTTAATATGTGTTATTATTCAACGCATATTAAGTTTGTTTTAGATTTTGGCCACGCCTCCTTATAAATGCATGCATATAGAAATGCGTAAAAACCTAATTCCAACCGTACTTTTAATGCATTTCATTTTTCATTCATGTATTTTTGGTAAATACAATAACTATTGTATGATTGATATCTGAAAATTTGGTTGCAATTGGATATTTAAGGTAGAAGTTGCTTAAGAAATAATTTATATGGTCTGATTTGGAAGCCGCTCCCTGAAAGTATGCAACACAAAATATTGTCGTTTTGGTCAACTGGGTAGTGGGTATATCACAGTCGAGCACTCTCGAGCACTCTCACAGTCGAGCACTCTCACAATCTGACAGGGATTTTCTTTTAAAAGCTTTTTTCCCGTCTAGTTCTGGTTATTTTCGCACTCTGTGGACTAAAGCTTAACCCCACACAGACACATTCAAAGTGCAGGGTATTCTAATATTGTGTGAGTTCAGCTGTTGCTTTCCTTACGCGCCCATGAATTATTTGTTATTTAGTAATTAACATAATATGCTATTCATATGGAAAACTATTAAGTTATTTAAGTTTTTCGCTCATTTATTGGAATTGGACACATTATGTTGCGGTGCGATATATCTCCAAAAATTGTTTGTAGTTATTATGCGAGGCGCATGGAAAATAATTAATAATAATAATTATTGCATGCTTTTAATTGTGAATTCGCGATAAGCGCAAATTATTAAAAATAAACGTTAAATTGCGGCATGCGTTCGCGTCGCGGGGCCCAAATGATTCAATTAAAGAAACAATTTGCATACGCATTTTTGTTGTTGTAATGCAGCAGCAGCAGGAGAAAAAGAACAACAGCAATTACAACTGCAAATAAATTACATTAAAAAAGGTACAACAAAAAAAAACGAGTATGCGAAGGGGGGAAGGTGAAAAACAAAAAAATGAAATTGAAAAGCAAATGGATGCAAAGCGAACATTCCAGCGAGTGTCAATTTAAGTTCATCAGTCGACGACGACGACGACGACGACGACGGAACCGACGAATTGAAATTATTTTCAATAAAAATACATGTGAAAAGCGGTGGCGAGTTATAGAGCGAGAGACAGATAGATGTAGAGGGGGGGGAAGGAGAAAGAGAGAGAGAGGGAGAGGACAACGCATGTGAATAATAAAATCGCACGTGCCTGTAAAGGAACTTCGCAGAGTCCTTACAGAACGTTAACAAGGCGAGTAACATTTAAGCAACATTATCTTTCTCTCTCTATACATGTGTATATCTCTCTCTCTCTATTTCTCTCTATCTATGTATCTCTCTTCATTATTCCTCATCATTTTTTGCAGTCTATTTTTAAGACTTCTTGAAACTAGCTTTGAAAAAAGACAAACAATATTATTACCACGATTATATATTAATACAATACTATAGTAGCTCTTTTAGATCTATATTTATATGTCTATATTTTAAACAGATAATTAAATCTTCATAAAATACTTATTTAACACAGTATATAAACAGTTTGTCGTCTTCAACATATCCTCTTTATAAGTATATAAAAACCTTTATCACAAACTAATGAGATAAACAGCCAAGATTAGAAGGTGAACTCTGAGCAACCTCCGACTATATATGTAGTAACTTTCAAAAAATGATAATATTAATAAAGAAAAATAAAAAACATTGATAATAATTAATGCGAATATGCTTGTAACTTTAGTGTAACCTCCACCTAAGTTTCCTTTACCTTCCCAAAAAGGTTTATTCTATTTGAGGTTAGGGTATGTATTGGTCACCATAAATTCTTCCCAGCGAGCTGCAGCATTTGTTGTTGCTCTTGTTGTTGTTGTCAGTTGTTGCCACTCGAACAATTTGCATGTCAATGGGCACCAATTCGTCTCTGGCAGTCAGCACGAACTATTGCTGGGCGAAGGGCAGAGTCCTCAGTCTCTCCCCCCTCCCCTCCGCCCACTTTCCCCCCACCATACACATTCATCTGGATATTTCCATATGTCAGCGTCCTTTTGGTCCATTGCAAGACAGCAGGACAGTCGGACAGACGAACAGAAGGGCGGCAATTTGTTGTTGTCACTTTGCACCTGCCACGCGCGACGTGCGCGACGCGATGTGAGTGGAGGCAAGGCGAGGGGGGCGAGGTGAACTGCGCGTGGCGAGTTTTAAATTCATTTAACCACAAAAATGTTAACCACAAAGCGTTAATGCCACGCCCCACTGTGGCACGAGGCAGCAGGCAGCAGGCGGTTGCAGATGAATTTAATTACTCAAGTGGCAGGCGAAGGCGCTGCGAAATTTGTTGCAAAATTGTCAGGAAATATGCAATTTATTCGCCAATATTGCGAGCATATTTTGTACGTTGCCTCAAATATTCGTTAAGCATTTTCCATGCATTTTCCAATGGAAAACTCTGTCTGCTGCTGACTTATTCAATTTGCCAGTTGTTTGCCTTATTGTCTGCAGCGATTATGAGCGTTGTGGGTCATTAGCCCCAATGAGACTGGGCAATATCAATGTGTGCTTAGAGCCGAGTCTGGGCATGGCCACTTAAGTCACTTTACGGTTGAGTTTCCATAGCGACGCCTACGAGTGGCCCAAGAGAGCTGCAGAGAAGTGTGAAAGGGGGCGAGGAAGGGAGGGAGAAGTGCCAGGAGTAAAGAGAGAGAGGGAGAGAGGGAGAGGGAGTCGAAGTTGCCGACTAAAATATTCGATTTTTGGCACTTACCAGGCAACTCTTTAAATATGCATTATGTTCCTTTTGAAACATGCTGTGCAGACACACACACATACAGAGAGAGAGAGAGGGAGCGAGAGAGAGTGAGAGAGGTAGCTTGAATATAGAAACAACGCTGGAAACACGCTCGAGTTCCAGGGCCTAATGGCACTTAAGCTTAGGCACCAGCAATGGGCATGTGTGTGCGTGTGTGTGTGTGTGTGTGTGCATGCTTGGATGCCTGCCTGCTGCAGCTGTGCATATGTATATACAGTTATATACCGATATATTCTACCTACACATGTATATTGCATTGCTGCGTACGTGATTCGTCGCCAACGTCTCGATGCGCATCGCATTTTTCCAGGTGCAAATGCAAATTGAGGCCAATAAGATTCCGTTTCCATCTCTCTATCCATCTCTACACTCCTCTTTTACTTTGGCTTTATCTTCCTTGTTCAGCTCAGCCTCCGTCTTTGCCTTCGTCTGCAGTTACTTCCCTACATTATTCATACGCACTGTGCAACAGCAGCAAAAGAAGAGTGTTGGCAACAGGCCTGCCATTAACCGTTATCTGCGCTTTGTATCTCGAATGCATAACCAAAACACTCTGATTAGTTTGGCAGATAATGCCTGAGCCTAAAGCAATTGCCAGTAACAAAGCGGGCGGCTAAATACGAGGGTCGTTTGATAAGTCCGTGACTTTTTGAATAAAATATATTTTTTTCGTCAAAGAAGCGTTTTATTTCTCAACATAATCTCCTTTTAGCTCTATACATTTAGTCCAGCGTTTTTCCAATTTTTTTATTCCTTCCAAATAATAGGTTTTCTCAAGGCCCTCAAAATAGTCGTTTGTTTCTGTGATGACCTCTTCATTTGACCCGAATCTCTTACCGCCGAGCCATTTCTTCATGTTTGGAAACAAAAAATAGTCACAGGGGGCTAAATCTGGAGAATATGCTGGATGGGGTAGCAGTTCGTAGCCCAATTTATGAAATTTTGCCATGCTGACTACACACGTGTGCACCCGTGCATTGTCCTGATGGAACAGCACTTTTTTTTGGCCAAATGCGGTCGTTTCTGCTTCAAATCAATATCGAATCTGTCCAAAAGCTCTGAATAATATTCGCCGGTGATCGTTTTACCCTTTTCAAGGTAATCGATGTGAATGATACCTTGTGCATCCCAAAAAACTGTGGCCATGACCTTGTTGGCCGACAGACCCACCTTGGCCTTCTTTGGTGCACGTTCACCCGGAGAAACCCACTGTCTTGATTGTTCTTTGGTCTCTGGTGTGGTGTGGTGGATCCATGTTTCGTCTACGGTAACGAAACGGCGCAAAAATTCGTTTGGATTGCGGTTGAACATCGCCAAACACTCCTTTGAAATGGTCACACGGTTGCGCTTATGGTCGTGTGTGAGCAATCGCGGCACCCATCGCGCGGAAAGCTTTTTCATGTCCAAATATTCATGTAAAATGTGATGTACCCGTTCAGTTGAGATGCCTACAGCCTCAGCTACCTCACGCACTTTCATTCTCCGATCATCCAATATCATTCCATGGATTTTGTCGACGATTTCTGGCATGACGACCTCTTTTGGGCGACCTGAACGTTCGGCATCACTTGTACTGGTACGACCACAACGGAACTCAGTAAACCATTTCTTAACCATTGAAATTGATGGTGCAGAGTCCCCATAATATTTATCAAGTCTTTCCTTGGTTTCGGTGATGGATTTTTTACGCAAAAAATAATGCTTAATTAGCACACGAAATTCACTTTTTTCCATTTTCGTTAAAATTCACGAGATCGTCTGCTTTCAATGCCTATAAAACGCAAACTAAGAAACGCAGCTTTCTCAAAATTTTACAGTCAGCTGTTAATCGATAACTGCTGACAGGAGCAGTGTTGTATTTAGAGCAGGTGCGCGGCAAATACAAAAAGTCACGGACTTATCAAACGACCCTCGTAAATGGAAACTCTCCCTTTGCCGTGTTTGCATCAATAAAACTATGAAGCAGACTCTAAAAAACAACACACAGACAGACAGACAGGCAGACAGACAGACAGGCAGACAGAGAGACAGACAGACAGGAGAGACTGAGAGAGAGAGAGGCAGGCAGGGAGACAAACAGATGAGAGACGGCACAAAGTCCGTGCTGCATAGCCGCGAGCTGCATTATCCACACAATCCTTGTAAATAAGCCGACGCTTTTATCCGCTCTGGCACACGGACTCAGACACATTGTCCAAATCCGAGCTCTGTTTTATCATTGTGTGCAGCGGCTTTTGTTTGAGCAACAACAACGTGGCACAATGCCTCAAACGTGCACCATGGCGTATGCGTAATGTATTCGCCTCTTACAACGTATGTGTGTCTGTGTGCGCGCATGTGTGTGTGCCGAAGTCTCCTTTGTGTGTTGGTTAAAGCTCGTAATTATTGCGCCTGCCTTGCTCGCATGTCTGCCAAAGCGCCAGCTTCAGTTACTTTTTTCCATTCCCCCATTTCTTTTCTTTTTGTCTGTGCTAATTAGCACAGTTTGTGGCCTCTGACTCGCGCCCCTCTGTGCTACATGCTACATGCTACACGCTGAAGAAGCCATGCTGCAACGTGCCTTGTTGCAGATGCGCAGCCTATCGAGACAATTACGATGCGATCAGCGCGGCAAGTGACATCTTGAGAAACGAGCGCATTGAACCCGAAGTTGGAATCAATTGAAGCTCAACTAATTGCAGATGAATAAAGAAGGTGCAGGGGTAGAACTGTGAAGATTACAGATATGAATAGTATCATACTGATATACATATATGGAATCAGGGATATATTTATAAGATTGTATTGATAATGATTGTTGAATGTGCCATGAACAAAAAGAATTGTAAGTGGTCTTTGTTGTACCTATTTCAAGTTAAATGAATTGTGTGACTCTTGTACACATATATGTATTTACGATGATGTTGTGCAATCACATATCACTATTCTGTAAGCCAACTCTCATTAAAAACCATGCCCACAAACACCTCAACTGCAGCCATGCTTGCGTGGGTTAAAAAATAGATACCCTTTCGCCAGGGAAGCTGACTAATTTCTGATGGACTTAAAACTTTGTAAAAAAAAAGAGCTAAAAGTAAATAGGAACACAAACCGAAACAGCAACAGAAAGAGGGAGTGGGAGAGGGAGAGGGGGAGGGGGAGGAGCATAAAGACGAGTTGGCACATTTGTATTCATGCTCGTATTCGTTGCCCGTAATGACCATAATATAATTTAGGGCCGCAATCAAGTGGTTTTACTGCAAATGTTGCTCGACTCGCCTCGCCTCGCCTCGCCTCGCCTTGCCTTGCCTCGAATGGAAAGTTGAAACTGCACGCAGGACGCAGCATCGCCGGGCGATGGGAAAAAGTGACAAACACAGGGCGACGGACCAGTCGGAGACCGCACTCGATACTCGAGCGATCCTAAAACTGGAACTGGGACTCAGCTCAGCTTGGGGCGGACTCTGCAGCTCAGTCGTAAAGCCAACGTATGCAAATTTCGTATTCACTTTGCCACCAACACAAAGACACATTTAGATGGGGAGGGAGAGCGAGAGAGGAAGTGGGGGGGAGATGTCTCCACATATACACACGCATTCATCATCAGCCACATCATCATTTATACATTGTGTTTGTCTGTGTTGCTCGTTGATTTCGTTGCTGTTGTTGTTGCTGTTGTTGTTGTTGCTATTTGTGTAGCTTTTTAGTACATAAAACTGCTGACATTTGTTGTTTTCAATTTAGGACTCTGCGACCCCAAACGACGTCTGACTAACTGTCTGTCCGTCTGTCTGTCCGTCTGTCTGCTTTCCTATTCCGTTGCCCTGTTCCATTGCAGTTTGGCATGGATTCAGCTTTGGATTAATTGATTTACCATTTGTCAAAATCACATTATGTTAAATTTCAGACTCGTTGAAATTCGAGAAATTTAAGAGTTGAAGAAGGAATATATTTAACATATGTAGGGTATTATTTAATGGGATAAGAGGTGCTTCGAAGAAAGGGAATATCTTTTCTATTGCAAAGTTTTCTATTGTCAATCATCGCCAGATTGAGGCTGATAAATAATTAATTTTTTAACTATAAATTTAATTTGTAGCACCTTACAATATATATACATTATATATATGTATGTACATTCCCCATCTATGTATAAAAGTCTGTATTATATGAGATAAAAGAAACTCAGATTCAAAAGACTGTCTTTCTATTGCATAATTCTCTGCAACTCTTCTTAGTCCTAAGGTAAACCATTGTCAGATTGACTCTTATAAGTTTTTTTTTTTTTTTTTTTTTTTTTTTACTCTTACAATTAGTAGTACTTTTATAGCAACTCTATGTTACCAGTACATAACCTCAATATGATTTATATTATGAATTATTGCCTTCCTCATAATACCTTACCAACTTCCCTTATGTACTTGCACATTTTCTACTCCTGCTGCCTCCTCCTTACTTAGTCAACACTCGCAAAAGTTTTCGATCTGCCACAACGAAACCCATTAGTCCCAAAATGTTGCTATAAATAAACAATTCGCACATTGAGAGAATATTTTAATTAATGGCAAAATCCTATCAACCCTCTCCGAGTTGACTCGATGTCCAATTCTCCGCAGACTCCTTTCGCCTGCCTTCTTTTAATTTCAATTCATTTGATTCAGCAACTTTAATTCATAGCTCTCATTGCCGTCGTCCTTCTCCCCCCCTTCGAAACGTTCTCTTCCATTCCCTTTGCTCCCGCTACTCGACGTCTCTTCGGTTACATTTTCTTCTCAATTTCCACCTGCCAGTCTCAAAGAGCAAACGCAGCTCATTATGCAGTCTATTTACAATATGCTTAAGCAACCAGTTCTCCCCACCGCTCCCCCTCCGTACGGCGCCCCTTTCCCATTGCCGAGTGCATTGTAGTGCCACTTGCTGGTTCACCAGCAGCAACCACTCCCCCCGTACGTCCCCCCCACAAGCACGCCCATGGCTCCTTTTTGAGTGCTGCGCACTGAAAATTAAAATTACTTTGGTTACGTCAAATAATGTTGCCTGTGGGTGCCAACCGGCAAGGTTGATGGCAAAAGCCGCTCCCCCGCACCCAGCCCCCTCCCCTCATGGCAGTGCTCTACCCGCACTGGCATCCTCCAGCAGCCAACAATTTATAGTGGCTGGAAAATAAAGTGCAGGTAGTGATAAATATGACATGACCAGCAATGGCGCCAGCAAAGGAGCAGCACCACCAGCAGCAGCAACAGCAGCAGCAGGAGAAGAAGAAGGAGAAGCAGCAATGTGAGGAGACGCAGAAAAGACTATAGAAGGAAGCTACCAAGGCAGCTGCGGTAATATTTTTAATTATGCCAATGCAGGCGTTTTGTTTAAAGGTGTTTAACGGGAGACAATCGCAATACGAGGAGGCATACGGTGTGCAACTGCGGTAAGATGGAGGAACTATCAGACTAGGCAGTCAATGTCAGTCAAACTTACGTAAATCTTGCATTATTTTACTTGTATTTTCAATTTTTATATATATGTTAATAAAAGTAGTAGTTTGTTTTAGAAGTAGTTGCCAAATGATTCACTTCATTGCAGTTCAAAAGTAGAAGGAAAGCAGAACCTCTAATTGGAAGTCTGTCCCTCTCTATCACTCACTCTCTCTCTCTCTCTCTCTCTCTCTCTGTCTCTCTCTCTTCGCGTTCACATGTGCAATTTCCAATTGTTGCGCCACCTGGCGGTCAGATTGTTGCAATGGAAAAAAAACATACAGTACACATCGCCAAATTAAAAAAAAAAAAAAAAAAAAAAAACAGAAAGCTACTTTACACTTGCTCCGATTGTTCCTATACAAGTGATATATAATGTTGCAGAATTGAAATGTATGAAACGTGTATAAATATTCAATATTTTATCTCACTTTGATCGACACTGATGAGCTTTGTTCTTCTCTTCTGTTCATACTACAGAAACCTTTACAGCGTTATGCAATAAGAGCTATGTGTGCCAAGTTTCATTATGATTGCTCTAAAACTGAGAGACTAGTTTGCCTTGCAACAGACGGACAGATGGACAAACGAACAGACGGACATACGAACAGACGGACAGGGCTAGTTCGCTTGCTCTGTTGATGCTGATTCAGAATAAATATACTTTAAAGGGTCGGAAATATCTCCTAAATCGAATTGCAAACCCCTATCCAAAGTCACTATACCCTCCACAAGGATGTACTCATAGAAGACTTTCTTAAGATACCTTTAACTCGTTGAAGGACTGAAAACAAATCAAATTACCCGCTCAGACAGTTGTTTGTTAATTGCAAGGGATTTTGTGTTGACAAGAGCTCTTAAATATTTAATCGATTGTTAGAAAGAAAGCAGAAGCAGATGAACTCCAACAATACCTTCAAATACAGACAGATTTAAGATGAACATAGAATATATTTACGTATCTCAGCCTCTTCATAGGAAAGTCTCTTTAGAGATTTATCGCAAGATAAAGTTTACTTTAAAGATCTGTTTCCTTTAGCGCGGCAATTATTCCGCCTTGCACTGCTGTCGATCGTTTCGAAATACGCGAGAATGCATAAAAAAGAAGTAGAAGGAGAAGGCATAACGAGCAAAAAATATTTGCGTGCAATATTTTATGGTAATTTTATGCAATAAACGTTGAAATGTTTGTCATCAATTTCCTTAACTCATATTTCATGTGCACCATTGGCAGACTGCAGACGGCAGACGGCGGACGGCAGACGGCAGACGGCAGACGGCAGACTGCAGTGCTGCGTCCTTGTGCCCTCCCCTGTCTTGGGTAGGGGAAACTGCTCCTATTATTTCAAACACATCTTCCGACTTTGCTTTTGTTGCTGCTGCTTCTATTCCTTTATCCCAATGATTTCTGATTTGTGCCAGCAACAAAATGATGCCACGAAAACGGGTGTCAATGGGGAAGTGTATGCAGAAACGGAGATGTGCATTGCAGTAGGTCAACTACTGGATACATTAGTATGTATGTATCTAATCTCTAAATACTTATTGTCTCTAATAAAGAAGACTCTAATTGGAGACTCTCTGAAGACTCTCTGAGAGAACTTGCTCTATCAATCTGCATACTGCTGCAGCACTCCCTTGAAGGAGCACCCTTTATAGGTGATAGTCCGTCGAAATGTTGCTGCCGCAGATCTCTATGCATTTTCTTGCAAAATTTTTACGCGCTTCCTTGGTTTTATGCGCGGCTAATGTGATTTCCAGCGCATAAAAGCGATAAATCTAAGAGGAGCAAAAGGAGTAACACAGCAGCAGGAGGAGGAGGAACGGATGTGGATGCGGGTGCGGGTGCGAGGTCGTGCTGGCGCTGGTTTCGTTTTCGTTTTCAGTCAAACAACGTACAATTTTTATGTGCCTTCGATGGCCGGGCTAACGAGGCAGTTAAAAAGAAAAGCACCACCCCGTTTTTGACGCCGCTGCAATCGCTTCCCATTAAATGCACATTTTCGTCTGGCTGCGATTCGATTTTCGATTTCCGATTTCGTGTTCAACTCACCTCCCTGCTCTTTCCTCTCTCCTCTTTTTCCTCCTTTTTTTTGTGGCCTCGTAGAACACAACTAAAAATTGTTTTGCCAAAATGCATTCGATGCAAACAAATTTGAATTGAAAAGCTTCGCTGTTAAGTGATATCCAAACACGAACTAGATAACGCTGTTAATTGATGCCACTGGCGACCTTTATAAGGCAGATTGATTTAGAAGCGCCAAAAAAAAAGAGAGAAACAAGAGAGTATCAAATGAAAATTCATTGGAAAAACCATTAGCTGAGTGATTTCTGTGGCGG
Organism: Zaprionus ornatus; assembly: GCA_018904035.1. Taxonomy (NCBI): domain Eukaryota; kingdom Metazoa; phylum Arthropoda; class Insecta; order Diptera; family Drosophilidae; genus Zaprionus; species Zaprionus ornatus. The sequence continues at coordinate 18,188,582 of JAEIFZ010000002.1, read as the reverse complement.
GAAAAAGTGCAAAATTTTTTGGGCAACGCTCTCACTGAATTTCAGTGAATTTCGAAATGCTCTGCGCTTTGTATGAGTGTTACAAGTGTGTACGTTTATTTGGTCTATTCGCTCTGAGTGCTGCCATATCTGTTTAAATAATCTACTCAAATTGAATCCTCCTCTCATTTGCTTATTTAACGTATACGAAATATTTTTAGTCGTTTTAGGCATACATATGTTAGTAAGCTGCTTATGTTTCAAGCACTTCTTTACTACATATTTCAATAAGTAGACCAACAATGGGCCCACACAGCGTATACATAATATGAATAAATCGTACATTTATTTTACGTTCAGCTATGGAATATATTTCTGATATAGCTTAACATCATTTGAGCATGTGTATACCTCAACTTATACAAAACAATTTCAATCGGACTTCGAATATCAAAATCACACATTACGTATACGTAATATGGTTGAGTTACCTTTCCTCTGAGCTGTAGATTGTTATTTTGTGTTAGTTGTTTCTATTTGAAACATCCCTGAGCAATATCTTCTGTGCTATTAATCGATTCAAATTGCTTCTGGCTGGAAATATTCCCCACTCACTTCACCAATATCATTGAATGGAGTTTTTACCAGAGTTGCCAGATATTTGCTGCAGCACTGTGCGCTCTAGCGGCACATCAAGGATTCGTCAGTGCGACTGCTCCAAGGGGCAACTGACGCAGCACCATGAAATATGCAAACGAAAAGCAAATGCTCCGCCGAGTCTTGAGTTGAGTCGAGCCTGCCGCCAGGCTGACAGTGGCTGGACTGTGCAGAGACTCGGTAGCAGCAGAGCGAGGGGGGAGGAAGGCAGCGTGGGGAATGCAGGAGCATTTATTATTTTTGTTGGCCAGGCGGCAGCAAAAGCAAAGCAAAAGCGTAGCGACTAATTAAACTGATGAGAGACAATGCCTCATGTAAAACACAAACAGCCGACAACAACTACAACTGACAGACAGACTGGGACAACAACAACGAGGCCAATGAGGCTACGAGGCTGCCAAATACAAACCGCCTCTCTTGCCTCTTGCCTCTTGCCACGTGCCTCTTGCCTACCCTGACAGGACATTGTTGTATCAAAACAACAACAAACACATGCCTGAGCTCTGTCTTGTTTTTTGTTGCTGTAACAGCACATTTAAACAATTGAACACACATGCTGAAATAGGCGGGACAAAGAGAGTGAGAGAGGGGGAGAGGGAGAGGGGGCATCTGCCCCCGCCGTACAAAATGTTGTCATGGCATTTGCACAATTTCCCACAATGAAAAATAAATAGGTGCAGGATTCATTAGGATTACAACATCGCAGAGCACAGTAGAACACACACACACACACACACACACACACACACGTTGGCACACACACCCCAATACACACAGAGAGTACTCTCTGTGTGTACTTCCCATGCGAACACAGATGTGCAGTGTCCATTTTGAGCGATGGTTCAGGCATCGATCCTGAGGGCAACACGGGGGGGAAATTATCGACTATGCAACAAACAGTTGCAGCAGCAGCGGCAGCAGCAGTTGCACGACATGAATGAACATGATTCCAATACTCCACAAGCCCCTACTCATCAGGACAAGCGTTTTGCACTGCACATGTAAATGAGACACAGTCCAGACACACTATCCAAGCTACAGATCTAACGGATATCCAGGGTGATTTGGTAAACGATTTGTGAGCAGCAAAGAAGGTGCGATCTGATAGAGATCTGATACTAGTTAAATGATTATATTAAGAAAGAAAGATGTGATAGGTTGTGGAAGAAATATATAAAATACAGAAATGCATGATTGATTGATCGAGAAAGAAAAACAGATAAAGAGTTAAACGAATTTAAAAGGAAAGAAGTATCTGATACATCGACTGAAGCATAGGTACACTTTGAAGAAGAACTAATTAATATTTATTATTATTTGTTATTAGTTGTTACTATTTATTATTATTTATTATTATAAATTATTATTCATTATTATTTATTATTGTTCATTATTATTTTTTATTTTTTATTATTATTTAATATTTATTATTATTTATTAATATTTATTATTATTTATAATTATTTATTATTATTTATTACTATTTATTTTTATTTATTATTATTTATTATTACTTATTACTATTTATTATTATTTATTACTATTTATTATTATAATTATTTATTTAGAAACATAAGCATCCATTAATCTTTTATCTAACTATTATCTTTTAGATCTTATGTTTTGACAGATTATCAAGACAGAAATGCATTATTGATTGACCAAAAAAAAATATCGTCTAAAAGATTGTATATGGTATATTAAGAGAGATTTCTAGTGGATTTATAATATATATATTATTAAAATAGATTCGTTAGCTTGATTATATTGAGAAGGATATAAAAAACAGTATAAAGAATATATAAAAGATTCCAGATTGATTGATTGACAAAGGGAAAACGATCTCATAGATTGTTTACATTGAGAAAAAGATTTATAATTGATTGATTAACAAGGCAAGAAGGAACTTATAGATTGATGATACGCGAAGAAAAAGATATATCTAATCTAAATGGGAGAAAAATCTGTTTGATTGACTTAGAAGAGTATAGTCTGACAGATTGTTTATATTCAAAAAAGGATTTCTATTTGATTGATTATATGGACAAGCTAAAGATCTGATAGATTTACAAGGCATATTGATATTGAAATCAATACGACTAAAATTGATTGATTGATAAGTTATACCAAGAGTTTAAAGAATATCTGAAGAGAAGATTGGTTGATTATAATGGAACGCAAAATGTTTTACTCGATTTAAAGTGAGACAAACATTTCTTTGCTAATTACATCAATCATAATGAGCAACAACTGTTCAATATGATAAAAAACTTCAATTCATAAATGAATGAATTCATATCAATAACATACTGTTTTTTCAGGCACTTGATATAAGAGTATATGAAAGGCTCTTGCTTTCAACTGCGATGCAGATTGAAATTTGTAAATTTTATTGTCATTGTGATGATTTTTGTGTTTGCCACTGACAAATTTCAGTACTCTATAAATAGCTGTAGAATTTGCATTCGAATGCAGTCGCATTTGACAGACAGTGGGGGCAAACAGTTTGCACATGGGGGACTCGGCACTCGGAGAGTCAGTTTATTAGGACAGGAGGCAGATGATGATGCATAATCAGTTCGATTCTGTTCGTTTTAATGATTATGCGCACAATAATCAGGCACAAGCTTGCAGGGAGAGAGGGACTGCAAGAGGGGGCTGAGGATGTTGGTCAAAATTAATCGGTAAATTGGAGAAAGCCCTCAGAGTTAATATGATTTTATTTTAAAATTCACAATTGTGAATATGAAACGAACTGATAATTCACAGTTCGCTGCATTATGTTAATGTTTGGCTACAGTTCTGGGCCCAGTGAGTGCCGAGTGAGTGTGTGTGTGAGTGTATTCACTCACTGTTTACTCGTCTAATTAGACTTCTCTTTGAGGGTCGCCGGGTCGTTCCTCCATGTTTGTCTCGAATTTACAAATATTTTACGCTGCGACGCCTTCTCATTACGACATAACTTCATTTACCAAGCACCTGACATACTATGTTTACACAACAACAACAACAGCAACAACAATTTCCATGCTCTGAGCAGAGCCGAAAATGAATTCATTTGGCAATGAAGGGGGAAGGGGGGCACGGCAAAGCCTGCTGCCAAAATATTTAGCTAATTTATAAAATGCACTTGCTACGCAGGCTCAGGGTGCACTCGCCACTTCATATTTGCATGTGAGCAGGTGTGTGTGTGTGTGTGTGTGTGTGTGTACAGAGTGACTTTGACACACGAGAAAAGTGCAGAGCAAACAGAATAAAGAGTGCCGACAATGACGCCTCGTGCCTGCTGCGAGCCCTTTAGCAAATTGAATAGGTCATAGTTGATGTAGTCGACTGTTTGACACCCTACAATGATTAGAAAAAAATACTTGTATACAGCATATAAGTTGAATAGCAAAGTTAAACATTATCAAATTACAAATAAATTAAAAAAGTATTAAAATGAAAGGGAAGTTTAAAAAGAACTTGTGCAATGGTCAGACCTTTCATGTACAATACTTGTAAATCAAAGAACTATGCGCCCTTGTAAATCACAACTTAATACTTATATTCACTTATATCTATAATTACAAGAGATACGAGTATTTTAAATCAAACTGAGAACTGAGTTCGCTTAATACAAATTCGTTTAAAAAGTCTGTAAAGTCTTTTATTTCTACTTACCTTCCCTTTGGTGCCTTTCTCTTTAAATAAACCGACAAAATAATTGAGTTGTTCTGCCAAAAATAAAAACCACAGATCTGTTATAATTAAGGCTGCAGTATTCTTTTGGACTCCATAAGATATGGCAATCCCTTTGTCTTGCAACGCAAATTGGATTTGCTGCTGTGGCCTGATAATGTGTTCACATTGTGCTGCTCTCTGCACCACTGTGCGTGCGTTGTGTGTGTGTATGTGTGTGTGTGTGTGTGTATTATATATTATATTGTGTATATTGCACAACAGCAAACATAATTCATTTTCAAAATCGATTTACCCGCGTTGTGTCCCGTTTCGCAGCCGATGGCGATGGCGATGGCGACTTCGATGCCGCTGTCGATGGCGTCGCTGCAGTTTATGAGTTTATTGTTTGCGCTGCTTTCAGCCATAAATATTTGCAAAGTGCTTGTAAAAAACAAAAGGTGCTGCAGCTGCCAGAGCGCAAGAGAGAGGAAAGAGAAAGAAAGAGAGAGAGAGAGAGAGGGATAGAGAGTGAGAGCCTAAAGACAGAGTGTAAGCTGGTGTTGATGATGGTCAGCTGGAGAGCAGCTTGGGCAGCTCGGACAGCTCGGGCAGCTCGGGAAGCGCGGGGTAGGCATTCAATAACTTTGTTAAATGCTGCTGTCGGACAGAGCACGTTGTTGTCGTTGTTGTTGCTGCTGTTGCTGGAGGTAAAACTTAACTTTTAGTTTGCATGTTGCGGCATTAATGGAGCTGAAGGAATTGAAGTGCACTCGGCCAGTTGCACAGCCACCCCACTCCTCCTTGCTGCGTCTGCTCTTTACTCTTCACTCTTCTTTTCTGCATTTTCCTCTTCTTTTTGCTGCCCCCGAAATTCAACCCGAAAATCAACAAGCACACAACAACAAGAACGGCAACAAAGAGCAGCCAAACAAGCGACTAAATCCATAATTGCCAACAAACGGCAATCAAAATTGTATTGACGATTGCCCCGGCGGTTGCCACGCCACCCCCTGTTCCCCCCTTTGCCGGCGGCCTCCACATTAAGTAGTCATAAAATATTGGCTTACCAAAGCGTGGCGTGCTCGCTGGCGCCCTCTATCGTCGGCACCTTCAGTGCTTCAGTGCCTCGGTGCGGTGCTATAAAATTTAATTTATTTGTCTCTAATAATTTCCCATGGCAACTGTTTGTTCAGTGGCCTCCTTGTTGTGCCCGGATATGGCCACAGCCGAGGCAAATGTCTGCCAATGGGTGTATCAACTAGTTCAGGCAGACGAAAAACAATCAGAGAGAGAGAGAGACAGAGCGATAAGTTTTATCACGCCCCGAAAATATATTTGATATTCATTTGATCTGTTTTATTGCTGTCTGCGGGAATCAGGTACAGCTGTGAATGGACTATAGTGTGTATATAATAAAGGCGAACGATGTTTGGAAAGCTCTTCAGGATATTTTATTATGTAGAGCATTATTTGGGAAAATAGGTCAAATAGGTCAAATAGGTCAAATAGGTTAATATAAGATAGGTTAAATTGCGTCAAGAGTCGAGTCTTTTAAGTTCTTTATTCTTAGCTCTTATCAATATTATGCTAGAAAGGAAAATCCCTTGAATTTCGATGCTGTAGCACTCTTATAGACTTTAAACCTATTTTACGTCATGACCTATTTACATGTATGTGAAGTGCACATTAATTAAAAGTATAAATAAAGTATACTTTGTATTATATGATGTATTCTAACCTAAACCCTTTACTCATTATGCCAAGGTATTCCTTCTTCCCTTCAACTTTGCTTCTTCTTGCACCACAGGGTATTTGCTGGCACATCATATGCGGCTCATGGTGCTCACTTGTTGTCGCATTCGGCTTATGTTTGCATGTCAACATCGAAGTGGCAACAAGAAGACGTTCCGCACACCCGCACCCCTCTCTCTCTCTCTCCGTCACCCTCTCATGGCACCCACAATCCAGCAATTGCAGCCCACACACACACACATATACACAACTTGATTTGGCTTGCGTGATATTTTGAATTGTTCCATGCAGCCAGGCTGGCAGCAGGCAGGCAGGCAGAGGGTAGCCGGAGGAGGGGGCGCGTGGGCCCTAGACCGAAACAAAGACCACGCCTTAGTGCCAGGCCGAGGCCAAGGAGCCGCTCGTAAAGTTGAGTCCACTTAAGCGCAATTGTTGGTCATAAAACTCGATTCGGGCTGGCGATGGGCAAACACAGTGAGAGGGAGAGAGAGAGAGAGAGAGGGAGACGGAGGGAAAGACTGAAACGGAGACAGGATAAGCAGCGTAATGAACAATTAGATCGTAGCCGCAAATTGAAACTAACTGCAGTTAATAATGGCAAGCTCTTGCCACGCCCCCATTCACTCTTGAGCACAACTGCAGTCCCGCTCTCAATTGGTCGTCGATTTTTTTATGACACGGCACAAATCGCATGTCGATTGTTTGTTTTCCTCCAGAGTTCATTATTCCGGGCAGGGATTCCCAGACAACAATTGACTTATCATGCGACTTTGTGCGGTGTTGGGGCTACGCGTAATTCCCCCGACTCGAGCGGGCTACGAACTGAACCCGGAGCCAGAGTCACAGCCAGAGTCGAGGCCAGAGCGGACAATGGCAAATTCCACGCAATCGGCTTATGCTGACATTGCTGCGGTTTGATGCCCCAACTACGGACAACTATGGCGAATTGTCAACTTGGCAGCAGCAGCAACAGCAACAACAACAGCAGCCACAACAGCAACAGCAACAACAACAAGAGGAGGGACAACAATAGACAACGCAATCCGACCACAACAAAAAGCGAAACAATGAAGCGCATTGCAAAAAATCAACAATAACAATAACAACAATGACAACAACAAGAACAACAGCTTGCACAATAACAAGTACGCCCACACTGCGATGTGGGTGCGGAGGCGTGGCTCCAACAATTCCCTGGCCAGGAGTCTCCTGTTAGCCAGTTAGTAATAGCAATTAAAAGTGTTTTCCTCTTTGTTGGCATTCAATAAAAATGCCAATTTATGACCTTCGACTTGTTTGTGAGCCGCTTCCCTGCCCCATCTACCTTCCCCCCTTTGCCATACCTACCATACCACCCCCTATGCAAATTGCCAAGACAGCAATAATTGCCAGCTCAGGGAAATAGTAAAGTAACCTTATAGAATAGTAAGTTTATAGAATTGTTGCGGAATGAATTCGCAGATCTGGGAAAATGTTTTCTTAATGGTGCCAATTGAAGAAACTTGAATAGAAGAATAGGAATTTAGATTTTTGGGGAATTTCAAGAAAGAGTAGATAAAATATCTACAATATATAAAGAGTGCATAATTGTAACAGCATCCTACACTTTTTATACCCGCTACCCATTGGGTCAACTGTCCGTCCGTATGAAAACCTTAGTGTCAGAGACTATACTAGCTGGGGCTTTCAAATACGTGATATCACTATGTGTTTTTATTGCGCGCTGATCCAGTTAGTTTTAGAATTTGACCACGCCTTATTCCGCTGCCCGTAAATCGAAAAAAAAAACGAATTCTAAGCGTAATTTTAATGCGGGACAGTTTATTTTTAGCAAACACAATAACTATGAACAGACACATGATTTCTGTAAATTTGATTGCGATCGGATATTTAAGATAGAAGTAATTTAAGAAATTCTAAATATGCACTGATTTTGAAGCACCTCCCTGAAAATATGCAAAATAAAATACGCTAAAAATAGAATTTATATACCTATGTAAGAAATCGTTTTGGTCAAGCGGGTAGCGGGTATATCGCAGTCGAGCAGAGTCGACTGTAGCTTTAGTGCTAGTTTAATTCACAATCGACGAAAAAGTAGAATATTTTAATAGAAAGCTCGATAAGTATTACAACTCGTAAAGAAATATCAATATTGCAAGGGAAAACTCAGTTAAGTTAGTTAGATCTCGGTTAAGATAGACTTAAAGAGATATAATAAATATGTTCGTTTTAAAGATTGTACATAAAATACTATGCAGATAAGTATATATATCGATATATTTTTTTTTTTTTTTTTTTTGTTATCATAATTAAGTAAAGAATCCGTACATCATATTATTGTATCTTAACATCACAGGGTGAGAGTATATGGTATATATTAAGTAAGAATATGAATATTCAAAACAGAATTTATAATAATATATGATACTTATACTTCAATCTAATCAAACGATATATAAAACTTTACAAAATTCTTAAATTTTAAAAATATAGATAATCATATTACAAATACTTCCTACATATAATATAAAAATTTAATGGGAACCCAATAAACACCAACAATTAATTCTTAAATATTGCTAAAAATATTCCCACAATCTGAGCTAAATTTGGCAGAGTTTGCTCATCTGCTCCTTCTTCTTCGCTGTTGAAGCGTTCTCTTCAGGCAGGGCCGTGCTAAGTACAGGTCGAGATAAAAATTCAATTAAGCCCCGCCAACACCTTTGTCAACTAATTACATGTCCCAGTGAGGAAGGGTTCACTGCGCTAGGCTCGGTTCGTCTTCGGACAACTTCGGGAACAATTTCGACGGTTTCATTTCGGCATTTTAATTGAAAAAAACGAAACTCATTGAGTGACAAAGGTGTGATTTATTATTTGGATTGCTTTTCGTTTCGGGTTCGTTTCGTTTCGTTTGCACTTCATTTCGGGCCGTTACTTTTCTCAATTGTCTGCAAAGTTTTTTGTTTTCACTCGCTTTTATTTTCTTGTTTTTTTTTTTTTGTTGTATTTAAATTAAGTTCAAATTTGCTTGAGCGCTTAAAGAAAATTTCAATTTGAACAGCTAAAAGGGTCCCCAAGTCGGTCAACAATTAATTTGGTTGTGGCGCGACTTTAATGACGATTCGATTTTAGCTTCTTGGCGTATCTGAGGAATCTGTAAACAAACATAGGTTTACTTCCCTCCCTGTCTCTTTCCATCTCTTCCTTCTCCTTTCTCCTCTCTCTCGGTTGGAATTGTCAATTTATGCGATTAGCTGACAGACTTCGCGGTATGTGTGGCACAAGGAGTGTCCGCAAAGACACCTTCTATGATGGGAAAGGAGATAGGGGGGGAGGGGGCTGTATGACAGAGGAAATTAATTTATTGAGCAGCTGTCAAACTGTTGTGGTATTTGAATATGACTCTGGGCGACAATTTAATTAAAAATTCCATTGGCAAGAAGCAAGTCCGAGCAGAGACTCGAGCTCGGCAAACGGAACCGCAGCGGAAATTCATTGCTGAGTTCTGGCAAATAGATCACGTTGATTTGATAAGTTTTGCGATTTTAGCTCTTGATTAACTTTGAAATTAATTCCAGTAATTTAAACTCACAAGGTATAATACTAAGGCCTGTTTTTGAATAAATTCAATCGACATCGATTTTATTTCAAGGAAATTAAGTTGTCACAAAAGAATATCGAACAAAGTAGAAGAAAAGAACGTTTCCTTTTTAAATTGCACATCTTAATTATCAGGAATATATCTAAAGTTTTCAGAATAAACAAAAACTTCCTTAGTGTTTACTAAATTCTTTGTCAGTTCTCAAACTGAATTCATATTTTTGTGAAGAAAGTGAAAAATTAATTTGCATGTACGAATTGCGAGCTGAATTTATGCCACAATTTGCCTGTCAACAAGCTGCTTAGAAACGTGCTGATAAACGTGGCGACTCACTGAGCCCTAGCTCCTGACCCAGACACAGCCACGCCTACACAGCGCCCCCCTATAAATTATAACATACTTGGCTTGCCTTTTGGCAAGCCTTAATTGCTTTTGGAGTCTCTCTAATAGTCTTATAAAACAAACACGGTAAATTATCATACGAGATTTCTGAGGCAAAAGGTGCTTCAGCTATGAGTGTGTGTATGTGTGTGTGTGTGTGTGTGTTTGTGTGTGTGCAAGTGGGTGTGCGAGTGTGTGTATCTGACATTACGTGCGGCATTTCCATGGCAATATTCTTATCAGACACTTACCGTGCCAATTGGAGTGGCATCTTTCTGAGCTACTCTATCTACAGTGAAGGTAGTTAAGCTATGGAGAGTAATTTGGCTTGGAGAGTAGTGAAGAAAGAGAAGGAAAAGAAAGAGGAAGGTAAATTTATATCTAGAGAAAGACAACAGTAAAGCAAGAGAAGAGAAGAGAAGAACGCGTGGAAGAAACTCATCAAATCTTTCACAGATGAACGCAGATTCAAAATGATTTGTACAATATTTGTAGGATATCTTGTGGTCTGTTTAATTAGGCTTTACTGCATTAAATCGAATTGGCTTTTTGTGTTGCCTGGCTTGGTCTGCAGCAGTGCGCATAATGAGTTAACAACTTGCATAAGCACTTCAAAGTTGTACAAAGTAGCTTAGCCAGGGCAACTCGTAGTGTGGCAACCCTGGCTGCCTGTGTGTACCTATCCACTACTCTCTCCTCACCCAGTCATGGCATGGGCCACTTGTGCTGTGTTGTTGTCTGTGTGAGTGTGCTGCATAAGGACATTTCATGCAGCTAATGATGTATTCATTTGGCATGTGAGCTCTCCACACAGTCAGCCAGTCAGCCAGTCAGCCAGTCAGTCTGTCAGTCAGTCAGTCAGTCAGTCCCCCGTCAATCTCTCAGTTAGTCAGTACTAAACTCAGTCAGTCTCGCAGTCAGTCAGCTCGTCAGTCATTTCAGCCTTTCAATTGCGAGCAAATGAAGCTGCCTCTTCGGGGACAGTCGGAGCGTGCGTGCGGCGGGTTAGTGCACTGTAAATGCTCGCAATTCTTATGAGCAAATAATGCGATTTGCTTAATGAGCTCGACAACAGCACGCACACAGAGAGAGAGAGAGAGAGAGGGGGAGAGAGAAAGGGGGAGAGGAGGGCACACATGTATCTAGCTTTACTTTGTCTGCCGGGCAAAGTAGGCAACGCGGTCAGCAAACGGCATGCTGGCAACCTTGAACCCTGACCCGGCTTTTAATTCCGTTAGCATTAACAAGTCTCCGCTTGGATATTATACAACCGCCGGCAGCCGGCCGCCCTCGCTCCTTGTCACTGACCTGCTCCCTGGAGCACTATAAATAACCCTTTCGATAACAAACATTGCGATGTGTTGATAATAAAGGGTTGATTTATTTCTATGCCATGTTGTGATTTATGGACTTTAATGGCATCGGGCGAGGCACCAAAGCCGCGAGAGCAATAGAGAGTCGAGTGAAGAGAGCGAACGGAGTGGAGAAAGTCCCACTGACGAACAGTTTCGCAGCTTCGAGTGTGATTTAACATGCTCAACTTTGGTTAGTTGCCCTTAACAATCATTTGAAGAGGATTTTAAGGCTACAATTAGTGAGAAAGATATGGAGATAAGGAGAGAGAAGATTGTCTGGTGATAGTTACACTAATGAAAGTTAAGAGAATGCTTGGGATCAGGGAAAGGCAATGGGGAAAGAGTTTTACTGCAGCTTACTGCACTCAAAAAAGAAGAAGTGTTTGAACACTAAATAAATTGCATAGGACTCTTCATATCCTTTAGCTCATATTAGCATATATATATCAAGAGAGCAGCAGCACCTTGTTTGGTTAAAGCATCAAAGTGCTGTAAGTTCCCTAAAGAAATGATAGAGAGTGAGGAATACCATAAGAAATACCAGAAATACCATGAGGAATACCAGTTACTCAGCTTACTGTATTTAATAAGAATAAGGAAGTGATGGGATCAATGAACACTCTTGGATTAATCAACCCCAAAGGACTCTTCATTTACTTCACCTCATAATAGGAGAGCATAATCAAAATCAAACTGTTCGATTTGCCATAAACGCCTTAAAAGAAATTAATTCAGTCACTTAAGGGACCAATACCAAATACTTAAGTAACCAATACCAAATACCGACCTATTTAGCCTAATATTTAAAACAAACAGTTCAACTTGTACTCACTTGAGTTCCATGAAATGATGCTTTCCCAACATATTGTTAGATATTTCAACGCCAGCTGCAAAGCATCTATATCCACACCCACATCCACATCGAGGCAGCATCAGCTCGGGCCTTGGTGCGAGCAATTAAAACGCCTTAAACGAAGCCTGCGAGTCGAGCAGAAAAACTGGTGCCGCCCACAATTCTGGGCCAAGACATTAACTACAAATTACATTCACATTAGTGTTTCGGCCTTTCCTGCTGCTCCTTGTTCCTCCTCGCTGCCAGTTGGCCGAATTTTTGTTCTCTTCTTTAAAAAAAAAAAAGGTACCACACACCTAATAAATCAAAGCGGCCTCCCTGAAGCCTCCCAGGAGTATGCTTGTTAAATGTTCGTAATAAATTAGCTGCCGACCGACCAAACCAGCTGCCTGCTGCCCCTCCGCCAGACAGACGCGGCCTCTTCTCTCTTCTCCCCCCCCCATCCTGGCTGCTGATTATTGGCTTAGCTGATGGTCTGGCTAGTTTACAATGGTCTCTCGCCCCCAACTCGCAACCATCATCGAACTCAATCGACGCCACTTCCCACCTCACACTCTCCACTTTGGCACTACCCACGCCGGGACCAGACTCATTCATTTTGCCAAGTCGAGAATTTGCTTGCAATTTCGCTTTTTTCTTCTTCTTCTTCTTCTTCCTTTCATTTGTTTTATTTTTAATAGAGTCAGCGTTAAAAATTTTTCGCTGTGTGGGCGAGTTTAATGGGCTTCAGATGAGGTTTTGGACGGCACAAGAGAGGGAGAGAGGGAGAGAGAGAAGGTAAGGCAGGTAGTCAACCTTTAAGCATTCGATTTCTGCAATTCGATTTTAATTTCGCTCTCTGAGCATTGCTAATTCGCATGAAATGGAACTTTCGAATGAATTTAGCAATTTTTCGGCTTGACTTTAATTGGAAAAGTTCTTTTTCAGATTAATAGGTAATTCCCTATTTACAGAAAGTGAGTGAGTGGGAGATTTGCTGAGCAATAGTCTGACAATTATAAGTAGGTGTATGATGAGAGATTGAAGTTGTTAGAAATTGTAGACCGACTTAGGACTTATAAACTAATTCTTAACTGAAGATAAGTAAGAGATAACCTATGGCTTAGCCAATATTCATAAGTTCCTTGCTCGTTAGACAGACCTTTGCACGACCTGCGGACGACTCACGACTTGGTCATATGAATTTGATGATTTATAATTGAGGAAATACTACAAGAAAGACAAATGTGGGATATGTATGTAAACAACGATGGTGGTGGCAGCGTGATAGTACGGGTGGCAACGCTGCAAGCAACTATCGATAGGATCAGGGTTGCAGCTGACAGGAATAATCGTGTAGTGAAGTCAGTCGTTAAGAGTTAGTCAATGAATGTAGTTCATTTGAAGTTAAGAGTTGAAGTTTATAATTGAGATAAGAAGTCGTCGAAGAAGTTGTTTAAAAGTTGGTTCAAAGGTCATCGCTCGGTCAAGTCGGACTGTCGTGTTGTCACGTTTCGTTCTGTTGCAAGAATCGGAGTTTGATTGTTATCGAAACTGAAGTTAATATATTATTTTATCATCCACTTATATTCAATAATAATTTAACTAATATTTCAATAAATATTGCATGTATGTCCTTCTATAACTATGTGAATTTGTTCACTATATTACTAAGAGAGACTCATGCACGACTCACGACTTGAACACACGAATATGATGATACTTATGTAACTCGGAAAATACTACGAGCAAGAGAAGTGCGAGACATATGTCCCTGAGTAGCAATTTCAGTTGATTTCACTATGTAAGAAACTACGTGAGAGAGACTCACGCACGACTCACGACTTGCTGGCACTGTGGGACGAATCTTATGAGTGCGCTTAAGTGTTGCATAATTGTTTCGGGCACACAATGTCGCATGCTCACTTAACGAGACGTCTACCCCGTAGGCAGGGGGAAGTGGGAGAGGAGAGTAGACAAGAAAGAGAAGGCAAGTCGCAGCTAATTAGGACGACACGAAGACAGGCAACTGCGGCAGCAGAACGCATCATACGCAGCGCCAGGCAAATTTGTAGCCAGCGAGCAGAGTTGATGACAGGCTGCAACAAACGGTTGCACACGGCAGGGGCTAGGGGGAAGTAGAACGAGCGACGAGCGATGAGGGAGAGGGAAAGGGATAGGCGAGCCTGCTCTTTGGCCTGCCGAATTTCTGGATCTGCTGCTGCAACTTTTTGCAGGCAACGCGGCACGAAAAGTGCAACGTCGACGCCTTAAACAGAGACACCAGTTAATTTGCCTCTGTCTGCGGTGTGCGAGGGGGCGTGGCCAGGCAAGCGATTGTGAGTATGTGTGTGTGTGTGTGTTTGCTTAAATGCCGCGCTAATTTCAGTGGCAGCCAGAAAGTCACACGCAGCTGCTTGCGACGCGTGCCAGGCAAAAATTAATGCACACTGAAAACCAAAAGAGAAAAGTGGAAAATATATTCAAAAAGCGTAAAAAAAGGAAAAGTGGGAAATGCTCGCACGAACGCAGCCACGATGGGGCTACACTGTACTACAAATTCAGCTGGTGCTGCCTATGTGCGGGCAATAAAAATGCCATGAATTTTAAATGCATATCAAATGCGGCAGGGTATATCGATAGGGTATATCGATAAGTTGCAGGAAGTTCGATTAGGGTATGATACATTTAATTGCATGAATTCGCTATGACAGCGAAAATCAATAGAAGTTTCCATGGCAAAAGTATCGATAAACTTCATTTATCGATAAATCGGGAAAGCTCTATTAGAATTTACTTAAAAAGTACTCGACTGCATGTTGCTGAAGTCGAAATATTCATAAATTGAATTATTTAATTTATCGATAATGTATCGATTCATACATCGTTAGATATTTTGTAAAAAGATCTAACTGGAATTTATCCCTTTAAGCTAAGGCAGCTTTACAGATCTTTAGTAGGTATATTAGACGCAAATACCGATATATTTATAAATCAGTAAAGATTATCGATAGATAATAATATAGGAAGAGCATAAAACTTAAGACATCATTGTTTTATGATGTTTTTACGAGTTCTATCGATATATTATTCGATACTTTGAAGTGCTTAGTGGCAGAAACTAAAAAGAGAAAAAGTTAAGGTAAAGACAAGAGATAAAATATAAAGAATATCGATAAACTAATAGAGTATATCGCTAGATATATATCCGTACTGTGTAGAAATGAAATGCCTTCAAAAACAGGACAAACCTTCGATTTCGAAAAACTTTATATGATATATTCAATCTGAAATCTGAGATCCAATTCAGTATCCAAAAATCTCGTAACTTCCAATGAAAATTCTTCATAAATTATAGTGTATTTAAAGTGTTGCCTTTTGGCTCTGGGGGAGTTTTTTGCGGGGCGTTAAAAATAAACAAATTCAAGCTGCGAAACGAATTTATTATTCATATGGCCGAAAAAAAGCCAACTTGCATGCGGCTAAAAAGCTAAACAAAATTTTTAATAAATGCAACTGAGCGTAGTCTGTGTGTTGTGCCACGTTCCACGGGCTCTGCAAGTGCCGGCACTGGACTGCCGTGCCCCCCCCCTTCCGTCCCTAACCTCCCCCCGTGACCGTCTATGTGGCCATTTTTGCAGTTGCATGCAGCACGCGTTGCCTTTTTGGCTTTTGCCGCCTTGGCCGACGTTGACACAACTGTTGCCCCGAGTCGGAGACGGCAGCTGGACATGGACACGGACACGAAGAGGGACACGGACGGACACAGAGACGGATGCGGATGCGGAGACGGAGGCGGAGATGGAGATGGAGATGAAGGCGGACGAGTCGGCACGACGGTGGCCAAATGAAAAATCACAGCGCCGTGCCAGAAACTGCTCAGCTTGGCCCATAACTATGAGGCAAGTATTTTTATTGTGTGGCGGCAGAGGGAGACGGCAGGAGGAGGAGGGGGAGGGGGAGGAGGCGGGGCATGCTCGACTGTGCTTGGGAGTGTGGCAAAGTCATATTCATTCATTCATTCAATTCGGAGTTGCAACACATTTTTATGTCTCCTTTTTATGCGCAAAGTGTGAATGTGAATGCGAATGTTGCCTCTTCTACTGCTGCGGCTGCGGCTGCTGTTGTTGCTGCTTCTGTTGCTACTGCTGCTGCTGCTGCTGCTGCTTCATTTTATTATTATTTTTCTAGACTTGCCTCGTGTTTCTTTATTTTATTTTGTTGTTGCTGTTGCTTGGTTTTTTTGTTAGCATTTTCATTTCCTATTTGCACATTTTTCACTTCTGTCCGTTTGGCTTTTTGATGCGTCCCGTTTGTGTTTTGTGCAGTTAAAAGATTTATAAATATGAATATTATACATTGTGGCATGAAATATGCAAATTCTAGAAATGGCCAAAAGGAAATAGAACTGGTCAGAGCGGAACTAGCACCTCCTTTTGCGACTGCTCTGCGGTGGGCTGCCTACCCTGCCCCACACCCTCCCTCTCTCTCTTTCTCCCTCTCTCTCTCTCGTTTGCCCGCCCCCACTGTCGGGTATCTTTTTAAACGATTTTTAGTCTCTCTGCTGTTGCAGCTGCACGCAGATGCATTTAATGACCGAGCAGCGGCAGCAGCAGAAGGACATGAAGTCTCCACGAATGCAGCAAATGGCCACAGGACGATTCAAACCGGGGATCCAAATACCCTTGAAGAGTGTGAAATGAACAGAGAATAGACAACAGAAGATGACAAAGAAGTGTTATAGACATAACTATATTTAATTTACTTCAATTAAATAACAAGAAATTCATTTAATTCATTTAATAAATATAATTTATTTTATTTATAATAATTAAACACATTGCAATACACACATTCAATTCAGTTGTAAATTTATTTAGCTAATCTAACTAATATTAATTGATTAAAATAAATGCAATTCAATTTTAAATTTATTTATTTATTTTAATATTAATTAATTTAATTAGAAAATGCAAGAACTATTACGACTTTAATTTATTATATAATATATTTTTACTTTAATCAAATCAAACATTTTCAAATAAATATCAAATAAATTGCAAAACTGTTTTTTTAATTAAATAAAATATTTAATTTCCAATGTCTTGAATTACAAAAATTATCAAAATATAATTCAATTAAAATTTAACTATTTTTGTAGGCAAAGACATTCTTAGTTAGGGTATTCCCTGGTCGTGCTTTGCACCCTACGCTTCACAGTTAACTGCCAAATAATTAATTGCTATTTATATTTTTTGTGCACAATTTTTTCTCGCTTTTAAATAAACTTGTTGTTTTTTTTGCAGACTCACTGATGTTGTTGTTGTTGCTGTTGTTGTTGCATGCCATAAATCAGGGCAATTTTAATGCAAATGTTGTTGCAATTTTATGGCTTAAATTAGCAATTGGCCGAGCGGCTATTGGCCATTAATATTTATTAACAGGCGGCGCATGATTAATGTGCAATAATAAAATTAGTTATAGGAAGTATGCAAAAAGTGCAAAGAGAGAGAAAGAGAGAGAGAGGGAGAGCAGCGAATGACAAGCACAATGAAATATTTTAAGTTCACATGAAAAGTTTAATTAATGTCAAATGTCAGCGCAATTATTCTAAGCCAGCGAACAGACGGCGAAGGAGGAGGAGGAGGTGGGAAAGGGGAAATGGGATCGGAATTAAAATCAATTAAATTATGAATGTAATTAAAATAATTTAATGACAGCCCAGTCTTGTTCGCTTTGGCCACTCGATGACAGCTGTAATATTCAATTTGATTACGCGCAATTGCAGTTAATTAATAATTCAATAAATAGCGCGAAAAGCCACTTGCGAATTACTCGAAACAATTGTCCAGGCGACATAAATAACGCAGAGTCCACAAAAAAGCCGTACACGCACACACACACACAGAAGACACTTTGCAACTCAATTAGAATGGATTATTTCGGGGCGTGTCTAAGTGGGCAAAAAGTTAGTTTAGCAAACTGGGAACAGTTGTGGGAACACCTCGAAAATTTCAACTCAATTTGCAAAGGGCGGAACAATCGGAAATTGCTGACTATAAATGTTGGCGCAGAACTAAAACCCCTGGCTAAATCATCATTACTCCCAACTCTATCTCTCTATCCCCCCTCTCTCTCTCTCTCTCTCTCATTCCCGCATTACTCTGCCTATCTCTGTCACGAAATGCGCTCATAAATTTCGTGTCAGTGCTCAAGTTCTAAACAAGATTCGTGGCTCATTTTACGATGCTCAGTTTTATTTGCCACACGTTGCCTCATTCTCATTCTTCGAATTCATTCGCAAACTCATTCTCATACTCATTCCGCACTCATTCGCATTCGCATTCACATTCACATTGGCCTGGGCAATGCTCATCAGCAACGCGCGTTGAGATACTCAAAAACTTTGATGGATTTGTACGACCCCGCTTGCCCCCCTCTCTCTCTCTTGCTCTCTCTAGCTCTCTCTCTCTCCTTGCTGAGCAGGCAGGATTATGTTAATAGCCGAGTTGGAATTAGCCTGCAAAGGATTCCTCTGCGTGTGCTGCATTAAAATTTATCGACTGAGTGCGCCGCGTATGTAAATTGATTGTGGCTTCGGGGCGAGAACCGCCGCCGGCACCGGAGCAGAGGCGCAGCCTCAAAGCTGAGCCAGAGCAACTGCCATAAAGTTTGTCTTGGCGCAATTATGACTTTTAGCAGGCAACTGAGTGGCTTCATCTGCCAGGAGGGGGTCCAAGTCGGGGCACTTTTACGACAACAAGCGAAACATAAACCGCCCCAAAGTGGCCGCAATGCAATCGTAAATTTTGCGACTGCAAATCAAATTAGTGCAACGCGCTGCACTCGTGCTCCTCCTTTCCTCACTATATGCCTATTATCTCCATGGAGATAAGCCACGCATTAAATCCAACTACTTACAGGGCAATCATAATAGTTTTTACGATGAAAACTCATTCAAAAGGCATTCAAAATGGGGTTTGAAGGGGGCAAATCATTTCAAGAATTCTATAATAAGTTTTGCTGCTTTCTGCACACAAATACTAATAAGCTAATAGCGTAGACTTCAATTTAATCGTGAAATTAATATAAAAGCAGCTTATTCTATTCTGCGCTACATTCCAATTTTGTCGTTCTGCATTCCCTGCTGCTGTTTTTTTCTCCACAGCGCAACAAGTTGGACACCTGCAATAACGGCATTCCTTGCTAAATATTCCAACTTTCTAGGTACACAAGGCTGTCAAGCTGCAGGCACTGCCCCAACTCTTCCCAGTTCGTAATGCATTTAATCTGCTGGCAACTTTTTCTGTTGCCTACTTTTGTGCGCTGCACAATCTGGGAACAGAAGTGGGAACAGTGCTGCGCATATTTGATCGATAGCTGACCATCTTGACTTGCTATTGTGTTCTATTCATGATTGACAGTGTATGTCTGTGTGTGTCTGTGTGTGTGGGCGTGTGCGTGTGTCTATGTGTGTGTTGTTGCCTAGCTGCATTTGCTATGCATGTTGTTGTTGTTGCCAGTTTCCAGTTGCTGCATAGAAATGCGTGTTGCCCGTGCCGCGATGCCGTCGGCAGTCAATTTTCTTGTTTACAAAAGCACACACAGCACTTGCACCCGCACAGACACACGCACAGAATGCACACACACAGACACACCCACACACACACATGCACACACCATGACAAATAGCAAACAATTACAACTACGCGGCGCGTTGTCTCTCAGTCGATGTTGTGGCTGCTGTTGCTGCTGCTCCTGATGCTGATGCTGCTGCTGCTGCTGCTGCTACTGTTGTTGTTGTTGCCTTTCGCCGCAATAAATACAATTTGCATGACAAAATAGCAAACAACGGCAACTTTTGCCAGTGTATGTGTGCGTGTGAGCGTCTGCAGGTTCACTCAGCCAAACAAAACTACACAAAAAAACAATCAACTGCCACAGCCGTCCGACAGCAGCAGCAGCAGCAGCAGCAACAGCAAGAGCAGCAGCATCACCAACAACAACAACAACAACAACAGCATCATGGTGAGGCTTCTACAGCGGCTTCAGTCTGCCTGCCTGAGCTGCCACTGTTGCTGCTGTTGCTGTTGCTGTTGCTGCTGTGTGGCTCAACTTATGAATATTCAATTTTACATAAAAGATTTTTGTTGTTGTCGTAGCTGTTGTTATTTTGATTTCTTTTTAGCTGCTCTTCCCCCTCCCCCCCTCTCCCTCTGTCTCTCACTCTCTGTCTCTCTTGTTTCCACTCTCTTTCCCTTTCTCTTTCTCCCTGTGTCTCCCTCTGTCTCTCTGCCTATCTTTGTCTCTTTCTACGGCGTAAACACTTCATGCATGCCATGAAATGTGAAAAATATTGCATAGGCTGCGAGTGAAAGAGGCCAGCGCTGTCTGCCCATCCCTTTTCCACCTCCTTCTGTCTCTCCTTTCCCTCTCTAGGCTATACATACACAGCAAAATATTTGTCTAGCATGTAAACCAGCTAATCTATCGCAGCTGCAACTGAACAAGCCTATAAAATGTCGGCAGTGCTCATGATAAAAGGCCTAACATACGAGTAAGTAACACTTCCGAGTCGAAACTTTTTACTGCATAAACCATATTACTATAAATACTTTTATTTCCTTTACAGATATTACAGATACTAAAGTATATTTGTCATTGTTTATTTATGTTATATAATACTATGTATACTGTAAGAATTACTAAACTGTGCAGGGACCTTCATGCCAAATTTGGTGTCTCTAACTTTAATAATAACTAAGATCTGTGTGTCCAGCTGGTCAGACAGACGGACAGACAGACATGGCTCAACTCGGCTATTGATCCTGAGCAAGAATAAATATACTTTATAGTATCTCCGACGCCTCCTATTGCCTGTTATGTACATTTGCACATAGTTAGTATACCCTTTTTAACTATTTCCAATGATCGTAGGGTATACAAAAACTAGCAATTAATCTGATGCAACTTACAAATTTACAAAAGTATAATTAATACATATAAAGATGAATATATATAATAATAAACTTGCTTGCTTGAATCCCTTCTTTGCTCTCAAAAGTTTAGCACTTGGGCAAACTTGGTCTCGTTATTTAAAGATGGATCTCTGGAAGCCTTCAATTTAATTTCTAAGTACAAACATAATTTATATGCTACAGATGAACGGCAATTTTGATAAGGCTCCAAAAAATAAACACTATAATATCGAACATAATCAGATGCGCTCAATCGAGATCAATATTCTTAGCCAGATATGTGCAGGCTGTGTGCAGCTTCGACAGATCCATGGCAACCAATGACTTGACTAGGTCATCCATACTGATGACCATATCGGACTCATCCAGCTTGGCCTTCGCAGCCAGTTCGGCGTTGCCATCGGCGTTGTCAGTGTCGTTCTTGTTGTCATCATTCATAAGGCAATGCATAAATTGGCGCATCCGAAAGATACTTGCATGGCGACACAGCTCCTGAAGATCGGAGCCGGAGTAGCCGGACGTCAGTGTGGCCAGACGGTTTAGATCCACCGATGGAGTCAATCGTTCGTGCTTTAGGATGAGCTTCAATATTGCCAATCGCTGATGTTCCAATGGAGGTCCGATGTGGAATTGTGCTGGCATGCGTCGCAAGATGGCCTTGTCCAGATCCTGAGGGCGATTGGTGGCACCCAACACCAGCACCGAACCACTAGAGTTGCTGAACAAGCCATCCCACAGCATCATGAACTGTGTTTTCATCATGGCCGTTGCCTCGTGATCTCCGACGGTACGTACGCGAAGAAACGATTCGATCTCATCGATAAAAATAATACAGGGTTGTATTTTTTTGGCCAGTGTAAAAACCGCAGCCGCCAGTTTCTGCGACTCGCCATACCACTTGTCCGTGAGTACAGCCACATCCAGATTGATGAAACGCATGCAGGCCTCCTTGGCGATTGCCTTGGCAATCAGTGTCTTGCCGCAACCAGGTGGGCCATAGAGTAGGACACCCTTGGGAGGACGCCAAAGCTGCGAACCCCTGAAGAGATCACTGTGCTGCACAGGTAGCACCACAGATGCTCGCAGCTCCTCGATGACTGCATCGAGTCCGGCAATGTCGCTCCAGCTCACATCAATGTCCGTGGGAGCAACCAGATGTGAGGCTATCATCAGTTCGTAGCTGTTGAAATCCGTCAACTTCAGCTTCTTGCCATTGCCGTGTGTCATTGAGTTGATCTTCTTCAGCTGTAGCCGTGCCAACTCTTCGGCCTTCTTCTTGGCCTTGGTGGTCGGATCCATTGAGCCAATAATCCACTTGGCGCAGTAGTACGTCACGGCTGCTACAATGCCAATCCGCACTAGCTGGACTACAATTTGGCATCCAGATGTACGAACCGCTTCCATTTCAATAATTATAATACAGAAATAAGGGAAATAAAACTACAACTTGATAACTTACACAAAGTAAAACTATAAACACTGCCCGATGAAAATTTCCAGGCATGAGATATGGACTGGTGAAAAATCCGACAAATGTCATAGTCAGATACACCCGACAGTAGAATACCCTACGGCCGATCAACGATAAAAAAAACACACTAATAATTCCAAAGATAAAGTCTTTTACCATCTATTGATTTCTCACTCGCACACACATATGCTGACACGCCCGCAAAAAGTATAGCATACCAACAGGAGCAGGGTCAGGTTTCTCGGATCTTGGAGGACTATGAATATCTTCTGTGTTTATTATCCTTTCCAATTGAAATTTGGAGGAGAGATGGATATAACAGTCAGCTAAGTTTATGTAGAAAAAAGAATATCTTTTCTTCTATGTGTCGCCTACGAATCGAGTTGAAAAATTAAATATGTAATTTGCAGGGGCGGTGGGCGTGGCATCCAAAATTTTAAATAAGCTTAATCTGCATACTATTTTTATAAAGCTTCACGTCGAATTTGAAGTCTTTAGCTCTTGCAGTAGCTGAGATATTGACGTTCAAACGGACAGATAAAGCTCAATCGAGTCGACTTGCGATACTGAGCAAGAATATATATACTTTATGTGGTCTGTCATGCCATTACACAACTTTAGGAAACTCTCCAATGTATTCAATAGGGAAGATTGTTATACTCTATTGTTTTTAACATAAGTTAAAGACCGGATTTCCTTTCCAAATTTGTTTTATCTCAATTTTCCTTGCATTTTTTCTACGCTCTCAATCTTTTCATTCCCGTTTCATACATTTATTTTATAAAGTTTCCTCAACTGCCTCGAGCATTTCGCTCAGTGCAGCTTGCCCAGCTGCGCTTAATTTCTGTTTGACTTTTCCTGTTTGCCCTGGCTCTGGCTCTGACTCTGGCTCTGGCAAAAAATCTCTTCTAGTTTAGCATCTTTAGCGGAAGTCAATGCAACAAAATATAAACTTGTCCGGCCAGCTGCTGCTCCGGCTCTGAGTCCAGCTACGGCTACAGCTCGTATTGAATGTGTGCACTGACTCTGTGCAGAGTAGACCTGAACGGGGAGCAGTGAAGAGAAGGGAGAGGGGGGGGGGGGTTGTTGAGGAGCACAAGTATTAACTAAACACTGCAGCAATTTATCTTGCTCCAACCTGAACCCAAACCCAATTCCATTCCCAATCCCACAGCCACGCTCCGTCTAGGTCAGTTTTGTTTTAAAGTTTTTAAGTCGCATCTTATACCAACCATCCCCCTCCCCCCCCTATTCGCCCTGGCGGAAGTCGCTGTGCCGTGTTGTCTTGCGTTTCCTTCCGCATTACAAAAGAATTACTCAACACAATGTCTGGCCAAAGTTGGCCGAGATAAGATGCCAGTTATTTGCTGGGTCAGCCTTGACTGACGGAGCTGTTCCCCCCTCGCCTTTGCATTTATGAAATATGTCAGAAAAGTGCGCAAAAATTTAAATGCAATCAAAAGTAAGAAAAATTCAATTGCACATAGAACTCATTTTTTAATTTTAAAGTCGAATAGAAAGAAGATTTATAATTTTCCCAAATTATTTCACAAAACCTTAAGCTGTCTCGGCATCTGTAAAATACTTTTACCTAATTTCGTTTTCATTTTTGATGAATAACCAAGAGAAATTTAAAGATTTTCTTAAGATCTCATTTCTGAATTTGTTTTCCTCTCTTTTCTTTCGCACATCTCCTTTCAGTTTCACCTGGCCCCGCTAGAGAGACTCCCTTTTGTATGATGCATTGGAGACTGCGAACATTTCTATGCACATTTCGGACGCCTTATCTTTAAGCTCGTTAGCGTCGGTTCCTTATGCGGCCCCAGCTACTTTTCAAGAGTTCATAAAAATCACTTCAACTGTGCAATATTTCATGATTCGCCGTCAATCTTTTGAGCGCAGCTCAACAGCATGCAAAGCGTGGGTGCGTCCTTCTGCCTTCCTTCAGGGCTGCCTTTGTGAGCGCCAAGTTCGCTCATTCGTTCAACTGAGCACACGAAAATTTAATTATGTTGTTTGTTGTTGTTTTTCTGTTGCTCCCGCTGCTCCCGCTGCTCCCACTGCTGCTGCTGCCGACTTTTGTCACAGAGAGAAGATAATAATACAAGCAACACAAAGCGAAAGCTGATTGCCTGTGACATACCCTGCAGTGTATTTGACATCTCATTCAACTGCAGTAATAATTGATATATATCACTGATAACAGCCCAAAGTTACTCGTTCTTGTGACTTCTATCTGCAGTATGCTCTTCATTGATCTGTAGAACATAGATGAACGAGTATATATAATTTATTTACACTATCCTATGTCATACTTCTTCACGTAGTTCCCTTAAATGCCATGGACTACCCTACCTTCATGGAGCATCGTGAAAAGTCGGCTGATGCGAGTGGCATAAAAAGCAGCATGAAAATCGCACGCTTTTCATAAAAATATTTTCGCTGCTTTCTGTGCGTCATGCGCCTTTTCCCGTTCTGCCCGTTCTTTCTTTGCCTTGCTTGCCATTCACTCTCCTGTCCTGTCTTCCGTTTCGCGTTCGTGTTCATAGTTATTGCCTAGCTTACTTTCCACTCTCTGTCAGCGGCAGCACAAAATATGCGAATGTCTATGCAAAAACCTACCTGCCCTTCTATACAGGGTGCCACGGCGGGGGGAGGGCAAAAGAAAAGTGCCAAAAACTGTAAAAGGTGCACAGCAAAAAGGCAACGAGAGAGAGTGAGGAACAGAGAGACAGTGAGTGCTGAACAGAGGGGTAACTGAAAAGTTTGCATCATAGAGGCGCCTTCTCCATCATCTTCCCACCCTCCTCCTCCCCCTTTACACTCTACCACCTTCTCTTGACAACTTTGTTGTTTGTTATTGTTGGCAAAAGTTAGGAATGCAATATTTCGGGCCACAACTAATGAAAGTAAATGACAGTTCCTGCAAGCTCCAGGTATTCCGATTTTTTAAGTAGTTCATGGAATAGAAATTTGCATACTACAAATCCGAATCAAGAGCCAAAAAATCGCAGATATTTCATTAATTATACCATACATGTATTTACGTAATTCAGTATCAAATTTGTAAAATATTGTGCACATATAAGTAAACTTCAAAACACAAGTGACTTTGACTTTTGCGTATGTGAATCTGAAAGGTAGTTTCCAAAATATACTAAAATAGGTCTTGTAAAGAATATATTTCTAATATTTTTATACTTTTTCATTACAATCTCATCACCGTAATGTCATCGGAAGACAACTCATCAAGTGCAGGTAATTTGATTCGAGCCTTGCAGCTTGAAAAAATCTCTGCAAAACCTTCCATAACCGTTGAACCACGAGCCCGAAATGATCCTTCATCAGTCGGTTTTAAATTGCCGAATTTGATTTACAATTGTTTAAAATTGACTTCGCAACGACAGCGACAGACCCGCGTAGACTCATGTGGTAAAGGAATCGGTGCAAATAAAGGAAGTAAACACAATAAATCATCAAAGGTTTCGAATATCAAAATATGCCACGCAAAGATCGATTCTTTAAAGTGCTCCACTGCTACTAAGACAGAAGTCACGACATTGGCAATTGCAAAAAAATCGCACAAATCGAAACGGAACTCTAAGAAATCCACCAGCTTTTGGTCTTCACAGCTTGGTTGTTGGATCTACAGATTGACACCAGAAGCCACAGACCTCTGTCGTCCACATAAATTATCACGTTTCTCGTATTCCTTGAGTCTATCGTCTTTTTGTCGACGGAGTAGTACAAAAATTTGTTGGGAACCCAAAAAAACACAATCCATACATAATCCATTGCGAAAGCAGAAACAATCAAATGTTGTGCCTGAAGAGAAGAATCCTCCGCTTTCCAGCCCCATTGATCAAGCGCTGAATGACAGTCCAAACAGTTTTTTGATCGGTCTCAACCGCCTGCGAAATAATCCGAACATGAAAATGTACCGTAAGAGTGGCCATGGCAGTTCATTCATCACAGTTTGTAAAAGTAATAATAATATGGAAGTGAAGACCAGTCAACACCGTGGTAAAGACTTTCGAAGTCTCTTCAAGCTGGACTCGCGATCTATTGAAATTTTACGGAACATCTCCAGTCAAACTTTTCAAGATACGGATACAAAATTGAGTCAAAGTATTTACAGTTATCTCTTGCATTTCTATCAAACAAGAGCATTAGAGGATGATTCGGTATTTATCTGGTATGTCTTTGAAGGATTCTATCCGTTGGAAATGCTCTTGAAGCAACCGGAATTGCAGAGAAGATCATTTCAGGAACTCGACGAGTTTGCTGCCACATACATTAAAATCAGAAATGAGAATTTTAACTCTTGGACAAGGATAAAACTAAGTAATTCTGTAGCTTACTATATGCTATCTAGTTACTGCCGGATGCTCTATGAATATTCAAGCCGACCAGCAACTGCAAAAGGGAGTAACCTCGTTCTGCGTGCTCGCTTTGCCGTGTTCAATCTGGAGCAATATGCCGCCTCTCATAATGTGAACCTTCTAAAAGATAAGCTCAATTACATGAAGGCTATCTACTGGTTATTTTATCATGAAAATCATGTGCTCTCCCAATACAATGAGTGCATAATACTTGCACGGAAGCGAGCTGAAATAGCCGCAAGGGGCGAGACTGCAATTTACATTTCAAACCAGGAACAAATAGATGAGTTCTATCAAAACAGACGAATAGTCGATCCCGACTACTTATCGCTTCTGTCGGAGAATAAAATGGGTGAACACTTTGATTCCGCAGAGCCAAAACCCTTGAGAACTTTCCATTGTCCCCTTCAGGGTTGCAAGTCCTCTATCTGGGACAGCAGCTTCATGGCACACTTTCTGCACCATCATTGTCGTCGCATGCAGGAACTCTGGCTGTTGGATCGAGTTATAGTAGTTATAGCACCAGTACATTATACGCCCAACCAGGACTATTGCCTCAACATGCTTGCCCTGCATCGTCGGCCAAACCATAAGCGATATACTCCCACTCGACAGCTGAACTTCAATCTTCCTGCCAAACAATTATACTTTGCTGAGCACCTTCCCTGCGCTCTTATGTTGAGCGTTGTGTCGCGGGATACTTTACTGGAGAGTTCTAAGAACCCAGACCACTGGATTTATATCTTCTGGATAGCGTGCATTGATGATTACCCCGATAATCTAAGTTGTCGTGTATATATCTATTCGAAAACGCACTCCTCGTTCACGTGCGGGGTGCGTGTGCTGGACTTCATTAAGTTATCCGAATTCCAGAGTATCACGAATCTTCTGAAGCTCTTCGAGGGCAAATATATCGCACTCGACTATGATACAATGAGAACTCTAACTAGCGACTTCACCGAGATTATCTACATCGATGTGCGATACATCGATAAGAATAACGACCCTGTCGATGAATCGGGCGAGGAATGCCAATGGGATTACTGATCAGATTTAATATTGATTTATAAAATAATAATTATATGGGAACTCATTCTAAATACTCGACAGAAAATAAGTAATACGGTTCACTGAGCTTGTACAGGGGGTTGGGTAGGGACTAATTGAACGACTTAGTCTGCATTGAGGTTCTTGGCACTCACTTCAGTCTCCACTTCGTCGTCTCCAAGTGTGGTATTGGAGGATTTAACTATCAGTATACCATTGGCACGACTTTTCTCGCTTATTCTGGTCATGATCTTGTCATACAACGAGTCCACATGAGGCGCCAGATAGACGTCCAGTCTGACTTGATCCTCGATTTCACGAAGAAGACTATTGCATCGATTGTAGTCGCCGGCCATAAAGGTAGCCAGAATAGTCCACATCTTGGGCGACTGCTCAAGGAAATGCTTGAAGCTTTTCGAATGGAGGCAAGTCAGTTCCAGCTCATCCATCTCGAAGGTGGCCAAAGCACACAATCCACCGA